>OY829472.1:4291292-4891292 GCA_963691745.1 Ditula angustiorana | reverse complement strand
GGTGTCGTGCCACGTCCAGTGCACGAATTTCACGGCTACGATGTCGTAGGGGATATCGATGAGAACAGTCACCAAGCCCACAGCGAACGGCTCTGCGTACCGTGGCAGGTTCAACTTCGACACGGCATAAGCTGCCTGGTAGATGAAGGCCGGGTCTGGAAGAAGTTATTTTAGTTTGAATAAATTTGTAGATTGTCTCATATATCCGTGTATCCACCGCGAGCATTCACGTTACCTACAATAAAACAAATTGCTATATATGCAGTGCTTTATATTTTTTGTATTTGTACGAGAAGTTTCTTCTTCGTCTTATAGTGCCTTTCCATTACTGGATGTTGGCCGTTAGCTCTGCAAACTTTTCCCTGTCTTGAGCCACCCGGAACAGTTGCTCTGCACTGGTAATACCAGTCCACTCCCTAATATTACGCAGCCAAGATTTCTTCCGCCTTCCGGGACGCCGCGGACGAGAAGTTTAATTCAATGAAATTGCTTACGGTGGATATCCTTAAGCTAGACTACTTAGACCATCCACTTTCACTTTATTGACGGCACTATACACGGTACATCATAGCTGGGAAGTCTACGGCGGCACCAGGAGGCGCTAACAAATCTTCGTACAGCATGTGTAGATGGTGATTTTGGAGCAGCCGCATCCACGAAACATCTTGATAAGTACAGAGTACCGGTCCTTGCTACTATTGAAATTATAGCGACGTCGAGGTGACTTTAGACTTAAGAGTATACTATTTTTATGAATTTGAATCTTTTATGTAATTTTTGATTTTATATGTTTATTTCACGATAGATTTGTAAAACCATCGTTACTCTACTTTCACGTAGTATCTGTTGACCGTACAAAATCAGACTAGGTAGGTAGGTAAATACCACAAGCTTTACGATTGATCGAAAATATCGAAATACGAGTGTTGATGACGGATGGTCAGTGATCAGTGACTGGTTAAATATAGTTTGTGACTATAATAATGTTATGAGTTGAGTGCATTACCAAAAATAGTATTTTATGCAACTGTTGCATAATGAGGGGTCTTAAAACACGAGTGTGGTTTTATGAAACGAGCGTCAGCCAGTTTCGTAATAGGATCACACGAGTGTTTTAAGACCTAATTATGTACAGTTGCATACATTACTTTATCTACACACATATCATAAGTACTCTATGATGGGTTCAGAAGCCATAGGGCAATGACCTGCATTGCTACTAGCTACTAGTGCTAGGTACCTATTAAATATCTATAGACTGTACACATTAAATTAATGTAATAAAAAAATAATTTGAACAAATATAGAAACAAATTAGAAAAAATCTCATACTAAAATTGGTTGTTATAATGCTGGTCATTGCCTACGGTTTCTGAACGCATTATAGAGCATTTATGATATATGTGTAGATAAAAAAGTTTTCTACAAGCCTGCAATGTCACGATACGAGCAAAGTAGGTACTCACACAAGAAGATAATGTGCAACGGCATCCTGGCTCCAAGGAGGATGACGGGAGTCTGCGAGTGCCAGAAGTTGTCGTACTCCGGTACGACGAAATGCCAGAAGTTGTCAGCATACAACCCGTGAAGCACGGTGACAAGCCAGAAGTAGGGCCACCGACCGCCTTTTCTGAAAGCTAATACAAAACACGCTTTATGGTAACTAACTATATGATCAAGTCATTTTAGATCAAAATGGGCGGTGATTTTTGACTTTCGAGCGCTCGACATTTGCCAACCGCAGCGGCCGTAACATGACAGCCCAGGTTTAGTTTAACCCCTCCCTGTGTCTCTGTCTAACTAGTGTCACAAGAAAGCGACGCAGATAGAGATAAACTAAACTTGGCCAATCAAACACTAGCGCTTATTTTAGTCGGCATTGTCTGGTGCAGGTTTTGTCGCCGCAGAAATGTCCTTAGGAGACAATTTACCAACTCTTTACACTACGGCAAACTCAAAAGGAAGTAAGTAGATGTGTTTTCTTTACAACAGATGGATCGATTTTGTAACTGAGGTGTCGTTATTAGGTGGTAATTTCGCCGTATGAAACGTATGGTACAAAATAGAAATAGCAACAGCGCGTATAATCTTTTGTACATGACGGACACAAGTTTAAGTTATCCTGCTGTACATCCTTCTATTATGATATCACACTATAGTCAGATAGAGCCGCAAAGAGGTAATTTTTGTGTCAGTCATGTTAGGGCAGCTTTTAGGGAACATTCCAAATATTATAATATACAATGTATATTCTTTAAGAAAATTGTACAGTTGTAAAACACATCTCAATTTGGGGATAGTCCTAATTTTACATTTTAAAGGAAACTATAAATAAGTAGAGATTGTATTAGATAGTTAATTAATTACATAATCCTTGTGTGCTTATCAACCAGGTGTCTGATATTATAAATGGTAGATAAAATGATAATTCAGGGTGATTTTTTGTAGCGATGAAATCGCGTTTATTCATGCATGCTCCTCGAAACATTAAACATCTCGTTAAATGGTATCTTTGCCTTTATTCGATGCAAGTGCCCGATGGTTAGTACTCTTTTTTATACTATATATACTATCGTATAAACTATATAATTTTTATTTAATAAACTATTTCAAGCTATACTTAATATGAGCAAGCCCGTAAAACCACGCAAGCAGGAGGCTATTATTCACGTGATGCTCGAAATGGTGGCACAGATCACCAAATGGGCCGGGGGCGATGAGGTTGCTTAAAAATCTTCAAGTAACTAATAGACGCCCCTAGCCAGAATTTGATTGGAAACATGTCCAACCTTTACGGCATAAACAATGATTTTTGGTGTAGTTTGGACAAAAGAGAGTATGTCTCACCGTGCAGCAAAGTGACAACTCCCGCCAGCAGGTAGACGGCCTGCGAGATCAAGTACGTCGGCTGCGCTGCCCACAGCTGCTTCACGTCGTTGGTGTGTACCAGCCATTGCCACCACTGCGAGAAATTTAACAAGTAAATACAGTATTACCAAAAATATATTGTGCCACGATGTACCTGCGTAGTAGACCAATTTTAGTAGCGCGAGAAATTTCGATCTACCAATGATAAAGTAGAATTTTACGCGCGCTAAACTCTTGCGCTTTTATTGGTATATCGAATTCGCAGCAACATGGCGACAGCCCGTGCGCCACAGTGTACGAATTGTGTAAGCGGGACAAAGCTAAGAATGCATAGCAAGCAATACTCTGCCAGTTGTGCTTGCAAATAAAGTACAATATGGATTATTCACACGTTCGGCTACTGCGCTTCTCTGCGCAAACGAATACTGCCGATGTACAATATATTTTTGGTAAAACTGTACTTAAACTTAGTAACTTACTAAGTACGTTTCCCTAGCTTACAAACCTCTCGCAACATCTTTATTATCACAACTCATTATGTATAGAGCAACTTAAAACAGCGCCTTCCTTAGTCGCCAGTCACAGCAAGTATATTGCATCTCTCGAGTACCTAAGTATATCTCTCGAGTACATCCATCTCACGAAGTTATTTCTGCTATGATGGTATGCAGACGTCTATATTGCTGTACTTGCACATGTATGCATAAATTTTTAATTGATGGTAGGGCCAGGACATGACAGATGGGCATATTTGAATGAAGTCAAAGATTCATCAATACCTACGACACATATTGTGAGTATAAAACGCTCTATAATAGTGAAGTAGAGATACGGATCGAATTAGATTTATGCTGCATTGCTGATTAAAAATAGTCGACGGTTCATATTTTCATTAATATTAAGCTAAACGAGTGTGAATGTGAATATAACTAGCAATTCAGACCGGCAGTTAGTATAAAAGTTTAAATATTTAAAAAAAAAATCTGTGCTATCGAAATATATCTTATTTTCAGTTATTATTATATAATGTAATGATCTTGACATGCTAATTGCGGACACATATAAATTTGTCAATTAAGAATGGACCCAACAAATAATATTTAGGTTAAGTGTGACATGTAAGTAATTTTATTCTGTTATTACCAATAAATAAACATCTCAATCTCAATCACTCATTGCCCGGCAGCACCTAACGGCCTGCTTTTCAATCCGATTTATTTTTATTAAAAAAAGTGAGTAAGTACCTTTCCCTTTCCGGCTAAGCCCGGATTGTTTTTATTATTGCATAATCCTAAGGAATTATTTATAACGCTTTTAAACGTACCTTAAAAAGAACTCATAGATGTCTATTAACTGTATTTGATCTAATTAATAGATGAGGCATTACTTTGCGGAGGTCCATATAAACAAACTGGAACGAATTACCGTGCTACTTCGCAAACTACCATGACGCAAAATCATTTGGTTTCGCACAGTAGCAAGGTGATTTGTTTCAGTTTGTCGTACCTATTTGATCTGTTAAATGTATTACAAGGTTCTAAGTTATATGAGTTCATACAAAACTGGGCTTACTTGGGCTGACCTGTCATTCAAAACAGGACAATGTCATTTATGTTTTTGTCTCTATTTACTTGTGCAACTAAGTATAGTTGAAGGCAAACAACTTGAGCATAAATCGAGTGGAGGGGGTATGATTGCGCATACACATTTGTACTCCAAATGGCTACAGCGCAATCAAGGTCAAAGCTCAAGTTGTTTGCCGGGAATTGTACCCTATTACTTTCTTACTTGTACAGGTAGGATGTCTATAGCTGTATTAAATACAACCTAATGGGTTGCACTCATACCAAAGTATAAAGCATTAAGTAGGTATGCCGACAATGCAGGGCCAGCCACTCGACAGAGCAAAGATGGCGTGGGGAACGATAGAGAATGCCATTGCATGGCATATTGTGAAAAGTCCTGCCGCCAAACCCTGCTGCCGACTGTACTCACTCATGCACTGCTGGATTTTTACTGGAAGAACCTAGCTAGGAATATACGCGATAAATATTTATTAGATCGATTGTAAAAAAACTTGGATATTTAGTTGCTATCATTGCAACTTTCACAAATTGTTCAATTGAATATACTGCAATTTAGCTTTAATCAAGTACTTAGGTACATACATTTACCATATGTTCTACCAGTTAATTCGAACAGGTTCAAATGTCAAGCGTTATGGTAGTTTTTGTCGGTATTACAAACTTAAAAGTATGCTGAACCTTGTCAATTTAAGACGAGGACCTGCTTTTTAGAAAACATATGCTTCGAGTTCGCATCGGCACCTATTAAGTAACTTTAGTGATAATTCGCTAGCAACTATAAACGCACAGCTCGACCCATTACTTCGTTACCAATTATCGCGGACCCGATAAAACTTTTAATTGATAAACAGGCAAATATTTAAAAACTCACGGTTATGGTGTTAGCCGAAGTCATCGTGCGTGCTGCACTCGCGTCGTGCTTCGAGAAAATGATAAAAAGGGAATTAAAGATACATACGGTATTGTGCTAAACAGCAATAGTGACGAACACGACAATACGATGAATACATCGATAGCGAGCATTGGTCAGTAATGGATAATAGCGGTAACAAATGAAGTGTTTTTACATGTAATCATCTCTGTCCAACTAGTGTCATAAAAAAGGGACGCAGATAGAGACAAACTAAACTTGGCCAGTCATGTTAGGGCCACTGAAGTTTTTGTCATTACCTAAATAATATAAATTATATTAAACTAACTTCAACGCGTTTAAAGAACCTTAATATAATTAAGTCGATGTTTTGAGCCTTTTACAGCTCTCGTATTCAAGATAAAAATTGTTAAATTAAAAGATATGTAATGAAGCTATCACCCAATATTTCACACATTCCAAAAACGAACAGGGGCTTTCATAGCTGACATCAAATATCCCTGTCTAACCTATAGGCGTGTGCAAGAGGGATGGATGCTTTTATGGGCGGAATAAGCGCTAGCGAGACTATAACAGGTTTCGTAATTAAAATAAATTTGTTGTTTAAAACAAAGCATTTTTAATAATTCAGGACCTCAAGAGCATTCTAGAGACTTGATAAAATTTTGAACATTCAAATATTACTAATAAAGAACTTTTCTTCACAAACAAATACCTTGAACAGCTTCAATATTTATTTAAACTTAAAAATGCTACTTATCCATAAAACATAAACAATAAGACTAAATTAATTAATAAACATAGTTTAAAACAATTAAACTACATAAAAACTAAATACTAAACATTATTACTAAAATTATAATTAAAATATATCAAAAAAAGAAGGCCCCAAGTTAAGTACTTAATTATGATCATGTGTGCTTTTTTAAACTTTTTGGAAAATCGCAAATAGTAACTACTAACAATAATGAGTAAAATCACATAGTACTTGTTTACCCGTACTTACCTTACCTTACACTATATGTATACTCATGTAATTTTAATTACTAAGTGTTAGTAAACGGTAAATCTAACTCTTATTTAAATTTTGTTATTCTCTAATTCCATCATTTCAATATATTTCGATACTAATAGCGACTGCATAGAGCATTTGGTGCTTTCTAATCAGTTTGCGTGAGCAGTTGCTACAATTTGCTAAAGAACATCGCTACATTATCTTACCGAACGGTGCGCATCACTAGCGCCTTATCAATACCACTTCGCCCGCTACGTGTCTCCAAATTTATGCCAACACGAGTGCCACATGTAACATATCTTTGCTATAGAGACGACTGCTGTGCAAATATTGGTGACCTATTGTTTTCGGGAATATAATTCTTGAGTATGTATTGTTACCAAAAGGTATCTTGCGTAACATGACTGGACCGTATACACTTAAGCTATGCATGCGTTACTTAACATAATGATAATAATTACTGTACAAGTTAAGACTCATTAAATCTATTTTAAAGTACGGATACTACATAGGTACAGTCAACCAATTAAAATTCTAGCTGTACCACTGTAAATCGATTTCACGATAAAGATCATAATTATTTATCGTACCTATAGCGATTAGTCATTTATTTATTGCGATAAGGTTCTACCATAATCCAGGGTTTAGATAGGTTGACTGTACTTGCCAATTTTATATCTATATTTTTTTAATCATTTAGCCAAGTAAGAATTAAGATCAAGCTTTGTTCTATTTCTTCACATTGGCAGTACCTCAAGTATAATTTATAGGTACAATCATATATCATCATTCTATCAGGAGAAAAACGTCCACAGGTTAGATATGCTTTTCTCAAGAATTTCTACGGCGGTCGGCCTTGCGCTATTTATAATTTCATACCCAAAGATTTCCCGCGATCCTCACTAGATCGTCAGTCCACTTTCTGGGAAGTAACGCTTCAAGTCTTCCAGTACGCGGTCTCTACTATAGAATCCTTCCGTCACACCGGCCATTATATAGAATGATATAGCTAGGTTCTATAATAAATGTCCCCGCACGCTACCACTTAAGGTATGCAATTCCCAGACTTCTTAAAAGGTACCTAACCTAGGTATGTCGGTGACTTTGGTTCTTCTGCGGACCTTTTCATTCTAATCTGATCTCGCAGAGAAACTCCACTCGTCCACTCTACTTCTAAAGAATGTTACTGGTTATAAAAAAAAAGAGCTGAAATAAAAATCAATGTTTTTTTATGTGGTTGCGAAGCAGCGACGCGCGCCACGCGTTCCTGAGAAAAAGGGTTTTGACAGACAGACAGACAAACGGACAACGAAGTGTTTGCCTTTTACGGCAGGAAACCAAAGCAACCGCCTTCAGAGAAAACCAAAAAGGAATAGATTATTTTTTTTTAGTTTTTTCGTTGTTTTGGAGGCGGTTGTTATGTTTATGAGCTTGGGGTATATTTGACGAAAAATCTGTTTGAAGCATAGATCATTTCTGTGGTTTGAAAATACTCTTTATAGTCTTTATTAATCTTTCATATGTTTTTTATGTTCACTGGGCAAAAACTTCCAAGTAAATTTCAAACATAGACATTTCTCTTTCTACGATTTCAAAAGAGAGCTGGCAACTTTAAAGCTGTCAAGTCAATGCTGTGATTGGCCGCATTGGCCATTGGCCCATAGACATACTATTGAAAGACTGCGGCCGAGCATGTCTCCGAAAGGGACAGCAAATACACACACACACACACACATGAATATTTAGGGTTACCATCTTTAAGGCAGTTTTCCCTGGGGTCATTTACGATGTCAATAAAAAAAAACAATATTTTTATAAATTAAAAAAAGAAGAATTACTTTTGGAAAATGTTTTTAATAATTAACAGGAATTTATAAAATCACTCTTAATAATAATAATGGTACCTAATTAAAGTAAAAATGGTTGTAAATAATTATGTAGTAAACCCACACTGTAACAATATATTTCGGTCAAAGTGTTGACAACGCATTCTGGAAGATTCCAGTAGGTGCAATCCATGATTCCCGTATATGTGGTTCGTGGGGGAATCTGTGGCCCGTTTCACGAAGCTACAAGTGACAATTTTACAAGTCTAAACCGGCATTGGTCATTATGCCCATCTATTGTTACAGTGTGGGTTTACTAAACAATTATTTCCAACCTTTTTCGCTTTAATTAGGTACCACTATTATTATTAAGAGTGATTTTATAAATTCCTGATAATTATTAAAATCATTTTCGAAAAGTAATTCTCCTTTTTTCAATTTATAAAATATTGTTTTTTTTAGTGACATCGTAAATGACCTCAAGGAAAACTGCCTTAAAGATGGTAACCCTAAATATTCATGTGTTTGTATTTGCTGTCCCTTTCGGAGACACGCTCGGCCGCCGTCTTTCACTATTATGTCTATGCCGGTAGGTATTAAGTAATCTGTGGGTTGCGAGTTAAATAGAAAGTAAAAACAGAAACCCTTCTAGCGGCGGCAGTCGGGCAAAAATAAAATAAAATGTTAAGAAGTTTGTGCAAAGTGGCCCGGGATTTTACTTATCTCAGAAGTAAATATCCAAAAAATGTTTTCATAAGAACCAATACAACATATTCGAATGCTTTTAGGAGGCAAACCCAGAAAAAAGAACCAGTGGAAGTAGTGAAATGGATTCTACTGGTGAGGTTATCACGTCTTAATTTGTTTCAGACTTTATTTTACCGAATAGTCTTTGTTGGATTACGAAAAGTATTTGCACTTGCTTTTATTATTGATTTGCCAAAGTACGTGTTAATGTAATTTTGTTTGTTATTACCAATACTCACATTTTTGTTGTTATATCGCGAGTAGCTAATGAACTTGCCGGCAGGCGATTACGCAAACAAAAGCTCACCATGGTGTCCAACATCGAAACTATGACATCATTTTGTTTGTATACATTGTTACCTACTTAGTAAATTAAATAATTTTTAAAGTAAAATATATGTAATAATTTCTTCACAGATCAGCATCCTAAATGTAATATGGTTCTGGTTGTAATTTGTTACAATATATGACTGTTCTACAACACCATTAACTAGTCGCCAATATTCTAGCCCATTGGGCATATCACCTATGTGGTAGATAGACAATGATACCTACTAAGATTGTGCTGTTTGTACAGTAGGGGAAATATATTCACATACCACCTTAGAACCCTATCGCAATGACGCGACGCGTTAAACGCCAGGCTATGTCATACAAATGTCATGCATATGTCTCTTCGACTAGGTTCTATGGTGGTACGTGTTTCAATTTCCTTGACTGTACAGGTAACAAATTTTCTAGGGATGTAATGATTGCAGGTTATCCCAGTGAGTTCGTTTGGCCTTGGCTGCTGGCAAGTTTACCGCCTGCAATGGAAGCTGGAGCTTATAGATATTCTCCAAGCAAAATCAAATTCTGCCCCAGTTCCCATGCCCACAGAGTAAGTAGTCACAAAACAGACAAGATTAGAATTTTGTATACATTCCAGGTCCAACAATAAATATGTACCATGCTAAGAAGTCCCTGTGAGTCCAGTGGTATATACATATGTATAGAGACCGGATTATATGCATTTGCATTTGCATATTTAAGCCATCTTCTGCGGCATATTTTACCTAAGATCTAGTTATGATGCATATTATCGGTACATTTACAATATTTTTCACTTTTTTTCCACTTATACAAACATTTTAAATGTTTGAAGACATAATCTTACCACTAAACATTTGGAACAATAAATACTAGATTGTAACATTTTCAAAAACATTCAAAAATTGTAATGTCATGTAATGGTACTGTACAATATACTCTACACCTATTATCGCCTATCAGAGAATAATTTACTAATTGTATGCTGATTTTGAAAAACAGAAATGAAAACATACTTTTCTTCCTTTTTTAGTTCCTAAAATGTATCATATAATTTTGCAAATTCTGCCAATTTTCGTGCATATTTCAAGGATTGTTTATGCATATTTGTATGCATATGACAAGCTTTTTATGTTGCTTATAATCCGGTCTCTACATATGGACATGTGACCACTATCAAAATCTGTTTTTTTTCTATAAATTGTTGTATGCGAACTAATGAGCTGATAGGAAGAATATGCGGGGGGCCTGTCAGTGTACTCGAAACATTTTGTTAGGGGACTACGAATGTGTTATACTTTGTCCAGCATTAAATCGTATAATCGTTATAATGTCCTTACCTGCTTTATACCTTTTGTAGCTTTTCAAAACTTGAAAACATGGAGTATTTGCCTGTTGAAGTGCGAGGAGAGTTCCTTCATGACAAAGAGATACTAATAGGACCCAGAGCTCTTATTGATAATGAACATCAAAGATTTGGATCTCTAGTCTCAGACCCAAAAAAGAATCAGGGATGGCTTGTTGTTACTCCATTCAAATTAAGTGACACTGGGTAAGTTGCTCTACGGAAGTGTATGATGCGATGAATGTTGACCATTTAAATTGTTTTTTCTTACTTGATTGTTTTTATGCAGGGACATAATTTTGGTAAATCGAGGCTGGATCCACCAAAGTATGCGCCCTAAAGAAAAACGTGAAGCATCTATGGTTCAAGGTGAAGTGGAATTGACTGGGGTTGTAAGGCTAACTGAAAAACGAGCACCGTTCATGCCGAAAAATACACCTGAAAAAGGTTCATGGTTCTCTAGGTGAGTTACAGAATCTCTTCATTTCTGGTTCAGATTTGTTTTTTGATGCTGATGATTGATGATTGCTGTCGTGCCCATCACGCCAACGACAAAATATAGTTGATCGATGATTTGGTACTGACCTGTCTGTGCTTAAACTTTAAATTCGCGATTGATATAATGGCGACCTGGCGTGTGGGCGAAAACTTTTGAATGCGTTGTTGATGGTGAAAAGGTTAACGTGAAACTTTGTAATAAAAAGATACACTCTATTGCTAAATCTAAAGCAGAGTATTCTCCACCAGTGACGTCAAAACGATGTATTGGATAAATTGACTATAGAGTCTGGCACTGTTTCCAATACATTGTTTTTGTTTTTTTGATATTGGGTTTTCACTGAAGCATATTTCCATCAGCGCAATGCCATCTTTTAGTAGTTTTCATGCATTATGGCTACAGTTTTTTCGGAAAAGTTGGATTGACGTCTCAACAATCTTTCACGCATTAACTGCCACTCAGTGCCCCATCATATCACAATTTTGGAGTTATTATTTATTTGCACCTGGCAAAAGTTCGAAAACCAATGCTGGCAGTAAGTAAATGTGTTAAGGAAACCCTATCCCTGCGGACTACTAAATAGCGCCATGGCGCCATCTGGTTTATCTGGCTTAAGCATATGTATAGCCTGAGCATGACATTCGTAAGGCGATGACAGTCTATTAAATGCATTGTCTTAGGTGGGTATGTAACAAAAATTAGACTGGCATGCTGGCTATTCAACATAACACAAATCTGAATCATCTGAATGCTGTTACATTACGAGCGAATGCTCGTGGTGTATACCCGCCATTATATATTTCTGGTTTTGATTCCTTATTTTTTACTTTCCGACTGTATTTAACTTTTTCAAAGCCAACACGATGAATAGACAAATTGACACTTTACAGGTCATGGCCAGGGGGGTTCCACTCCGCAATGTAGGTGCGCTCGCCCCATGTCCTATGACATAGGTTAATTGCAGTAGGTTGCCGGCTTGCCGCGCGCGCGCTCGCTCGCTCTGTGTCGCGCGTTGATAGTATTACAGTAAGCAGCCCAACCCTAGCGGTGCGCCAGGGCATTGCAGGTGGAAGGCGGGCGCGGGCGGCGCCTTCCTTTTGACACATGCCGCCTGGCGAATGTTTATGAAGTAATACGAACTTTATGTGCCTGAATTTAAAGTTAGATTACGTTTAATGGTGGTCGAAAAAGAGAAGTTTCTGTACGTTAGTACTATTATTTATTCTGTGCCATGGCCACGTCGTCCTAATGCCCTTGAACGTTAAGCGTATGCACGTAGGTTGCTGTTACACCGCGTCCTTGGAAGACTATATGGGTTGGTGGCGTGGTGGGCACGACACCTTTATGTGTTCTTGGCGTTCAAAAAGTTAAAAAAATGATTGTTGCAGGGACTTGGACGCAATGAGCGCGCATCTGGGTTGCGCTCCGGTGTGGCTGGACGCGCGCGGCATTCCCGACCCACTGGACGGTTGGCCCATCCCCAACCAGACGAGAGTCACGTTGAGAAACGAGCACTTCTCATACGTTGTCACCTGGTACATGCTATCTGCTTTTACAGCCCTCATGTGGCATCGATTTTTCATACGGAAAATGCCACTACTATAAAATGTGCAAGAATATAATGATAGAATCAATCCTTTGTGAATATTATAATAGGTGTTAGTACTGTTAGTGTTATGTACATAATATTAGCTTTTAAGTTTTCTAGCATTTGAAACTTTATTTTAAAATGTTTTTGATTTCTAACAGCTATTTGCAAATTGTGGTTGACTGTTCAGTTACTGCTTATTTAGTGTAAAATAAAGTAACTACCTCATAATTAATCACTATGCTGAGACTATTAGAAGATAACGTTTCTAAAAAATGTAGGTTCGAGATAACTCAATTCTAGGCAAAAGAAATTATGTGTTTAATAAAAATTCAATTTACATACTGTTTTACTAAATTATCACTATCATTACATAGTATTGAGTAAAGTTGCTATCAGTTCTTGTCTGTCCAAAATTCTAATAGTGTATGTTCGGCCGCCTTCTAAACCACGCAACGGATTTTGATGCAGGTTTTACTGTCATTTAGATATTTTTTACGGAAGGTTTTATCTACGTAGTGTACTCATGTGGAGTCGGGCCGGATCGCTCGTATACTATAATTACAGGTGGACTATAGTACTAGTACTTCGTTTTAATTTAAAGGAAGATAAAACATATTTATCTAATAACACAAAGTCCTAATCACAAACTTAATTCACTATGAAGTCAAAACCTGTTTTGAATGACACGCCAGTTATTACTTGAAATCTTGTACAGTCGGCACCAAATAGATAGCAGCAGCGAGAGTGGCCGAATACACCGGCCGGCCGGCAAGGGTCGAAATAACTTCAAATGCTTTGCGGCTACTACCCGGCTCGAGGTGAATGGTTTCAGTCCAAAACACCTCTTGCCGATAGTTGACGTTTTGCAAGTTATAGAAGCTTGTTGGTTATATTAATAGGCTCAGGGGGCCTAGCACGCTAGCTTTTGTCGATGACATAAAGCATTTATCCTGTTTAACCAGTATGCGTGTGCGAGAGGGACCAAAGCGTTTATGTGCGCGATAAACGCCAGCGTGCTACTATAGCAGGTGTGAAGAGGGAAAAGTTTTTATCTACAAATAAATTATAAATGCTCTATAACGCGTTCAGAAACCGTAGGTAATGACCAGCATTATAACAACCAATATTATTATGAGAATTTTTCTAATTTTGTTTTTATATTTGTTCAAATTCATTTTTTATTACATTATTTTAATGTGTACAGTCAATAGATATTTAATAGGTACCTAGCACTAGTAGTTAGTAGCAATGCAGGGCATTGCCCTATGGCTTCTGAACCCATTATAGAGTACTTATGATATGTGTGTAGATAAAGTAATGTATGCAACTGTACATAATTAGGTCTTAAGAGGAAACACCAAGGTCTAGAGAATTGAAAAATAGGTATTTGTAAAATCTATTGCTGCCTCCATCTATCAAGCCTCCCCCCGCAGAGTGCAATAGACACAGCCGCAGTTTGGACTGAAAATACCTATTGAAAGTACACAAAATCAACGATTCGTAGACCCCTGATTCCTTCTCCAAAACTTAACCGATTTAACTACTTTTTTCATTAAAAATTAAAGAAAGGCTTTGGCAGTGTTCCTATGTTTTTCTTTTTTTATATATATAATCTAGTAAAATTTGTTTTCTGAATGTATGAACGTAGCCGAAAATCTGGCCAATTTTTTAGGTTTTTGAATGTCCATATCTCTTTTAATAATTAATTTATTAAAAAAAGGGAAACATAGGGACATGCATAATAGTGGCCATCGGTTTTTTGGAGAAAAAAATATTGCTCTACTGGCATTATCCAGAGAGGAAACAGGGGACGACGTTTGTATGGAAAAACGGCCCTTGTGTTTCCTCTTAAAACACTCGTGTGATCCTATTATGAAACTCGCTAACGCTCGTTTCATAAAACCACACTCGTGTTTTAAGACCCCTCATTATGCAACAGTTGCATAAAATACTATTCCTTTTTGTTCTTAAGTTTAATTAGCTAGGGGGAAGTTTTCTCCCCATTGTAGGAAAAATAAAGGGTGGTAGTTATAGATCGTACTCGAGCTCCAGGTTGATACTGGATCAATACCAAACTGGAACTTGAGTAGGATCTATAAATACTACCAATAGTCAAGTAATTATTGGATTTAATACAATTTCGTATGGTATATTAATATGGTATTTAAACAAAGACTTTATACTCCTGTAATTCTTTATTAGCATTTATGAACATATAATACAGGTATACAACACTGAACAGATTGACTATAGAAGAACGTCTGTATAAAGTCGCGCTCAGTTACATAATGTATCGAGGTTAAGTGAGTACTGTCAAGGTCATAAATATGTACCTACAAATGTTTTTTCAACAACTATAAATTTGAATATTTTGGTCCGTTTATTAACTTGTACCTACACTTTTCCATTTTACTCAATTGTAATGGGGTGAAAAATGGTAAATTTTTAAATAGTTTCGTTTAGCGCGAATACAAAGGGGTTCGCAGTACATCGTACAGGGCCCGTTTCACGAAGCTACAAGTTACAATTTTACAAGTCTAAACCGGCAACATTGGTCATTATGCCTATTGCCATTGGTCATTGACCAATATTACCGGTTTATACTTGTAAAATTGTAACTTGTAGCTTAGTGAAACGGGCCACTGGACCCGGCTTTATACGCGTCCTATGTTAAAACAGCAAGTACAGTGACGAGTAATACAGGCATAATACAGGGTATTAAGAGCTAAAATTGTATCCAATACGACTTTTGCGCCTGCAGTAGAGCAAAATAAAAACAGAAAAATATTCTTGTAAAGGTCAAGTACAAAAGTAGACTGCTGAAAAAATACAAACAAAAAATAGTATTCATGAAGTGTCATATAAAAGTTCATTATAAGCCCTTCAGATTGTGCAACAGGTCTCGAGGTGATGATTGTGTCACAGTATATAAATAAAGCAGTACCGAAACTGGGCCTATTTGTTGAGATAGATACCTACGCTCCGGTGGAGCGATAGGGTTGTCCTATTTTTTATAAAATTGAAAAGCTATGTTTTTATTATTTATAACAACGTTCAGTTGGGTTCTATAATGACCAAATAATGAAATGAATTATCGACTTTACAAATAAAGTTAGGTAATTAAAAAACTTCGACATTTTAAATAAGAAAAAAATTAAAGCTCCGTTTTTGAGGAACTCGAGTTCAAGCAGCCATATTACGAAGCAATACTTATGTGGCATCTTTAAAAAGATCGCGCTCTGTCTCGATCGTCTCGTCATGACGCGGCAGCCGCGACTGACAGCACCGCGAAAGCCCCTTAGCGACCGTGCTGAGCGTGCGTCTGTGCGAGTGCGCTGATTTCGAGCGTTTACGTAGATTCCTTACTGCTTATATATATACTGTGATTGTGTCGACATTCTTATTTTAGAGCATTATACAGATGTCAAAAACAAAATTCGAGCACGATCTTTTAGGAGTTTAGTGTACACCGGTCTGCACTAGTGGCACACTAACGTTAATCGCGCACATAAAGCATCCATTCCTTTATCATACACTGACTGGTTACAAAAATATTCTTCAAGTCCGCGACAAAACATACTGTGCGCAGAATTGCGACATTGCCTTTTTTATCTAGGTTAAAAAGGTAAAAATCCAATTACATGACTCGGCCAATCAAGTCAATCTTTTGCAACAGATCCACAGACGAATTATTTAATGACTTGGTGGAGTCGCGGTTTAGTCTTAAGTTATTCGAATACCTTAAAGAAATAATTATTTAGTATAGTTAATTGCTTACAGCTAAAAAAAAATTTAAACGATTCATCATTTTTTACAGACTAAAAGAACTAAATAATATATATATTAATGAGATCACTATTCCTATACTAAAAGCAATAATTATAACAACAATATTAAATATAAAGTAAAATATACTATGCATACAAACAAATGTAATTATGTAATCATCTTTCTAAAATGGCTGAAGCAATGTCGAAGTGGTATGTATTGTTTAGTATATAGATATATCTTTCTACATATAACATGAAATATGACATTCCATATTTCTTCTCTAAACTTATCCCAATTTAGGTTTTAAAACTCATCCGTATATGCTTACAGTTTTGCATTCTGCAAATCATGATTTCGTTTAAAACAGTCTAAAATTGGCGAATTCATCAAACTGTTCAAGACGAAAAGCTATTAAAGTATTTTTAGTTTAACGACTCAAAAGGAAATAACTAATCCCTTTTTAGTTTACGAATAATGACGTTATACGAGCTTAGTATTTGTCATTAGTGACCCATTACTAACCTGCTACTTGTTTGAATATAGGAAGCCAGAATTAGTGCACTTTTGTTGAATAACCTCAGAATAAACAAGGACATTAACACGATAAGCGCCAACTTTGGCTTTTTGATGAATGTAAACAATCAGTGACGAACATCTGGTTTTCCATAGTTGAATTACTAATGTACATGTTTTGCTCGAGTATGCTGCTGTCCCTGTGAGAATAAAATCAAAAAGCAATGGCTCAGTAGCAACCTGCTTCAAAAATAATAAAAACCATCAGACTACGGAAAGGCTCACGCCAATTTTTGATTTAAACTTTGGCAGCACCGATTGACTCATAATTCCAATTAAGTCATAGATTTATACTATAACTATTAGAACTTAAAACCTAAATGTTGGCCTGGATGCCAGGCCAACGTTATGAATTAAATAAAATGCCTATTTAAGCACGCAAGTCAAAATTTGACACGTGAATTTGGGGCACGTGCGCCGGGTCAATCTTGGGCGAGGTCTTGTGGTCGCAGAGGCCGAGTTCCTTCAGCTTCCACTCCCATCCCATCATCTGGACGGCGTGCAAAGTCTCAGCTTCCGTGTGCTGACGTCGAAGCATGCCCTCCTGCAACAATTACAATCGATGACATTTTAGAAATTCCCTTTATTTTGTCTACAATACAAATAAAAATTATAGTAAAAAAGAACCTTGATTTTTTCCCACTTGTCATCAACTTCCTGCAGCCAAGAGTTGATTTGCCGGCTGTTGCACCGGGACCGCTGCGCGTTACGCTTCTCCTCTTGTTCTGGAGCCAGGACGTTGTACACTTCTTTGTCTCGTAGCATGGTGCACACCGAATATGGAAGGGACTGTCAACATAATGGCATACATTTTGTATAGGTTCACTAGGTAATAGTGGTGAGCGGAGTCTGATTAGTACGATTACTAACCTGATTGATCACAGCGCGCTCGGCGCGTCCATGCACTCTTAGTATTTCTTGTTCAACAGCTAGAACAAGCTTTTCTTTCTCAACCAGATGTTGGATACGCATGCGGGTCCTGTGATTAAATGTTATTACATTAATATTACCACAATGACGTCAGTGTTTTTTTTTACACATGTGACTTCTTGTGACCTTACTATCATTGCAAAAATCTGCCAAGTGCAAGTCGGACTCGCGCACCGTGGGTTCGGTACAAGGTTAATAAGCTCCAAACATATTATTCTAAATAATTCTAATGGATTGGATTAAGGGACAACCTTAACTTTGCCCTTGGAAAACTGTTGTCCCCATAAATAGGTTGCAGTCGCAGTTTATAAACACCAAATGCATAAGTTTGTAATCGCAAAAAAGTGATGTAACTACAAATTTACGGTTTTCGGATTTTCCCCTTTATTTGTGCTGTGAAACCTTGCTTCTTGCCAAATTTCCCTAGTGTGTGAAATATGCGGCGTAAACAGATTGTGTTGACCTGATCCGAGTATTTGATATTAATTTCAAGTCTCGATCGACCGACGTTTCTGAGAACAAGGGTCTTGAACTCTTGACAGACAGACAGATGGACAACGACGTGATCCTATAAGGGTTCCTCCTTTCGTTTGACTTACAGAATCCTAAAAAAAAAAACCACTAGCTAAATTAAGCAATACCTTTCTTTCTCCTGATCTGTGAATTCGCTGACCATTTGCGACGGCAGATTGTGTGGGATCTCCACTTGCGGCTCAGGGTTCACGTTGCTTTGCAAAGTGTAAGTACAGCGATTCATCAAGTATTTGTTGAAGTCTTTAGGTGGCTTAGGTTTCACGGGGAACAAACTCTTTTGACGATGTTCTATCTGTTAAGAAAGCAACAGGTTTAGATAATTATACTGCAATTAAAACCAGCACCATAAAGCAATGCAAGACATTCTTACCTGTTTACGAATGTGTATATACATTTGGTATGGATTGGAATGAGTAACGTTGTGCGTTAGGGTGCTGTCAGCAGCTGGCTCAGTCTTGACCGGTTCTCGTGAGTCTTTGGACGCTTTGATTTTGCGTTTCCGAGGGTGCAGTTCTACAGATGGACCAGGATTGTTGGCTATAACAAAGTCATATTTCCATAATACATAATGGTACACCAGCATTAATTAAAGTTGTAACAATATTGACAAATATTGTCACGCAAGCTGGGTAGCCTAAGCCTATTAGAAATCCTAGGACCAGTGAAAAAGGAGTTAAGTATTTTTGAAGTAACGCAATTTTAGAAGATTTTTGACCCCCCTCCCCCCCTTGTAACGCACCGTAACGTTTTTCTGTACCCCCTGCCCCTCTCTAAACGTTACGTAACACTAAATGACAAAAACAACATTAAATGACGTACAATGCAATCTAGGGATTCCCCGTGAAATATAAACGAAAAGGTTTGCCAACTTGCGAGTACAAATTTAAAAAAATGACGACCAGACTAATACTATCGCGGGATACCCCGTAACGTTAATGAAAAGGGTTGCCAGTTTGGAAGTTTTAATTCTCTAATTTTTTAGAAACAATGTTACGTAACGTGTTGTAAGAAAGACCCCCTTCCGCCTCTGTAACGCATCGTAACGTTTTACGAGACCCCCTTCCCCCCAAATCGCGTTACGTAATACTTGAACGCTCCCTTACCTCTTCTAACTTAACCCATTTTTCACTATGGTAAAAAACGGATTAAGTTTAGAAGAGGTAAAGGGCTGTTTTAGACTGAACCCCTCTTTTTACTACTGCCCAAGCATTAGGACACTAATTTCGGTATTATATACTTGTATAAAAAAAAAGACTTGTCTAAGTATCTGAATGCATAGAAATGCGTACCTGGCTCTGCCCTGCTACCAGGCCCGCCCGACGACGTCGACGGAGCGTGCTCACTGTCTTGACTCTAAAACAATGAATAGGAAATACTTAATTTTGTAGAATTAACTATTCAACCAGCAAATAGCTAGATGGATGGTAATTTGTACCTTTAACACTGACAAAAATGCGGCTTACATACTACACAAAAGATTTAAGGGATAATAACAATAAGCCTTCTAGAATCGAAGCCAACAACTACATTGTAACTAAAACAGTTTAAAAAATAAAATACATTTAACTTCATGCCGTACATATAATAAACGTGTATGTTCACCCGCTAGCTGTCTGTACGCCACAATAGCATGCTATACCCAGTCCAGTCGACGCACTACCTACAGCACGTTCAATCTAGTTAATACATAGTGCGGACAACTTACAGAGCCCGTCGGCGGGGGGCTCTTGTTGGAACTCAATGTCGATTGGGTGGATCCCGAGCCGGAGCGACTCTCGCTCCCCGTCTGAGGGGAAGTCCTTTCCTTGTCCTTCTCTTTTTCTCCATCATTCGTCCTGTGCGAACGGAGGACTCTTTGTCCAGCCTTGGGAGGAAAAATATTTTTTGAGTAAACTTGTTAAACAAAAACTAGATTCGCTAGCAAGTTTTTACTTCACAACTCTTTCTTCTTTGGCTTACTGACTAGTATAATAATTAAGAATGCGTAGACTAGAAAAATATGCAACTTACTTGTTTGTCTCGAATGAGTCTAGAGTGAAAACAATTTATAACTGTGTACCTTGCCCCCGTCTCCTGGTCTCTTATCGTCGGAGTTCCCGTCTGAGCTGTCTGAGGTCTGGCCCTGGTCGGTGCTTGTGCACGGAATGACGTAGGGCAGCGTTGACACGCTGCCGCGCCCCTTGCCGCTGCCTCGCTGCCCCATCCCACCTAAGTACACCATTAACTAACTATTATACATGGTCACATGAACAATTGCTTTAACAAAAAATCATTACCTATATTTAATTGTAATACCAAATTTGAATAAACTTTCGGAATATTTACCTTCTCCTTCTTGCTCGTTTCTATTAGCGGAGCCTCCAGCCCCGCCAGGTATAACTATTTTCAAGGGTGGCACTTTAGGCGCAGAAGACTCTTGGTTTTTCTGATCTTCAGAGTCAGCATCACTAGTTTCTTTGCCTTGATTCGGCTTCGGACTGGCGACGGGACTTTTCCGTTCTTGCTTATTTGGCTGCATATTAGATGACCCTTTGGCGCCACCGGATGACTTGCCCTATTGCAAGAAAACAGATGATACATTTAAAGTTTAAATGTTTATATTGTTTTAGCAACCCCACTGATTATGCCTCTGTCATGTGAAATATTATGATTGTAGGCAACAATTAGTAAAGTATTACCTGGTGAGTGTTCTGCACGCCGAGTTTGCCCGAGCCGCCGCCTTTACCGAACGCCTGCTGGCCGCCCTTGCCCGTGGAGGTCCCCAGGGCGCCGCCCTTGCCCGCGCCCTGGGCGCCGCCGCTCTTCCCAAGTGGCGTTGCGCCGGTCTTGCTCGCTGGACCGGGAGGCTTTGTACCGGTCAGAATACTGTTCAAAGCATTCATAAAATCAATTTATAACAAATTATACCTAAAGGCTGGCAACAAATAAGCAATTTTCTTAGGGTGGGATTGCTGGTTCCCATGTGTCATGAGGGTCATTTCCATCAGATGACCCGCATACTCATTTGACATAAAAAAAACAAAACTTAATCAAGTTGAAACATAACGAAATTATTTCTTTTCATTGAATTCACCATGTTATTAACTGCTCTCAATATTGAAACAGCTTACATAGCAATATTACATTTACATTTGAGCAATATGTCATAATTTAAGTGCTAGTGGAAAAAAAAACTGTTTTATTAATGAATACTGCGCTTAGGGCATGCAAACCTGTGTTTTCTTGTCTATGAAAAAACTGGTTTTAAATGGTAAAAGCATTTGCATGCCCTGATTACTTTATTGTTTCAATGTTTTTTTTTGTCTTATAAATATGTATGTTAGTCTTTAAGGTATTTCAATGGGCCTATGCCGCCTGAAATAAATGGTTCTATCTATCTATATGTTATTTACCGGCCAGGGCCGCCTCGAGCAACAGGCGCAGGTTTTGCCATGGGTTCCTTGTCTTCATTCTCTTTCCTCTTCTTACGTTTTGCTACCTCATCTTCAACAGATTCGGCTTCATGGCTCTCATCAGTAAAGGCCCTCTTGGAGCCTCCAGCTAAATCATCTTGTGATGATGACACAACTCCACTGCTAAGTTGACTGCCTTCTAAAATAACAATTATTCAGGCAACAGTTAATAAGGTACAATCATCAATATCTTACTTTGTCCTAGTACCTAGATAAAATAAAAGATAGACACAATGATAATACTAAGAACAATCTAGGCCATGTGGTAGAACCAAAATAAAAGTATCAAAAAAAAATCTATTAAAAAATTATTTAAAGTAAGTTTTTGAACCAAATACATATTTTTTTATTATAAAAAGGAAAACGTATTGGACTGTCACCTGATCTACATTGGTACAGGAAGTAGGTAAATAATTTGAGTACAAACATTGCACCTTAAATAAAATATTTTAATGAGGCAATTATATAGCATGATAATAATAGCACTCCATTTTTTTATGTAAATAACACAAACCATCTTTGTTATCCCCGCTGTTTTTTTCCTGCGTACTTGAGTCCTTAGCCTCGAAGTGTTCGCCCTGTGCTAGGCTGTCCATGTTGCGCTTGCCCCCCTCCCCAGACGAGCTTGCATTGCCAGCTTTCTTGCTACTGTCATCCCTTACCCGACCAGAATGTGTTGCTCTTGTGTTACTATCTGTGGAGATATTTATATGTTCTGAGTATATTTGAGCTATTGTAATCGAAATGATTTATTTCTAAATTTTTTCGATTTTACTTTTTGTATTTTTTTTACATTCAAATTAAATTTAAAATATTGTTTAATAATAATTTGATTTGTGAATCCTGCCATTACCCTAATTTTTCTTTGTGTTGTCATTCATTATTTAGCATTTTAAATTTATATTTGAGCTGTTTAAAGTGGAGATGGCTTCCAGGAGTATTCACATGGCTACAGTACCAATATGAGACATCATTACTAGAAACAATACTTCATGTGCCATGACATTCGTGGGATCAGGACTCCAACAGTAATAATGTCAACATGAAACATGTTGAGGGTACAAAAGTATTGCTACTAGATTTGTTAATTCACTTGCTATTGCATCAAAACCATCATGAACATTATTGTGTCCATTTAATATTATTGACACCCACAACATGAATAATAAAATAATGCATAAACCTTTAGGTTTTTTAACAGGCAGATTAACAAGAAAAGTCCATACGCAGGACGAACATTACACTTACAAAGCCAAAACAAGACTTTAAAATAAGCATATATTGTCTATATAGTATGGTAGTTGGATGAAGCATATTGGTTTATAAAAAAATATGTTGAATAGTAATACCAAAGGGGCATGGATTTACACATACGTACACACATCTACATACATACACACAGCATAAAATTACCGCGATCGATTGCCGTCGAGAGGGCATTAACATCGGTAACGAAATCCACATTGAGACATCTTCGGGAAAAGGCATTATGTTTTAAGATTGCACGGCTACTACAAGTAAAATGACCGTTTAATCACTTTGTCACGTCAGTCAAATCATTAACATTTTGATTTATAAATTGTCAGGGGTCATAGCGAACGACGACGGCGTGTACGAACAACCAGACAAAAAAATGTTTAAAATACTCCCCTTTGATGTTGAAGAGCGTCTTTCTTTGCATTTCACGTCCTCGGGCACTATTAATAGTTTTTACTTGCTGCACTACAATTTTTACAATAGATTTATGCTAAATCGGTGCACGAGACCGTCGTGAAGTTGGCAACGCACGCGGCCATCACAGCGATAGACGGCTGGCAGTTTTTTTTTTAATTTTAGCATTCGGACGAATCGCGATCCGGTCTCGATCTTTTGCCACAGTGACATCTAAATATAATGTTGCCAGTATGAATAATGGTACCATAAAGTTCAGTCCAAATATTTTTAGGCTTGGTGTTACAAAGTTAAAACAGTGAGACATCGATTAGATCACCCTAACATCGCGGGATATTCAAATGTACACTTTTTGTTAGAGGAGCTGGTTCTTTTTAACCTCGGCTCATGAAACTTGTAGCCTTTTCTCTTTTTTATAAGCTTTAAGCTCTTATAGGAGTTGGGAGTTTTATCTCATCTTTTTGTTTCATATTGTAAATTTTAGGATTACGTACCAAAATAATATCCGCCTGCCACTAGATTTAACAACTATTAATGCTATTTGAAGTAACAATTTTTAGTCTATTCAAAAATAAATAATTAATATAATAAGGTTAGCTAAGAAATAAAAAAGGAAAATGCATTTAGTAAGTATGTGCGTATATGAAGACACAGCTAAATACAGACCTTAAGTCCTTCTGAAAAGGGGGTAAAAGGGGACCGAAATTAAAAGCGGGGCTACTAAGATAAATGGGGTATATAGCGCCATCTGTCGGCTCAGCTGGCAGTTCTAGGGACGCGCAGAGCAAGATTGTCATACGCTCACGCCGTGCCCGCGAAATTCGAGCGCCCGCGCGCTATCCAATAGGAAAATAGGAAAATAAGATTTAATTCTCGCCATTTTGTTTTTTAGCATAACGTTTTTCCCGTTCTCTCCCGTGACGCGTGCTAAAATGTTTCAATTGTAATTTACATAGAAATTAACGTATGTGAGACCTTTAATTTGTACTAAAAATGTTACGAATTCATAATTAAAGTGTTACCCGAAGAAGTGGTGTTCATTTTTTTCAACTCACTCCGTTATAGGTATCATATTAAAGGGCGCTGACGCATTTCAAAAACGATTTTTTTATTGTATCTAATGTCTCGTGGTTTTCGATTTACGATGAAAACTGACAAGATGTCATTCTCGCTGAAGGTACGAACAAGGTGAAATATGTGAAAGTTAATGTTAATGTTTGTTTGTTTTATGTAAATATTTCAGGAAAAATTAACGATTTTTCATACCAGTACCACAGCTTTTTAGAAAATATCAATAACATCCTTCACAAATTAAGTTTCGCACTCAGTTTCTTTATTGTCATGGATAAGTATGTGCTGGTTTTTATTTTATTTTAACCAGAACGAACACTACCTATGGTGAAATGCGAAACCTTAGGAGATACAAGAAAATTGTTATAAGCAACTGTTATAACAATGATATTAAAAAAGGTAGATCGGTTACTAGAGCTTCGGTAGCGAGCTCCAAATTGGAGTTAAATAGCACCAGTGTCCTCAGTCGCAAAGCAACAAGCGAACGGTGCGCATGTTAACCAAAGCTGTGTGTTGGCGGTCAATTCCAAATTACAAAACCCTGCAAGGCCGTGATTGGTCCGTTGGAAAAAAATATTCGCAACAGCTAAAAACTAGCTGTCTTCTTTGTTTCTATGGTTTTAATCACGTTGTCCCTTTTACACAGTTCACTATGTGTGCGTAAAAGTAAAAACGAAACATTTTGCATGTGTGTGTTCGCCACTGCATTCGGATCATTTTTCTTGGAGTTTTTGCATGGGTATAACCTGTCTATTAATAACAAGTCACTGTGTTATAAACTGTGATAAGGTCTTTTCTTGTAAAAAAAAATGGCATAGGTACTTAGTCAATTTTTTGGTCGAGCGTAAGCATGAGTAGTCCATTAGGTAGCTTGATAATTTTTCATTAATGCGGGTCGACTCAGTTTATTCTAAGAATCAATTAATTGTATCGGAAGAGATAGATATGTGCAGCAGAAGATAGTCAAATTTAATTTAAAAAAATCTCATACATAAACGATGCAATGTCCTGCTGAATCAAAGTCAGTACTAAGACTAATTTGGCTTATTTATCTCGAAACCATAAAGATACCGCCATTTTATATCAATACGACCGGCTTAAAGGCCCAGTTAGATCGGAATGCTTATACATTGCTATACTTTACCCTAAGATCTCGATAAAATTAATAATTAGGTGCATCTAATGCAACCAAACTGTACTCAGAAGTCAAGTCAGAGCTCACCATAATCGGAATTCACTTATTTCGAAGAAAGTTTCTTTGTTATTAGCGGACGCCCGCGACTTAGTTTTCGTGTATTACATAGAATGCGGAATAAAACAGGATGTATTGCATGGTTACAGGCAGCAGAGGATATTTTTATACCTACAGTCGAAGAGACCAAAAAAAAACACGTTTACACACAACTCATGAGACTAAGTGCTTGTGTCGACCTTTTTGCTTCATCGAGTGTATTAAAAAATTGTCTCTTGCTGATTATCTACAAGATACTCTGAAATTTAATCGTCACGTAAGCCTTACCTGCCGTTAGGATATCCATATACATTGTTGAGATGATCGGGTTCACCTGCTATGCAACGCCACGTCAAATATTAGTATTTGAATGACGACTTCAGAGTTGTCATTCACACACTAAGCTTTTTTTGTAAGCGGTTACTTACCTTCGTTAAGTTGAAACTTATTCTAATGCACTTTTAAATTCTACGCGTAGACGTACACATATGGGTCACTGGCGTTAAACTCATTGTGCGGATATATCGGACTTTGGCGTTGAAAAGGTTTAAAGGTCGGTTTTGTTTTATTCATAGTTATATATTTTTATGTATGTTAGTCTGTAAGGTATTTGTCTATGGGCCTTTGTAGCCTAAGAATAAATGATTAAATAAATAAAAAAAGGATTCGGAATGGGTACTGCTAATGAAAGGAATACCGAAAGGCATTAGGAATGAAGTATACATTTTTATCACACAATGGATGGAACGAAAACCCATAAGGATTAAGCAGCCAAAGGTTAGCACCTCGGAACTTAAAAGAAATTTCTTTGATCTTTCTACTTTTATGATCAGAGGTTAGCAC
The DNA here is from genome assembly GCA_963691745.1 of Ditula angustiorana. Lineage (NCBI taxonomy): Eukaryota > Metazoa > Arthropoda > Insecta > Lepidoptera > Tortricidae > Ditula > Ditula angustiorana. The sequence continues at coordinate 4,864,559 of OY829472.1, read as the reverse complement.
GTTTGATGAAGAAGTTGACACATCTGATACCTTTTTAACATACTTGGGCTATACCTTTTTTATCTTTAACTATTTTCTATATATGTACCTAATTATATTGATCTTAACATAATTACGAGTACCAAGAATCAGAACACCTGCTGTTGGTTGATACTATCTTCTGTACTAAAACAATCCGTCGGTAACTACAGTCAATGGGCATTCACGGCGTTTCAGGTATAATAATTACACGCGCTGATTACACATAAATAAATACTTGACTTGACACGGGTCTTGATCGGACGGTAATATATAATTAATTACTTTCTTAAGACATAACTCATAACAGTAAATTTCGATGTGATTTTTAATATCTCGTAGTAAGTACACATTACATGGACAGCTAAATAAAAAACCCATGGTCAAAAATAGAACCAATGATTTTGCATGCAAACGCGTCTCTTCTGCAGGCCGTGGTGTCAATGGCACAGGTCATTTACACGACGCTGTTCGTGGATATTAATTTCAAGTTAGCGTACTTGTCACTATGAAGGTTGCACTGAAAGTTTCGGGAACCTAATTTTTCTTTGAGTATTAATTTTTACTTATTTCTGATTCAATACCTTTTTTTAATTTAAAGTTTCATTATTTTAAAACACTAGCCACATAGAAAAAAGGAAAGGTGCGGTCTTTAATACTTTTTTGAAGTCGTTGACTCGCTGCTGAAAATATCCCGCGAAATTGATTTATTACGACTTAAAGTGGATTGTAACAAAAGCAATGTGTAGACCCGATGATTGATGCTGATAGTAATGAATCATCAACATCAAAGACGACAATTTACAGGTGGTATTCAAAATTTCAACGTGGCCGTGCATGAAGGTCGACCAAAATCGGCAGTCACGCAAGAAAACATAGATGTTGTGCGTCAACTGATAAAGGAAGACCGGCATATTGTGATATATCGGACAATTCAAGAATCAAAGTCAAAGTCTAAATATCTTTACTCAGATTAGGCTTACAGGAAGCTCATATGAATGTCAGAAAATTTACCACCGAAACGGAGAATGAGTGAAAATATCCCGGTATCGGAATGACTCAGATAGAAATTATTTTACAGGAAGGTTACGTTGTTTTCCCGATGGACTAATTGATGACTGGGTAAAGATTTGCTGTCAGACGAATAGAAAACGACTCGTGTTAATTGGTGCCGTAAAACTTTGAATAAATTCAACGGGGCTGAAACTAAAAACCTTTCTCGAGTAGGGGTCGACGAAGACGAGCTCAAACCGAAGAAAGTCGTTCGTTGTACGACCAAAAAGATGGTGGCTATATTTGTCTGCAAATCGGGTCACGTTCCTTTTGAAGATCGTAGAATGGTCAATGCCGATTGGTACACAACTATTTGTTTGGCGAGTGTCTTTGATGAACTCTAAAAAAAACTCTAACCGCCGCATCATCCTTCATCACGACAATGCCACCCCTTACATCGCTCGGCAAATAACGGAGTATGGACAGTGAAACAGTAGTATCACTGGACCATCCTTCATACAACCCGTACTGATTTTTCCACGCTTCTTCACATTTAACAAAATTAAGGATAAGTTGCGTGGTCAGCGATTTCAGACGCCGGATAAGGCTGTGGAGGTCTTTTAAATGGAAATTTTGCCGACCCCCATTTCCGCGTTCAATAAGTGGTTGGTAACGCATGGAAAGCACAGAAATTATAATTAAAGGCGCATATTGTGAAACACAATAAATGTAGTTTTACTCAATTTAACTTGAAATTTTCTATTCCAGAAACTTTCAGTTAGACTCTCGCACTAGGAATCTATCCGATGCATTGCATTATTTCTGGCCGAAGGGAGTCGCTTTTCGTCGTTTTCGCAGACGGTTGCTGGACACCCCGAAACTAGGTCACACGTCGCCGAAGTAACGTGCTAATTTTAATGTTTTTGTTTTATAAAAATGTATGTTAGTCTTTAAAGTATTTTTTCTATGGGCCTATGCAGCCTAAAATAAATGGTTCTATGCTATTTTATTACTAGTAAGTAATTGATTGAAGGGTTAAAAAATAAATCAACATACCCTTTAAAGATTCCAGAAATTCATAAATATGAGGAGCTGCATAGTCTATGGGCATTTTCGCCTTTGCATTCTTGACGAACGGATCGGCACCATGCTCAACGAGGAATTTCACCATTTTCAGATTACCCGAAGTGGTGGCATCGTGAAGTGGCGTGTCGTCGTCTAAGCCCTTCGCATTGACATTGGAGCCACCCTTCACAAGGACTGTCACGACTTGGTACCAACCATAAATGCAGGCCTCATGCAGGGGAGTCCAACCTAAGAAATCAAACAAAACGTATCAAAACAAGTATTTGAAAACTGTGTTGAAAACGGAGCATATGGAGTGCAGAGGCAAAGAGAGAGAGCAAATGCTCATATGTTCGTATTGTCCCGCGCTGTCACTGCTAACGAAGTTAGTCGCATACGAGTGCGTTTATCGGTGATAGCAATTTCGGTCACGGTTGAAGGCCACTCCATCTGCTCCTTGGTATTGAAGGTTTAATATTTAATAATTTCATAATGTTTTTCACACTAAAGTGCATTTTTTTTATTTCACCAGGAATATATGATACGATATGTACATAATTGGGGAACGAGAGGAAGGCAATCATATTTTAAACGTTGCCAATAGCGTCTTTAACAGTTAACAGTAGGCCTACCTCTCGTTCCCCAACTGTAAATGGGCATAATTGAAATGTACAAATATAAAAACATTGAGTCAGGTTTTCCAATACACCAAAAAGCATAACCATTAAATAAAACCATACTAAAAATGAGGGCTAAGAGGAGACAAAATGTTTTAAACTTTCGCGATTTTCACACATATTTACAACATTATCGGGACTTTAACGCGATAAAAGTATATTGTTATTGTTGTTGTATATTGTTGTTGTCTACTCGTGACCACGGCCATTGAAACATGGCCGAAACGTCGAGGTAAATCAACAATATACTTTTATCGCGTTAAAGTCCCGATAATGTTATAAATAAGAGGAGACAGGTAATAAAACATCGAGTGTTTGCTACACCTGACTTCTGTCGGTCAAGTGCGAATCATCAGCAAATCCCGAAAGTCACAGACGCAAGAGTAGCTTCAGTGTGCAGTGGTCCTAGTAGAGCTGCTTTTATCAGTCTTTTATTGAAGTTGAAAACGGGATCCTGCCCTTACACCGAAGAATGTTTTGTCAACTGTATCACTTGGCAACTTTTTATTTGGTCGAAAATGGTTTTCCTTCAAAACAGTTTATTTTACAATAGGTATTCGAAAGAATCATCTCGTTTGTTTTATAACTAAACCAAAGATTTGACTAAGTCAGTGGAGTGGAAAGCAAGATAAGACGAAATAAAAAATGCCATAATTCGCGAAATGAATAGCGTAGGTAATGATAAAATTCGGTCTTAACTTTCTTTTGCATTATTCTTGACGCATCAGGACACCCAGAGTCAAAAACTAGCGAGCGTTATTAGGTACTTTTCGTATTTATGAGCATGGCAGGCCATGTACTCGCGTACGGTTCCTTAGCCGTAACGAATTGACAACGATAAAATGGGTTCACTCGAGCATATTCAATAAATAGCCAGTTTTTTGCGGCAAAGTCAACAAGGAGAGTGATGTGCCTTATGTAGGTATAATTTAAGTGTCATATTCTTCGTTTACTCGAAAAGACTTCATGCTATCACTGCCGCCATTGTTTTTCGAACTTTTGCCAGATGCCGTTGACGCACATGTGAGTTCAAACTGAGTTTGGTAAAAGGTGTCGCTGGATCTGTCTTAGTGGCGCGGGTGACATGGGATACTTTTATCAAATTGAAAATAAACAAATGGTGGATTTCAAAAGCCTCATTACGCGACCAAAAAAATTACAAAGGTCAATCCTATTGAGTGGGGTAATTCAATAGAAGCATTGAGATTAAAACATAAAACTGAAGGCAATGAAACAAAATTTAAAATGAAAAACGATCTTTGATCATATTAGGGAGGTATTCAACATTTTAGGTAAGAATCAATAAAGCCTACTTAACCAGAACAGTTTCCCTTTTAACTTATTTAATGCTTCCATATGCTTCATTTAGCAGGTATTTGTAGATAGGTATTTGTGTTACATACAGTTATGGTTGTAGGGGGTGGGCCCTCTGGGAACACATTTAGAGCTCTTTCCTAAATACAAATCCTCAATAACACAAAAAAAAATTAAGAGCTATATAACGGAAACTAATTTGAAGTTGCGAGATAAAAAAACACTTCTACATGTATGGGTAGGTAAATACCAACTCTAAACATTTGTTTTTACTTAGTTTAGGTCACTGGGTGTAGAATAGATATCATATGTGTAATACATTTCAGCTTTGTAACTGTAGCAGTATTCGAGAAAACGTGACGACATGCATACAGACATACGGATATAGCAAGTAAGGGTTCCTAATAAAAGGGTTCTATTTTAATTTCAGTTCAAAAGTTACTACAAGATAAACAAGTACGGTTGGATTTGCAATAATTATCAGCAAATTTAATGTAGGCACAATTTTTTTAAATCTTAATTTTTTTCATAGCGTTTTGATTTCTTTTTCAGTATAAACGTGCAGACAATGGCATAAACTTTCTGAACGGATATAATACGAAAATTAAAAATATTCGTAAGATAAAAAATGATAAAGCTCCATGAAAAGAAACAATCGGGACAGGTAGCTGGGACAATAAATGATACTCCTTAGGATTTAAAGAAAATTTTGTTTTGCCTACTAACCTAATGCTGCAAAATATTCACCAGCACTTAGCACCATTTTTAAGGATTAATATCATAAAAACGGGGCTACAAATAACATAATCATATGCGCAAAGACAAGATTATGTTTATACAAAATGCTGGCAAAACATTTTATTCTACTGGACAATATGAAGCGAAAAAGGAAAGATACAGGGCGATAATGGGGCAGATTTTAACAAAGGCAGTGTCTTTTGATTATCTTGATCACCAGTGTCACAAACGCAAATTGAAATACAACAAACTTATATTTATAATAAAATAATTGGCAGTGCTATTTGGACTAATGCACCGTGGGCCCCACACCATACTATGGACTGTGGCAATAACTGTAAAATAATGAACTTAACTTTGCACTCCATAAATTATTACTTTTCTTCGAAACTTCAACAAGTTTCTGAAAGACAAATTTTTTTTGCTTAAGACTTACATTTTTTGGTTTAAGTTATTATTACTTCTTTTTTAATTACAGGATACTACTATTATGAAATCTAATTCAAGCTTCTTACTTGAAGCCCCTTTTGTGATAGACCTGGTAACAAAACATTTCTAAAAATATTACACGGAATGCAGAGGTTGCATGTTCAAGTCCTGCAGAGATGACTAAGAATTTTTCTTTGTGTTGTCATTGATTTTTTAAACGAATCACTTTTGTGGGCCCTAAATGTAATTAATTTATAAAGGGGTAAAAGTATTAGTGCAAAGTGTATAAATAAACTACTCAGGGATATTGTTCTTAAGGCCGGAGATTTGAATATTGCGCACGGATTAGAAATGTGCTTGGCTTATTTAATTAGCCAGCCTCTGAAGGACAGACACAGGCAGACATAGGCATCTGCCTGTCTGTGACAAGGCTGTCTAGCCATGTCACAACAATTGGCCCTTTACAGTATGCAACCTCAAAAAGTGAGTTAGCAAATAATTAACTAGCCTGAATCTCACTGTTCAATAACATCCATTTAGTCACAAAGTTAACAGCTGAAACACTCCTCAGGTATCATTTTAAATATTAATTAGTTTGATACCTTCTCTAGCTGAATTGATCACTAAGCCACTGTTGTATTCAAAAACTGTGTTTAATTGTCAAAATAATCAAATTAGAAAAGGTTTGCTATCTTCCCTTATTGCTTCAGGAATATTCAATGCAGCTGCAAGCATTTAAGGAGTAGGCTTATAAATAATTTCATTACTGAACTAATGCCTGAAATCATGTAAACATTAATGTTATATGCCAATTGGGTCAGTATGGATTATTAATGTAGCGATGTATTGTACACACCACATAATGTTTTGTACCAAGGAATATCTTTTACCAAAAGGCAAGAAAAATTAACAGACCACATAGATATTTATGTTAACATTTATAGTGAACAGCAAATTAAGTACGACAGGAAAACAACATACTTTAATAATTTCTTCACATACCTTATTATGAGGCGCCTAAAGATGTGCTTTGACAGAAAAAAAAGAAGATTTGTCATGGATCTTAGGGATACTATGGTATTGTAACTATTACCTTGACAAGTTTAAAGCAGTCTTTCTCTAAGTGGACGATAACACTCCCATGGGGGTACAGCACCCTTCCGAAATATAGGATAAGGGGCCACTAGATTTTTTATTTTCAGTGGAGGTGGTGAGCAAAAGTTTGGGGATGTGTAATTTTAACACCACCACGATTTAAATAGGTGATGTAACCCATATCAGATGGAACATTCCAACGTCTCAATGTAATCACTCACTATAGTTTCAGAAAGTATATATTATTGAGGGTTTAGTATTCTTTGGACGAAAAAGAAATAACTCGACATATGACACAACATAATAACAACTATCAAAAAGGAGAGGCAATGCATCATAACTAGTTGAATATTATTAATATTAATTAAAACTAAATATGAAACTTTTCAGGCCTAGTTCCGTTATTTCAAGATATTTAAACTATTTTAAACTAAACTGTAACTAAACTACTAAGATCTTAACAATTTATGTTTGCAGGAAGTTGACTGTTGTGTACCGCAAGCTTTGTAATTTATGACCAATATATGTATAGCTTAAAAATGTCTATACTTCTATTTTGAATTTAGGCTGGTTCATTTTAAGAGTACAGTCAGCGTCAAATATACCAGAGCGGGCAAGGTGGTCAAAAATATCGGAACACGCCCGAGCGTGTTTGACAATAGAGTCGAGTTCAGATATTTTTGACACCTTGCTGCTCTGGTATATTTGACGCTGACTGTACATATTACATAGTCAGGCAACAAGTTCTGTTATAACTTGGAAATTGTATCAATAATAATGTTCTGTTGTGATTTTGCCGCTCTTAAAAATGTTGTCGACTATATGTATGAGGCCTAGAAAGTATAAGAGTTAGTTGGTACAGTCATCATGAGATATATGAGAGCCGTGGTGGTAGTCAAATGAACATAATTCTATTGTTATAGGTAGAGTTGAGTTCAAATATTTTTGAACAATTTAGTCGCTCCAATATATCTATCTGATAGTGAGTGTATATGGAACATTCTATGACCTAATAAATAAATAAATTAATTAATAATCTTTATTCAGAACACTTTTGATGAGACTGCTATTATAATACCCAGCTCTAACATTTGCATAAATCAGAACTTGAACTCGCCTGCAAAATAGAACAGGTTGCAATGTGCCTATGAAACTATGGAAACGATGCTTGAACTGGAGTAAGCTTAGCTGTGCTTTAAATAAATCTGCCTAAAATGATACTTTGACCAACATTATTTACATGCTATTGATGTTTATATGCACAAATTTAATCAAAATACACTATTATGCTATGTTGATTGAACATATGTATAAGTGTTGTTGTTTGTTAGGAACCTTTTAGGGTTCAGGGTTTAGCACAATCAGTCAGTAATAGTTAGGGCTTAAGACTGTGAGACGGAGAACTACCACAGTGAAGTACAACATACCAGCAAAATCTGGGACATCTGGATTTAGCCCTTGATCAAGTAGCTTTTTAACTTGCTCATGGTCTCCTCTGATGGCGGCCACATGCAGGGGTGTCTCGCCACGCTCGTTGCGCTGCTGTCTGGTGCGTTTCCTTTCTTCAGCAGTACTTGGAGCGGCTGAATACAAAAAAGGCGGGAAATCACACACTATCAAATCGCAGCGAATGACTGTATGTGGTGAGGGCCAACCTGGTGGAGCATCTTGCGACGATATCTGCATTACCAAGGCCAGCTGTTGCCGTTCAGACATCGGAGCTATGACCGGAGGCCGGGGCGCCCCTTCGGGCGCCCGTCCCGCGCCCCGCGTCCGCGACGTCGACGGCATACTTCGCGCATAACCACTCTCCTACACAATACAACACGAGTAATGCCACGCAGCACAAAACATCACAACAAAATATTCGAAAACTCCGCCAATTAACAAGATGTGCATCTTTATGTACCTTACGGGTGCCGAAAAAAACTTCTTCAGTAGAAAATAAGGAACTACTTTAATAACTACATCGAAAGCACTGCAAGCAGTTCGTGCTTATGTGTACATTTCTATCAGCACAAAAATATAACAGATTCAGTTTACTTTAACAATTTACCACGAACGACGAACGATTAAAGCAAGAAAAAGAAAAAGAAAGACTGACTACAATGTGTCTATATACAATTTTTGTCTATGATGTTGTTGGGGTTGTCATGTGCTAAGCATGCACCTTTTATTTTAAAGTGCATAAAACTCTTTTTCTGAGATTCAAAGAGCCATTAATTCAAACTCAAAGTTAAATTTAAAGTCAGTCTATGGTGAGTCCTATCCATGTCCTATCAACTCTTAAATCTTAAATCGTTCGAATTCTATTGATCACATTTTGCCTTTTAACTTCCATAGACAATATCGTTTCATGTCTTGATTCCTTATTTCAGTTGTAATTCCCATGTGTAACGGGCCTTATTTCTGGTGGACCATACCATACCATAGTGAAGTGAAGTCAATGTCAGAATGTCAGTGTCATAATCACAGTCACATCACAGTGGACAAAATTGACAATTAAATCTACTTGATATTTACGCGTGTTTGATGTTAATACTAGCTCTTTAATGAGTGAGATATAAAGCAGATAAACGAAAATGTGGCGTCCCACTTTTACTATATTTCGCAAGGTGGTCATACCATCGCTGGCTGAGAATGCTAATTTAGCAAAAATATATTATTCTACCAAGGGCCGGCTTCCAAGGTCCACGGCCAAGTTAACCCTCATAAGTGCAAGTGTTGGCGTTTTGGTTGGTGCTGGCTACGGGGGTTATACACATTACAAGATAAATGCTAAAAAACAGTCCGCGCCCATAGAGAATCAAGAGTACACCTTCCTCAAGGAAGCACCGCAATACAAGCCTCAGTATAGAGTAATTGGAACATTATCGCTACTCTTAATTGTTCACGACAATAAAATATAAAAAAAAAAATTGTTCACGACTGCTAAAGCTGTTACTATTGTTCTTATTTAATAGAATGTAAATTTTACAAGATAAGAATCTTCTTTTATATAACCAAGGCTTTTAGCTTAGCTCTTTAACAATTTGTTATTTGTTCACAGATAATTAATGAGTCGGACACAAGTAATTTGCAGCTTGTTCTGTTTCAATACCGCACATGTCCTTTCTGCTGCAAAGTGCGTGCATACTTGGACTCCCGGGGCATTAGCTATGATGTTGTTGAAGTTGATGCAGTCCTCCGTCAAGCTATCAAATGGTCAGGTTACAAAAAAGTACCCATTTTGCTGGCAAAGGTTGATGGTGGATATCAGGTATACACCAATGATATTAAAAAAGGTAGATAGGTTACAAGCGCTCCGGTAGCGAGCTCCAAATTGAAGTTAAATAGCACCAGTGTCATCAGTGGCAAAGCAACAAGCGAATGATGCGCATGTTAACCTAAGCTGTGTGTTTGTGGTCAATTCCGAATTCTAAAACCCTGCAAAGCTGTGATTGGTCCATTACAAAAAAATATTCGCGACAGCGAAATACTAGCTGTCTTCTTTGTTTCTATGGTTTTAATGACATTGTCCCTTTTACACAGTTCACTATGTGTGCGTAAAAGTAAAAACGAAACATTTTGCATGTGTGTGTTCGCCACTGCATTCGGATTATTTTTCTTGGAGTTTTGTACGTGTATAACCTGTCTATTAATAACAAGTCACTGGTATACACTACTAAATCTGTCCTCCTCCTGCGATATTTAACTGTGGAGTTTGATTCGACTGTAACCTTGCTAGGTTGCCCTGCTCTTGCCTGCGCACATTATATTTTGTTTTACCTTTTACCTAACTGCTGCCTGAAGAGAGTTTTTGTAAAGACATTCAATATGATATTACTATTTCAGCAACTTATGGATAGTTCGGCAATTGTCTCTGTAATTGAAACATTCTTGAGAGACAAAAGCTCCCAGTTACAAGACATTGTGAAGTTTTATCCCATAACAAGGTTTTATAATGACGAAGGCAAGGAAATAACTGATGTAACGAACAAGTATTTTATTATGCATAATGCTGTGGTGCCTGATGCACAAGAGAGAACAGCAGAAGCGTGAGTATATATTTTGAACCATACCTTAAGAAACATACTTATGAAAAGAATAGACATACTGCAATGATTTTTTTAATAATAAAATTTTTAGAGAAGAGCGCGAATGGCGTCAATGGGCTGACCGAGTGCTTGTCCACATGCTGTCTCCAAATGTGTATCGGACTACTGGTGAAGCCCTCCAAACCTTCAAGTGGTTTGAGAAAGTTGGTGGTTGGCAGGAATCCTTTCCAAGTTGGGAATGTGCTTTGATGGTATATGGTGGCGCTGCAGCTATGTGGATTATAGCTAAGAGACTCAAAGCTAGGTAAAATATTGAATAAAATAATTTATTTAATAATTTGTATTCTCTTTTTAGTCATTGTATCTCTTTATATTAATCTTATTAATGTGTATCTCATATTCTTTCTATCCAATATTTCTTAAATTATTATTAACACAACATGAAGTGAAGTGGTATTATAAACAACAACTCAATGTTAAATATTCAACACTGTTGGCTCTCTTTACAGGCATCACTTGAAGGATGATGTTCGTCAGTCACTCTATGACGCTGCTAATGAATGGACAGCGGCCCTAAAAAAGAAAGGCACGAAATTCCTGGGTGGCGGGCAGCCTAATCTTGCTGATGTTGCTGTGTATGGAGTCTTGAGCAGTATTGAAGGATGCCAGGCTTTCCAGGACCTTAGAAACCACTCTGATATAGGAGTGTGGTATGATGACATCAAGAGTACCATAGACAGGCGACAAGGGAAAGTTATCGCAACACATGCATAGACATTGATTTTGAATTCTTTCGAAATTTGTTGCTGAGAGTGGTAAACTTCTTTCTAATTATTGTTACCATTCAATTTAATGAAGCACAGCAATTGCCATGTTTTTGTAGAGCCAACCAAGAAACTACTTTACCAGTGTTGATATGAAACCAGCTTAGTGACAATCGCATTGAGGCTTGTAAGTGAAAATAGACCGTGATGTTGTATGTCGTGCAAACGACATTGAAACTTAGGATGGTAAAACAATTTTCTTGGTTCTCTACACTTCACTTGTCTGTTGATATTTTTTACTGATATCCTTTGAAAAAGTAAATTGCTGCCAGTGCAATGCAATACATTTTACTATTTTTGGCCCTGCTTTTAATGACTATTTGAGATACTCCTCTTTTATACAACTAATTTGTCAATTTAAGAATTTTTGAAGTTTCTATTATTTAGTAGTCGAAGCCATTAGTTAGCATGCTTAAGAGCTTTAGAACAAGTTAATTTTACTGCAGATTAACGTATTAGAAGCAGTTAGCAGTTAGACGTTTAGTGACCAACATTTGCTTTTGCGAGATCATATTTAGAGATAGGCTGATAAGCTCGCATCTGATAACCCATTCTAAGATGGTCTAAATCATTGCACTGTTTACCTGTCACTCGTCGCCCTACTAAAGGTGTTATGTAAAGTCCATAAAGTAATCTATTTATTTAACTTGTTACATAAATAGTCATAAAAGAGTATTATAATTTGTTGTAGTTTTGTCGTTAATTAATAATAAAGTATGTAGTTTTAAATATTATTTTATTTATTATTAATTATCATCACCATCAACTTTTATCTAATTAAACTTAAATCTTTTACTAAAAAGATTATATTGATTTTGAAAGGAAAACAACTATCAAATTAAAGTGTACCTTTCAATCATTATTTTTACTAATAGCAGTCTCGTTTATTATGGGGAGTTGCTGTCCCCAGCCTCAGCTTTTTTCTCATAGGAAAATATTGTTTAGGAATAACCTTTACAGGTGCTCAGCCACAAATTGACATAATAACTGTTAAAATATGACAGTGTGGAAAACTTTACAATTAAGAATAACATTGTAGCACTTGTAGTGTTATTGGCAGAGAGACCTGACATCCTATATTCCGTAAAATTTGCAAATAGCTAGCCAGTGGTCTTCAACAGGCGACTTGCGTGTAGGCGAGAGAGAACCCCCGGTTGGCCACGTCTGGCGGCGTGGTGGCCGTGGCACCTTCGTTGGCATCCGTCACTACGTACAACACGAACGGTTTTGCTCCCGCTGCAACAAAATCAAATGGAAATTGGCTTAAATTCAAAATTAATTATAAAATCGTTTAGGGAATAGCAGTGTAAGCGGCACGTTCAATCTTTTTTAAGGCAATAGACATTTCTGCAAAAACTAACTGCTAATGACTAGTACTCAGGGTGCCAATAGAAGGCGTGTTTACCCTACTTGTCGGAACCATGAAATGTATTTGCAGGCTCTGCTTTGTTAGAAAATAAATTGATTTTATGTTTTGCAATAATTTTAAACATCGTGCTCTATTGTTAAGAGAGTAAGAGCTCGTTCAGATCTTTTGAGTTCTTCATCTGTGTAGAAATGTGTGGCGCATACTACTTACATACCAGAAACCTGTGAGGTGGGCAAGTGTTTTTAGAAATAAATAAATTACGTTGAAACTAAATAGTGTTCACACTTACATTGAACGGTCACGAAACCAATGCCGCAGAAGCGGTCAGTGCCGGCCGAGACGCCGGTGGCTACGACCGTCGGGTTAGGTATGACTACGAAGTCGGTGATGCACGCGGCGCCGTTAACTGCGCCTACGGCTGTGCCCAGCACGGTGTTGTCTGCGCCCTCGACGTCTCCCGTCACCGTGAACGAATACAAGTCATTCGCCGTCTGGTCAATCATGATTAATCGAAGTTAATGCCCAAATGTCCTGATACAGCTAGCTAATAATATAGCTAGATTTTATGATTTTTATGCTATTGATCCGAAAAACCTCTGAAAAAAAAGCTAGACAAACTCAGTAAATTAAGTATAAGTTTCATGACGTCCGTGTTGCGTGCGAAACATACTAAGTTTCCTCTTTTTCAGTTGTCGAAAGCAGTAGTTTTTCTTAAAATTCGTAATAATTATGTTCATTTACACGTGACCTTAGTTTATCGCCTGGCATATCGTCCTGAAGTGCCCTCTAATCCCAAAAGTCCTAGTTAAGACATGTTATAAATGCGAAAGTTGTGATATTGGGATGTTTTTTCGCAATCACGCATTAAAGTGCATATTTTTTGTAGACAGATACCTATATCATGTACTGGATTAAAACAGGATAGTTTTTATCCCGTAAAAATCCTGTAACATACACAAAGCTTGTAAATATAAAAGAAAGTCAGAAGACTTTAAAACCCTTACGAGCAAACCGGTAGAATATCAAGTAAAAGTAATAATTTTATACAGTGTAATTTGTACTTAAGCCATGTTACGGAAACCATAGTCAGGATGACATGCATAAAGTTTATCGTGGCGAATCAGACAATTTTTCCAGCAGGTTACGTAGATATAGATATCTACTTATCAAAATTAAAGAAGGATAACGTTTTTACCTTGTCACAATATTTCCATAGGTACAGTCAAGGAATTTAATTCCCTACCCATTTCGTTGAAATGTCGTCTGACATTCGCAATGCATTAAGAGGAAACACAAGGGCCGTTTTTCCATACAAACGTCGTCCCCTGTTTCCTCTCTGGATAATGCCAGTAGAGCAATATTTTTTTTCCAAAAAATCGATGGCCACTATTATGCATGTCCCTATGTTTTCCTTTTTTTAATAAATTAATTATTAAAAGAGATATGGACATTCAAAAACCTAAAAAATTGACCAGATTTTCGGCTGCGTTCATACATTCAGAAAACAAATTTTACTAGATTATATAAAAAAAGAAAAACATAGGAACACTGCCAAAGCCTTTCTTTAATTTTAAATGAAAAAAGTTGTTAAATCGGATAAGTTTTGGAGAAGGAATCAGGGGTCTACGAATCGTTGATTATGTGTACTTTTAATAGGTATTTTCAGTCCAAGCTGCGGCTGTCTCTATTGCACTCTGCGGGGGGAGGCTTGATAGATGGAGGCAGCAATAGATTTTACAAATACCTATTTTTCAATTCTCTAGACCTTGGTGTTTCCTCTTAAGGTCGATATGTCAAACTAACGTCTTGCTCTATAGCTCTTATGGTGACAGTTTGCTATATGCTATTGAACCTTAAAAATTTAAAAAACCTTGGAAATTTAATTCCTTGACTGTACGAGTACTTCATTAAGAATGTAGTTTACTTTACGCCCCATTAATTAATTTACCACTAATTTTCATTTGTATGCTCTGTGGTGTGATTTAAAAACAAAGCTAGTTCCTCTGTTGCTGGACGATTACTTGGATTTGGTATAGTATAGAAAGAGTTTTAAAATTGAGAGCGAAATTTTAATAGCTGATCTCTTTAAATGGCAATACAATGTGCCCGAAAAGAAACGACTTCTTACTCTAAACCTCCTTTTCAAAATGATCAAATAACATGAATTGTCAAAATGGCTTCAAGGTGAGAGGTACCCAAACTTTTTATCATAGTACACCATTTGATTTTTTGTGTGGCGTAGACGCCTTTGACTTATACTGATTTTTTACAAATCTGTATTTTCATATATTTTCCTAATTCGAAAATGAAACGAAATTTTTTATTTATTTCGTCGGAATAAAATGTATAGGCCCCTTATATCTCACAGACCCACGATTATTTTTTTCACTAACATAAACCCTTCGGAAGTTGAAATCAACCCTTGAGGGTCGATAGAGACCACTTTGGGAATCCCTGGTGTACATTAAGGTAGTATAATCTACGTATTCCTTAATAATTTAAAGTTTTTACTACCTTGACGATACGACCAAAGGCAATAATTTTGTCAATTTTGGGTGTGTACAATCCCAGTATCGGATTAGTTAGAAAGATACTTATAGAGTTAAACCACTGTGCTAACCGTGGAGGTTATGGGCCCATTGCGCTTAAATGTATTGCGATATTTAGTTACTATACGATACCTGGGCATATTGTATCCCGCAGTAGCCAGCCTCCATTCTAATGCAGATCCCGTAGTCTAAGTTGGCGATCTGGCGCGTACCAGTGACCAGGGACGCACTCAGCGCCTGGTTGGCCGCCGTGCCGTAGTTAAAACTGGTGATAGTACCGGTGGTACCCGTGTAATATTGTAGGCAGCCGTTGGGAGCTACAACGACGAAACGTAAAATATGTAATTATAAATATTTTTAACCGACTTCAAAAAAAGGAGGAGGTTCTCAATTTGTCTCGATATTTTTTTGGGATAAAGAGTAGCCCGATTTTCGGTATGCAAAGTATTGTCCCGTTTCATCAAAATATCCTGTTGCCCGCGAATTCGCTATTTTATTTGCTGTGGATAGTAAAAGTAGGTAGACATTGTTATTTAATCTATAATTATCGTCACATAAATATCTGCCTCAGCGGAAATTTACCCCGCGACCTCTTATTGAGTAGTTTGGGTCACTAACTATTAGGTTATCCGGCTGTCCACAATGTTCAAGCGCAGTTATTACATAGTATCTGTTGACAGCAACAAAGTTTACTAGTAGTAAAGTCAGGAGCAGAAGTAGCTGAAACTCGAATGAACGGTCAAACTGGTGTTCTTTGATAATATAACACGATAACAATACTACACACGATAACAATCCTAGATTACCTCAAGTAAGTATTACCTTTACGCACAACAAAGAACACCATTATCATGGGCGTACCCAGCTTCTGGCCTAGGGGAGGGCAAGTCAGATGCTAGATTCGGTAATCTTCGTCCGCCATCGTCGCGCACGGTTTTTTGGCAATTGCGCCGTGCATTTTGCCAGTGTCTACTGCGCGGTTTATTTAAAAGTTAGAGCATGAGGCCCCGTTTACACTTTGATTAGTAATTAGGCGAGTTCATACATGTTCTGCGAGATTTCCAGGGGGGGGGGCAGCTGCCTCTCTCTGCCCCCCCCCCCCCCCCTGGGTATCCCATGACCATTATGACTGAAATTATAACAGTTTCATGAGGGTACGTGGTACGGGTCAAATGTTCTAAGATTTCATTCACGCTACCATGCTTTACCCTGCATTGCCTTTCATCCGAGGAGGCCTCGAATATGCTATGGACCATAAAGTAAGATGGAAATCATGACCTACCTACTCCAGGACAATCGCAGCCTAGTTGCGTGAGCCTCAGGTTCCAGCGCCGGCTAAAGGTGGTAGCCAACGTAGCGGTGATAGTGATGGTGATGGCAGTGTCACCGTTGAAGTCCACGAAGATGGTCTGACCGGTGTTGTCGCCGCAGATAAGCGGCACTATGGTGTTGCCGCCGGTCACCGACACCGAGTCAGTGACGCAGTTTCCGTCCCCGTCCGGCTGCGCTATCACCATGTCCAGGAAGTCTATACGGAGCTGAAAGGTTCCTTATTATATTGTTTGTGTTACGAATCTTTCTTTGTATTTATATTATATTCTATGCGTAGTATAAAACGAAGTCGCTGTCCACCTGTCTTGTCCTCTTATCTCCGACTGTCTTTTAGAGATTTAGACGGAAGGTTTTTATGCATATTACATCCTAGTTGTACCAGTGGGAAGCCGCGACGGGTCGCTAGTATTGAATATATATATCTTGGGACAGTTAACACCAATTGACTTAGTCCCAAAGTGAGCAACTAAAGCTGCTTGTGTTATGGGTACTAGACAACGGATATACATACTTATATAGATAAATATATACTTAAATACATATAACATCCACGACTCGGGCACAAACATTCGTATTCATCATACAAACATTTGCCCCTCCCGGGAATCGAACCCGGTACCTCAAGCTCACTAACCACTAGGCTATCCGGCAGTCCAAATAAATGAAATGTAATTTTTCAAGTAGTGGAGCGTGTCAAGGTGCTTCGTTTGTGCAGTATTTTTTTTTAGAAATTCTATGATTGTGGATAATCGATTTTAACTGCCGTTTTACCTGTCTTCTATCCTACTTAAGAATTATGGACATTGCATGACCGCGAGGTCAAAGCTGGCCTAATATGACTAACGCAAGGATGACTCTCTAATAACTAGTGTAATAATAAATAAGGGAAAATTTTAACGTAGTGCGAGTCACTGTTAGCCCCCAGCATAAAATTATACTTAGAGCGAAATTAAAAAGTAATATTATTTCAGTTAAGTTTACGGTAAGTAATGTAGTTTTCTTTAAACAAAATAGAAAGGCAAACGAGCAAGTTGGTCACCTGAGGGTAAGTGACCACTACCGCCCATAAAGACCCGCAACACCTTTACTATATTTAAGATATTTTTTTACATTCAAGCACATTTAGTTTGGGCTTTTGTGGACGCGAAAATTTTCAATTTAGAGCTCAATAATTCTGAACCTGAATATATCTTACAATGCATACTACACTGAAAATTATTTTTCAAGGCTTATGTTATGGAATTACATAGCTCTTTAAAAACGTATCATGATAACATAATTTATGTTATTAGGTGTGAAATAAATGTTTTCTCCCTGCTTTACCTACCTTCTTGTATGGGAGGTGCCGAAACATTTTTTTTACCAATTTTTTCGCGGTCTTTGTGTACGGGATAGATATCTGTACGTAAGCAAATTTCAGCTTTGAAACTTTTCTTCTTTTCAAGAAAAAGTGAATGTGACATATGCAGACAGACAGAGAAATGATAAGGGTTCCTAATTTGACTATAGAACCCTAAGAAAACAGCCATGTTAACGTATGATCCATAATAATAATGATGCGGCTTTTTACTGCATAACTCGGTCCTAATAGGTCTATGTTACACGCCGTAATATGGGTTGGCAGAAAAACCGTTGTCTCTGGATAAAATAATTTAAAAAATGTCTACGTTTAAGTTAAATTATTTTATATTTATGATGCTCACAAATTTGGACCATTTAGGACAAAGGTGTGGCGATAGTTCTGTCGGGAGGTATTGTACTTGGAAGTCAAATGAAATTTTGGCGAAGCCAGAGAAATTCTGATTATCTAGCAGCTCTAGATGTTCTCATCCTAATTCTGACCTGGCAGATGTTGCTGTTGCAGCGGTTGACGATGATGCTGCAGGCCGCGCCGCCGGCGTACGCAGCGGGGTACCCAGGGCTGGTAAAATACGTGTTGTTCACGTTGGTCGTGCCGCCGCATGTCCTGGACACTTGAATGGAGCGTACGAGGGTCATACGAGGATAGGAAATCTTGGTTGCGTCGCTTATAGCCACTGACCTATCAATAATATGGACTTCTAGTCAGTGTTTAGAAAATGGCGTATCAAAGGAGGCTAAAAAGAAGACTAAATCGATAATCGCTCGCGCTGTTAGTCTGTCGGACCGACGGCGCTGCTGTCAATACTAGTATTTTGTAAAAAAACCTATTTGCAACGAAACTCAATAAATTATTATTTTATGCAGTTAGAAGTAAAGTTGTAAATCCAATGACTATAAATGGTAAACTAATAATTTGCATTTGTAACATTGGCGTCAACCTGTATTCTTATGTCTTGCCGTTTTTCTGCTGTCATTTAGTATGAAACTGTATATCCATGCATTATAATATCATTGCTTATAGCGCGTTCGTCAATGCTCTCTTTGCCGATCAGGAGTGTAATTTTTGAATCTCACCAGGTGACTAGAGCTCACCAAAGTGGCCGATTCTCTACGAAAAACGACTTTTTTGGTGAGCTTTAATTACCCGGTGAGATTCAAATGCAATTTTTGAATCTCACCATGTGACTAAAGGTGATTAAAATTGTCGCATTTATATGAAAAACGGCCATATTGGCGGGCTTTAGTCACCCGGTGAGATTCAAAAATCGCACTCCAGATCGGCGACGCGTATCAAGGACGTACGATGGATGTCAATAATATGCTCGATTATAGCAACGGCGTGAAGATGGGCAGTCAGAAATTTGACATCCATAGTAGCTAACCTTGATACACGTCTGTGATTGGCTCGACGAAAACGTTAAGGTGGAGACGCCATATACCAACGAAGTTTAAACAATCCGTTCTACAGCTCCCACTGCCGATTAACTAGATCTAAGTGAAATAGTGATAAAACTTGCTTTTTTGATGACGGTACTTTATTATTGTCATCAGCCGGATCCACATACACATACTTAATGGAAGTCAGTATCAAGTGGGTCAAAATCGACTTGCAAGATTTAAATTGGCGATACAGACATACAGACAGGATGACACTCTAGGTTGTTACGTTCGTCACTTTGTAATCTGAACGGTTATAAAGAAATAGATCAGCAAATTTGTAACCGACATTCGAGCTGACATTACCTATGCGCCATGATATGCTACTGTCCAAATTGACCAAGAAAGTTAAGGAGTGGTGACTTCAAGTCCATCTTGTTGACACAAAATTTCAGTATGGGCCTTTAGTATATCAAGTATAAGTATGGGAGATGTAGAAGGCATTTTTTTGGATATAGAACGTCGCGACCTCCGTTGTCGCAATATGTCAAAAAATGGTATGTTTACGAAAACATATTACATACATGATAATAATATATACATATATTAATAGATATTTTGACTTAAAACGAATAACAATACGAAAATGAAGTAAATAAATCAGTATTGGGACCATACTCGTTGATCAAAAGTGCGTGATTGCGGAGTGATAATGGTAAATTGGTTGGTTACAGCATTGGCTATTCCTATGACCCCGACTTAAAGCATTAGCGTGTCATAGGTCCAAGTCCACGCGGACGAAGTGACGGACAAAAGCTAGTAAATAACTAAAGCCAGGCTCACCGATGCAGCATCTGCCTCTCCTCGAGGCGCACGTGCCGGCGATGGTACCGTTAAGGTTGTTGCATTCCCGGCGCGCCAGACACG
The DNA here is from genome assembly GCA_963691745.1 of Ditula angustiorana. Taxonomy (NCBI): domain Eukaryota; kingdom Metazoa; phylum Arthropoda; class Insecta; order Lepidoptera; family Tortricidae; genus Ditula; species Ditula angustiorana. The sequence continues at coordinate 4,844,453 of OY829472.1, read as the reverse complement.
TGCCGTTCATGGTATTGGCGCTCGAGCACTCCGTGTTCGCGAACCGGACGATGCTCACGAACGGGAACACTAAAATACCAATTAATTCCTTGCTAGTCTGCTTTCGTAAACAATAGAATAGAAATAGTTTATTTTGCAGCAATAATAACAGCATTAACAGGTGAAAAAAGTTACATTTTCTCTATTACACGAATACAGTATTCTTTCTTATGTTCTCTTAATATCTGACATTTAAAGAAACAGTTAAAAGGAGAAAAACTGATTCTTTTGTTTTTTTGTACAATATACAAATTCTCCAAGGGCTTTTTTTCCGATTCTTAATTCGGGGTACCTACCAACGTTTCAACCATGATCCTAAATTTGGGTTAAATACTCATAATTTTAAACCGTAAGGTGGCACCTAATTTCGAGTTAAAAAAATCATGTAGTAAAAACTAAGCTGCCAAACGTATATAATATATAGCAAACCCGTGCATTATTTTATCCTATTTTATTTGCATTTAATAAAAAAAGTGTCTCTCTTAAAAAGGTAATAGTATTGTAACTTGTCACTCCCTCATACGAGGCCCACCGGCGCTCTTATAAATATAGCGGCACCAGTAAAGTACTGAGTAGGTGTTGTAAATAAAATAATGTTTACATGTTGCCTCAGATGGATTGTTTAAAGAGTGTGTTAATTCGCTACCATTTTTACATTTATGCAATCATTTGCAAGAAATAACAGTTCACAATTTATTATCGCTTAGCAATGTGCTGATTTAATGCCGCTCTGCATTAATGCTTAGATTGGAAAAACTACGGTGTTTTCACTTAGAACAAGCTTAGAACAGGTTTGGTTACAGTGTGCGCTATATATTTATTCTCTCTGCAACAGATGTCGCTGCTTCAAGAGTATGAATGTGGCTGGTATCACTGAATTTCAATGAATATATTCAATGATCTCTGTGGGAATAACGTCGGTTATGTAATAGTATGCTTAAGGTTAAGGTGTGTGAAGGAGGGTCGCCTGTTATTTTTTACTAGCAACCCGCCCCGCCTTCACACCGCTATAATTTAGGTACTATCGGAAACTTAATCACAATGTATTTTACTTATAAAACTTCCGTAAATGAAATCTCTAAGGGCGAAAGGTAGTTATAATTAAACCGAGCTCAAGTTCCAATTTTAAGCTATGTTAGTACGAAACTGGAACTGTAGTTTGCATGATGTCCACTGCACTAATAGATTATTTGTTATTGCTATATCTCATAATAATGAGTAATCATTCGAGCATTCGTGATTTGATTTGTAGTTTCATAAAGTAGATGGTTAAAAAATTACACGCATACCTATTTTCAAGTATTTCTACTAAATTCGCTTGTTGACAAAAAAAGTCCGCTATGAAAAAGAAAGAGTTCATTAAAAGAAGCAAAACAGTGTTTTTAGTTTTTTTTCATGAATTATCGCGAGTAGAAAAACGATGCAACGCAAACCCCGTGAAAACGCTCCTTACAAAACGACCCTAAAATATGACGTCACAATTTATACTTTAGCTAGTAAATGTATGGAGCGTGAAACTAAAATCGAGTTTTTATAATAAAATGTGCGTTTATATGGTTACTCTCTTAACGAAATTTGTTTTATTTTTATCAGGGTTGTAATGAGTATTATTTGAAACCACAAATATAAACTTTTTATTTATTATAAGTTTTGTACCTATATTGTAGCTATACCGATTCAAAGGTCGGTATAGCTCCCATATTATATTATTTTAAAATGACGATCTACAACAATTTAACACTTTCACACCATTTGCTTTAAGGTGTCAAGGTACCCAATTGAGTCATGTAAATCTATTTATCTACACACATATCATAATTTCTCAATAACGCGTTCAAAAACCATAGAAAATGACCAGCATTATTACAACCAATGTTATTATAAGAATTTTCTTGTCTGTGGTAGTAGGTAAATCTTTTCTTTATTGGGTAGTATCTCTTAGTAGTCTGTGTTTATTGGTGATTACATTACCGATATCTCGTGACGTTATGAATTTAAATTTGGAACAGCTGTCAAAATTCAAGTTGGTCTCTATTCTAGTATCCACAGATATTAAAACAGTTATCGATACGAAACGTGAAATCAGTGTGATTTTTTAATTTAAACGCATGACATTTGATCTCGAGTGATATGACAATAAGGACTTCATTCTTTTGTCTATGATTTAAAAAAAACGTTCGTCTTGACGGATAGATCGAATTGCCGCCATACTTGTTTGTTGGTTTTTTGCTGTTACGGTTTTTTGCAGTTATGATATGTGTGAAGATAAAGTAATGTATGCAACTGTATATAATTAGGCCTTAAAACACTCGTGTGATCTTATTATGAAACTCGCTGACGCTCGTTTCATAAAACCACACTCGTGTTTTAAGGCCTCTCATTATATAGCAGTTGCATAAAATACTATTGCGGGACTCAGCTGTACGAAATTTCACGGATGCTTAAGTATCTTTTATATGGAAATCATTTGACTACTAGCTTTAAAGCTTAAAAATTATTCTCGCAATTTATTTTAATTTCATCTCTCATTCGAACTTTCAACCAATAATTATATAATGTTACCCGAATGTTCAAAGTGACCCAGCTTGACAGTATGCCGTTTTAGTATTCATATCATAGCTTAGTAATTTAACATCTACCAAATTGTAACGGGTTCATGCTTTAAATTCTACAGTTTACAGGAATAACCATAACCAACTCTTACTTACAAATCTTTCCTTTTCTGTGCCCATATTCATCTACTTCGTTATCTTCTAAATCCTCCTCTTCGTAGACGGAAATCGCGACTGTTGCGACGAGGAAAGTCACTAGTATAACACTATAAACTTTGTAACTCATTGTTGAACTGCTGTCAAACGGTTTTCGAAGTGGCTTCACTGCTGTTCTGTGGCAGTCTGACTCTTGCCCGAGTATAAAAGGAACGCTATCCTTTTCAGGTGTGCAATAACTGAAACGTACTATCACGAAATGGAAAAGGAGATGTCAATCGTGTATATATAATGTAGGTCCTAACGGTGTTCTGTTTGAGCAAGCGGTTAGGGATGATACCGTTTTCGTTTAGCACCAGCCGCGACCTGAAGAACTTATCACGACTACGGTGTAACGAGTAAGGCATGTTGCACTAAATAGTTTCGTAGTATGACTGTTGGAGCACCCAGTTCTTGATAGGTTCCCTTCCGGTTTCAAGTGTGCATAGGTATATGACACGACTTCAATACGAAGCATAGTCGGAACCGAAACTCGCTAATTTTTTTAAAGTTTTAGTGCTTTTCGTTTCTTCGTTCGTTTATTTTGTATAAGATATGAAATTCGATGGAAAGGGACAAAAGGGGAGCTTTGCTCGGAGTTTCGTTGAGAGCCAGGATCTGGGACTAGGTGATCCGCCAACGAACCAAAGTAACCGATATAGCTCAAAGGATAATCCAGTCAAAGTAGCAGTGATCTGGTCCCATTTGTCGCAAAACCCATAACCTGTGGGGTGGACAAATTATCGAGTGGAAACCGCAACTTCGCAGGCGTAGTGTGAGATGCTGCAAGGTGGAGCCATGACCTACGCAAAGTGACTGGCAGAAGCTGGATGCTAAAAACCGAAGACCGTACTCAGTGGCGCATCCTGTGAGAGGCCTGTCCAACAGTGGACTTGAATTGGTCAATGACAACGATAATGGAAAGGGAAAAAATACAAAATATTATGTGGCTAATTTTTATTTGTTTTGAAATGTGAAAATTACAATAATAATATACTTTTAACATTTCTTGGTTGCAATACCTGGTTTTATGTTAGTAACATGTTAAGGGTACACTTCTTCAATCGAATCATAAGCGTTGTATTGCATCTTACTTATTAAAGTTCTGATATCTGCGACATTAAGTACAAGTTTCTAGGAAATACGAAAGGTGATTTCCAAACAGCGTGCAGCGTCCTGTGATATGTACTTAAATGGCAATATGCTTATAGGATGCTGGATATCAAAAAACAATAAACTCCCGACATAAATTCTGGGAAGTTGCCATTATGTAACAAATTTCAGCACTAGTATTTACAGTTTCAGGTGACCAACATCCATGACAGCATAATTCTATGTAATGAATGGTACATATTAAATCTTGCTTACGCGTTCCTTTTACAATTCGCTAAGGTCACTTAAATTACTGATCAGGGTAACTTTTTGCATAGGTCAATACAGATCTAGGATACACTATGGTACTAATAGCACCTAAAATGTAAGACACTTTTCAAGGCAAGATGCTTCAATAGCGCATAATTTTTAATAAATTCTAGGGGAAATTTTTATTGTTTATAATTTCTCATTACGATGTCTTACTGATTGATATGAAAGTGCATGGTCGTCTTATCCTTAGCAAGACGAATCCTAAAATTGACTCCATAGCAAATAAATATAAGTAGGTACTCGTAAGTGCATATTGTACTTTAGCATAACAAAAAAAACATTCATTTAGGTACATTTATCACGGGTAAAAATATGACCAAAACAACTTTTACAAAAAATATGGTTGTTTTTTTCTTTGTCGGAGTAGAATTAGGTAGGATTTCACATTCAGAAGTCGTGTAATGATAAGTAATTGTAGTTAGATTATACGCAATGTAAACTATTTCCAGGGTAACTTTTAATAAAAATGTAGTTTCTATGGCACAGTGACTTAGTAAACATAACGCACGCTTAGAATTAAAGCGACCCATTTCTGAATTATACACGTGCCAAAATATTAACTACCTTACCCACCTTAACTAAAAGACATAGGGTTTAATTTTGGGAAATGTCATATTCAGAATTGAGTCGCTTTAATTCTAAACGTGCGATAAGTGGAAAAGGATAGCCCGCAGCGGCTGGATGCGAAAAGCATAGGATCGGGTGTGGTGGCGCTCTCTTAGAAAGGCCATTGATTGGTAGTGGATGTTCCCTAGCTAAAAATAATGAAATGGTAAAAAACGTGTTTTTCTTTGCCCGTTTTGCTTACTTTATTTGCTCTGAAACGGGTGTAGGTACCTGGTGTGAAAAAATTAAGGTAATACGTGAAGTGTTTTCTTTGTTATTTTGAGAAATTGAAGACGAATTTTATGTTTCCTCATTAACGCGCGTTTTAAAACCTATCATTTCACAGTCAATATTCACTATTTTCATTATTATATGAAAAAATCAAAACACACAAACCTAGTTTCAAGGCATAATGACAACATATCGAAAAACCATGGCTATAAGTTAAAGTTTAGAGGGTGGTAAAGGTTATTGCCGTTGGTATGGAGAGCTTTTGAGGCTGGGTTCACAGTCCTCTTAAAACCGTACATACACCGGCAAGTCAGAGCATGCTGGACGCCGATGGGATAAGAATTTTAACATTGCAGTGAATGAATAGTATCTATTGAAAGGTGGTCTACATGCGTCATGGCAAAATTGTTGAATATATTTCAGTTAAGTACTCTCTTCCATACTGCATATTTCCAAACCTACTTAAGTCGTGAGCTAGTTAAATATAAACAAACATTATTAAATCATACATCTGTCAACTTTTTACAATTATACAAAAACATAAGTTCCTAGCTATTCATCTCATCAATAAAATATAGATATATCTCAACTTTTTACACTTAAGATTAAAAAAAATATAAAAAGAATTCAAAAACATGTCATTGGTAATAAATTATCTTGTGACTTAGTCAATATACTTAAATAATTAAATACTTAATATCTTAAAATACGAGTACAATGTCAAGTGATATAAAACGAAACTCTACATAAAATTATATTAAACCAAAGCGAACCTAAAAAGAATAAGCTAGAACGGAAAATAGTGAGGTACAATATTTGTTTCATAGAGAATTAAGTCGATCTTATTCGGCTAGTTATTTCTCATATCCCTTAACTCTATATAATACGTGTTCATTAAAATATGGCATCTATAGACACGTTTATGGCAATAACTCATTACGTTATACATATTAAGTAAACACACGATAGCTACGATCTACGATATAAGATATCTTGACATGACTTGACGTGGTGCACAGTTTCAAATCACCCCTCTTGGGCACGTATTGATATGTTACGTAGGTTGTGAGTCAAGTAAATGGGTCAAATAACAGAGGTATACTATACCTATGTAGGTGCATCTTAAGGGCTCTTACATTTAAAAGGCCCTACTTTTTAAAGAGTTTTAACGTTAATTATCTTGGTGTAGGTTTCATTTATTTTCAGAGCCATGTACATATGGCAGCATCAAATTCGGCATTTTTTTAATTGCTAGAATTTTTAAAATTCTGCTATGGTTTTTAAGTTTTGGTATTAAGGGATAAGATAAAGCTGACCGCATAGTCGGTTAGAACCCGATGAGCACCTTGTAACCCACAATTATTTGGTCATTTTGCCGATTAGTAATTTAATAGTACCCAAACCGCTGGCAGCACGTAGAGGTAATTCTATTTGGATAAAGAGCCCAAATGGTCTTGTTTACTGCTTCGTGCGTGTCGCTATAATCTAATGCTGACATATTGTTCACCTACGTTATAACAATATATTTAAAAATACAAGTTTTTTTGCTGACGGTACTGAAGTACGATCAGAGCAGGTGCTTGTCGAGACTAATCAAACGAGTCCGAATTGTAAGGAGTTGAATTATTTTATTACAGAACCTATGGGCACCTTCTGGCTTCATGAATCCATCACAATGATTGTTTAATATAGTATTGTTTACAGAGTTACATACTTATCTAATTTTTCAGTTCAATGGAACACCGGAACGTTGGTCCAATTTAACTTGTAAGATTGCAGACAACGGGGATGGTGTAGCTGAATAAAACCTTGTAAAAAGCTTGTAAGCTATCACTGGTTTTCTCTCAATACGCTGATTGTGCAATGCTTAAATTAAAAAAATCTCTAAGTGAGTCTGTGTACACTTGTGTAATTTTTTTTTATGTTATTTTTCATTTATATATGTTTAATAAAACTTTACCATGTAAAAAAATGTATAGGTACCACATTTATCCAATTTTGTCTTGTCTACTCGTGACCACAGCCTTTGCAAAACAACTGAAATGTCGAGGAAATTTAACAAATTTCTTACTATAAAATATGAGTTAAAATCGTAACCGTTTATTTACAAAAAGTTAAAGTATCTAATGTTCATGTAAAATGTAAAATTTAGCCGAAAGGTTTATTTTTTAAATCTATACCTACCATTGGAATGTAGTGAGAAACAACCGGCCGTTTTAAAAGATGTTTTTTTAAGTAAAGTGGAGAGTGCCACAAACTCTTTTTCTGCGTTTTTAGTATTAATTTCCGAAGCTGATAGACATCAAGACCTCATCGATGTAATCATGTAGTTATTATAAATGATATACATCATTTATAAGTAATAGATGTAATTCTATCTATCCCGCTCTTTGATATTTATTTTGGACATCCCAAAAGTAGTACTTAGCTTTAATTATTTGAAAACATAATTTTATGAAGGAATTTTAATATCTTGTGACCATAATTTATTTTATAAATTAGATTAATTTGATTTCTTACCTAATGAAACTGTCATAGAACTTCTAAGATGATATAAGATATTTACTTAGGCAGTGAATAATTTCAATTGTTTTGCCGAAGTGAGAAGAGTCTTTTATTGGTCAAGTTGTTGCTGTCTAATAGATACTAATGCTGGCAAGACTTTGGCGGATGTCACTTGCATGAGGGATGAATGATGAACAATCGCAGAAAGCCTCTAAGTCGGCGGAGGGCAGTAAGTAGTTAATTATTCACTAACAAGGTTACGTAATAGTTTTATACCACATTTCAGTCGAATCGAGATCCTCTATACAAAATATAAACCATTTATCTCGTACAGTTCTAGTCTGATGGATACTACATTGTTAATTAATTTAATAACACCCTTACAAGTTTTTTTCCTTATGAAAAGTTCAGATTTGGGCAAGACATATAGCATGAGTTATTATTAAATTTAACAAGGTAGGTGCGACCGGATCTTTTAAGGCACATAAGTAATTGTCATGCCAGATATTTCTTAAATACTTTCATGTATGCAAAGATGAAAGGTATAAAATACTTAAATGTAAGCGAACATTACTTAGACTTAGATGATACAAAAACACTAGTGACTATAAACGATGGCAATCGAGTTCATAACTACTCATGAATTGTGACCGTATTTAATGTTTAGAATATTTGATTGGACGGAGGCAATAAGGCTGTTATTTTACATCGTTTTAAAAATTATTTTAACCTTATATCATTCAATAATTTTAATGGATAAAGTTGTAACATTAGGTAGATGGTGCGTATGGCTTTAACAATACGAGTGTTGGAATTATAATGAAGTAAATACGTGACAGAATAAGGACGCGGTGAGTTTTATCCGGACCAGCAGGACATATATTTGTGGTAATTGTTTGATTACAAATGTCTTTAATAAATCGAGACTAGAAAGTGTAAAATGCGTGTTCGAATAAAACGACCTGAATTTAACCTCTACTTAAGTCAATCCGACTGCACATTAGTCTTACAAAAGTTGGTAGCTTTTCTCAACGAGCGTAGCGGCAAACGTACACATCAAATGATCAAATAATAATTATACAAATAATCACAACCCAGGTCGTAAGATCCGAAAACGTGACTATGTATATTACGATTACACCTAACACAACTAGTTTCTACTAACTAACCGATAGTTTTAATAATAATATAAAGATAACTGTAATATCTTGGATATTCCTTGCTCTCTTAGTTAATAACCTATTATATAATTTAACTAATCAATAATCATATCTAAAGAATACTTAGAGCTTTACATTCCGAGGTTTTAGCAGCGACATCATTGTTATGCAGTGAGCAATTATTCTATTACAGTACTCAGGCAAGTGCTTACCTCTAGGTACTCAGTTATTAAGTAATTACAATTCCGTTAATTTATGGGAACTAGCATGATTCTGGTGCACTACGTGCTATGAAATAAAATATTGGCGTATATAAAACGAAAAAAACATTTTATAACTCTGGGAAAACATAACTCAGTAGGTAGACTCTTAAAGGAGTATTTAGATGCCGAATTAAGTAGGTTTAAACAACTATATAAAATATGTCAGTTCATACCTATTTAAGTAGTTTGTGTGAGTGTTTTGTCTGATACATTACACAATATCTTACTAGCAACGATGTCGCCAATTTACCTCTTTACTAAATATATCATTTTACAATTCAGGTAATCGATCACCTAATCAATCATTTTTACAATATTATGTAAATGGAGTGTCACCATTTTTAAGTTGCTGGCTGCTCCTAAATTGTACTCTCGTGTAACGATACAGTTTTATATATTTTGTAAAGCCATTTCCTTGGTATTGCTGTTGAATTATTTTTCGGTCTTAAAGTAAAAAAATCTGTTAATTTATGTATATTATGGTTAACACGAAACGCCTACAGTGTTTCTTGCGTTGACGTTGACTCGATGCGCGTAGTTTCTGACGGCTGACTAAAATTATCCTGATGGATTTCAAAATATTATTACGTATCGGTTGCAGGTGTCAACTCAATTGACAAGCTAGATAATTTGATAGTCGCTTAGGAGAGAGCTAGCTCGCGTTAAGGCGTAGACTCTAACTCTATTATAGGCATCTGTCCAGATGCTGGTCACAGCACGCCGTAGAACGTATCCATCAGGCTTGTGTCCAGGTCGCACTCCAAGAAGATGCTGTCATTGCATTCCTCCTAAAACAATAATTATTTTAGACTTACACTGTACATGTTAACAAAGCAGAAGTTTTAAGCAAAGGGTTTAAATAAACTATGTTCTCAGTATTAACGTAGGCTTCGCGCTGGAGATGACTAAAGCTCTATATAGATTTTTCTCCGGGTTTCAAAAGTCTACATAGATAATCTACAGAAGGCTAAAAGGCTTATCAATAAACTCCTAACACATTATTTATTGATTTTCGGTTCACAAACGCATATTTTTGGTTCTTCACACGGTTTTCTTTTTTTTAGGGATCGCGCTCATGGCGCATTTATTTAAACGAGAAAATTGAATAAGAAATTAAAAAAAGACTATCGGATCTTGATACGGTTTCTATCGATCGAACTAATATTGTGTTGTGTTTCTGCAGTTTGAAATGAGTCTCCTTTGGAGTCTATTAGTAGTAGGTTTCAGATTACAAATAAAGTTAATGACTTAGGACTGGAAATTACTAAAAAAATATTTAAAATTTTCTCAAATTTCAATGCAGGAGATTCTTCGAATTTTTAATCCAACAGCCTTTGACTATATATTTTTTTCTTTATATTATGGTGCGTATGTGGTTCGCTTATAAAAAAGAACAGTAAGAACAACAGCATTGATTGTATGCTAGAATCGACATAATGCTCTGTTAAAGCAAAAAAAAGGTGATGATTACCGGCGCGGGTTGAGGCGCGGGCGGCTGGTCCCCGCCTCTCCTCGCGTGTCATTTGGAGGTCTTGGGCAGGTGCCGCTTCATGTGCAGCGCTAGATGGTCGGAGCGTGCGAAGGACCTTTCGCACACGGCACACTTGAACGGCTTAGCACCGGTGTGCTTGCGGTAGTGCCGCGTCAGCTCGTCCGACCTCGCAAACCTCCACTCACACTCTGGCCATTGGCAAGTGTAAGGTTTCTCTCCTGAGCGAACAAGTAATATTTCTGATTTCGCATGCGGTTGAATGGCCCTAGCATGAACGCCCAAGTTTGATTTGTCTCTCCGTGCGCTCCTTCCTTGTGACACGAGTAGAGCCACAGGGAGGGATACATTAAACTAGGGCGGTCATGTTAGGATCGTAGATTAGTAAGGTTTGCGCTAACATTTCATAGGTTTATAAATGCAACTTTGTACCTGACAAATCTCACCAACTCAAAAGGAATTTTGAGCAGTTTTAGGTTAAGTTAAATTGTTGATGAGCAAAATTGCAGCATTAGGGCGATTTTAGATAAGTCATAGTTATATGGACGTATTTACTTGTACTCATAAATACGTTTATACAAGCATGCTTTAACACAAACGAACGCGCGCCTTTTTCAGTTAATAGGTATGTCTAAAACTGGAAATGGATTGTGATCCACAATACCCATATTGCGGTACACAGCTCAAATATGTCATCATTGTTATCATGTAAACATTTTGTTATCAATAAAATATTTCATTTCATTTCAGTTCATCACACCTCCAATACAATAAGCTAACATAAAAATAAATTATATTGCTACCACACAGAATGAAGAAGAATGAAGAAGGCTAGAAGAAGGTTATAAATGGAACAAACGATAGCATACAAATGTGTCTCTTCTGTAGGTAAGGTAACTGTCAAGGACTGGGACGGTTACCTTAGTGACGCTGCTATGATGGCTTTTTTATCTGTTCGCGTACTGTAGGTACTATCGACGCCTCCAGAGGTAATAACAGTAATAAGTATTCCGTATGGAATAGACTTTTTGCGCCACTAAGAGCAAAAGTTAAGGTATACTAATTAAGCTTTACATGCGCAAAAAACAAATGCAATAAATCCTAGTCTAATTAATGACCCAGATAGCATGATCATACTTGCCTACTAGGTTACATTTGCTTTGCATTAACCAGTACCTTTCAACTGGAGTCTTGATGATAAACCATTGAGCTATTAAGCAGGTACAGTCAAGGAAATTGAAGCACGTACCACCGTAGAACCCAGTCGAAGAGACATACGCATGACATTTGTAGCACATAGCCTGGCGTTTAACGCGTCGCGTCATTGCGATAGGGTTCTAAGGTGGTACGTGAATATATTTCCCCTACTGTACGTTTAGAAAAATATTTATACTATTCGCTGTAAAATACACAATTTAACTATTTTCGCAAGCAGAATTCGCATTAGCTATAAAGGGAAAACTGAAGGTAGTAAGATTCATGAAGAAATATACCTGTATGTATTCGCTGATGTGCCTTGAGATGTGAACTCTTCGTGTAAACCTTAGTGCAGCCTGAAAAAATTTAAGGACGAGTAAATAATATATCTAAGTGAATTAAAGTTGTCATTAAAACAATAATTTATCTTTAATGTTTTTTTTACATATTTCGGTGAGTCATAAAAAAAGATCAGGCGAACTAGTTTCATACTTTGGTTTCATAACACACTGAATATATCACCAGGTCCATTTAAAGTTCGTAATTAAGTAGGTTAGTACCATAATTAATCCACTCATTTGAGAAATTTAAGAAGCCTTTTTTACTTTGTAGATTCCCATGAAATAAATCAGGTACAGTCAAGGAAATTGAAACACGTACCACCTTAGAACCTACTCGTAGAGACATACGCATGACATTTGTTTGACATAGCCTGGCGTTTAACACGTCGCGTCATTGCGATAGAGTTCTAAGGTGGTACGTGAATATATTTCCCCTACTGTACCATAGGTAAATAACGATTGCTCAAACATCCTAAAACAAATTGTGTAGGCCCAAGCCCCATGGCTTGGGAGGATTCCACTAACATTTTAATACTGAATATTTTTACCACTGAAGTATTCTTCGACCGGGCCAAAAGTTCTAAAATTCACCCTGTTCATGTATTCATAATTTGAGTGAAATTCATATAAATTAGTCAAAATCGCGAAATATTTGACAGCTATCGGCGATGTTGCCAACTTTGATGTGCGCTCACGAAGTTTAAAATTAAAAACTCTGATTTGTTCAGCAGTGATGTAAGTTCCTAATTAAATACAAAACAAATGCCTCTGAGTTTTAAAGTTTACTTAGATGGCTTACCCATGAAGTCGCAGTGATGTACTCTTCTTTTTTCCAGTTCCGGGTTATTCCGCCGGTTGTATTTGACAGAGTGCGGGCCCAGCCTGGAGTGGGGCATGGGCGCGTGCGCGTGCGACTGCTGCGCCGGCGGCGGTAGCTGCGGCATCGGCGGTGGCTGCGACATCGCCTGACGCGGTGAAAAAATGCTTAATCAGAGTCTATATTATTTTGGTGTAAAATCATCCTACTAATTTTATAAATGTGAAAGTTTGTATGTTTGGATGTTTGTTACTCAATCACGCAAAAACAACTGAATGGATTTGAATGAAATTTGACACACGTATAGTTTATAACCTGGATTAACACATAGGATACTTTTTATCCCGTAAAAATGCATAGTTCCCACGGGATAGCGATAAGTAAGTTATACGCCGCCGTGACGTCATGAGCAGCAAAGCAACTAATTCTCATTAATTTGTCCAAGAGGTTGCAGATTGTATGTTGGGTGCACGTTTGCTTGATTTATTTAAACAAGTCTACGCGGACGAAGTCGCGGGCAAATGCTAGTTGTAAAATAAAACATAATATTGGTCCTTTGTTGTCTATTTGGTTAAACCGCATCCGTCTTTGAACTGAACGGAACTTTTCAACAAAACAATAATTAAAAAACCGCGGGCAAAACAAGTGAAATGATTAAGACAAAGTTACATTTTACTTTTTTTTGTTTAACAACCTTAAAGGTTTCGAGTAGGTACTTGAAAAATACATGACAGCAGTTCCACACCTTCCGTACAAAAGTACTTTAAACCATGTCTTTAATGTGCTTGCGTTTGTGTACCTGTTGGTGATGATGCTGGTGGACGTTTGGATGAGGAGGCGCGTGCGGCGCGCGGAGCAGCGGCGGCGGGTGGTACGGCGGCGGCGGCGTCCGGCGCGGTCCTCCCTGCAACAAACCAACCATATCTTGCTTCTGCTTTTTACTTAATTTTGTCATGTAGGTATGTAGTGCAAAAATTTCCACCTATTCATGATTTCACGTATGATAGAGGCAACGAGAAAGAGACATGGGGGAGGTTGCTTCTTTTTATCCATTGGTTTACCATTTAACGTGTTACGCGGACAAAAAACCGAAAAGGTCTTAAATTTCACGTAACGGTTTAATTAGAGCTGTTGTGATAATAATGAAACAATAATCGAACACCCTGTACTTAATGAAAGTACTTAATTGATTGCACAGCAGTGATAGCAAGAACACAATCGCTGAGCAAAGGATGGTATCAATCGCTGCACGGCAAGCATTCGCTAAGCACGTTACGTCGAAAATTAGGTTTACCTGCATAGTGTTTCCCGGGCTACCCTGGTCGGAGCCGGGTGGTGTCAGCGGGGACATGTAGACCAGCCGCGACTGTGGGTACTTGGCGAACGAGCTCGAGGGGTGCTGCGGCTGTGGTGGCTGCGGTGGCGGCTGCGGATGCGCGTACGTCGGCGCCGCACACATCCTTTCAGTCTTGATCTCGAGGGGACTGAGAAGCGGCGTGGCGCACTCCTCGAGCAGTGGGTCATCCGCCTCGAGCTTGACGTGAGTGGCTCCGAGGGGAGCGAGCATATTCGCATTTTCAGGATCGATGTTCCTGATGGAGGAAGCGATGTCCTCCCAGAGAGCAGGGCGCAGGAACGCATCGTCGCGAGAGGAAGTGCCGCCATCGAAAAGGTCCATGTGGGCGGGCGCTAGCGAGGCACCCTCCTGCTTGCAAAGCAGTGACTCGAGCTCAGATGTCTGAAATGAAACATTGTACGTTATAATTGTGATATTAGTATATTTTACTGTATTAACGAATAGCCTAGTCTAATAAATAATAATAAAGAAATAAAATCTTGGGAAAACTTATTGACCTAGTCCCAAACCAAGCCAAACTTGTACAATGGTTACTAAGAAATGGATAAATATATATATATATTTAGATCAGTACATACTTAAATACATATATCATCCACGACTCAGGTAGGTAAAAATGTTTTTAATTATCATACAAACGTGGGAATCGAACCCACAACATCTAGTTTCGTAGTCAGGTTCACTAACGACTAGGCTATCCAATCATCTAATTGCTTTACGATTTCTTATTTTACAAGGTGGCCGGATCGCAATAGCCTTTAACGAACCCTCGCTTGTATACTGGAACGATCTAGTTTAATATTATTACACATACAAAGATACTATAGGAGTACCAGTAGGTCGTATGGTATACAAATCCCTGATCAGAACCACAAATCCCGTGGGACAGCGAATTTCAACGAACACCAACACCATCGAGACAGAATGTTAATAATGCAATGATTATCAGAAATTACCAGCGCTATTTGATTTGAACTTTATGTTTCGGTTATAAGTGCTACTATGGTATGTGCTCAGTTTTATCCTCATGGTGCCTAAGGATGATTATGAGGAATGTTTGTGGAGACTGGAGATTAGATGAATCAAAGCGGAGGCTTGGTCGACAAGTTGTATAGGCAATTATGGTGTCAAATTAATGATAAAGATACATATAATTTTGATCTTATACCATTTTTATATTTGTTAAAAATCTGCGTACCTACCTTAAACTAATTGTTGTTGTATTAGGTTGTTTAGGAGCTTTATTGAAGTGAAGATTAAAATACCTATGTTACTCGTATTTCATTTCAGAGAAATCAATGGTTCATATTTAGAACGCCATTTGATCAGAGGTACGCAATAGAGTTTCAATTTCCCTGATGCGTCGGCATTTTTTTTAACAATTTCCAACAATTTCTCGTTGTAGAGTACGCGCGGCAGATTTGCTTCAAGCCCGGTATTACATTAGCATACAATGGCGCCCACGCTGGGCAGGTGACGGCGCAGGCACACGCTCACGAGATGCATGTAAAAACTATCGCCATCGTACATATTTAGCTGCCTTTCGAATGAGACCGAGGACCATTTCTTCACAGTTTATTCGAAGGAAAGCTTTGAAATTATATTTGCCATAAGTTCAGCGTCTGCTGGACGGCACTATACGTGCACCGCTCAAAGTTCTGCTAAATTATCATTAAAAGGGCCGTTTCTGTCCAGGGTGGCTGCTTTTGAACACCCTTGAACCAATATTTAAAGTATTATAAGACAAAAACTCATCTTACTGGTTATTTATAGTTACGAGGATATTTCAATAACTAGAACACTAAAAAAATTACAAGTAGGTAATAATAAGCAAATTACACATTAGTACAATTGATAACATTTAAAGTACCTATGGCAATAGTATGTAAATAAATAAAGACACATATTGATAATCATTTCCTTCAATGTTTAATCGCTATTTACTTTTCTATTGTTTATCTTAAGTAAGTGGGAGGGGCCGTAACATACTTTACTTATCGAAATGTGTCAGCTAATATATCTATAGGTGTTCAGTGACGTACCTACTAAAACAGCGTACTTTTACCAGTGACATATACGATACGCTATGACGATTTATGCCCTTCTTAGCTAAGTGCCAAAATAATCAACGAAACCTTTTATCTTAAAAGCACTGCGTAACAAAGGTTTTATAAGTCAAAAGCTACGGGCTAGATTAGGTAGCGATTCAGTCAATTACCACAACATGGCTTCGATGTCACAGACAATGATTTCCGAAGGCGATGAACAAAGCAAGCGCTGCAAGCCCTTCATGAAACCTTTTCGCCATTATAATATGCTCTGCTCAATACACCGAGTGGAAACTGTGGAACAGTGTGCTGTGTCGCAAGAGCGCCGGACCGCGCGAATTCCTTCCATGACCTTTGCGGATCGAACGATTGCGCAAGCGACTCCTCCAGCGCGGCTAGACAAGCTTAAGCAACTAGCGCACAGATTAAAGCGCGCCATAGACCGTTCATACTACCGACCACTATAGAGACCAAGTAGAGACCTACCTCAACAATACTAATGATAACAATATTCAAACTAGTGTTCTGAAGTGCAAAATCTAAGTAAAAGCTCAGTATATGGAAGTCTGTCGTCGGGAACCTGATTGCCGAGGAGATAGGCACTATCAAGCCCTAGCGGTTCCTTCGGTAGTCTGTGCCGCGAGCGACCTGTTAGATGTTTTATTCGCTTCAATTCGACTCATTCACGAGCTAGCTAAATCAGTTGGATTGTGCCGACCGGCTGCCATTGTGAAACTTTGAACCTCCCGCAGATTTGTACCTGCAAGCGAAGAAAGACGGACTTGCACTTACAGATTTTATCAAAAATTTGAAGTAGGTAAGTTATTACCGCTCTCAGCAAAGGTAACTCGGTTACTGGTTGTTGCTGTATTTTATTTTGATTAGCTAGTGAATGAAGCAAGTGCGATATTCAATCTTAAGTATTGCAACTTCGTTTAGGAGATGTAGATAAATAGTGAACATTTGAAATGTTGCGCAGTAAGTATTAGTAATAAATCAAGATCCTACTTAATGTTTTTCTGATTCGATAATGTTGGAGTGTTAGTTCGTGACACTTTTTTAAATGTGTAGGTACCTTCTATCCCTTAATCATGTTTTAAGTACTAGCAAAGCAATAGGTTTGCGAATTTGACGTAAGCAGGTGTCGGTAGATATAGCTCTCACGTTGTCGAATTTGTGACTAATAGAAATCGAATAAAGAATGAGAATCGAATTTCTGACTAACGTGTGCCTAGTTCCACATTCCATTGTTGACGTAAAAGTTCTAAATGGACCTAAAGAAAAAGCTTTTACTCTAAATTTATAAAATTTACATACTTAACCTTAATTTTGTATTCCTTGCAAACATTTGTTGTCATTTTCGTATTCGACATCTCGAGCCGTTTATGATAAGTATCAGGTATATAGATGACGCGCAGCAATATCGATGTTGTACTCGTATTAGGGCGAAAGCCCACTGTGGTTGTCGCTACGCACGCTCCGTGGAAAAACGTACATGATGACTTGAATTGGTTCGAATTCAGCATGCGCATGTCGTTCGTTTACTTATAGAACTCTGAGACTTACCTACACCTGACAAACTTTGGCATCTTGAATCGTAAAACCCTTTCAACATCAACCTATTGCTAATAAACTCAAGAGCTCATATTTGCGCATCCTATGTCAAGACTCAGAGAAAATAGAAAACTTGAAGTTATATTTTTTAAGGCATTTGACAGTAATTTTACTTAAGTGTGAAATCATACAATAAGCTATTGAAAGTGACGTTATTTCTTTTATCAGGCAAAAACAATAAGGTAATCACTTGTTAAATCGGGGGCAAGTCGCTTAAGGCAGAAATAAAAGCTGTGATTGGTGGTCTTTAAGATAATGATTTCGAGTCGTTTGTCAATTAGCAGCGTATCGCTCTCTGACGTCATCTAAGTCTTGTCTCGCGATCGGCCAATAACAAGCCTCCTTTTGTGACGTCAGGGCACTGAAGTACCTTCATAGATATACCTAATAACATACAACTGTAGTGTAATCAAGAGGTAGATCTTCGTTTGGCCCAGTAGAAAGCGCCCTTCGTCTTCCGGTTTGGTCAAAGCGAACGCAACGCACTCGGTCTGACAGTCTGGTCAGCGTCTGCTCATGCTCTCAGATCACACATTACGATGACATGGGTATAGAAAATGCAAGTAACTTTGACACATGATCTAGGCTGTGATCGCTTAGACCGGACCGGAGGGCTTAGAGCGCATTTAGTGTGATAAATCCTTTAAATTTGAAAGTACTATTTCTTACAGGTAAAATACTGTGAAGACAATAACTGGCAACCGCACCTAGGTACCTACGGAGCCTAACGGGGTCACAGTTCATGTTTAAATACGTACTCGTCGGCCCCAGGGACTGTGTGCTAATTAGGTTTTAAGGGGAAGCGTCGACGTATCAAATGCGAAATATTGTCAGCAGCTTTCCGTATTCCTGTATTCTCATAAATATTTCCCCTGCTCAGGCTTAACAAAATGGATAAGTTACTTTAATAATTGGCGCATTTTTAACAAAATACTTTCACCTATTAAGACCCTAAAAACTGACTGTGACTTCTCTTTTTAAGGCATCTTGCTGTGGTATAGCCTATTATTCCATCAATGAGTTCCTGATTCCATAAGTAAATAACTTGACTAGTAAATACTATTCTTAATATTTAAATGAGTTCATAACAAACATGATAAAGTTAGTGATAATGCAATTATTTTAATAAAAATTTGCTTTTGTTTAATCTGTAAGTATCTGACGGACTTCGTAAATTGTATACTATAAATAAATAAATTTCATATTTATATTATTATTTACATGTGAAATAAAATATAAATTGTATTTGTAAATAAATGATCAATCTATTGTTAAGTGAACATCGATAGGGTTTACCTCAATTTTTTTTGCAACTGTTTGGATTAGCCGAAAGGCCTAATTATAGCTTTTCAGTCAATATACGTAGAACCGGCCGAATGAGAGTCGGACTCACTCACCAAGGGTGAGTTTACCAGTTTACTTATCTATTTGACCAAAAATACATTTAAATGCACATAAGGGGGACTTAATGCCTTAAGGTATTCTCTACCAGAAAATCAGCAGAAATCGTTGTGGAAAATTGTAGTTTAGACGTTTGTTGGATCGGCAAGACCTATTGTTGAATTAAATTCAATTCAACAGCTTCAGTGGTTCCTGAGATACCTTTTTCGCTGTGATGGATGAACGGAAAGACACAGGAGCAAGAACAATGCTGTAGTAGATAGGTTTTTTTTACCCCAAATCAGTAAATATTGCGAAGAAGGAGACCTTCGGTTCAAAAATAGTAAGTCTGCTTATTTATTCAGTTAGACGCATTAATTAATTGTCAACAAGTCACCTTAACACATGCCTCACTAGACTTTAATTTAAATAATACATCCTCGTACTAAAAGAATTCAAATTACCGATGCATCCCGTTACGGCATTGTTTTGAGCATCTCTCGGAGCCGACGATCTATTTCCATAATTCAGACGCTGGGTTCCAACGCTGCGCCCACGCCGCCGCGCGGTTTCAATAGTCAATACTCGCGACATTGGCTATAGTATATTGCACAGGTATATTGCATTAGTAGAGCAATTCAGGGTTGCCCCCATTATTTAGCCAACTATTTGGATACGACACATAATAATAATACAATCTGTTCTGATATTCTAAAATACACACAAATACTTTAGTAGTTGTGTTCATTTTAGTAGTATCTAAATATTAGCCTGAACCCTGGAAGCTCATTGCTTGTCTTGGATGAGTTCAGGCTCAATAACTTTTGCACAATTATGTTGGAAACCCTACATAAAAAAACAGTTTGGACTTGCTGTTAATTATTTAATTATGCCATTGAATTTATTCAGTACTAGCTGTTGCCCGCGACTTCGTCCACGTAGCATTCCTTCATGAAGCGTCCTTTTGTTACTAACTCAATATGGAGTAAATAATCTACACTAATCTACATCTACACTATCTACTCTACACTAATATAATAAAGAGGTAAACTTTGTTTGTTTGTTTGTATGTAGGGGGTCATCTCTGGAACTACTGAGCCGATTTCAAAAATTCTTTCACGTATAGAATGCTACACTATCCGTAACGGAAATAGGCTACTATGACCACGCGAACGAAGTCGCGAGCGTCCGCTAGTCTGAAATAAATATAAAGAGGTATTTCATCTTAGCCATCTGGGCTGGCAACGCATCTGCAATATCCTTGGTGTTGCGAATATCTATAGGCGGTGGTGATCACTTACTATCAGGTGACCCACTTGCATCTTTTCCTTTCTATATGGTGAAAAAAAATATTGATGCAAATAATCCTGAGTATCTTGCGAGCCCGGATCGCGAGCGGCGGTATGACGTTAGCACACAACTCCTATACCCCCCTCCAAGGGGCCTGAAGTGCGGGCTCCATGTAAGCGCGTGCGATGATGCGTCCCGTTGATATAAATACTCTTGAGTAACTTGCGAGACCCGAGGGTGACCAGTATCATAACGTTAGCAAGCGTCCCCCTATCTTTGTTCCTGCTCAAGCGAGCCCAAGAAGCCTAAAACAGCAAAATACAACCGATCTTTTTGCCAAAATACATCAAGATTATTTGCTGGTTGTAACGCGTAGAAGTCGTTTAGCGCTGTCTCGTAGGAATATTGCATCTTTACGGAAAAATCCGATGTTCATCCAAGGTTTAAGCTATCCCTATTCCAAATTTCGTCTAAATCCGCCCAGCCGTTTTAAGGTGAAGAAGAACCGCGCACAACTCATTAATCGTTAGCCTGCAAGAACTACTTATGCATTTTTACGGAATAAAAGTATGTTATGTATTAATCCAAGGTAGAAGCAAGGTAGAATCTCTTTTGGTCATCCAAATCTGGCAAATAATGAAGGAACACTATTAATAATTAATTATTTAATTATTAGTGCGAAGTTAAATTACGGAATCAAAATGATTCTGTGTTGATCCAGGATGATTAAGACATACTCGTGCCATTATCACGATATAGTACTGCAAATTCGTGTAAGTACTGAGAAAAACTGTTTTTTTTTGTGTTGCATCCTTTTGTTTAAAATCGCCATTTAAAGCATATTTCTGAAAAACTGAGAATTTGTATTCATCTTTATTAGATGTTGATTATGTGTAGCAACTTTCAAAAGTCACGCTTCATCTGTTTCTAAAATATAGTTGTATGAAGATAAGTATTTTTAAACCCTAATTCCATTTTTTTGGCTTTTCTGAACGCTATTTAGAAACAATGCTGAAACAGGTATTTCTCAATTTTAAATAATAAGTAAGAATTCTGCGTTTCATGATTCTAGAACAATTAACATTTCTTTTCTATACAAACTTCACCCCCCCATTTTCCCCCCTTCTTCCCCTTTTTTTCAAATTTTTTATAACCTAAAACCTATTCTGGACTTATTTAAACAGATCTCTGAAAACTTAATTTAAATCTGTTCAGCGGTTTTTACGTGATGCGCGTACAAACAAACATAAAAAATATTTTTAGATGGTCTCTTCGTGTTTAGTTACTCATTTTAAGTCGCCCTGGGTGGTTCTTTTTTTTAATCTTCAATTTACAGACTTTTTGTTATACATATAACGATTTTATTATACACTAGCTGACCCGGCGAACTTCGTACCGCCTAATTATTGGAGGCATATTTGCTCACCGTTTAGACCTACCCTGGACTACGACAAACATTTTAAAACCAAAATCAGCTCAATCGGCCCAGCCGTTCTCGAGTTTTAATCAGACTAACGAACAACAATTCATTTTTATTTATATAGATAGATTTGCGAATAGAGCTAAATGTGATTTAGAAACAATTCTTATTCTAACCTCAGGAAAAAATTTAAAACCCCTGTCCAAGGAATGAGAAACATTGAAAAATACCACATTAAGGACCTGCCACTGTTGTTTAGTATTTTTTATTCAATTTATTCAGACTCTAGTTCTAACAGTTAAATACCTTTATTTAATTATCAACTTCTCTTTTACTTAAAAACCTTGTCAAATAGATCCAGACTCATGTCCTAAAACTTAAGTCACTGAACTTCGGTTTAAGAAAAGAAGCATGCGGTAGGTATGGTCAGGTATACCTATTCATCATCATCATCATCTCAGCCACAAGAAGTCCACTGTTGAACATAGGCCTTCTCCATGGATTTCCAAAGTGACCGGTTGAAAGCAGCATGCAACCAGCGCCTTCCTGCCACCTGTATGAGGTCATCGGACCATCTTGTGGCTGGTCGTCCTACGCTGCGCTTGCCAATACGCGGCCGCCATTCTAGAACTTTTCGACCCCATCGGCCATCAGTTCTCCGTGCTATGTGCCCTGCTCACTGCCACTTCAACTTGCTAATACGTATACCTATTACCTAATATCTTTGACTAGTATTCATGGAGTCACTATCGGTGCTGCTTTCAAACTTATAGCAACAATAACTAATAGCAATAACATTTTATAGGCGGTGAACACACATTGGCACTGCTGCGGTGGATATGACAAGTACCGTGGGGCGGCGATGGGCGGGCGGGCGGATCGATAGCGGGATCGCCGCCCACCGGGCGCCGTGGTAGGGGCACACGTGGCTGATAACGATCGCTATTTTAATTTGAAACATACTGATTTTCTTATTGCTAATTACATACCTACTCTATCAAAGATAAAGATAAAGATAAAGATAAAATGTCATTTATTCAAGTAGGATTCTTACAGAAATCACTTTTGCATCGTCAAAAGATATACAATTAAAATAAATACATGTCACATCATTCAACTGAAAGACTAGGCCAAGCAAAAAGGAACGGCTCTACTTACGCATTTATTTCTTCACATTGGACCAGTAATATTAGATATAATAACTTAATAAACCTCCTTATTGGGTTGCCCCAGTCGGGTAAAAAAAGTGTAGGTAGTTTTTTTTGGTTTAAAGTAATCATTTATTTCAATAACTTTAATTCAACTTGTTTAAATAGCTGCATACTAAATTAAGCTTTTCTTAATAACCTGACTTTATTGAAAGATTCCTTGGCAAGTCGCGTGTATCTGCTGCGAATAGATAAAGTTTCTCTGTCCCCACATTAAGTTTTATATACGTACTTAAAGTCGGTTTTAGATAAACGAATGACATATAAATTTTAATTATCTCTTGTCCTTTAGATGCATTCATGAACTAAACTACTAGTTTTTGTACAAATTTTTAAAAAGCAGACAAAACTGTTTAATGGTCACATTCCAATTTCAACATGTTTTTCAGAATTGTTGGTTAGCTCATCTAAGAGTTTTAGATCATCAAAATGAACAATACAATTTCACCAATATGTATTGGAGCCTTAATAAATTAATCTACGAACAGTAAATTATTACGATTTTATCTATGCAAAAATGTGGAATTGTTACTTGACGTTACGAAGCTTTGACACAGTAAAGTTATTACATTTATCCTATATGTTTTTGGAAAGTGTCCCTGCTAAATCATGGGCGTACCCAGCTTCTGGCCTAGGGGGAGGGGGCAAGGCACCCTGCATTTTGCCAGTGTCTAGTGCGCGGTTTATTTAAAAGTTAGAGCATAAGGCCCCGTTGACACTTTGATTAGTAATTAGGCGAGTTCATATACGTTCTGCGAGATTTCCAGAGGGGGGCAGCTGCCACTTCCTGCGCCCCCTGGATACGCCCATGGGCTAAATCGTTGACTACGAGCAGTTATCGGCATTGTCTTCAAATACAAACGAGAAGGAGCAGTTGTGGGCTTAAATTCCAATTAAAAATGAAAATGAAAAATTCTCGTTTTACTATAATATCATTACTAGAAGTGGACATTTTAGGTCCACTGTCCAGGCACTTCTTTTTGTTCTTAGTTTTAATTTGTGGTGAAAAACGACCCTTTGCAAAAACATCAAACACACGATACGAACATAACGAAGAGCGACACACATTCTATTGTACAAACGTGTACACATCGAGGTCATAACGCTGGTCCCACGACAGCCAAATTGAAAAAAAAAAAGACATTGTAATTCGAGTTCTGTTTGCTTTTCCCATAATTTTCGGTAAATGTCGAGCCGAGGGTGGAGAGGGGTGAGGTGCGTCGGTGGCGGAGAATGAGTGAACGTGTTGAATTTATGGGTGAAAACGTTATTAAAAAATTGACGTGTCAGCCAATTTGTATGTGAATAACATGCTCTGATAGAAATTAAAAACTTTAAAACTGGCACTCTCAACATCGAATTATAAAATGGTACAACCACCAGTATTGTGTAATGGATTAAAATGTCTACGTATTTATTTTATGTGTTACAAACCTACAGCTCGGCTGTATTAAGCTAATAAAGCCAGAGAATTGCCTCAAACGTCATGTACACTTATAGAAGTATATATGTAAGACCCATCATTTGACACATGACAACACCCATATAACGTAAATGTGCATTATCCATTGAAATTATAAATAAAATATTCAACAGCTTTTGAGCTTCACAGATACCTAAAAGCTATGTATATGCTCTTTCGAGGTCCAACTAAGTGGTTGTTACATTTATTTCTATCGTAATAACATACTATTTCATACTAACAACTCAACACGTAAACAGTTACATATTAAGTCTTTTTTTTCTTAAACTTAGTGTAGTGACCAAGTTCTTCGTTTCGATTCAGATAACATTTTCGTAAATTTGTTGAAATCGATAATTTTTTTACAAAATCAATAAGATATCAAAACATTAAGTCAAACATTAAAATGAACCAAAAAAATCCCCATGACTAAGAACGCGCCCTTTTTAACCGAGTTCAAAAAAAGGAGGAGTATGTTCCGCGATTACTGGACTGATTTGAAAAATTCTTGTTTTCTTTGAAAGGGTATACTTTCAAGTTGGTTCCATTGTCATCAGGTCACCATCTGATGGTGGGATCCTGGAGAAATCGAGGGAAATCTTAAAAGATATATGCACACCTGTAGCGATTTGGATATTTTTTTATAGTAACTTGTACTTTTGCTATTGGAAAACTGGAACTGATGGTGAATACAGACGGCCTCCGGAACCACTCAATAATAAGTATTTTACGGGTGGCGATACGCGCGGTTAATTTAATATAGTTGCTAAGGGAATTTATGCTCATTGCAATGCATTTGGTTAAATGAGGCTGATGGTGAAGAGGTGCAATTTTTGAATCTTACCAGGTGACTAAAGCTCACAAAAATGACCAAATCTATATGAAAAACGGCCAGCTTGGTGAGCTTTAGTCACCCGGTGAGATTCAAAAATCGCACTCCAGGAGAACTCCTCAAGAATTAACGTCCCTTGGGAAAACCAATATTTTGTAAAGGGTGGTGAGCAATGGCCAATAGGCGTGTAACTTAAATAAACAACCAGAATCAATAAAAAGCGAATTTTGAATTTTCAAAGCATAGATTTCTGACCGAAACAATATCAGATTATGGTACCAATCCGGGCGGAACCTGCACGAGGTTCATCGTCGTAACTCATATTTTTAAAAATCGTCACTATAATCGATTGCATTAACCTGCCACCCTTAGTCGATAATCGGTAGATACGTAAATCAACACGCCTTAGCCTCGTCACTACAAACGTCAATAGACAAGTGCCAAATATCGTTTGTTAGATCTCAGTGATAATAGTGCAATGGACATAACCTGATGGTAACGCTATCTTTTTAGCAATCGCTTCCCGTGTTGAAGCAGGTAGGCAGGTACGAAGCCGCAGATAGTAACTAAAGATAACTCAACACATTAGATCCGCAATAAAGTTCACATTACTCGTAGCTCGACGTCTTTTCCTCTATGCATTACTCACCGCGGCAAGCTTTCAAGAAATTGCGCGAAACGGAGAACGCAGCACTCAGAAGTAAAAGAAACGGAAAAAGTGAGCACTTAGTCATAGCGACACAGAAAATCATTCACGATTGCTTTGCGACACAGATTCATCCAACCCTAACACGGATTTACCTCCTTTTCGAATTCACTTTTCTTTACAGCAATAAAAATATTAAGAGTACCTCATAAATAAGTAGTTCAAGGATTCACTGATCATGAAAATTACGCTCTAATACATTCCGCTTACCACCGCAATATTAAGTGCCATAAACAAATCACCACATGAATATTCATGGATCATCCCCTTGTGTCGGGGGGATGAGCAATACGTATAGTTTTAATAATAAAAACATATTAGCCGCATCGCATGTCTGTCTTTCCGTGACCGGGCAGTTTTACACCTGGCAGATGGGGAGATAGGGCGCAAGGAGGAACAGGGGGAGGGCGACGAGGGGCTTTATGAGGATAATAGGGTAAAGAGGGGCCAGTGGGGGGCAAAGGCACCGTTTGTCAGCGGTCAGCTATTAATGAATGCGCCCATAATGTTTATTGTGTCCGCTGAGCACTTTTTAGGTAATGCTTCTATCTCATCATTTAATAAACTAACTGACATGACGTGAGTGTACGTAGTTCTGTTTTGTACCGGCTATATTTTGATTTGAAATAGAGGCATTTGACGATTTGAAAATTTACTTTACTTAATCAAATTGATTATTGACGTAATCGTATAATTTTTTTGCAGAAACTAAAATTTCTCAGCATGTACAGAAACAGTGACGCTTCGTCTTCTGGTTGCCTGCTTTTTATCGCCTTTTTGTGTCGAGCACGCAACCAGACGCGTCTAATAAGGGTTAAACTTGAATTGAATTGACCCGGCCGTCGCATTGACACAAACAACACGGCGTCATCGTTTACACATTTGACTCCATTTTATTATAATGAAATTATCGCGTCAGAGCACGTTCTGGTCGCGTGTTCGGCACGCGACCCTGCCCGGCTGGCCATTACCCCATTAGATCGCGATGCTACCATCGGCTCGTAGGGTGACTTTAACTTTTTAATTTGACCACGGTGAAACATGGAGTCAGGGGTGTGATTTTACATTGTTTCAATGAGAATTTAAATGCAAAATGAATGTGGGTTTTTTTAGAAACGACGATCATTAGTGGCTCTGCCTGAATTGCGTGAAAACTGAAAGTCTATTATGATATGCAAATTCTCAAACGGCAAAATTAAGTATATTGCAAATCAAAGCTAAATTTTCTATCAAAGGGCTGGTAGAATCAGACTTATTTATGAACGGGCCTATCTCACAAAAATAATTAAAAAGTAACAGTGCCCATGGAATAAGCAAGTAATTTTACGCGTAGATTGAATCGTCAAATTCCTGATTAATATAATTAATCTATTTTTTTATTAAAATCAATTAGCAACCAGAGACAGGCCGGTAACAATCTGGCTAAGAAAGGGGTCGGAGGCGGCTGGTAATTAGCTAATGGAAGCGCCCCCGGCTCTCACACCGGCGCTGAACGTAATGGATTGTAGCACGCTCGCCACTAAGGCCGCATCTCGGATTTCGCTAGCGTTTCATTGGACAACCTCATGTGTACTTAGGTTAATGCGCCCTCCTTTGTAAGTATTCCTTTGGTGGTGGTAATTTTACGTGCAGGGTGGTTGTTTCAGAGACACTTAAGCAGGAATCCAAATCGACGCTTATGTTTTTTTTGAGATTTATCTTTGAACCCAAAAACTGGCTAGGTAGTAAACAGGTTGATGATTTATTTAAGTTCTTATTAATTCTCTTCCGTTCCCCAAAGTTAAGCGCGTTAGTGATATGAACACACACTATACATATATATTTAATTTAACAGGTCAAAATTATGTCAAGTGCTCTGAATGCAGATATAGTTTAATTAAATAAGAAAAATAGGTTATAAGACCACCTTTCTAGAAAGGAGTGCGAATAAAATTAGAAAGAAGTTCAATCGAAATTTTGCCTATAATTTAATAAACTGATTTAATCGAACTTTGAGTGAGAATAGGTATTTTTATGCATTTCCAAAGGTACAGTAGGGGAAATAAATTCACGTACCACCTTATAACCCTATCGCAATGACGTGACGCGTTAAACGCCAGGCTATGTCGTACAAATGTCATGCGTATGTCTCTTCGTCTAGGTTCTACGGTGGTACGTGTTTCAATTTCCTTGACTGTATATCAATGCAGCATATCTGTGCAGTGTTTCCGTGGAAAGTCCACTCCGAAACCCGAACTTCTACTACTTCTTTGACTTCTATGCCATCATGCGCAAAAAGACTGCATCGATGCTCTGCAGGCTGCGGGCTAGTCCCAACTCCATCCTGAAAACTGTGGCGGCAAGGTACAACTCACCATGCACTGCACTTTGCCCAAGTACTGGTCAGCAGAACCACTTCTAACCCTTCTGTTGTTAATTGTCTAGAATTATAAGTTGCCGTACTAACATAGATATAAGATTGTCTGTCTTTTTCTTTGTTTACTAACTAATGTGGACCATTTTGTTGTCTGTTTCTTTGAATAAATATTAAAAATATACTAAGAGCCCCCGTACCCCACTGTTTTGGTAATAAAAGTGAGTAGTTAGCTATAAGGTGAACAATAATCATCAATTTTACGGCGGCATTGTCATCATTCACTTGTATGGTCGCCGCCGAGACGGAATATGACCAATTAAACGCATTGCCTCACTCAACTAATCGGTTTTATAGTTTAATCTTGGGGTTACACTGTTAGCAATGACAATACGCACTATATTAATACTTAGATAGATAGATTAATTCATTTCTTATTGGTATCTACATTTAATTTAGAATGTCAAAACATAAGTCATTAATACTAAAATCGATAAATTAAGAGATAGGTAAACAAAGTAATAATATAAAGTACCTATCTAGAAATAAGTACAGAGGATGTCAAAACATATGTCACAAAAAGTCTGTAAAACGAAACAATAAAAAAAATGTATCCATTCAAAGTACTATTATGCTTGAGAAAGTCACAATAAACAAAATAACAAGTGAATTAATACTTATTATTGTTGAGTATTTTATTTACGTACTGGTTTTTGTACCCCATTTCGCCCAAGGCAGAAAGTTATCTTTAGGTATAATTATGAAATATATTTTTGAACTTTTTTTTAAGTTATGAAATTAGTGCAAAAGTTTAAAAATATATTCCAAATAGCTATGTATATGGAATATATTAAAATCGTTAAGACAAAAAGGTCTGTACATTGAAGATTTAAAAAAAGAACCACCCAGGGCGACTTAAAATTTTACTTTTACTATACTTTTAAGATTTTACTATACTTATTTCTTTCAGACTTTAGAATTTAAACAGGTTCTCATGCAAATAAAGTTCAAGTTTTAATATAATACAGTTTATTTACTGATTTACTGTAGTTGTCACCTAAAACCGATCAAATTGGGTTAGATGAGTATTCAGTATTCTGAATCGATATTGATTAAGCAATTATTCCCAGCCACTAGCGTCACTCAGAATGATTCCCGATCATGATCGAGCGTCAGTTTTATAGTTGGCTGCAATAAAAAACGCATAACTTCTCGCCCGGCGCAAATTGAATGGACTCGGAAGGAGAATGGTGGTCTGACTATTTTAATACCAAGTAAACTCTAGGAAAATGCCAGAAGAGCTATATTTGCTTGTGGGCGGATTTGACGTTCGAAACAGTATGGGGTAGAGCGATAGACGGATGGTTGTAGAAACGTTAACTGGGGAATAGAAACGGTGTTATGACGCTACCATACTATAGAAGTTATATATCGATTTAATATTTGTCTACCCTAATGAATATTAACATAATTGACTAGTTGCTGTTACCAGGACAATTCATAGATGACTTTTAACTCAATAGCTGTGGCTATTACTTCGCCTATGAATGCATGCCTTCATGCATTTCGTGCAAGTATTTTGTTTAAACCACAATATAAAGATTGGAGCCTTTTTTGACTGTCGGCGGTTGACTGTTGCTTAAGTCAATATCATTATCACTAATGCATAGATAGAATTTTTGAACGTTTTTTTAGGTTATTTGGATGACGGTAGTGTAACCTTTAAATTTTATTTAGAAACATTATTTTGCTCTTCCTAGATGAACACATTGCCAAAGAAAAATTAACAAAGGACACGTTGATCACTAATTACCTACCATCTATGTTACTACCCAAAGGGAAAGAGTGCTGGTAACAAAAAGAACGGTCAGAGCGAGAGGAGCGTGCTATAGTCCCGTGTCTCGTTCAGTCTTTACCACAACAAATGACTTAAATTCCGTTTGGCTAAGTGATGCCATAAAAAAAATGACAATGAGTGGTGTTGCCACTGTAGGAATTATAATTGTACGGTTATCATTCTAATATTATTTACCAGTGTTTTTTTTTAATGTTGGTATTTCTAATAGAAAACATTCGTTAACCATAAGGGTGCATATATTTACTGATTCCACTTTAAAACGAATAAGTAAGAAAAGAACCTAATGGGGAATTATTTTCCAATGATGTCAACACTATAAAGAGACAGAGGAGTATAATGCGTGCGTTTCGCTTTGACCGTTTATGCTGTTAAAAGCGCACAGTCTTTATGTGTAGTAGGATCATGGTTTGCCTTCAAAGAGTTAACTTGTTCTCTTCTAATTTTATTATTTAAACTAGCGACCCGCCCCGGCTTCGCACGGGTACAATCAATTTTAAGACTCATTTTTCTACACCTTCGGTTACATTGTTCAAATTTTACCAAGGATCCCTAATTTTTTTCAAAATGAAATGTAGCCTATGTCAAATTGGAAGAATGTAGCATTCTATTGGTGAAAGAATTTTTTAAATCGGCCCAGTACTTTTTGAGCCTATTCATTACAAACATTCAAACATACAAAAATAGGTACAAATTTAATCTTTCCTCTTTATAATATTAGTGTAGATTGAAACGTCATCGGAACGGAATACAGTCAAAGACCATTCAAAAATTAGTAACCATTAAAGATGAAACTGAAAGAGTGTGTGACGTTTCTTTTATATGTAAATATTATGAATTTGATATATCCTAACCCTTTAATGATCAGATAAGGTTATCTTATCAAATAAGGTAGGAAAATTCAATTCAATCCCTAAGTCAAAAACTTTACAAAATATGTAGACTAACGTAGCTTATTTTGTAGCGCAAAAATTGCAATCACTCACAACTTCCATTAAATGGCAGAGCTTTTAAAAAATTCAGAAGTTACTGGTCTGCTAATTATGTTAATTGTGTATCCGTAATTTTTAAAACGATGATTGTTTTTACAATTTTTATTTATTTTGTTACGACCAGATATTTTCTAATTACAATACCAATTCTCGTTATTACATAAAATGAAAAAAAAGTAGAGTCCAGAGATAATTTAAAAGATACACAATTGATGTCTTTTTCGTTAAGTCAGTTCACGAAGCATATCAACAGTAAACACTACATTACGACTCGTCAAAATCAGTAGGTACCAATAGCGCAGAAAAAGGTCGAGTTTTGTAAAAGTCATGCGCGCGCAGTTATCGACTCGCCGCCGCCCGCCCTTCGCACTGATTGGG
Organism: Ditula angustiorana; assembly: GCA_963691745.1. Lineage (NCBI taxonomy): Eukaryota > Metazoa > Arthropoda > Insecta > Lepidoptera > Tortricidae > Ditula > Ditula angustiorana. Next base: position 4,812,738 of record OY829472.1, on the reverse strand, counting down.
CCGAAGTCGGGGAAATAGTGAAAAATGAATGCGGCAGTGAATAATTTTACGTACATAATGTACGTATACAATAGGATTCGTGGATCGCTAGGGCTGCGAGCGCTGAAATGTAATATTGCAGTTAATCGTTTGTTACGAGTAGCCAATCAGTGAAATATACCAGACAGCCATACCTGAGTATACATTTTTAGTTAAAAAGCGTACAGTTATATTTTAATGTATACTTTAAAGGCTAAATTTAACTGTATGTGTCGTTAACACATAGATAATCCAGAAATGTAAAACATTTTATAATTTAGGTATCGTAATATTTACACTGTAATTAAGACTATAAATTTTCATATTTGTTTGGTATTTCTCTTTAGTAAATTAAATAATACTGATTAAAAAAATATAATAAAAAATAATAAAAATATAAATAAAAACTCGTGTCTTGTAGATCATTATATCATTATGCACATAAGCAGGTATTCCTATATTTTTTGATAAAAAAGTGCTATGGTTAGGTAAATAGCTACTGTAAAAAATGCTTACAGATGGTTACAAAGTTACCTGGCTTAGCATAGGTATCAGGGCGCAGAACCCTAAAAACCAAATACATATATTTAGCATTCATCGAGTTACGAGTGGTAGTATAATATTGGTTTTTTATGGATTTATAATGGTATGTGATAGGCAGAGCAGCACTTAACGTAATAATGCGATATAGAGATACATTTACAATCTATTTTAAAAGGATTAAAAATTTAACAATCTAACTTCGAGCTAAAAGTATTGAAATAGTATTAATATTTAATCGTCACTTAAAACACACAAACTTTAAAGCGTCATGTAGGGTACTTGTACCCCGATCGAGATTTTATAACTATTATTTTGGTAGCTTTCAAACTTTATGTTTAATAGATTCAGGCGTTACTTAGAGGAGATCCATATGAACAAACTGGAACAAGTTATACAAATTGACTGTATTCGTTCAAATAGCAATGGGGTCGTACTATTTAAGATCCAGAAGATGCCTTATATAAAAGCGAAACGCACGTATATAGTTTAAGTGTTTAGTGGTGTTGTTGAGTATATGTGACGTAGGTGGTTGCATGTGATAGCGGAAGGGGGTGGGTTTATCCATGAAAAAAATATTATATGTCGCACAAAATCAGCTGTTTAGCACGTGCACAGCACTGTAATTTGCTCCAGTTTGTTTTTAAATTACACTACACTAGCAATTGTTACATGAAGATTTCAAAACTATAATACACTTTTTCATGAAGCATTATATCCCCTTCAACCAAACTTAAGACATTTATACAATTTACGTTAAAATACTTAGCATTATTCAAAAGACCGGGATCTCCAAATGGCGTTTCATTTTCGATTACTTCAAAGACATGTGCTTTTTTTGTGATCTGAATGTTCAAATCGTAATCCTCGCGAGAGGTACGAAAGACTACGATTGCTTAGCAATTAAAATGAATAAATACATCATAAAGAGCTGTAGGTATAACAAATGAAATGTTATATTTTTTGTTTACCTAACTTTTTGTTATATTCGGTGTTTATTTGTAATTATAAAAAAGAGCAACGGCAATCCGACTGACCTGTTTCAATGATCACACTAACTTTATACGAGTAGGTAGGTACATACATATATGCATGTATACATACACAATGAAATACTAAGAAAAAATCTTGAGGGGTAAAAAATATTTTACAGCTCAATCACTGGTAAACCTCTGCAATCCACATATAAGTTTAACAGCAAACCAATCCATATAAGTAAGCAGCACTTATGTTACGGGCAGTTATTAAGATGCTCGTTCACCCATACAATCCATCAGCGCATGAAAACAAAATTAAACGTAGCTATTTACACTTTAACAAGTAATAAATTATTGTAAGTAACCTCTATGTTTTACTGAAGAAATGTTATTGGGAAGAAATATATAAGTCAAAATGTTTATCATTTACTACGAGTACATTATGGTCGTGGCATCAATCACGTCAATAGATGGATTATTTTTTTTTGTGAATTAACTTATAGATATTTATAGTCAGTATTCAGTAAGAAAATACGCACGTAAGCATACGAGCTAGCCAGAGTACCAGGAGGCATGTTAACAAGCAAATGTATCAGCATGCAACCCTGTAACCAAGCATGCCAGAAAGCATGCATGTAAGCAAGAATACAAGCCAACATCACCAACATGTACGCAAACGAGCATATGAAAGCGTACTTGTCCAATGGCAAGTCAGGTAAGCAAGCATTGTCTTCACACAGGAATTAAGTATTTTCCAGGATAAGAAATTCCTCCTCCTCAATCTCAATATGCAAACCTGGCTAAACATGAATTCACTGATGCCCGCGACTTCTTACGGCTTGAATTTGTTTATTACTATCCTATTAAAATTTACGGGATTAAAATTTACATATTTCGCCTATGTCGAGAAGGAGAAGAAGGGATTACGGATGTCAGAGGGCATTTGCTCTATTTCAATGTCACCCAACCTGCGAAATCTTAAAACTCCTGTGGGCCCTAACATGATGGCCCAGATTTAACTTATCACTCCCTGCGTCTCTGTCAAACTAGTGTTATAAAAAGTGACGTGTGCCAGATAAGCTCAGACAAACTAACCTTGGCATTTTAGGGCCACTGCTAAATCATGTTCAATAGCGTACCCCTAATAAAAAAGGGAATAACGTTAGGAGGAAGTTACAACGTAATATATCACACAGTTATTACCTAATGTAAAGTCCCCGCATTAACTATTTTAAGCAAGCAACTTGAAATCAAACCGATTATTAGTTCAATAATTATGCCAAACGTAAGTAGAAAAAAGCTTTTATTAAAAGGTCTTAGCTTAGTTATGCCTGTGTATATGTATGAGTATGAATGAGTACGCAAAGGAATGCGGCGCACGCGCCTCGCACACACGTGCTACCATCGCGTGTAAACGTAGACTGGCTCACACATTGATGGTGCAAACAAGTTATTTTGAACACACATGTACACAATAGAACTGTCTGCGGGCTCGCATACATATACAATTTTGGTACTATCGCTGACTTAAGCTCATTGATTGCTCATGCTTTGCTCGAATTTCTCCAAAGAATGTTATTTCCCTACCCTGTATATAAAAAAGACAGACCCTTTTTCTATACAAATTTATAAGAATTATGTTTGCCTTGGTAGATTTAGTCCTATATTTTGCTCTAAGGTACTAAATTAATATTATGTGTAACAGTGATCGAGATAGAGCCTTATTTATTTATATCAGCAATCAGTAACGTTATGGTTGCAATCTCTCGACACGTCCAATATCAGGAGAATCGTAACGCATTGCCGGCCTGTAAGAAAGCTCGTTTCTTAACTGAACCTAAGCTTGTTAAAGTGTGTTCTAACATTACACATTAACAATTGATGACCGATTAGCAGGTGAATAGTAAATAATGTTTGATTACTAGGTGTTTTAAATTTTGAATAGTTTAATCTATACTTCCACATTGTATATTCGTTCTTCTTCTTCTTGTTTATGTACTTATAATAGCCTTTACCCGCAGCTTCGTCCGTGCGTGATTATTTTACTTATTACGTATGGTTTAGGCAAATGTGCACTTAATACAGCAAACATTCAAGCAATCATGCAGCGAGCATACAAGAAAGGATGCCAGATGCAAATATACAAGACGGCATGCAAACAAGCATGCATGCTTAAAATCGGGTCTGCTAGCAAATATGCAAAACGGCAAGCCAGTAAGCAAGAGAGCATGCAAGCGAGAATGCAGTTGGGCATTGGAGCCAACATGCAAACTGGGGTATGCAAGACGGCATGCAAGCAAGCATGTAAGAGATTATGCAAGCAACCATGCATATTTTATTGTTGCCCGAAGCCGATGTTTAACCATGAAAACGTCACAAAGACAATTGATTATAGGAATCTGAATATCAAAAAACAATATCCCATGGGAATTAATTGTTCGATCGGGACAAAATGTAGCCTATATCTTTTTCCGACCGTTCAACTACCTCTATACAAAACTGAACTCATTCTGACTCTCCGTTACGACGTGAATGACAAACAAACGTACTTTCGCATTAACATAATTTTTATTATTACGGACTAGTCTCTTTATACGGACGGTCATCTGGAAAAGATTCCTTTTACGCAATAAGACCTTTTTATTTATTCTTTTTCTCTATTGTTTTTTGATAGTATGTTACTACTACACAAAAAAGATAAGTAGGTAGTATCACTAATTATACTCCTGGGACCTGTAAGTAAGTGAATTCAGTGATAAAGGTAGCCATTGTAATTTATTCACAAAATTCCAAAAAACATAACTGAACTAAATGATACAAAATTTAAATCTATTGTCAAGAAGACATTAATTTCTCGGGCGTATTATAAAATCAATGACTATATCTTGGACAAGGATGTTTGGAAATGATCCCGATCTGTATTGGCGATCCCTGGCTCCAAAGATTGTACACCTGCTGTGTTAAATTGTTAAATTGTAAAATTTTTAAATATTTGAGATGTAAAATAACATTGTAATTTTGATTTATTTAAAAAATTACACCTCGTTGAGTTTCTTGCCGGTATCTTCTCATTAGAGGTTTTTCCGAACCGGTGGTAAATTTTTTGACATTCATAAGTGCTACCTGTAAGCCTAATCTGAATAAAATATTTTGACTTTGACTTTGACTTTATTTTTATAATGTGTATCAGTTTAGTTACTGAATGTACAAGCCTGCTTGAATGGTGTCGTCGAGACGTCGGGCCTACTATTTGCCCGTTACTTCTCTCAATGAATGGTGCCTCTTTCAATAATGCCCAAAAGCCTTAAACATGATTTATGCTGCAGCAAAACGTATTCATTTACGTAAGAAATTGAGTTGAATTTTCAAAATCACAGTAATGCGTCATTTTTTGTAGATGAAAGATTGTGACCCCATGTCAAGAGGAAGTGAGGTGGTCGAGAGTGCGCGAAGTTATCTTTCAAACCGTTTAGGACCGGGAAACGAACCCGCGACGCCCACGCGCTGCCGGAAATATCGTTACTGACAGATCCTATCGTTGCGGTGTACGTACAACGCTCACGATTTCGTCATTAGTAAGGATTGCGCATTTTTTGGTTTTCAAGAAAGGAAGTTGAATTACGATAAGGTCTCGACAAATTGTGAACAAGACATTCACCCATCTGGCGAATACTCAAAGTACCTAGAACTCAATAAAAAGAAAAAGGTTACATGTTTTATTGTTTTATAAACATGAGTATCAAATGGGATATGGTTTAAATCAAATTATTGTTAATGATTGTTAGTAGCTAGGTTATGAATTTCAGGTACAAACATACATATTCATCATAAAACATTTGCACCTTGTGAAAATCAAACCCAAAAATCAAATATGTATTATATTTCGCTTGCGTGACTACTGTTTCACATCATTGACATGTATAATGCAGTACAATAAAAATATGTTTATTAAATACCACAAGAACTACACAGAATTACAGGAAAATCTTAACTATACGAAAGTCACTTTCATACAAAATTCGGATAGAGATAAACAATAAAAACTATAATTACAGGATGGTAGGCCGTGCAGCCGTGCATGCAGAACTGGAATGGTGAACTAGAAAGTACTTATTAAACAATTAAATACTAGGTATATGCGCAAATAACAAAGATTAATATTAATTGTGCACACTTACATAGCCAATAATGCAATAAATACAATTTTTGTGTACAAATTATTTATTTAATGATTAAGAAATTTCATTTTTTTTACGCAATAATCATTTCAGGCTAAAGCTCTTAAAGCTTCGAGCCTTAAATCTTTCAAAGCTTAATTACTCCGAGTCCTATAAGTTAAGGCTTTAAGTTTGAACCTTCTGCGATTTGAATCCTGAGACCTCAGTTTGAGGCTAAAACTAAAATAAAATAAAATATTATTGTGAAATTTTAAAGTGTAATGTTAGGTTCACGTAGCAGACTGTTCTGCAGGATACAGTTTCCTTCTAAGCATAAAATTCAGATACGTAAAATTAGTATACAGAATATATGTTAGCGTTCTAGCGTATGAAAAATAGTATGTAAAGTTTCATACTAAAAGAGGGCTTACTTGGGTTAACCTGTCATTCAAAACCGGTTACAATGTCATTGCGTTTGTTATCTCATTCATACCTGTGCGACTGCCATAATAGATTCCTATCTCACTCGCACATGCAGGACGTGTAGTATTTAAGAGTATAATATATGTTTATGTTCGGCACTATTACAATAGTAATCTTAAATTAAATTTACATAAAATTAAATCCATGTCATGCACGTTAGCCAACATGTCTATCTTATGTCACAAAACAGGGAAATCGCTGTATCACGAGGGCGCTTAAAGTATGCTTAGGTATTTAAAATAAAAAATGGTTCTATTTCAACATGCAGTCTTCATTGGGTACCTACTGATTTTGTCCTACACGCCTACTGAACAGAATGTAGATACATTTAAACATACCTACTTTTAACTTTCGGAAAGTAGGTACGTTAACAATTATTGCTTCTAGGGTTAGAACTGTGGTTTGGGACATAACTGAAGACTTGCTTGTATGTAGGAAGTACTAGCAACCCGTCCCAGCTTCGCAGAAGCACAATCGGGATGTAAGATACATAAACCCCTTCCGTAAATAAATCTCTACAAACCGTATCAAAATCCGTTGCGTAGTTTATGTGGATAATGTAGCCGAAAATACGCTATAAGGATTTAGATAATTAATAGATTCAGGCGTTACTTTGCGGAGGTCCATATCAACAAACTGGAACAAATTACCTTGCTACTCCGCGAACCCAGTGCCGGGCTCGTGCAAAATTAGATTGGATTGGATTTAGGACAGACAGGAACAGATTCCGACTTTACTTTATACTATACTAGCGGACGCGCGCGACTTCGTTCACGTAAAATTAGAAGCCTATGTCCGTCAGGAATAGTGTAGCTTTCTATCTGTGAAATAATTTTTGAAATCAGTTCAGTAGTTCCAGAGATTACCCCCTACATACAAACAAACTAACAAAAAAACAAACAAAGTTTACCTCTTTATTATATTAGTGTAGATTAGTGTAGATAAAGATAAAGATTAGCAGTTCTTTTGTTATTTATCAGAATTTTACACGTTAGCTTCATGATTTTTTAAGAACCAAATTACAGCGTTAAGTCTTTTTTTTTACTGTATATTGCTGATCGTAGTCCTCGCAAGGGGTACGGGCGGCTACGATCGCTGAACAAATAACTATTTATATAAACACTAAAACACGTGATTTACCAATATTCGAAGGGTAAATCTGTCAACTTTATGAAGAATATTGTAGGTGTGATTTCTAATGCAGTCAGCGTTAAGTCAAGCAACTTCGTAATCTTAGAAAAATGCAGTAATCACCGGAACCATTTCCACATAAACTTTTTGCGTAGGATTTGACTGTCTTGTGTCATAGTGAAAAACGTACGTGACCAATTCGTGTATCATTACAGAACAAAAATATCATATTTAATTAATTACCAGAAAAATAATTAAAAAAGTTGCGCTCAGTAGCAACATTCTAACAGAAAACACACGCCTTGCTCGCTTCCACGGAAATCTAAAGCTGCGCTGCCTATACTACAGAATAAATGCTGAACTAAGCGCTGAAGGTTCATTTCATAAGCTATCGCAGATACTCGTTTGCTATCTGATAGCGTATTACTGACTTATTTTTTATTTTAGCCAATTTTATTAAATAAGAACGATAAATATGTATGTCCAAATGTATAAATGAAAAATTGCTCACAGATGCAACATTTATCAGTAGATATAGTAGGTATTTAACTACTCCTTGCCTTTCATTGTTTTTTTCAAAAAACCAAGTTTGGATCCACTGTAAATGTTTAAATACTAAGCCACAGGCAATATCATTTCGCGATTGTGCTTGGTTAAGTTATAGCGTCTCTTCTGTACTTATGCGGAGAAGTTTAATGAATGGAATAGAATCGATGTCAGCCGTCCATATTGTAACGGAACATTTGCTATTGATACCCCATTAGCATCAGGTCATAAATACGCTCCGAGCTTCTAAATTCGGAGGCTTTATAGTCGCCATCGACTTCATGGCGGATTACGATGACTAACATTGAGTTATTATCGACCTGCAGGCATTTATCATAATGAAGGATGAACGTTTTTTTACATTTCCATATTTTGATCATAACGTCGTTGCAGAGTAGTAAAATGAGATTAAATTAAGTAAAAAATAAAACGATTTTAAATTTGAATCAGGTAGGTACTAGGTATTGCTTTGTAAAGCGAATGAGAGCAATGAATCTTGATGCTTTAATTGCAGAACTCTAGTGATGTAGAGGTAGGTTTTTAAAGCAGTAATGGTGCTTTTATGATAATGCGTATTGTGTTTATTATGCCTATGCGTCTGGTATCGAGTTCAGAAATTGAGATGGCTTAGCGGTGATGTCACCTCCGGAGTTAACGGACAAGGCAGTGTTTTCTATTCCGCGGCCAGCTTTTTCGGTCAGCCATCCGCGACTGGATTTGAATCTGTGCGGGTATACACACAAATTAGCTTATTAAGGGTAAAACACTTTTAAAGTGATACTAAAAACACAGAAACGTTTTCACTTGCGTCCCTATTATGAAGACAATTTTATGAAATACGAAGGATTGAAAAAACAAACCACATACATGCATTTTCGCCTGTCTAGATAGAAAAAGCTCAATAGGGACGCGTGGAGGAACTTTGTCTAGCAGTGGCACCGTATAGGCTAACGATGAAATAATTAAATGTAGAATATTTAAGCTTCGAATGAGGACTGACGGACGCCCGAAATTTTGTTCGCGTGAAGTCCAAAAACGCCGTGTACTTTGCAAATAGATTATAGCATTGATGTATAGTATAAGCTAAATATTACTAGAGAGTTTCATCAAAAAAAACTTTTGCGTTTGTAATATTACTTAATATGATACAATTTTATTCTCAAAATAACATTGAGGCGTTTTGAACCTGATCGTTCAAATATCTGTCCAAAAACATTTCTGTTGTTTAATAGAAAATGCTGTTTAATGTAAAACGTCTATAGTTTTGGAGAATTGAACTGCGGGCCTAACATGATTGCGGCTTAAATGATTCCTCCCTGCGCCGCCTTGTCTGTCTGTACTGCCATAACAGTCATAAGTTACCAAAAAAATATCGATGAACTGAGTACCCGCTCCTTTTTTTAAGCCGGATAAAAAGAACGCAAAGAGAGATAAACTAAACTTAGGTGGTTATGTTAGGACCACTAGTATGACAATAAGCGAAGTATAATATATTTATCCGGAGCATTGTTTAAATAAACGTGTTAAAATCGACGCTTGGATTTTTTTAAATTTTGAACAATTAATAAGTACAGAGTTCACATATTGGGGTTTGGATGCGCAATTAAAAATAATTTGCAATTGCATCTTTTTTCCACGGTTTACGTTCTTTTAACCTGGCAGGGTCGTTTTAGAGGAGCCGAATAGAGCGCACGGTGGCAATGAATAATGCTGTACACTTGCTACGCTAGCCGCATACCCACGCTATCTACTTATTTATTCCTTTCTTAGGTCCATTGACCATTTAAGCGAATCGAAGCAATGCCTTTAAATTAAGTTAAATGCAATCAATGCTCCTGAACCTGATATATAAATTTAAAGAGTCGAGAGCAATCGAGACAGAGTATCATATTTAAATTCGGATCAACATAACGGGATGCTCTATCCTTGCTTATACTATCTTAATCAGTCTTGTCTCTGGTTTTTTCTCGATGTTGTAGTATAACACTAAAACTATAATTATGAGGAGTTCCACAAGCCAAGATTTCCGGAAATTTATCATACTCGTGTATAATATGTATGCGCTCACTCAAAATTACTTTTTTGCTAAAGAGAAATTAAGTCATGTGTCGGGTGTCAGCATGGAGACCCACTTGGCTCGAACATCTTTAGTATGGCTATCGACCCCATAATTTCATCACTAAACAATGGGAAATGCCTTCTTGGTACTGTGCGACCCCAGATCAGTAAAGTAAAAATAAAATCTCGTCAATAGGAGTTTTCCTTCATTCAATAAGTGCGAGATATTTTTTCCGACTACATCCCAGGTCACATGCGTTTCCTTAGGACTAAATTAAATTTCCTCTTCCTTAACATTTCGCTACAATTAAAAACTTCCCTTACACTATACTGGTTTATTTACAGGTTTTCATTTGCCCTTCTGTACTCATACTTGCAATAAGAAAAAATACTTTGATTATTAGCCGCCCTAAAATTACTGGATGTAATTCCTCTAATCATGACTTTAAAATAGAAAATTTTTGGTCAAACTTAGCTCGTATTTTCGAGACTGAACCTCATATCAAATGGCAGTTTACACTTCTAAACTCTGTTTTTGTTTATTCAGCGCAATCGTTCTATGTAGAGCTTCCACGCTGTAACAGCATTAATCGATTCGACCCTAAGAGCCACCGTTTCAAAAATTATAATATATCCATTTTAACGACCGACCATTTGTAGGCACAGGCTACCCTTATCATTTCTTTTAGCGGTAGGTCTCAGCATCCGCTTTACCTCGAGCGTGGCAACAGCCTCCTTTTCCTCTAATCATAACGTTCATATTTCATTGGATTAGTTGTGTATGTAGCCAAAGTTTTGTCTCGTCAGCAGGGTAACCGTAAAGCCTTGCACATTACTGCGTCTACGGTTTGCAGCGGACGCATAGCTCCGACCTCAAACTAACCAAATCTCACATGAGTTCACTGCTGTTTGCATAAAGATATTAAGTAGGTACTTCCGTTAGTTTGGCTTTTCATTCCAATAATTGCAAACATATTAAGAACCTATATTTGACACATATTTTTCTCATAGAATTGAATGTCACATGTATATTGATGTTGTTCTTCACCTACAGTTGGGAAACGAGAGGAAAATCCCAGTCAAATTCTCTGTTTGCAGCAAACTGCGTTTGGTTTTGTTTTGGGGCAAGGGTTTTCGGATCATTCCATTGCTATAGGTACCCTTATCTCCGATCTTATATAGATGAGCTGAGAACTCACTGTCTATCGTGTTAAGCGTTAGCATCTTTAAACCTTCTGATTTGAGGAATATTGAGAAAGTGTTTAATCTCTCCCTGTACCATTTAGCAAGTTGAAGGACCAAACGCTGGTACATATACCATCATTATATACCCATAACGTCACATGTAGCCATAACTGTAATTGTAATGTAGTTCTATAATACTTACTAATACCCTATACATGATCGACATTTGCTTAAGATCGTTGGTTCCCATGGGCTCGTATTCATTATAAAGGTTGACATTCATAGGTATAATATTACGCGTGATGTTTGACAAAACTTTTAAAACACTGTCACTCGAACGTGTAAAGGAGGATAACATTAATATGTAAGTGGTTAGAAGCGTATTGATATAACTGTCGGTTCGCACACGGGACATGGGAACGCCGCGGCCGCCCACGCGCCGGCGCGCGCGCAGTCGCGACATCGGCACCGTACGCTCGAAACACTACTAACTGTAGGTGTATATGACCATTTAAGATAGATCTTCCCAGATTAATACATACTGTAACTTGCCAAATTACTCGAACAGACAAGAAAACAAAGCTCAACTCTAGTTATTTAACCTCTTTTTGGGTTTAGATACCTTCTTACAATATAAAGAAGAAACAAGTTCGATTATTTATAAAAACACAGGTACGATACAACCCTGCATACTAACAACCTTCTTAGTTTTAATGAACATCTAACTCAACTCTATAATTTTCCACAAAATGAAATAGCTTTTGTTCCCAGAAATGCTTACAGTTTCCGTTTAACACTTGTAAGCGAATAAATCGGCATAGTAAGTTGTTATGATGAAATTTGGTTGCTTTAGGGGAAATGCGTGGACCATTATACCGTATCTTTATTTTAATGGCCGGTTAAGAGAATTTAGTTTGTCGGTTTATAACATGATAGCAAGTTTATAAAATAGCTACCTTCTTCACGACAGCAACAACACACTAATAATGCTGGTACCAGTAGCACAAACGTCACCGGTGGAACTTTTACCGCTGTTGGTCAAACCATACCTTATTAAGCCCCAAGTAAATCCTTTTCGGTCACATTTAATGACGTACCGACTCTGTCTTACCATATAGCCAGTTTGATGGATAGTAGCTTGATGTTTTGTGCAGTAGATAGCTTGAGAACTAATCACTTGGACGGGAAAACTAGAGATCAAACTATTAGTAAATCGATGATTTAAAGTAGCATGACAGTAATCGACACGGCTTATCCATGCTACGGAATGTGGCCTAGCCATTACTGAAAACGAATAAATCGGTTGAATTTAGTTCGAACATCATTCCACATTTTAGATGATGTTGGTAAGGGAAATTATAGTTTAGAAATCATGTCTATCTTCTTAAACAGTGAATTTGAAAGACATTTACAATTTATTATTATTTGTCTTTCCTGGGAGCGACATGTGTGTGTTGAACATCCAAAATCGCCATAAACGGCTGGGTCGGCGTTCCGCGCACGACTTGCTGCGATATGAGTGGTCTGTGTAACAGTAAAATGGTAAAAAACGGACAATAATGAAGATTTACGACTGGGCTGAACAGGTGGCGAGATTGATCGGGAGATAAAGCAGTTATGTCGATAAACGGACTGGTTTACTTTGTTCAGCCAATGTAGACGGTTCAAAGGCGTAGTTTAAAAAAAATTAAGATTTACTATGAAGTCATGATTTGAAGAGCAGTCTAAATGTATTACTTATGTACTTCCTAATATCTGTATTGTTTGCTTTAATTGAGTAGGTTGGCTCTTGCCTACCTACTCAATTATAATAAGGAACAAAGGTACTCTTTTTACATAAGAACTGTTTTAATGCTGGGAGCTTAAGCATAGTACAAGGCTAAACTAAGTAGAGCTTTTTTAGAGATTTCAACTGAAATAATACTATTAAAATAAATTTGATGACTTTTAGCCCATTTGATGTATCTAAATGTTAAGTAACTTGTCTGTTTCGGTTGTAGTGGACGAAGCCTTTATACGTATACTTTATACGCAAGTAGTAAATACAAATTTAACTTCAAACACATAAGTAACGGCCGGCCAATGCTAAAATTTCCAGTTCTTGTGTTGAATAAATTTCAACCATTGATGAGTCATCAGCGGAGACGTTTCCATTCATGAGTATACACGGAGAAGCTGCTTTTCTAGTTTTATTACTACTTATTTAATAAATTATTAAATCAAAAACCTAAAAACATTGAGTACTAATGAAGAAGAAGCTAATAATTACAAACGGATATAATTTTAAACATTATCATTTAATGGAAATAAATGCAGAGTTAGCGGTAAGCAGTCCAGTGTGTCAGATCAAAAGTCGACGAGCGCGCGGCACCGGCACCCGAACCGCAATCATCATGACTCGTGCCCGAGGGCGTCGCGAGGTGAAACACCTGTCCAGCGAAGTTGACCACTAGCGCAGAGTCGTTACGAAGTTTCTATTCTAGCATTGTTGGCTCGTCCTGGTACCTTCATGATCAACTTGATGTCGCACACACGGATAATTTCAACACAGATCTTAATTGCAAAATTAGCACACACACTTTGGACGAGTAAAAAACAGGTCAGTCGATAACGGTGAAGGTGTCTGATTGTTTTCAGTACCTACTCAAATATAAATAAAAACTAAAAAGAACCCTGGTTTCTGTCAAGGTAACCTACGGACGAAACTGATTCCAAAGCTTGTTGGTGCATGATGATATTCTTATTAATAATCACGATAGGGTTACAATTTGCAGTTGCAAAATATGGACATTGGGACAATAACATGAAAATTACATGATCAAAGAAATTTATTACTCTGTATTTTTACGTATTATTGAATTTATACATATATTATATGTATATTATATTATAAGTACCTATTCATTCAGTGATATTAAATATTTTAAAGTTTTGCGTATTTTTTTATTGTTCCTATTGGTAAACAAGTCCACAACTTAGGATTGTAGCAGACAAATATTTCTATTACGTTGTATAAAATGTTGGCTGCAGGCAGTCAATCCTCGCATAAGCGCGTGTTAGGGGCGCACGCGCACCGCCGCAGGCGCGCGGCCGGCCCGCGGCGGGGCGGCCGCGCCACTTTCTATGCGGTCTGACCACAATCGATGTGCTCAGATAATTTCACTTATTACACCGCGTGCGCAAAAAATGTGTGTGGTCCTTTACTCGGCCCTTTTATATTGGTTAGGGCAGGGTTAGGCGTTAGAAGGCAACACGAGCCTGGAGTGGCGCTTACTAAAGCTTCTATTGTGTGATTATAGATAAAGAAATGTTAAACTAATATTTAAAATAATAATAACCTTATGACGCACTAAGTTAAGTGTAATCACTTATTTTAAAAAGGTTATTTTAGTGTTTGTCACAAATGCTCTAGTGTACCCATAATGCTGCATCCGCAATATGGATTTATCTTTTTATTCTATTAGGTCTGGTTTTGTATAAGTCAAATGTCAGACCAAATTTCAAAAAGACAGAGCAACTTTTGACATTACTAACCGATATTTGAACTAAAAACTTTTATAAACCCTATTTTTATTCTGCTAAAAACAAATCGTTAGCTGGGTATTTTGATAAACCAATCATACGTCACCTGTCAAGTATGACAATGCATATTGTCAACGAAGAGATTTCATTCTTACGGAATTCTTATTGTGTGCTGCTATAGGTACCTAAACGAACACAAATTTAAATTTAGAATTAGCATCACGCGCCTTCTATCTGTTCCGATCTAAATCGGCTTATCCCTTTACAACGACGACAAACGCTTTGATTGAGAGTACCAAATGGTTGTATACAATACGGGGCTGCCGCTACTTAAAAGGTATATACAGCCGTAAAGAGGAGCAATGTATACCTTGTAAACTGAAAGACTCTGTAGAGTTACCGCGGGAGTTGCTCAACGTTAGGTGCGCAGAGTTTTGAGCTCATTTGTCATCGGAAAGATAATAGTCAATGTTCGTCGAATCGACAATGGGTAATATTTTCTTCTTGTTAGGTTATCCAGAATACACAACCAACTATTTATAAACATTACAGCACTACGTCAGCGTACCTTTGTGCTGTCAGTGGCAGAGCTGCAGCGCGCAGCGCCTGCGCTGGCAGCTTTTATTTAGTGTGCTTCCGTTCATTCCATTTATTATAGAAAACAAATATTTTGGCCATCAAAACAAAAGTTTTGGCACCCTAAACTTTGCTGGAAAAATATTAGTAAATACAAAGTAGTAAGTGCAGTTTTAGTAATGTTTGTTATTAGAAAACTGTATCTTGTAGACCAAAATATGTAAACGATCGCCAAAACTTAGCGACCAAATTTACGTTCTATTGTTATCCAATCAAACCACTATGATTGACATTAAATGTACCTAGACATTTTACCAAATAAAGTCTATTGAAACCGAAATTCAAAATACTACTTCCTATTCATTCTTAATCCTACTAAAGTTATACATCGAAAGTAATGATGATTGGATATTTGGAGGTTTAGATGTTTGATCCTCAGCATTAACGGCTGGACGGAATTAGATGAAAGTTGGCAAACCGATAGATCATGTTTTGGATTATGTTAAAGGGTACTTTTTACCCGGTAAAACAACAAAAAATGCATAAATGGGTATATTTTCAAAATGTAGACCTTTGGTCAACATTGGTGTAATTTGTATGGCGCATCTTTTGGTTACTAAATGTTGGTATCGATGATAGAGGGTAAGCGCATCTGCAAAAATGTGTGTTCTTTAAGCGTGTACCGGCAGGAACACTCTTAAATTATCACCGTTTCCATGTTTTTTTTTTATCAAAAGAGTGCCATACAAATTACATCAAAGGTCTGGAGTTTGAAAATATACCCAAATAAAATCATGCGGGCGCAGCCGCGGGTAAAAGCTAGTGAGTGCTTTAGCCGAGCTCGCCTTTAACCGACTTAAGTGCGACGATGAGCCTGGCGAGGAAGAGTGTGCCAGTTACCTTGTAACCACGACGTCAAGTAAGCAACGCCAGCATGCTGCAGCAGCGGCCTGCGAAGCGCCAGGCCGTAATGCAAATGATGAGAGTCGCAGTCCAATTAGAGTCAAACACAATCAATTAGAAACAATGACACTGCCAATTAAAGAACCGAATTAGGCTTGTGGACGCAATTCATCGTGATTATTAGGTTCAATTTTATTATTACACCTAAATATAAGAATAGAAGTTAAATTTAAAATGCTATATAATTAATGACAACACAAAGAAAAATTAGGGTAATGGCAGGATTCGAACCTGCAACATCAGCTTTCCGTGCCTTGCGTATTTCAGTTTCCGCCATATTACCGCTGCCATACCCTGCGAATTTTTCAATGTGTTTCGTCTTTTTCTTTTTACAAAAAGAAAAATGGAAAAATTTAGAAATAAATTATTTCGATTACAATAATAAGTATAGAAGGTTCGGTGTGCATTTCAACTGAGGAAAACAGCGTTTTTTAAAAGTATATAATTAATACGGAATAGCGGCAATAACTTTTAAACATTTTGGTGTTCTTTGTACTACCTCTTTATTTGGGTAAAATGCTTAATAATTTATGCGGATATTTTTTTAACCTCGTAAGGCCCACGTCAAATTTCGTTCTATGAATTTTGAACCATATCGTTTGAGACAGTGAGTTCAACGTCAGTTTATCGATTTGTCCTATATGTAGGACTTGGGCCTTACGAGGTTAAATTAAAATAGGATTTTTAATGTTGGCCTTCATTTTACTATCCTTGGGGAAAACTAAGCCGCTATCGCTTGATGCGTGGGTAATCATTGTCTATTCTTATCATGGTATCCATGGTATCCTAAACGACGCAAGCCTAGAATAGACTAGTCACAAATTGTAGGTTTTATCGGGAGTAAAGTCCTAATGTATATCGTTATAGTACTTCTAGTCGAACTACCCATTTGTACAGTTTATAGTTCAATCACCATAAGTTATGGCGACTGAAGTATGGCTCATAAAAAGCTACCGGCTGCCCAATTGCTCATATTACGAATAGTAAGTGTCGCTCAAAATTCGTTTTAGATAGTCAATTTTGGACAGAAAAAACAAGCTGTGTAAGGATTAATTGGGAGATAAAAAAGTCTATTGGATTCTAAATAGGCAGGATAATAGAAAACCTTTTTTTTTATTTTAAGAAATATGTCATTTGCTGCTTCACATGATATTACTATCTATCATCTATAAAAACAGCAGAGAGTAAAATGGTTATATATTAATAGCGTATCTATGCGAAGCTCATAACTATGATATTAAATAAAAATTATAGTCAAATAACTAGTTAATTGACAAGAATTATACCAGAAAGTAACCCAGTTATAAATGATTACAATAACATCTTGTGGGCTAGGTAATTCGCTATCTTCATGGGGTTTGGTGATTTCGGTGCTACCGAAGTCACGGCGCCCCACCGGCGATATCAATGGCATACAATATATAAACTATAGTCCCCATTTTAAGATTATAATTACCCACTTACGATGTATAGTTTCAGTAAGTCTTGCAATATACTGGCTCTGGAGTTGAATATTCATATTCTTTGCATGTATATGTCTAGGGCTCTACTGTGATAAGATAAAAGTTGTAATGGTGAAAAAGTGCTTGAACTCGTGTTGATATACCTTTTTTTTTTTTTTTGGTCTTGGCCTGTCACAGAGCCGTGTCCGTCAATCACATAATGTAGTTATACTCACATAGGTAATTACCCTTTCCTAATTTTGGCGTCACGTCGCTACGGCGTAGCGTTTGCGTTACGCGGTAACTCGATTAAGTTCGTAGCATGTCTTTAGTACAAATCCACTGTTACAGTGCTGCAGCAATTAACGTTGTTACTTGTTTTTAGACAGTAAATTAACTTTTTTCCTTCTTTTCTACAAAATATGTAATAGTTAGCAATTTTAGTAAATAATTGTGTCCACGTATGTAACGTGTCAGCTGCGTAGCGCAGGAAGAGGCCGTGACGGTTAAACAAACGAGGCTCTTAATGAACAGTGCCATAAATCAGGGAAATCGTGGAAATCATCGGACATAACGCAATCGGAACGGCAGTATCGCGATTAGCTATTCAGTCTCGCTACTTTGGCTAATTAATCGACTTACAAACAGCGGCGGCCGCATTCACTTAAATCGATTCTTTAGGTCAAAGGTTGCCTATAAGGTAGAATAGGACAGGTATAGATTTCACAGTTGCGCTGCGTCATTCCACTCGAAATGGCGAATCACGCCTCCAACACCAGACAGAGATAGAATTATCGATAGTGAAATGCTAGTAACATAAACCAACAATGCAAACGAGACTCTTTACTTTCTTGTATAAGGTTTAAATTAAGTTCGTTCATGTACGTCACGATCTCGATAGTCCCGCTCAGGCAGGCAGGAAATGTTTCGTTTCATTGTGTATATTATTATAATTTATGCAGAGCATTACATTATTATTGAAATATTTCTAAAAACCATTAACACAGCTGGTGATTATTACGACGTTATGGTTAATTCGCAATGACATCGTTTTGAAAATTAGCAAACGTTTACGTTTACGATAATAGGTATCCGGACTATCTAATCAGTTACATTAGGCACTGTTTGTCAAAGTATTCACTAAAATGTAGGGTTTTGCCAAATCCTATTAAGCGAGTGTTCATTTCAACTCTCTACACAACTACATATATAGTGTTGGTGTTATCATGGTTACTTTGACTTTGTGTTTGTAAATTGTGAAAGAAACCATTTACCACCACCACCTCGTCAAACTGAAAGAATGCTTGTACCATTGTTTACTAGGTTCGTAGTCCTTTCGGGCGCATATCTGCCAAAATCAATAGCGGCACTTCCAAGCTCGACTGGTTTGTTTGCACTGGATATTCTACATGATAACGCAATGCAACTTTACGACGATAATTCGTGCAAAGAAACCATTTTTGTTTAGCACCGAACAAAAAGTGACGCTAAAATTTATTCAAATCAGCCCCTCTAGCACACTGGCGTTTATCGCTGACATAAAGCATTCGTCCCTTTCACACAGGCATACCTACTGGTTAGAACGGAATAAATGCTTTATGTCATCGATAAAAGCTAGCGTGCTATGCCCCTAGGTTCTCATTGATGTCGATAAAAATCAAATTGATGTGCTCTTCTTGTAGAGCTGCGATAAAATGACCGATTAAATAATCACGAAACATGTCGCATACATAAAAGAAAATTTCACAATTAACCGCAATTCTGACATATTGACTTACAGTTCATCAATCACTTTTTATTTAGGTATTATCGTAACGTGGAACCTGAAGGCTGGTAAAACATCAGCGATTATCTTGGGGTCACTGGTTCCCATGTGCGGCGGTGGTCACTTCCCAGGTGGCACACAAGTGTTACGAAAGTTAACTTATTAACTTATTATGTATGTCTTTCCCATTCACGGGACAATAGTGCCCCGGACCTTTGGGAGGCGTGCGCGGAGCCGAAGCCAACCCGTAGAGGCCCTTTAGACAATTTAATGAAATGTGATGGGTACACCGGGCGGATGCTGTCCCTGCCCGCATCATAGGGATACGAGCAGAGGCAGCCCCCGCCAGGCGTAAAGACTATTGTGGAAAGATGGGACCTAAGCCGTTCAAGACTACAGGGGGAAAACGATGGACTAATGACTGGGCTATTGCGTGAGACATCCGGACGTCTGCCAAATAAAAATGTCTCAATTGAATAACTTATTATTATTGTTAAGTTGTTTAACTTTGTTGCACCTCGCCCGGGCTGCGAACTGCGCTCTTCTCGTTCATTAAAATTATCTGTTCCTCTTCACCGTACTGGTTTTATGTCTAATTCTTTCGCCTCTCAGGCAATCCGTCTCTGGAATTCGCTTCCCCTCACCATACGACAGGCCCCAAGTAAGGTTGCT
The DNA here is from genome assembly GCA_963691745.1 of Ditula angustiorana. Classification (NCBI taxonomy): domain Eukaryota; kingdom Metazoa; phylum Arthropoda; class Insecta; order Lepidoptera; family Tortricidae; genus Ditula; species Ditula angustiorana. The sequence continues at coordinate 4,792,703 of OY829472.1, read as the reverse complement.
TTCAAACGAATGCTTCGTAAGCATTTTATTGAGGAAGAGGGGGAGTAGTTGAATCCGTCATCACATGTATATGTATATGTATTTAAATGTACTTATATTATTTATATATTTAGTGTATCGATTAATACTAGTTAGTAGGTACTTGATATTATCAGCTTTTTTTCTTTTCTTTTTGTGCACCCATGTTTGTTACTTTCTTATTTCTAGTGTGGTTGACTGGTAGAGAATGCCTACTGGCATTATTTCCGCCAATTGTATTTGTTTTGTAAACTGTGCAATGAAGCTTAATTAAATAAATAAATAAATAAAGTTGTATATTTTGGTGGATAGAGGCCGCCATCTCTTTACAGCTACTAAAAAGTAACCTATGTTTTAATCCAGGACATGATCTATCTGTTTACCAAATTTCATCTAAATCCGCCCAGCCGTTAATGCGTGATTGAGGTACAAACACCATTACCTTCGCATTAGTAAGATTAACAAAATGGCACCCTGCCCTGCTATAGAACCGTGTCATATTCACATAATAAGAAAAATTGAAAGTGACTTCTTACGATATGATTTATAACATCACTTTGATGTAGTTACATGGTGGGTCTGCGTTCCTTTTTATCGATAGTAAGAGTACATCGAGATCGTTATAGTAGTACATATTATCATCGTAAGTCTATCTATTATGAAAATTGCATCATAGATTTATTTCAATGATCTCACTTAAATAATATAAACGTGATAAATAATTTGCGTTAGTGGAGACAGTTAGCCAAACTGAATTATGCCTGCATTACTCATTGCGACGAGGTTCTGCAGTGGCCCAGAATTTATAACTTTAATTAGTTGTAACTTAATTTAGTTATGTTTTTTTAACCTTACAGATCCTTTATTCTTTCTACAATAAAATGTTTTTTCTTGCGATGATTTTTAAGGACAAAATAATCCCCAGCTGCTATGCGTGATTTGATTTTTACCTAAGTGTACATAAGGAACATACATAATCGCAAATTGTATCGTGTTGTAATCTAATGACATCGTCACACTCGCGTGGTCGATAACGCTGATAACAAATTGCATTCACAAATTGAAATAATATACGTGTCGATTGTAAGTACGTAGAATACCTACAGTCTACAAATAATATGTATCCCTTCATTGAATTTGACATAAAGGTCGTGATTACCCCACGATTACCCTAAAACTTTGAAACCATACTTATATATTGATTGAAGCTATGATGGCGGATCTAAAAGCTGGGAACTGATCAGCGATTCTTTTGGATTCCATAATCACTCAATCTGTAACCCGCTCTAAAAAATAATATATAGTTTGGTTTTCGTTCACCTTTTATTTTAAGCGAATAGCAGTGAAAACGCGTATGCGGATCACTTGATGAAAAGTAATCCCTGCCACTAACGCTTGTTATAAAGATTTTTTTAGCGAGGAGGTATAGAGGTTCACTAACAGAATGGGTACAGTAGACTCAGCTTAGTACGAAAATGTAGAGCAGTTTCGGACCATATTGTAGTAAACTAACTAAGATATTACGTGAAATGACAGCCCTTCACTCGTTGACGTTTGCACTGAAAACTTCCTATGTTTGAAGTTTTAATGGGGCGACTGTACTTAATTTTTAATTTGATCTACTTATGTGAAGTTAGTTATATAAAAACCACTCTCACTTACTCCCTGTGCCGGCGGAAACTTTTCATAATTGCATAACTTCTGAAAATAAAAGTTTTCGTCGTTTCCTTCCTTTTTGGGGACTTTGTGCAACTTCCCTCCGTAAATTTCATTTTTCAGTAAAACATCTTGTAGGGTCTTTGATTTTTTAAATCTATACCCATTTGCTTATGTGTTGTAATTCCATACGTTAGCATTGCCATTTTTTATCAGTTTAAAGCAGGTAAGGAAGCTTTACCAGTGCTTGACACGCGTAGCACATTATTTTTACGAGAAGTTGACATCAATGTCATCATTGTCTCTCTATGTTTCCGTACCTTCTGGTCAACTATTTGGTTACTCTTTATGACTGGGACCGCTACCTTACATAATTACTGAAGTATTTCTTCAAAGACATGATCCTGAAATTAGGACTAATATTTAGTTAAATCTAAAACGATTCCAGTGCAATGAGACTCGATATTTCAGGCTGCTGTAAATAGAACAACTCGACAAAACACACTAATACAACTAATGCGAAAGTCTGTCTGTTCGGCTTTCACGCTTAAAAGGCTAAGGCAATTTGGGTGAGATTTGGTGCAAGTACCTTTTCATATTCGGGAAAGGAGGTTATTTTTTTCCAAAATCTACCCCTGGAGGGTATAATGGGGGATGAACTTTTGTATAGGTAAAGCTAAACTGCTGGAATTATAGGACGGGACAAGTTGCGGGCAACAGGGAACCCAATGAGGCAGGAAGATAAACATCTTTTACATGTCAAGAATAGCCATAGAGCTACTTTTTGTCTCTTATGTCTTCGATAAACGAATTATTCGCCGACGAAGTCGCGGACCACAGCTAGTTATTGATAAATTAATTGTTTTGGATTTGACTCTCGCTAATATATGAACAAGAATATATAGAAAATTTTAGTTTCCTTGTTTCAAGCATTGATATGGCACGATTATGTTAACGATCAACAGACAGTTAGGTAAAGCGGAATATTTAGAATGTACGTTCAAGTATGTTTACAAAACTTCCCGAAACTAGTTAAAAATAATTGAACTCTAAAACGAATATAGGTCACCAAACAAAGGTGGGGTTCGCAAAATAGTATGTTTTTCGAGTTTATCTTCTTTTACCACATTGCAGAAATATCGATAAGATATAACGATAGATAAAAAATGCTTGTGCAAATACAAGATGCATATTTATATGTATGTGCCTTGTTATGAGTCAAATGGACAGCTAAAGTAATCTACTCTCTGTTCTGCTAAATTGTAGTTGAACTGTATTGATCAATCATTACCCGACGATGGAAGTGTTTATTTCTTAACAAATTTGAATTAGCAGATGAATTAGTTCAACACGTGATAGCTTGAAATATATTTGAATGTTGAATTTTTTGTATATTATCAAAAACGCAAAACTTAATAAGCAGTCACTATCTATATGAATAACTCAGGTTCTACGAGTATTCACACAGCATCCTTGATCTTATTGATTTCACGTTAACCAAAAATACCTGAAAATCAGCGTTTCTATAATAAATCGAACATTACAAAGCCACGCTTAGCATCTTAGTTTTAAGGTTCGACGTTCTGAACTCTAACCCCTTAGTCATAAAAGTTTACCAATCTCTTGTAACTGAAATACAGTTCAGTTTGGTTCCTTTTAATGGTTACACTGACAGTTAAAGACGACACGTGTGCTAAGTAATGTATGTTTACTGATCGTTCATGGAGACGGGGGTAAGTAATTTATAAATATTTCGGAACAATTTACATAAAAGTGACCGAGTCCTGAACTACGCACAGCTTTTACTGTGACTACCTAAACAAAGAATTTACATACAAATTAAAAATAAATCATCATCTTCTCAGCGCAATTTTCCCATTTGTTAATTTGAGGTACATTTGAATATGATTGTAGATTTCGCAGATCGGGTTATTACGAGCGACTGACATTTGACCTCCGTAACCCTGTGATGGGAAGCCAGAGTGCTAAAATAATGGTTACATATTCATTTACGTAAATGCACAGGTTTGTTCACGATCTTTTCCGTCACGGTACCAAATTATAAAAACTTAAAGTTAACTTAAATACATAAATGACTTCCACAACTCAGGAAATGTAGGAAAGGAGTGAACTTGAAGGGACTTCTCTCACCCCTCAACCTCGAGCCAGTAAATGATCTGCTATTATTGTACTGAACAGTCTTCAGACTTTAGCTGACTATGTTTTTTTTTTCATTTGGAAAAAGGACACAAACGAGCATGTGGGTTTTGTGTAGTGACCCCTAAGAATCGATGATCCATTGCTGGGTTTAAGGACCCCCCTCCCCCCCCCCTCGTGGGACAAATACAAACTACGAGGATTACGATATCTGACTTGTGGCTGTAGTTATAACTGACGTGTTTGGTTGGAGAAGTAAATACGTTAGGGATCTGACGCTGGTTAGTATTATGATTGCAGTGGACGAGTGTGAAACAAGAAAGCCCTGTGGAAACATTACAAGTAGAACAGGTCTCAGTCTTGTATCGGAGCATATAAAGTGAAACTGCAGCGAGCCGCTTATCAAATGCAATTTCATTATCTAGCAGACACCTGCCTAGCGCGCCTGTTCGCTTACTACGGCACTAAGACTGTAACACGAGTAGTTTGTATTTCTGTAACGCCAAATATTGCTTTGACAAGCACGTATGGATACATTTAGCACAATTTAACAATTACTGGCCTGTTTATATCTCCTCTCCTTTTTTACACAATGTATAGTCGACCAAGTAATTGCTTGACCACTTTTGAACTTTATCCCTTTGTAATACGGTCGAAAAGTGGTCAAGCAATTTCTTGGTCGACTATACTGCTGCAATGACAAAAGGATAGTATAGGTTGCGGAGCCAATACCCGCGACTGGCAAATTTTTGTACAATGAATATGCATTATTGATGTTATTTGTATTTGAGTGTGGATTCGTTAATATGATGTATGTATTTATTTATAATGGCTATGGAACTTTAATATATTTCGCGTGTAGGTACTTTAATATGCTCTTGCCCTGTTTCTTTGTTCATTTCAGAAAAGAATATTTATATTTCCAAATTTTAAGTTAATGCATTAGTAGTTGCTAACTATTAGTAGCAAGTTGTGACGATGGACGATGATGGACGGACGCAATCATTATGGTTCGACGCCGTCCGTCTGTCCATCTGCTCGTTCTTTTTTTATCTTTTAGGTACGGAACACTAAAAATCTAAGTTAAGGTTTCTGAAAGCGTTACATTATATCCTAAACTCTCCACTTATCACTGCACGTTCACATGTACAGTCAGCGTCAAATATACCAGAGCGGGCAAGGTGGTCAAAAAAATCTGAACACGCCCGAGCGTATTTGACAATAGAGTCGTGTTCAGATATTTTTGACACCTTGCCCGCTCTGGTATATTTGACGCTAACTGTACATGACGGACGCCAGGTCAAGAATAACGATTTCAATTTTACCGCATTCAGTTTAAAGCTCATTTTATCAAGGGCTGAGATAAGATTGTCAGTTAATGGGAGTCTCGAACATTAAGTAAACTTGTAATAAACTATTATCATCACATCATGTTATCAATAATTTTCTAACACTTTGATTCTTTTTGAATTTTCCACCCCATAATCGAAAAATTAGAAGCGGAGAGAGAAAGGGCAGACTATTTACGATTTTAAAAACCCATATCTCACAGTTGTGACCTAAAATAAAAACATACTTATTTCAAAACCTCAAAATAAGTCACATCTATGGCTTGCCAACCTTAATTTTTTTCTCGTAATTTCACTTCTACATTATGTAGTGTTTCACATAAAAACTCACCTTGCAAATATCATCCATATAGTCCCAATAGTCTCCGAGTAAGATGGCTGGAATACCTATACGGACAGACGAGATGAACGAACAGACAGACAGGCTTAAATTATATATAAGGTTTACGTTTTTTCCAATTGATTACGGAACCCTAAAAAATATAGTGGTAAAGATTGACAAAGCTCTCAACTTGGACTGGACACAATTTGCTAAAAAAAATACTTTTCTCGTATGTAACAGGTATCTGGTAAATACATACTCAGTTTTACTCAGAACTGACGCGAACAGAGTGGTGACTCTCTAAACGTAAAAGCGACAATCTCAACGCTGGGGCAGCACCTTGTCTTGCTCTAGCACGCTAGTGCTAGTGAGCAAGACAGACCGATGCCTCGACGTCGAGTTCAATGCTAATGAGCTTAAAGTATAAAGGGCCTGCTCCACGCACCGTACTACGCCAAAGGAACTATCACTGTCGCCGTGAGTCTAAACATACAGGGCGAGCAATCGAAATAGGTCATCATCATCTCAGCCACAAGAAGCCCACTGTTGGACATAGGCCTCCTCCATGGATTTCCAAAGTGGCCGGTTGGAAGCAGCATGCAACCAGCGCCTTCCTGCCACCTGTATGAGGTCATCGGACCATCTTGTGGCCACGAAATAGGTCAGTACAGGGAAATCCGAAACTATAGGACATAGGGAAATTTATCCTAAAGAACGATGGCGCCAATTTTAGAACACAGAAAAACTGTATTAAACCAGTGCACCGCTCGGGGCTGAACCTACCCATTTTCCTAAGAACATAAGTCATCTGTTGTTATATTTACTGTTATTAATAGTGTACAATTTAAGAGGAGTGTGAACCCAGCGCTATCCATACAAACGGCGATAACGTTTCATCGTCCAAACCTTAACCTATAGCCATGCTTTTTTGGTATGTTGTCATCATGCCCTAGTAGTAAGTTTGTGTGTTTTGACTTTTTAAATATTGAAGATATTAAGTTTATTTATTAAGTTACAAAAAAATTAGCGATTCTTTGTTTTGTATCAAATTCGTAAAATGCAAATATTGTCGAATCTATGAAGAATATAAAAAAAATCAAAACATACAAACCTAGTTCTAGGGCATAATGACAACATACCAAAAAATTATTACCATAGGTTAAAGTTTAGAGGGTGGAAAACGTTATCGCCGTTTGTATGGGGAGCGCTTTTTGTGGTTGGGTTCACACTCCTCTTAAGAAATAAATCTTGCTAATAAAGCCTATGCCGAAAAAAAAAATTGTAGATTTTATATTTGTAATTTCCCGCACCGTCGCCTCTTTGTCATTCGACTCTCGGACTGTGTATTTTTTTTAAACTTTTATTAGCTTTAAAACCAACGACTTGGTTTCTTACAACAAAATTTCCCTCTCCCATAATTATAATTTCGGAGTTTTCCATACTGGCACATTTGGATTGCCAATTCTGTATCGTTAGAACCGTAGGCGCTTGTCTTTAGGCTGCTTTACATTTCACTTCAGCCGCGATGCCGTGCCCTTATAATAAGTATGACAATTCTCAGATACATCTATTAAACTTCTGATTGACCACTTTCTTCATAATCCGTATCTACTCCTATCGTGTAGTAAAAAGGTGGAGAAAGTAAGTGAACCACAAGTAAACGAAATGTTTTGGACGAAAATTGATCATTTTTGATAAGTATTAAACTAATTTGTCATGTATGCCTGAGAACGGTCGCACTGCAAATTTGTTACATTATTTTTTTTTCTAATCTGTGCATAATTTTACACAGTTATATCGGATTTTATTGTTTTGATAGGATGTCTCGTGTTTAATTTGCGGTACGAATTAGTACAACCAGATTTTGTAAACATTTAATTTCGTGCATTCGAACTAGATAATATTAGATGAGGTTGGCCTGAATAGTGTCGAGTATATTACTCTGCTATCTTTGCATCAAACCATGCCTATTATGTAACTATAGTGCAATCATCTTTAAAGGAACTGGAATGGAAACCGTTGGATTTTAGAGGGCGACACTGATTGTAAAACTGTCGGTGTGTCTGTGCGTCTGTGGTTCCAGAAACGGTTCTTGAAGATGATGCAGACGAGCAGCCGGGCGATATCCTCGGCGCAGGTGATGACTAACAGTTCCTTAGCAAGGCAAAATGGAAATAATCACCTTTTAAAATTATGTGTGTGCGAATCTCTAAATGAAGGCGATTTTATGAACTTTTTGCGAGATGCTAAATTCATTAGAATATATTGCCTTATTATCATACAGGAAGGTTTTTGTCATGCCACGTGTGGGGCTATCGTTATGAGTCATTGTATATTATTGCCGGTGGCTATTAAGACAAACTTGTATAGGCATTGCGTAATATCTACTCTAAGACTCAAATGACTCACCATCGAAAATATTGTAATACATTCATAATTATAAATGTAATGTATTTAAAAATAATCAAGACAAGATTTTGTGAATCATCCGTCAGTGTAAATTTTATGATGCTGCTTATGATCGAATAATGTAACCTTCGGTAGACATTTTAACGGCTGTTATCTCATAGAAATATAACAAATATACCTACTGAACAATAGTATATTTCAGCGTAACCCTCTAATAACATAAATAACATATGCGACATTTAACCAATATTGTAATGGAATGAGATAAAAATTATAAATTATTTTACAAATTTCAAGTGTTAGGTACCTGCCTAGGTACCGATCATAGTTCTGAGCGTAAGTGTATTTCTAAAAGTGATATATTTATTTATTATAAACACGACTTACTTATGATAAATTGCATCACAAAATAAAAAATATAAGTATTACTCACATGTACGACAAGTTTCATGTGCCTTACTGCTACAACAAACCAAGAGATTGTCAGGTTAAAAAAAAAATACAAACAAAACTCTGAAATAAAAAATATTCATTACGATATCAGCTCGAAAACAGAAAATATCATATTTAAATACTATTTTTTCTGATGTTGCAGTATTTAAAAAAAAGGAAAGTTAGCTGTTTCCGCCTCGGCACGTAGCCCCCACCGACTTCTACGTCCGACTTTTGTATTGAAAAAGAGTTATAGTTTAAAAAAGTGGCGCGCCAAGCTGTCTGCTACCAGCGTGGTGGCGGCACCGCGCAACACATCTGATACAAACAACTTTTACAATGCCGTGTTTACGATAGTCGCATATTATGATCGAGACGACAAACGATGCGCGGCAATGCAGCAATGGATTGGGCCGGTAGCGAGAACATCAACCTTTGTCTAATCTAGTACAAGTAATGGAATAAAACACAACACAAAGGCCTCAAATTAAAGGGTTGCATACTAGCTTGAATAATAAATTGTTCGCATAGGGTTTCGATTAAGTCATGGCTACATACAGCACACATGCATAGGTCGAGTGTCTGTGAGACGAGTGCAAATCCAGTTCGAGGCACATTGCGTCATACAAATGGAACATTTAGAATGTTTGACCCGGCGTCAAGACCGACCAGTATCCGCAGTGCGCCACCGACGACTCCGCGTGAATTCCAACCATTGTCACGACATTACCTATACATACCAAACTGCCTATGCCCACGGAGCAGCCTTAATGCATATCATATACATAATTATTATTTTTACTTGACTAATACGAAGCTCCTAGCGATAGTTACGTCGTCACTCTGGGTTTCTCTTACTAATTACTTATGTCTAACTCGACATTGTAACATTGGTTCTCTACCTAATACAACACTACAACAATCATCGTGTCAACGCGGTTAACTAAGTGGCATTCCGAAACCCATCACTATAAGTCTACGCTATCTTAAGGACACCCACACTCAGCGACTATTCTGCAGTTGCCCAACTGTTTTAGGTGCTTTACGAAAAAGTATCCATATCGGACGTCTGAGTTATTGGTCGGACGGCGGTGTCTAAAAAGGCTGTTAAGACTTGAATGGCATTACGATCGGCGGTGTTTATCGGGCACGTAACTTGCCGTGTGCGGTCGCGCTGACCAACATTCGGATGCAGACGCAGCCGCGCACAGACTCGGCATCTGTTACTATCGCCAATTCAAAAGTATAGCCAAGCAAAATCTCATTTCAAGTTACAAAAAGTTGTTTAGTTTGAAAATTTAGAAGAACAAGTAACCTTTATTCATGATATTTTAAGTAATATTGTTTATTCAGCCATCGTTTGTTTTATTTAGGCCCGGGCGATTTTACCATTGCTGATTGCGAATAATTATTATAAAACTTTTCTAATATCTCACAGTCTTAACCAAACAATAAATATTGAGTTAGGAGTTTTAACTTTTAAGTATACAATCGGTCAATGTCATAGTTTGTTGTCAATAAAATTTGTAAATAAAATTATTTATTTACCGAGTACTAAGTGAGTGCCCAGTCTTCGTTTTAATTCAAAACAAAGCAAAAAATCAGTTATCCATATAATTTTATAAATTTTTGCTATACTGTGAACTTTGTGAAAATTTTCGTGTGTTCCGTGTTTTGTCAATATCGCAATCGGTGGTTTAATTACGTTTGCCCTTGAATAAATAAAATGCCACCGAAGCTTATTGACTCCAAATCACTACCTGCTACTGCAGGAGACGTCAAGTCCTTAGAAACTTACATGGTTTCTATTGAAAAACTTACCAAATTCGTCAATGTGAACACGAATGAAGGAAAAAGCGTTACCGCTGCTAACAAACGTTTAATTACTCTGGCTGCGGACGAGATTCTTAAGGCATCTTATATGCTTACTACCATAGCCTTGGCACCTGAAACTGAGAAAGGTAGAGAATATCAGGAACTGAAAGACGATATTGTTGCATGCGTAAGAAATGAACTCCGCCAAATCAAAGAAGAAACGAATGACATGAAAAGCCTGGTAACGTCCTTTTTGGATAATGATGATAGCTTTACCTTGGTAAATAGAAAGAAAGGCAAGAAGAAACAACAAATTATAACCTCTCCGGAAGCACCTAAAGCCAGGTACACTGTAATCCTAGAGTCTGCTGATCCGTCCTTTTCTGGTGACGATATGATTTGCGAGGTAAAAGAAAAAGTTGATGTTATTAACATGGGTATTGGCATAACCGGAATTCGCAAAACTAAAAATCAAAAAATAGCAATCACCTGCGAATCTGATTTAGACCGAGAAAAACTGAGCGAAGCCGTCAAACAAAACTCATCTAAACTTACCGTATTTATGCCTCAAATGAGAAAGCCGTTAATCCGCTTAGTAGGAGTAACGCCTGATATGACAAATGACAAAATCATCGATGCCATTACCAAACAAAACTATAACATCACAGCTGACATCGATCGTAACGATCTAAATCCAATGGTCATCCGGCGCACCAAAGGTCGAACCAGCGCAGTAAACAACGTAATCCTGGAGATGAACCCGCCGCTATGGAACGCACTTTTGAATAAGAAAATTAAGGTAGGCTACCAACTAATCCCAGCTTTAGACCAATCTCCTTTGCTGCAGTGCTACAAATGCCTAGGATATGGACACAAATCCAACAACTGCACTTCTAAGACCCATTGTGGATACTGTGCCGAGGAACACGATACAAGAAGCTGCTCTAGAAAGGAAAAGGCTCCATGCTGTGTCAACTGTCAAGAAACTGGTAATAATAACCACAAAAACCATCCAGCCTATAGCCAAGAATGTCCCGAATGGCAAAAGTGGGATCGAATTGCCCGTCATGCTGTAATGTACTGCTAAAGGCCTCCCCCAGGTTTACCCTGTCAGGAACGCAGCTCAGCAACCAGGGCCATCTACAATTCAATCAAAGTCTAATCAACTTGCTATACTACAATGCAATCTTGGACGTGGCTACAAGGCCACCCTCGAACTGAAACAATTTATAACTAGTAACGACTATCCGATTGCATTCATCACAGAACCATACGTAGGGAAGAAAAACACCTTAAGCCCCATTGGAGGATATGACTTATACCAATTTCCAAAAGACAAACGAACCAAAACATGCATTGCAATAAAGTCCAACCTCGGGGCGACATTAGGAATCGCTCAGTACTCAAATTCCAATTTATGCATTATTCAACTCAATCTGAAACGCACTAAGATATTTCTTAGCAGCGTGTACATAGAACCTGACACTGATGAAAGTAACACCCTGGACCACCTAGACTTATTCCTCAAAGACACAAAAGGTTCCAAACACATTATTTGTGGCGACTTTAATGCATGGAATGTGGCATGGGGATCACAACGAACTAACAGAAGAGGGACAGATGTCATGGACTTAATCATGGGAAATGACCTTCACCTTTGCAACATAGGGACTGAACCGACTTTTGAAACTATTGCAAATGGCCAATTTAGGACGTCCATAGTAGACCTCACCCTTAGTTCTAACAACTCTGATGTTAGAATTCAACATTGGCGAGTAAACCAAGATGCATGCCCATCCTCAGATCACCACGCCATAGATTTTAAGATTAATCTGAACAGAGAAAGCCTTAAGAAGAAAAATACCAACTCGACCTATCGTTTCTGCACTAAAGACGCCAACTGGGATGAGCTATCTGCTGAACTTAAGGTGGAAATGAAGAAAATGAAACTTGACCAAACGGTATTCGAGAGCCTGGACCACACAGGGATAGACACTTATGTGGAGAGCATCACCAATACAATAACTAACGCCTGCTACAAAAGACTCAAACGAAAGACGATGATGCATCGAGCGCCTTGGTGGAATGATGAACTCGAGTCTCTTAAACGCAAAGTAATTCACATACACCACCGAGTCCAAGATCTGAAGCGAGGAAATAAAGATCTCACCAATGTCTTACAGGAACAAGAAGATATTCGACGAAACTATGCTGAAACCATACGCAAATTGTCCACAGAAAACTTTCGGAACTTTTGTTCAATGCAAGGCAAAGAAAACGTCTGGTCTCTTACAAACAGGCTGTTAAAAAATTCCACGCAAAACAAGCCTGCATCTACACTACAAATTGGAAACAACCAATTTACTAACTCCAGCCAAAACTCTGCACAAGCTCTGATCAACAAATTCTTTCCGGATGACACAGATGATGACTGCCAACAACGCCTTGTCAGAGCTGAAGCAGTTAACAACCCTATAACCCCTGATGATCCTGAATTTACCGAAGAAGAAGTTATTGAAACTATACGAAATATGAACCCAAATAAAGCCCCCGGCTCAGATCACCTCACTTCTGATATTTGTCGATGCTTCATTGAATGCTTCCCATCTCTCTTTACAAAGCTTATCAATACGTGCGTTAAAATATCCCATTTCCCCACCCCTTGGAAGACTGCTTTCGTTAAACCTATTCTCAAGCCTAATAAGATTGATAACGACATTAATTCTTATCGTCCCATCGGCCTCATAAATATTTTTGGAAAGCTACTAGAAAAATTAATTACCAAGAGACTAACTCACCACATGAATGTAACCGGTACATCCAATAAGCTACAATTTGGATTTAAAGAACAATCTTCTACCATCGATGCCCTACGTGAAGCGATTAAACAAATGAAAGATGCCAAATCAAAAAAGAAACTGGTCCTCGCTATCTCTCTCGACATCAAAGGTGCTTTCGATCACGCGTGGTGGCCTGCACTAATGAAAAGACTTATCTGCATTAAATGTCCGGCTAACCTGTACAAAATTATCAGGAGTTACACTAAAAATAGAACGGCAAAGCTTAATTTCTCGGATGCTACCTCCATTAAAACTCTCACCCGCCGCTGCGTCCAAGGCTCCGTCTTCGGTCCAATCTTCTGGAACATCATTATGGACAGCCTCCTTGAAACAGAACTTCCTGAAGGAAATCACATCCAAGCATACGCAGACGATGTACTCCTAATATCTACTGCAAAAAATTTAAAAGAACTCGAAAACACCTCACAAGTGGCCCTACAAGCAATCATGCAATGGGGACTGCGTAACAAACTTACATTTGGACCGGAAAAAACGCAAATGATGACATGTACATCTAAAGCTAAGAAAGCCATCATAAAAGTCAATGATATCGAACTCAAATTTAGCGATCATATTAAACTACTCGGCGTCATAATTGATAAAAATTTCAAATTCATTAAACATTCACAATATGCTATAGCCAAAGCCCAGAAAACTTATTTGAAACTTTGCAATTTTATTCGACCAACATGGGGGTTACAGTCCGAAAACGTAGCAATTATTTATGAACATGTTATCGAACCCATTATCACATACGCAGCAGAGATTTGGAGCTCTGCAACTAAGTTCAAAACTGTCATCCAATCACTAAGATCCATGCAAAGAGGCTTTGCTATCAAAATCATCCGAGGGTTCCGTACCATCTCCACCACTGCAGCCATCGCACTGGCAGGCCTCATTCCATTGGATATCAAAGTCAGTGAAATAGCGGACATACAAATAACCAAGTGTTACGGCACCTCGAAATTCCTCCCAGATTCAATAACACTCGACAGTCCAATTCCCTTGAAAAAGCTTTTGCACCCGAGCCAAAGAATCTACATCTCCATAGACAAGGTCACGTCGGAGACAGACATTAACCATCATTGCTCCCCGGATGATACACGCATTTATACGGACGGCAGCAAGATTCATGGCGGAGTTGGCGCTGCATTCGTGATTCATCATCCAGAGGGCAGGAAGACAATACAACTATTCAAGCTCCACGACTGCTGCTCCGTTTTCCAGGCTGAATGTCTTGCAATTGAAAAAGCATGCCTGTATTGCACTACATACCAGACATCAAACATTGCTATAATCTCAGATTCTATGTCATCGTTACAAGAAATTACAAATAGAAACAGCACCAACCGAACCGTCAACCTCATCCACAAACACATAGCAACCATAAGAAATACAAGGAACCTCAAACTTCTATGGGTTAAGGCACACTGCGGAGTGAGCGGCAATGAAGAGGCTGATCTTGAAGCCAAAAAAGCCACGACTCTAGAAAGGGACCCCGACTTCAGCCAGTTCCCTATCAGTCATTTTAAACAAAATAGAAAAATAGAATCAGACTTACTAGCTAACATCACATATGAAACATCATCCACAGGCGTACCTCTTAAATGCTGGCTTCCGAATCTCAACTCCATCAAAGATTTCCGAAAAGCTGTTAAACCTTCATTTGCACTTACCCAGATCCTCACCGGGCATGGCTATCACAAGGAATATCTCCATAGATTCAAAATTACTAATGACGACCTATGCCCGTGTGATGGAATCACTTCACAATCCATTGATCACCTCCTAAAACATTGCCCGAAATTCTCTACTCAACGATTCGACCACGAAATTATCTGCAATAACCTCAGAATAGACCCATACCTCATACCAGATCTCATTAAGAAAGATTCATCGATTCAATCATTTCATAAATTTGTTAACAAAATCATAAACAACCTTAAAAAGCTTAACGGCACATAGGCATTACATTTATAATATTATCTATCACTTTTAAACCATCTAATGATCCATCCGTCATCCACTATCATTTCAGCATCCCATCTATCATTAATCATCATGGCAAATACGAGTTGCTACTATCTGGACTCCTTCATTTCAAAATTGTTTAAACTCGTGCTAGCCGCTCACTCCATTAGTAATCATATCACAATCGCCCCCACAATCTTTTACATAAAGACGTCAATAGTCAAAGGGCAAACCGCTTTTGGTGGTGGTCTTTACGCGTCTACGGAACCACTCCTGTGTACGCGTAAAGTTCTCTCAGACCTACAATAGGCATGCCTTTTGACTATTGTTAAATCACCTATCTGTGTTGAAATAAATTGTCATTTGTTAAGCGATCGTAGCCGCCCGTACCCTTCGCGAGGACTACGACCAGCAAAAATAAAAGTCTTTAAAAAAAAAAAAAAAAAAAAAAGTATACAACTTTTTATCGGAGTTGCCGTATCTAAGTTTCATGAGGTCTGCTCAACCGATCACTTTCGTCGGCGTTCGCGCAGGTGTCCCGCCCTCCCCGCGCCCCGTCGGCACCGGCACAGCCAACTAACGGTGCGTTTTGTTAAGAAAAGTCAACACATACATTGTGGTTATTACTCTCGCCGTAAATACACTCTATGAGGTAAATAACTCATTTAACCCAATAATCAGTTAGTCTTTGTTTGTGTAATAACGCATTTCACGAGCCTCTAATCAAGGTAGCGATTAAGACTTTTTTTCTCTTAGTGCACGTTTCGTAATAGACAAGTTCGAGTCGAAAAATACCATGTCGGTTAACGGTTATGCTAATCAGACTTTATAACTACATATTTAGTTTTAAAATAGTACAATAGGTACTGCAGAGATCAGCAACTAAGCGCTGGGAGACAGGTATAAGTTGACCCCGTCCTGGGCACCGGCCTACATGGACACGACTCCTGGACTTGCCAACGCTGTACTGCAGGTTTATTTAGAGGAAAGTAAATTACTTCGGTGTTGTTTAAGTAAGGTCACAACTAAAGGGTATTCAATATTTTTTTTTAAATACATCGCTACCATCTTTAAACAGCATTAATTCTTGCACTCACTTACAGAACAGCTATGTCTGTAAGACACACATTTAATGAAATTATTTTCAAACATGAAATATGATACCAATTTATTAATTTAAGGGTCTTTGCGAAGTAATTCCTGGAATCTAATGAATTAAAAATATGCATGTTTTTCTGGCTCTTGGACTCTGCTGAAATTTATATTATGTACTTAGTTAATACTATTAACAATGTTTGCAAATAATATCTGTTGATGTAGTAGTAATTTAATGTAAATATTTGTATAACTGTATTCGATTTTATAAGTTTCAGTGCGAATTTAATTGCGAATAAAAATAAAAATATAACTCATATGTAACTAGTATGTCATATTCAACTAGCTATTTTAAGCACTCATTATTTACTGTGCTCAAATTTCAATTCGTATTTACCAGAGGTTGCCACTATATAGTATCTAATACACGACAATAATATTAGGTAATATAAAACATAAAATAGTGCTTTGTATGCAATATCTTAGATGAAAAGAAATGTTAAAGACAAATATTTTAATGTACATCATGAAACTTTAGTTCAAAAATTACCCTTTCACAGCATGGACCCCGCGCGACGTCGCGTCGATAAGCATTTCCAGACTAAGGCGACCGATAAGTCGTTCGGATGTGTCAATAAGAGATAACTTGCGCAAATAGTGGAGCAAGTCGTGGAGTCGATGACTTGCCTTTATGGTAATCGGGACGAAAAATTGAACTTAGGATCAGCTTAACGTTTTTAACTAGTTACTAATTCAATAAGTCCTCCTTCCCAAGAAGTAAACTCAAAATATTTATTTGCCTTCATAAAGAAACATTACGAAACCCTGTAAGGGCACTGCAAAATATACATTACTAGTACTGCGTGCTTTGGCACACGAGTGCAGGCGAGTCCATGCACATTTTTTATTGTGAGTGAGATACCTGTCATTGAGGATTGTTTGCATGAAGTAACAGATATTTTTTCAGTTTAAAAGATAGAACATTTGCAGGCTATTTTAAGTATTACGTATATAAAAATTCGTAACATAACGACGGTTACAGATTATACACAAGTTACTCCGTAACGTAACGTGGTAACAGAAAATGAGGATGATGAAATGACGAGTGATTGAAGTCAAAAAATACCTTATGTAGATTAGTTGCAACTAAAGTATTAAATATATTATCTTATTTATTATAAACTTTCTTAAAGTATACACAACTAGGCCAAAGGGGCACTTCTTAAGTTTAAATACCATGTAAATATTTGTTTGTTTGATTAGATTAGTGTTTGAATAATTCATAGATTCAGGCGTTACTTTGCGGAGGTCATATCAACAATTGAAAACATTATGGTTTCGCGCAGTGTACCTATAATTTCCAAAGTAGTTACATGCACCTGCGATTACTGGCTACATAAATATTTGTGACCTACATTATTACTTATAAGGATTTATAAAAAAAATAAGAAACGCTTTTTTTATTAATTGTTCATAACACTGAGATATATCGGTACATCTGCCGGCCTAAGGGAATCTGGGCCAATCGGTAAACATAATCTTCATTGAATCTCATAGACTCGTTTGTAAGAGACCACTGCACTAACAGTGTAAAGCTGCTCAGGCTTTTTGCCTGTGTAAATTACCTATATTAAAAAGTGTAATTGGCACACATTATTAAAATTTAAGATAAGTAGAGCTGTGCTCAGTGAATAGTATGAAACACTGCGCTCGCATATAACTCATGTCGCGTTTACAAAGAAGCGATGCTCCTTCTTCCGACACGCTGAATGGCGATGGCGATCCGTAACAAAAACTCAATACCAAGATATCCAAGTAAACAAAGTAATACGCATTGAGTATTAAATCATACACGCAAACGGAAAACGTTTAGTATAAAAACGTTTTTTCACTACTTGGAACCAACTTTTTAACGTTTAACTGGAACAGGCATGTATCTTTTTTGCTTCCGTCCAATTATTACATTAGACACCTACATTGCGTTACTGGATATTTACTTTTAGTACTTATTTAGATAGTTACGCGATACTTCCCCCGAGTACGTAGCTACAGTCAAAGACATGCTTTACTAACCATTACTGACGGAGCTGACCGAAATTATCTGTGCTCTAAGGGGCTCAAGGAATTTAAACTTCGTAATGTTCAGAGGTACTATGAGTGCATATGTATAGTCCAAGAAACTCCTTGACCACTTTTCGACCTTATTACAAAGGGATAAGGTTCAAAAGTGGTCAAGCAATTACTTGGTCGACTATACATCCTTATTTAATTGATAGTTTTTGTCCCTTCTTGCATTAATGGTGACTTGGATGTCTAAATCTGAATGTTATTATATGTCCTCAAATTGTGACCTAATTTTTTCGTATATTTTTCCGTTTCTTTTTTTCGTCTACTTTTCTGAAAAACTATAAGATGCCTTTAAGTTTTATTTTCAATCTTAAACAGTTTAAATGTACCTTGAGGCAAACTGTATATTCAGCGTTTAGCGATAGTCTCAATTACTCAACTAAAATTTTAGTAAAGCGTTAGATGCGCTGACAAAGTCGCGAGCAATAGTTAGAGTAGTTTTACGTGAATTGACGTTAATATTCGCAATATATATGTATGTGATCCTTTATAAAAAATATATAAAAATAAATTAATGTAAATACTTAAACCCTAACCTAAAGTAAACTATAAATATATAAGTACTTATTAATAAGGCTTAAATAAAAAAAACTGCCTTTTCAGACACAAGAAAAGCACGTAATAATTAGCGGCATTTTGTTTTAAAGATAAGTAGATAAGATGCAACAAACATTTCGCTAACGATAAAAACAGGCCAAGTGCGAATCGTAATCGCACACGAAGGGCTCCGTAGCTCCGTTCAATATCCGCTATTAAATGAATACAGCTGAGTAATATTTATTGTAGAGTTACAATAATGGCGTGATGATCGAATAATTTATAAAAAAATACTTTAAATGTACTTGTAAATTACCTATATTAAAAAGTGTAATTAGCACGCATTATTAGATTTAAGACATGTAGAGCTTTAAAAGTATGTAATTTTTATTAATTTTATTATTTGTTGTTAAAGCGCCTATATTATTTATCATGTAGTAGAACTAACTTAACCGTTGAGGGTTCTCCAAATTCCATTTTCAGTTATTCTATACATATCACCAGATGCATTCTATTGAATACACGGGTGCGGGTGGTAGGACCTTGTGCAAGGTCCATCCGGATCGCTATCACCATCTTGCTCGCTAATCCTGCCGCTAAGCAGCAGTGCTTGTACTGTTGTGTTCCGGCGTGGAGAGCAAGACAGCCGGTGTAATTACTGGCACAAGAGGTATTCCATCTTAGCCCTCTGGGTTGGCAACGCATCTTCAAGCTTCCTGGTGTTGCGGGTGTCTATAGGCGGTGGTGATCACTTACCATCAGATGACCCACTTGCTTGTTTGCCTTCCTATTTCATTAAAAAAAAAAAAAACACTAAGCGCTCATCAATCTTCATAATATTATTCTACCGAGAAGTTTCTTCCCTAACTGGTTGTTGAGTTCTATTATCTAGTCGTAAACTCCTGCATCAGTTCCGCATGCCCGACTATACTTCGATAAATATTAATTGCTTTGTTGCTTTCGCACATGAAAATCATTATCATACCTGTACCGCTCTTGGTTAAGGAGTTTCAATTATAATTATTAAATTCTAACATCAGCTTTACCTTACTCCAATAAGTCATCAGAACATTAATAGTACTACAGTAGTCTTTATATTTTAAGCCATCAAAACACGACGTGTAATAAATAATGTATATGTGTATTTGCGGGTGGTAGGACCTTGTGCAAGGTCCGTCCGGATCGCTACCACCATCTTGCTCGCTAATCCTGCCGCTAAGCAGCAGTGCTTGCACTGTTGTGTTCCGGCGTGGAGAGCAAGACAGCCGGTGTAATTACTGGCACAAGAGGTATTCCATCTTAGCCCTCTGGGTTGGCAACGCATCTGCACTCTCTTTGTTGTTGCAGGTGTCTATAGGCGGTGGTGATCACTTACCATCAGGTGACCCACCTGCTTGTTTGCCTTGCTATGTTGTATAAAAAAAAAGTGCCTCGGGGAATTCCTTCGGTTCTGCCATGGACCCAACGATTTTCCTTTGAGGTCATTTTAAAGTATGTACGTACGACCTCTCCGAGAACAGATGAACCATGGTAATCGAATAACTGAAACTGTATGTATGTTTAAGAAAAAAAAAAGTGTTTTGTTATTTCGCAAAGTAACCATAATCAATGTCGGGATAAATGTTTTCATTTACAAATATGTTTGTCATTCTTGATCAGTTAGTGCTACGTACTTTACTAAAATTAACCAAAATCCGACCAGTAGTTCTACCGTGATTAAAGCAACAATAAACCAATGAGCACACATCGCACGCTTAGTATTAAAGTGACCCATTTCTGAATAATACACGTCCCAAAATATCACCTTAATTAAAAGACATAGGGTTTAATTTTGGGAAATATCATATTCAGAATTGAGTCGCTTTAATTCTAAGGGTGCGACATACAGACGGAAATATATAAACGGTGTTTTAGCATTTCTTATGAAGGTACAGTCAGCCTTGGAATGGGTTAACACTAAAGAACCTTGTAGTAATCAACGAAATGAGAGTTGCTCGAAATTGTCATGACACGGACAGCCACGGGAACTCCAATGTTCAGCTACTTGTGAGACTAATCGTACCTTATTGCTAGTTAATTATGTATGTCTTTCCCATTCACGGGACAATAGTGCCCCAGACCTTTGGGAGGCGTGCGCGGAGCCGAAGCCAACACGTAGAGGCCCTTTCGACAATTTAATGAAACGTGATGAGTACACCGGGCGGATGCTGTCCCTGCCCGCATCATAGGGACACGAGCAGAGTCAGCCCCCGCCAGGCGTATAGACTATTGTGGAAAGATGGGACCTAAACCGTACAAGACTATAGGGGGAAAACGATGGACTAATGACTGGGTTATTGCGTGAGACATCCGGACGTCTGCCAAATAAAAATGTCTCAAATGAAAGTGATCTTGGCAGACGGTGACTCGCCCTCCGCTAGACTAGTTTATTATTATTATTAATTAAGGTAACCGTCCCAGTGCTTGAAACGCGTAGGGTATTGTTTTTACCATAGTTGGCATCGTTTTCTCTCGCTTTTACTCGCTATGTTTCCGCATCTTCTTGACAATTATTAGTTCACTGTCAATGACTGGGTCCGTTACCTTATCTTTCATATAAAAAAAGTCTTTTTTGTATGTACGAAATCGACTTTGCTAACGTAATGCATTAGAATGTGATTTTTAATTGAGCGTTTAATATAGGTGTAAACAAAACGTAGGAAATATTAGAAACAAATTATTTATGTAACAAAAAGGCAATAGTTTTCACAAATGCCCGCACGCAAACGCACAAAGAGACGCATTCTGTACATTTAAATAAAGAATATATCTACTAATAGTGTGTGCATAGTTTTTCACGGCACTGAGTATTACTTTTTATTTAACATAATGTGGTTTTAGCATTTCTTACCCAGGCACTGCAAACGTACAATAAAAAGGTAAATTGCACTGCAGATTACCGGATGTCATTAATTAAGTTTTTTTTTAAACGTGAGTTTCTTCACTTAATAAAACTATTTTCTTACCAACATCGTATTCTCAATCCTAGAGATGCGAAACGTTACAACTGATAAATTCAAAACATTGTGACAGAAATCATTGTGATATTCAGCGAAAATCCTTGTTTTGGGAGGTTCAATGTGATTTTTACTTAAAGTTTGATTGAAAACTAGTCGTACATTGCATACATTTATTAATTAAAACATTAGTCATTTAGTGTTGTAATAAAAAGTTATTGATTGCGTAAATACATTAATTGAGGCTATTATCCTTGTTTTCCACCCTAATTCGGCGAGGCCACTAAAATGAGGGTTATTCATTGTCTATACCCTTCGTTCTATTCATGTTATCACGAGTCAAGTGCGACGCGTAGATCGCGGCGCGGGCGCGGAATGCACTGCGCGCGCGTCGCCTCGGGGTAGAAAGCCGCGAACTGCGCCGCGCTGACACGCTGGTAATTGGGCCACATGCCCTTTGAAATTTGTTGCACTCTGCGACGGTGGACACGTCGGGATGTCAGCTCGTAAGCCGGGCTTGACCTTTCCTCGGCTTGCTTAATTGGATGCACGGCGCCATTAGCTACCGTGCATTAAAAAGGTTTTGGACATCAAACTAACGCTTTAACTACTTCAGTAGATTTATGACCATGGTTTTGCAAATGATATGACCGATAAGCTGATGTTAAAAAAGTATACTTCTGTGCCTTAAATAACCTTAGATAATAGTACCCTTAAATAAGTTTAATAGAAAACTTGCAAACAAGACAGCGGCTTCTCGCAATCCATGTGGGCATACGAGTACTTTACAATTCAATATGCTCCGAAAAATTTATGAAAAACCTAGGGTATTGTACCTACATTCCACACTAATCGCACCACAAATGAGAAATTAAATAAAAAGCGTTTTTTAAAACCATGTCCCATCGTTGCGTAGTCTATGCGAGCTTTCCATTGAATGGAAAAATGCGCTTCGAAGCCGGTTCTTTCGTACCTTCCGGATTCCCAACCTGCTACTCTAGGTCAGCCGCGCGTCGCGCCGTCCCGCTCGCTCGTAAGCTGCCAGACGGAGATTACAACTTCGATTTAGGGTCGCGGCGCCCTAACCTAGATTGTCTGGGCTCGGTGGATGGTAAGCTCTAAGATCGCCTGGAATCGATTTGCTCCACGTAAATGGTGACGGAATTCCGCAGTTTCATGTTTGTTAAGAAGTTGCTATCGTACATACACTTTCTCAAAATTTTATCTGCACGCAAATACCTGCTTAATACTTTGTTTAATAATGAAAACTTATACAGATGAGCTCTGAAGAAGGTAGATACTGGAAACGTAAGTTCTAGTGAAGTACTTAATGGGTGATTCACAATTTACGAATTGTATGAAGATAGTGCGATGGTAAACACTGAACACCGTATTCTAAGGGAATAGAATCTCGTTACGTTAGCTTGTTGACACGCCGCGATAAGAATACGGGGTAAAGTCGGTACTCATCGCTATTTGAACATGGTATCTAACACCACGTTCGCGGATTTTAACTTTATCAGTGTCTTTAATGTTTAACAGTTACAATTTACCTAGTGGTAAGATATGGAAAAAACATACCTACAAGTTTAGTGCGCAGGGTTCCATACCTCATTAGCCTGTGCAAAAAGTGGAATTGCATTTTCACTACTTGTTAAGGTGTTATTTATCGACTGCGTCTATAAATTAACTATTTATCAATGAAACTTAAATGCTAAAACATGGACTCTGTTAGGGTTTAACTATTTAATTTGTAGGTTTTTTAGGACCTCAACTTAAATATGTAAAAAAAAAACTTAAAGCTAAAATCGCATGGCAACATTAAAAAAAACAAAAGTTAGGTAAAACAAACAAAAACTGCAAAAACCTGCGAATAAAAGTACAACAGTGTTACCGGCTCGAGGGCTAATCTTGAAGCAGTTTGAAAGTACATGATCCCTTTACACAGCGAGAAATAAGCGAGAGAAATAGGTTACCTACTAATAATTATAGATAATTCCGCTTGAATTTGAGCTTCTGCCTTACAGAAAATAGCAATCAAATAATGTTTCTTTACAATATTGTCTTCCTGCTGTTAAGGTTAACAGCTTATTAAATAGTTGTGTAGGCAGTAAGTTTAAGGAATCTCCTTTCCTGCCAAAATAATAACTATTTCTGCGAGGCTACCACCAGCGATGTTACAATGGTCTCTGCTCTGGCTGCGGGCAACGGTTACCATCTGGCGTACAGGACGCTTGTTTTCCTCTGACGTTGTATAATAGAACAAAATTAGCTTCATTCGTAAATAGCAGTTAATTTCAAGTTAAATAAAGTGATAAGCAATTTATCAAAACTTTTTTGCAACTTAACCTTTTCAACGCCTAATACCGATATTATTATATTCGCACTATGCGTTAAGAGCTTACAAACAGAGATTTGGCAACGTCGCCTATAGCTGCCAAATATTTAGCTGTTTTCATTGGTTTGTCAAAATTAATGAGTTAAAATACGGAATATAGCAACGGTATGTACTGGAACTTGTGTTCTTACATTTGTTGGTAAGTAGTAAACCTTATATACTTATACTGAAATGTACACATTTACAAATGCTTGTTTTACACTAAATTATAACTATTTAGTATAACTGTATTAACTATTGCAATGCATTATCAATATTTTAGAGCATACTGTTGCTATATTCCGTATATTAATTCATTAATTTTGATAAATAAATGAAAACATCTAAATATTTGGCAGCCATAGGCGACGTTGCCAAATCTCTGTTTGCACGCTCTTAAACGCCAACGACCGATATAGACATCAACGCGTGCAATATAAAAGTGAACTACATGTATTCGCATGAGGTTCAACATCATTACCTACTTTAAAAAAAGCTTGGCGTGTGAGGGTGACGAATTTTGTATTTGACGTGGCGTTGAATAGGTTAAAGTAGGGCTAAAGCGACCCTCGATTAAGTACATTTCTTTTTGCCTGTACACAGAGGCGTATGCAGCATGAACTCGTCTTTATGAGTACTTGTAAAGTTCTACTTCTTTCGCCATGACCCCACGATCGGCTCCTGTAAATAACTACATGGCGTCCTATTAGTCTAAAAAATCTGTGTTATTTTATAAGGCGATTGTCAACCGAACGCGGGCGCATCATTTGCAGTAATGCAAACACGATACATTCAGCGATTCAGTTGCGACTTGCTCAAAGACTTGTGATGCAGTTGAAACATAAAACAGTAAAAAAGCGACTAAATAAACTTCCCGGGTTTTTATTGTCCGCCATGGGACATTGATGTCGTTTCATTCCATTGTGTGTAAACATTCAATCAGATTCATGTTCTGGCTCAAGGTACTACTTGCCTACTTGTTTTCAATACCGACCCAAAATAGATATCGCACAAATCGGATCAATACCCACATACGTCAAAATAACACAGGTCTTTAAAATGGGCATTAAATAAATAAATAAATAAATATCTTGGGACAGTTAACACCAATTGACTTAGTCCCAAAGTAAGCAACTGAAGCTGCTTGTGTTATGGGTACTAGACAACGGATATACATATAAATAAATAGATACTTAAATACATATAACATCCAAGACTCGGGCACAAACATTCGTATCCATCATACAAACATTTGCCCCTCCCGGGAATCGAACCCAGTACCTCAAGCTTGCAAGCAGGGTCACTAACCACTAGGCTATCCACATGGCATGGCATTACTTCCAGATATCATGTTTCAGGGTTTTTTGTTAGAAGGGTCCAAATTAATCCTTTGAAAGTGATTACATGAAATCTAAAACTTGGTTTAGGCTCGAGAATGATTAGCATCCGTTAACCTGCGGGTACAAACTTAACTATTAGGTAATGGCATGTTACATACATACACAGCCACACATAAAGGTATAATCGATCACGTATTGAGTGCGATCATTGTATTCGTCAGTTGGACCGTGAATCCTGTCACTGTGCCTCCCGCCCCTCGGGCCTGAGCCCCCCGATCATATTATGAATCTCATTTACGTTTGTGCTTACGCAACTGAGTAAAGTCACTGAAGTGTGTAACGCTAATTGATAGCAAGGGCAAAAAACTTGGGCATTACAAATGATCGATGTTGTACACTACGCGAGAAGATGAAAAAGATATCGCACCAGCGGCGCTTTCTGTGCAAAAGCGACACGCCAGACATTTATATTATAACTCGAACTTCTAGAGTACTGTGTAGTCGATTAAGTAATAACTTTACCATATCATTGTCCTCGCGAAGTGAATATCACAGGAAAGGCTTGGACGCGAAAGGCTTTATAACGAAGAGGATGGCGTGCACTGCAAAAGGCCTACAGTCAGCTTTGTTTTCATATTTAATTGTATTTTATTTTCGTAATTAACCTTTTGTTTTACAAACGAATAGATGCATTATAAAGCGAAATTCGATTAAGAGGACATAATCACAAAAAGCGCTCTCCGTACAATGGGCGGTGACGTTTTGCATTATTCTTAATCTATAGTCATTTTTCTTTAGTACAGTCAGTCTCAGAAGTAGCTTAACACTTAAGGACCTTGTCGTAATAACGCATTAAATGAGAGTTGCTCGAGTTTTCAGAACAATAATTATTTCTTCTTTAAAAAATGAACATCGTCTTCTCTAATAAAGCTGTGTACCAAAACGAGGGAGTCTAAAAGCCGTTTTAAAAGCAAGGACAACTAAGTAATATTAATTAAAATTTAAACGTAACTCTGAAAATTACAAAAAATCCCCGTGCTTGGGTTCAAAAAAATCTGCTTTGTCTTAAGTAGGTACTTTATTCACTTTTTAACGAACAAATACCATTCTGTGTTTATCTTCTTTACTATACATAGTATACTCGACCAAGTAATTGCTTGACCACTTTTGAACCTTATCGCTTTGTAATACGGTCGAAAAGTGGACAAGCAATTTCTTGGTCGACTATACAAGACAGTCGCTAACCGTTCCTGTCTGTCCACATCGTATCTTCAGCCGCTTACTCATTATAAACCATGCAACGGATTTTTATATGGTTTTCACAGTCATATGGATATTTTTTTACGAAACATTCTTATGTACAGTCAAGGAAATTGAAACATGTACCACCGTAGAACCTAGTCGAAGAGACGTACGCATGACATTTGTGTGACATAGCGTGGCGTTTAAAGCGTCGCGTCATTGCGATAGGGTTCTAAGGTGGTACGTGACTATATTTCCCCTACTGTACTTTAGACATTACATCCTAATTGGACCCGTACGAAGTCGGAGCGGGTTACTAGTTTTTTTTTAATTTGAAGCAGTGTTGCCAGACGTCCCGAATTTGGCGGGACGTCCCGTTTTTTAGCCTAAAATTAAATGTCCCGCGCGGGACAGGCTGTCCCGTTTTACGGAGATACTCGCAGTAACCTAAATGGTAGTCGCTATTTGGCCAAGCACCGTGTTTTCATTAAAAAAACATATTCTATAGCTGTCTATCATCACTGTAAATTTAATTTGAAACTCAAATACGTAATAAAAATCTGCTGATTCTTAGCTATTTATGTTATGTCCCGCTTTCGACGAATTAGTCCCGCTTTTTTATACAAAAGGCTTCGAAATCCCGCTTTGCCTGAAAATAAATCTGGCAACGCTGGTTTGAAGGTACATGTGTTGGCGTGCGGTAGCTGCGCGCAGGCCGCCGTTTTCATCATGATGTAACGAGGATGTATGGAGGAGGAAGCGAACAATGGCCGATGTCACAGTTCGCGCGGGTCTAATGGTGCGTTTAATATTATTTTACACGCGCAACTCACGGGAGAATGTTTATACGCATTACGACTACGGAATCCAATTGAGCCGGGAAAATGTTGATTTCAATGATAGGTGATAGCTCTGTGTGTATTATAGTATAGACCAATATTCCAAAGGTTTTCAATTTTATATATCAAAAAATAATAAGCAATAAATGCCGTACTGTTACCAATGATTACAGGCTTTGTATGTTTAAACTGTTTAATCATATTCAATAAAAACATTTTAAATAAATACAAGCCTAGTGTGCATATTTATGTGATGATCTCGCGTTTTAGATATGCTTTGCTCTTACTTCCGTGAAAGACTAGATATAATTGAGATTGTCTCGATATACATAAGAGTGCTTAGAATTTTAGGTTTCCAATGTAATTTTATTTTGACAACGCAATATTTACAACCCGAAACATCCGAACGAGGAGTTGGTCAATTAGACGCCTAATTTGTATCTTTAACTGCGTTCACAGGAAATTAAATTGTCTTAATTTGAAACAGCAATATTAGTGTAATTTTCTGATGTGTAATAATATAAATAATGGGTAACATAAGCCAGGGGTCGCGGTGTGATTGACCATTCGAATCAGATTCCACCGTGTGCGGGTCGCGCCTCACTGCTCACAACCTAATAACGATAAAAATTGTGACTTCCTTTCTACAGTTCAGTAGTTTTTGGTTTCGTTGTTCAGAAATCACAAAACACTATGTTAATTGAGACCGAATTAAGGATCTTCAGATCAGCAATGAAGTAACGATATTTCAATCCTTACACAGTATAAGACAAAGGCGCTATCCATTCTTGTCTGTCCGCATCGTTTCTTCGGCCGTTTACTCCTTATAAACCACGCAAAGGATTTTGATAGTTTTCACTGAAGGGAGTTTGTACTACGTTTCTAATTGTATCCATGTGACTCTGTAATTCGGTCACACGGAGCGTATTAAGAGGAAACACAAGGGCCGTTTTTCCATACAAACGTCGTCCCCTGTTGCCTCTCTGGATAATGCCAGTAGAGCAATAATTGTTTTCCAAAAAATCGATGGCCACTATTATGCATGTCCCTCTGTTTTCCTTTTTTTCATAAATTAATTATTAAAAGAGATATGAACTTTCAGAAACCTAAAAAATTGCCCAGATTTTCGGTTGCGTTCATACATTCAGAAAACAAATTTTACAAAAAAGAAAAACATAGGAACACTGCCAAAGTCTTTCTTTAATTTTTAATGAAAAAAGTAGTTAAATCGGTTAAGTTTTGGAGAAGAAATCAGGGGTCTACGAATCGTTGATTTTGTGTATTGTATTTTGTGTATTTTCAGTCCAGGCTGCGGCTGTCTCTATTGCGCTCTGCGGGATTGTTCGGGCATTGCTCGACAGCAATAGATTTTACAAATACCTATTTTTCAATTCTCTAGGCCTTGGTGTTTCGTCAAGAGAGTCCAGAAAAACCTATGGGACCACGGTACTGGTGTCTGATGGGAGCTAGCTAATAACCGGGAGTTATGGCGAGATCTGCTTTTGGAGCCTAAGACCCAATCTAGGTCGCTGTGCTACCGCAGTTAGTAAGTAAGTATTACCGTTCCTGCACGTAAATTTCGACTAGTAGCGCATAAAATGCACCAAACAGCAAACACCGAGTAATTAAATCGACTATTAAAGCAGTATACATATATTGATTATTTCCGTTAGCAGGCAGAAGATTACATACCTTTTCCTCAATTTCATATAACATCAGATATATTGACATGAACATAATTATCTTTAAGAATCGAACTCTGGCCTTGGAGTCTATTGTACCACAATTGTGTAATGCACGTAATGGAGTCACCTCGTTGAGTTTCTTGTCAATATCTTCTCATCAGTGGTTTTTCCGAACAGGTAGTAAATTTTATGACATTCATAAGTGCTTTCTGTAAGCTCAAAGTCAAAAGCTTTAAGTCAAAATTGGCTTTAAGCACAAGTAGGAGGCATAGACGGATGCTTGGGGGGGGGGGGGGGGTTACTTTTACTTGTATTCAGAGCTTTAATTATATTGTTGCAGTCTTTAATATTATCATCACTCGCATGCTTCTGTCAAAAGTGGTTCCTGTTTTATGCAATGAAGTTATAAAAACACTGGAAGATGATATATTAAAGATTTAAAAAATTACACCTCGTTGAGTTTCTTGCCGGTATCTTCTCATCAGAGGTTTTTCCGAACCGGTGGTAAATTTTTTGACATTCATTAGTGCTACCTGTAAGCCTAATCTGAATAAAATATTTTGACTTTGACTTTGACTTTGACTTTGATGACAATTATGATAAATCCCTAAATCCAAATACATGCTTTTAGCTTTTAAATTTGATTGAATATTCGTCCCTTTAAAATTGATGTAGACCAGATTTTAATTTGCAGTCAAGTGCAAGTTGCATACCCACAACCACATTGCAACTAAAATGGAACAAAAATTTCGCGACGGTCCCCTCGTATTAAATCTGAAGTATGACAGTTCTCAAATTAAACAGATTCTCATTCTCTACCAATAATAATAAACGTAATGTCCTACCTATTCAGCGCCAAAACAAACGCTGCTTCCTTCTCGCTGTATTAATTATGTACAAATTGTAAGTTACAAAAACAGACACGATTCTATCATTTCGCTTTGTAATCGGTGTATGAGTAATTAAAAAATAGCGATGTAAATATTGATACATTGTACATTTTTTACCTTAACATCAAGTTTTGAAGTTTTGCGCGTTACTACGCTTTACAAAAAGTACACGTAACTTACACCTTATACTATGGCTGTATGTCAGTGTTGCCAGATTTATTTTCATGCAAAGCGGGATTTCGAAGCCTTTTGTATAAAAAAACGGGACTAATTCGTGGAACGTAGGACATAACATAAATAGCTTAAATAATCAGCAGATTTTTAATACGTATCGACTTATTTGAGTTTTAAATTAAATTTACAGTGATGATAGACAGCTATAGAATATGTTTTTTTAAGAAAATACGGTGCTTTGCCAAAAAACGACTACCATCTAGGTTACTGGTCGAGTATCTCCGTAAAACGGAACTGAGCCTGTCCCGCGCGGGACATTTCATTTTGGGCTAAAAAACGGGACGTCCCGCCAAAATCGGAACGTCTGGCAACGCTGCTGTATATGTACCTACTTATTCTTCACACTTGTATATATATACTTACCCCTACACTATTATCTGGCACACTAGTGTTTATCTCAGACATAATACACCCGTCCTTTTCACAGACGCTAACTAGTTAGAAGGGGATAAAATATGCTTTATGTTCCTGACAAAAGATGGGGTGTTCAGTCCTCTAGTGTATTGACTAGATGTCAATACAAGTCTGATTGTCTTTCACGGAAGTCTACGTCACTACGATCACGCAATAATAGCCATTATGTGTGATAAGAAGTTTATTTACCTTTAAATCCTTTATTTAGATATCTAATTGGACTACAACGTTACTATTAATTTATGTAAATTGATTACTGATTCTTATCATTAGGTTTTGACTGGATTTGAAATTGATAACGGGGTAGCGAATATAAAATATCATTTATAATTTTACGCGATGACACTGATTTTTCTTTAATAATATTTAAAAATCTAAACGCTTTATTTAATGTTTTAAACTTTAAGCGTTTCTTAAATGAGTGTAGTTTTAAAAAATTAAAACAAATTTATGACATAGCGTGCGTTTAACGCGTTGCGTCATTTCGACAGGGTTCTAAAGGGTGGTAGATACGTGAATGTATTTTCCCTACTGTACGTAGGCCACGCCAACTTATATCATGACAAACTGTGTATCACATACGATCCTGAATGCTTATGCTTAATAGGTATTGTTGTAGTTAAAATAAGCTGCTAGTAAATAAATTAAAACAACCTTTTTTAAATTCACTCTTTTCAAAGTTTATCTTATGAATATAAAACTGAAATGATTATTGGTCATTTTAATAATAAGACAATTTGCTTTTGAAATTTAATCGAAAGGTAAATAAAGTTTAGTTGCTCACAGTTTCCTGTAGTCTTTCTTTGCTTATCTGGTTTTATTTTATTTATTAGAAGTGAAACTCATTTACCCATTTAAGGATTAAGGAAAAGGCAATAAACATTAACTTCGCATTGACTCAAGATATCATTAAAGAGTCTTGTGATATGATATTTATAGAGTCTTATGATAGTTTATAGAGTCATTTAATTGCAGTATCACCTTTGCGGTAAAAGGTAGGCGGGGCGGGTGTCTGTCAGTGCTCTGCCAATAGCTCCCTGCGGTGCCATCGATTGATTCCTTTTTGACGTATTCCTGATTGGACAGATTATGTTTGGCCAGATTCTGTTTTGGCCATATTCTTTTACAGATACATTCTGTTTTCGCCAGAAAAATACACATACATATATTAAGTCCAAACAAGAACATGACCAAATCAGAAAGAAACAGGAATATGCCAAAAATGCTTAGCTTTCAATCACCAATCAACTGTAGCTTACTCCACCCCACCGCCTCTTGCCGCGCAGGTGATATGCCAACCAGAAGGTCACTCTATAGAGTAAACACTTCCGTATTCGGCAGCCTTCAAAGGATGGGCACAATACTACAAAAACTAGGTGCCAGTTACGTGTACTTTGGGTGCCAGTATACGAGTATATAGGTGTTTACCCTGGTACGCTTGTCCACTCGTCTTTCCTCGGTAATTCTCCAGAGTTTTCACTGTTGCTCATTATCGTTCCTCAATTAATTGACAAAATACCTTACGTTAAGCAGCAATTTTTGCTAAAACTGCTATCAATTCCGAGTACAGCATCTATTCTTGTCTGAAGTCCATGTTAGAGAATCTGTATTTCAACAATTTTTTGAAGGAACAGTAATGAGCAACGGTATAAATGCTGGAGAATTAGCGTCCTGCCAGGGTTTCTAAAGCGCCTGATAAAGCTCGTCGAGGCGTTCCTAATTCGCTTGGCGACCAATGTTTTTAATCTCCAAAATGAAATTCACTAAAAAAAGTAAAGCTCTGTTTTTAGTTTTTTTTTCTTTAAGTATCGGGAATAGAAAAACGACGCAGCGTAAGCTCTACGACAGCTTTACATACAAAACGGCTCGAAATTATGACGTCAACTATGTTAGTGTTCATTATCTTTACAAGTAAATATATGGAAATAAAAACAAAAATCACGTTCACAATGAAAATTACAGCTTTTATATGATCATTCCAATGACAAAACTTTTTTTCTTTAGCAGGGTTCAAACAAATACTAATTATATTCTGAAATAAAAAACATATAACTTCATTTTATTCAAAATTTTCATACCGTTGAATCGCTATAGCCTTCAAAAAGAATACGTTCATACGAGTAAATATAGTAAGCAAGTATCTATGTAAGTTATTGACCACATGATTTTAAAATACCAATTTAGAATAAATTTATTTTCGTCGTTACGCTATTTCATTTGGTTTATGACGTCATGTACCTAATTATGGTTTTTTTTCTACTAACCTGCATCTGCATCTGAAACCAAGAGTCGAGGAGCCCGGAGGCATGCGGAGCGCCCCAGCGGCTGCCGCCAGGGACAATCTGAAAGTGGAGGCAAAATTGTCATCCAGCTTTATATGGACCACTCTTTTTATTTAAATATTAAATTAGTCTCAGTGTGCATTATACTTTAAATTATAATTCTTAGACCTTTTTTAATTTAAAATTAAAGTATTTGTGAGTGCAACGCAACGGTTTCAAAAAAGTCAGCTTTGATGGTCCGTTTTTTATTCTAAGTACAGAATTTTAATATTAAAAACAAATTGGCAGGCACTGAACCACAGAATAAGAATTTATTAAAAAGCTTCATTATATCGTGGAAAAGTTAAGTGATGTAATTAAACTGTTCCAACGGACTTCGAAAGCCATGCATTGTAGGAATCCACAATAAAAGTAAATTATATCTATAAGTGTGTCCCCGGTAGGTACGTATCGAGCCTCAGCGGCAACCCTATACCCTATACTACCCAATAGCTCCTAACTGCAAAAGCTTTTCAGTAGAAGCACCTCACTCCTACAAGGGCTCTTAAAAGTAGCCACTTAATTATTGTTTATTAGTCGGATCGAGTGTGTCAAACAAATCATGCCGCTTATAAACCATGTATTTAACAATTCAAATCTTTATTATATGGCTCTCGCATCGACATCGATTCTATCTACTTTGAGGCTAATAATAAAAAACTGACATCGAAGCCATTCATTCAAAACTATCAGCTTATTATGCAAATGCTAAGATTGGAAACCATTCGACACTGTATTGTGGACAACAAACGATTCGTATTATTCATAACCGTACTCTTAAGCTTTCATATAGAAAAGTGGAGGAATCCATTTATCGGTGACATGTGAGATTCGATGACTACTTCACGTCTGTTTAAATTTTTAGTTTAATATCAAAGGGTTTTTGCTAATGTAAACCGCCTAAGCACCCTGACGTACGAATACTCCATGGCAGTCTGAATCAAAGAGCCGCACGACGAGATTTTATCGATCGTGTAGCTTAACTGGTATTATATTATTATTATTATACGATGTGACATACAGCCAGCGACATAACCTACAGAGACCAATAGTGCAAACATGCATTATATGCCCTTACTCTCTTGACAATAGAGTCGTGTGTCTTTTTGACCCCTGCGTCAGTGTTGGTATATTTACTGCTCACTGTATAAAAGTCATCTGAGCCATTTTCTTTTTAGCCGTTTTTAAGTACAGACTACGGTAGACTTACATATAACTAGTATTTCGTACAATCATTGTACAATGAAAGCGAGGGTCTTCAAGACGAGTTAAGTCCCTTAACACACTGGATTAACGCGGCGCGGGTGGCATGGCGCTACCGTAATTTTTGCTGTAAAATTTCATAGATTAGCAATAATCAATTTTTGATTTTTATTGGGGAATAGGTCAACAAATCCACTGCATTATTCATTATAGCGTACTTCTTTATCTTTACATATTATAAAGACGCTATCTGTTCCTGTCTGTCCGCATCGTACCTTCGGCCGTCTTCTTCTAAACCACGCAACAGATTTAAATACGGTTTTCACTGTCATTTAGACAATTTTGTAAGGAAAGTTTTTTGTAAATTATATCCTAATTGTATCCCTGCCACCGGGGGCGGGGCGCTAGTATTGAATATTGTGAAATTACTAACAGACCCTGCAACCCTGTAAAATGTCGTTTTCTTGAATTTAAGTTGGACTACATTCTAAAAGTCATAGCGATGTTGTAAGTACCAGATGAAGTTACAATCGATATGTCTTAAATTCAATTCAATTCAATAAACTTTATTTCGACCAACAGGGATCATAAAATAAAAATAACATTAGGTACACTCAATTAAATTACATATTAGCAATTATTAAAATTATTAAATAATAACTCTCAGATCATTTTGGAGCTGTAATTTTTAGGATGTTAGATGAATTCACTGAAATAAAGAAACGAGGGCCTATGCAGAGTAATATAATAAATAACAAATTATTAAAATCAAATAGATAAACGATAGTTCAGGTACGGTCAGCATCAAATAGATAGAATCAGCCAAAGCTGCCAAATATATTGAAAGTATTGAAACACGTCTATTCTCTGGAAATATTTAAAAAGTATGCCTTTTTGGTATGGTTTTGAATGTTTTATCGATTGATTATAATAAGTGTAAGTAATATTGCATACTCATTAGGGTATTAGAGCAAATGGCAAAATCGGACCTGTTTCCGTTTTCGATTTCTGAACACAAATATATTAAACTCTATGTAAGTTTTACATTAAAACCAAGCTAAAAAATAGTTTGAGTTCAGTCAACGAAAATGTTTTCACATGCCTGCTCTACATGCAGACCCATATGGCAGAAAGTCGATTGTCTCTAGGTATAGTTTTCTTAAACAGAGGATTGAGTTTATACCCCAAATCTGACACGACCGTATAAATATATATCTATGTCACTAGTTATACCTCGTTTTTTTTTTAGATGAAAAATGTTGTTAACAATCTTGGTAAGGCCTTTTTCGTACAAGTGCTACTTGTACGAAATAAAAAACGGCTGCTATAATAGCACAATTTATTTGAAAATAGCTATTTATGTATTTTATTGTTGCAATTTTGCAAGAAAAGACTTACAATGATTGTTTACAACATATCCCATCTTAAAAAAACGAGCTATAGTCAGACAGTGCCGCAGGAAGAGATAAATAAAACTTGGGCGGTCAGGTTAAGATTGCAGTTCGCAGTTTTATAACTATGAGTGAACAATTCCCGTAATTTAGGTACTATCGATATAGTACCTAAATTACGATCAGAGGCTAAACTGTTCTTTTCTTTTTTTTATGTGGGCAATAACTATGCAATCATTTTTCATTGACTTAATGTGCTTGAAAATTAAGGGTGTATCAACCGTTCATCTTAAAATATAGCTTATCGACTCTCTGTTTTCATTTATTAAGTATGCACTTTTTCTTTAAATTCATATACAAGTATACTTTTTTCTTAATTTGCAGAGCCCATTGTACTTCGGCTGTTTTTCGCCATAAGGCATGTCAACCAATATGCCTGCCTAGCTATAAGAAATACTGTCGAATCTCCTGTGAAATTTTCCTGTCTGTGTTTTTGTGTTTTGTTTATAAGACTATCAATGAAGAGTAAGTAGTTGTTGTTATTGTTTTGCAATCAAAAAGTGTTTTGCACCTTATCGCTTAACATCCGCGTATTTACAGCGCACGAGAAAATTAAAGGCGCATAGTCATAAATGAAGCTACTAATGTTGGCTACATATATTCGCACATTCGTACTGCAACTTTCAATTGGGACAGTGTGGCTCTAGAACTACCAAAACATTAAGTGCTAAACTACTTAGTGTTTTAAAAAAATGCGCAGACGCAATTTTTTTTCTAGCTAGGTGTAATTTCTGGGTAAATTCGTTTTTTCGTTTTTGTTAGATCGGTCAGGAGTGGAGCTCGATCCCCTTTACACTTAATGCTAAGTAGTTATGATTATGATGAGCTATTAAACTGCTTTTGTTCTGTGAGCCGTTTGAGAAGAGATTGGTAATTTATTCGCGTGCTATGACATCATGGGTCTCGGCAGGCGGAGCATTAGGCGATTGAAATTATTTTTTAACTGGATGCGAATTAAAATTTAATTAAATAACTAATTGCATAACCTAACTAAGTATTTCGTATTTTTAAAATAACATAATCAAACCTTTATTTTACGTACACGGTAAATCTTATTTCAATGCAATGTGGTGACTTTCCTGCGAAAATAATGTGCCGAGGCTACTGAAAGGGGGGTTTACCGTACTTAGTCACTTCAACCTTACTTATACGACATGTAAGTAATCTGTCATATAAATAAATTTGCATTTTTACTTACATTTTCTTAATTTAACATGTACGCAGTTTCTAAGTGAGATGATTTAGACTCTATACGTACATTGAAAATAAAGTTTCGAGGTTTGCCAAAAAGGTTGGTAGATTTAGCAACAATATTAAATGAAACGAGACGTACCTCGTTGGACGGACATAAACACAAGAAAAATTGTCTAAATATGTTGCAACCAGAGTAAGGGCTTAAATTTACAAAGAGTACTTTAAAAATCAATTTTGGCATGGTTCCGTCTATTAAATTGTTTGAATATGTTGAGTTGAGTTGAATTGATTGAACGCCAACCATTTTCCAGTGGTGAAATTAACTGAAATGCATGACAGGACCGTCGACTTTGGTACAATATACGCGGAAACTGGTAAATCCAACTTAATTTTTCTCAGTGTGTTAATTAGCGTCTTTCAGCAACGAAATTATCTTATACTGGATATTGCTGAACTGTAAATAAAATCTTGAATTTAAATACGACTATCTTTACGTATACTTTCATAGAAATTAAAAATTGCTTAAATTATAATTTCAAAAAAATATTGAGGTTTTGACACCTAAAAACTTGAACAAGGTCTGAAAAAAGATAAATATCTGTTTCATACAGTCAATACAAATAATTTAAACAAAACTTATAAATTATAAATGTAAATGTGACATTTAGTTAGGAAAAGTTTTTAAAATGTTGATATCTGAAGTTATTTCCGACCAGAACTTTAAAACCATTCATGGAACCTTTTCACAATAAATGCCATCATAATTCCCTTGACAAGAATTAGCATATGATTATGACAAATACTGTGTAAACGTTTCACGTTGGGTTTAATAACCACGGATCGGACATACAGCCGCGCCGCTTGCCGTCGGACGGCGTTGATGTCTTTTCTATGCGCACGCCCAGGGCCCCTATTCTGGGTTCATGCGAGATTCATCTCGCACGAGAATAACTGTCTATTCCCAAGGAAATCTGTAATTTTTGACGCATGTGGCATGCGAGATAGCGTCTCGCATGACCCGAGAATTGGGGTCCTGAACTTGCCGGAACTCATTCCTGCAATACCTTGTATGTACCTTGGGGTATAATTATTTTTAAATTATTTATTTAAATGCTGGATGTATGAAGTTGTGTTTGCTCGTGATTAGATTGCGGGGCGGCCAGAAATGCGATTCGGCATTACTGTTAGATAAATATTGACTTTTGTTTTCTAACTGTCCAACTTGTTTCCAGCAAAATAAGTTGCTTAGTTTATTATTTTGAAACGAAGTTAATTGTCCGTAGCGAATTTTACCGAAAGTCCTATTAGGATCTTAGCACGCGTTATATTTATGCCATCAGTAACTAAGTAATGTTCTTAATTGTAAATTAAAATTAACTCTAGTATGTATTATATTTTTACTTGACGTTTCAGAGCACAATGGTTCAGGAAGTTAGTATTCCTATATTTACTGGAATACCTACATAGGTTTTCATAAGTTCTCTGCAATCCGCCTTTGTTGACTTGCAATATTTAGAAAAAGACACAAAATACAGACACATTCATATCAAACATGCAAAAGAAGTATAAATTCGCTGCAAAACTTTTAATCGATATATTTAATACTACTACCAATTAATATTTGCCCTAGATTTAATGTTTATAAATAATTATCTTTGTTCATCGTCTGTGCGTTTTTTTTTACCGCTGATTCGGTAACGATGAAACTTTGGTAAATTGTAGAGCGCGCGCCCGCGAAGGTTTCTGACAAAAAAACATTGTAACGCATGCCGGGCTCAGCAGTGTTCAGTAAAGATATGTTAAAGAACCATTACAATGATTGGAAACGCTCAAATTGTTCAACGAATCACCTACCTATATCTTACGTGTGTTTGTTTGGAACTTCACTGCATAAAAAATTGTGCGAGTCTAGGTTTTTACTGAAATTTCTGATCAACGTATCGCCTAGCAACCCCCACATTCTCGGCCGAAGCAGCAGACTGCGCCTCCGCCGACCGCATATTGAGCTGACCGTTGTGACTGCTGCACTGGGATACCAGACACAAGTAACGCCGCACACTAGCACTAAGGGAAGCCGTAAGCATGTCGAGAGCTCGAGCGGCGTGGCATCGGCGACCAGCTCATTAGCCCTCGACCGGTACTGATCGCGCCCGAGTTCGGTCCCAAGTAGCGCCGGCGCAGACAGGGATCCCGAATCAGATGCACTACGAAACGAGCTCGACCCGCCGACCAAAACTGCACTCAACTTGATTAAGTACACTCAACAGAATAATAATTTGAAGGAGCATATGATCCGTGATACTGGGCATTTCGGGGTGGTGTCGCGTCGTACCTGGTCGCCCACAAGGTCCTCGGCAGCTCTGATCGCGCAGCAGGCCTCCATTCCCGGCAGGCCGGGCGTCGCGTCGCGTGTTCGGGCCGCAACTGTCACACGCGTCGCGGGGCCATGGCGCACGCCTGCGCGCGACTGCTGCGCGGGACCAACTGCGTGCGATAGGTGATAGCCGCCGCGACCTCCTTCGCGGGGTTGCAATGAAAGTGATTAGGTTCTTGCGCGACTGATAACGAGGGCTAGCTCGCTTCGGCGCCGCGTTCCAGTTGGTTCTTTGTGTACGTGGCGTGGCAGATTGTAATCACTATACTTTAGGTACCTATCTTACATTGATATTATCACAAGCCATTCATTTTCAGCCATATATACCTACGAGTAGGTATACGAGTAGGTATTTCGTTACATGTGGTATTTATTTTCTTTAAAAACAACTGATTTATAACACTGCTTTCTAAGCAGAAGCACATCATTACGCAGATGATATGTTACTTAACCATGTTGCCCCACAGCTACATAGGTATGCATTCTAGCAAAGTATACACCAACCATTAAAATGTGCACTTGGTTGTAAAAAATATACGAATCTATGTACCTATTATACCTATTATGTCCAGATATTTCTGAGCACCAGCCCCTCTAGCACACTAACGTTTATCGCTGACATAAAGCATTTGTCCCTTTCGCACACGCATACTGGTTAGAACGGGATAAATGCTTTATGTCATCGATAAAAGCTAGCGTCCTAGGCCCCTGGTGCGCTTCGATTTACCTACCTATCTGACAGCGACCGTATAACGTTTAATTTTTAAGAATACGGTATTTTTAATGTTTTTATTTTTAAAATGTAAAGAATTCTTGAAACAATGTAATCGTGTGTTTTAATTATTTTTCTATGATTATTATTACGAGTAGTAAAATTACAGCGGGCAAGCCTCCGGAAACGCTTTTATTGTAATACTGTCGGCTTTTATGTAAATAATTAATTACTCTCGTAAAATAACTACATATATCTATATTTTTATCTGAACACTAATACCTAACTATATGTTAAAACACAATAAAAAATGTATTGGCCATTTTATAACTTTGTATCACTATAATTTCTAAAATGTAGTTTTTTCTTTTGACAAATATTTTTAATGGCGATCAACAACAATTTCACGCTTTATGCAATTCGGTGGTTATACTGGGAAAGGCGGCCGCTTTAACTTTTCCGTAGTAAAGATGCGTGATTCAGAAACCCTTTTTAAACGACTTCAAAAGAAGGAGGAGGTTCTCAGTTTGACTAAGAACTTCCACCAACTTTTTACAAACTAAGCTCAGCGTGCCTAGCACGAATACTCGGCACACGTTACTCGCTACGTGACTCATTGCGTCTCACTTCAATTGGGCTAGTTAGAACAAGACGCACAGAGCTACGCAGCCAGTTAACGCGTGTAGCAAAGTTTCGTGCTAGGTGCATAGTTTTACGGAGACGCGACTGTATGAGCCCGATCAATTCAAACATTCAGTCATGTATGCGAGCGTTCGATCAGACGCGCTTGCTTGATATGCAGCGTTGCTCGATGCGACGCACGCTACGTCAATCGCGACGGAAATCATCACGCAACGCCCGACGTCTTCGTCAATGGATCCACACCACATATCGCCATCATAATTATTTATGGATGTACCTACTTGCGCGTAAGACCGTAGGTCCCGACGAAGGTATCGCTGCTTCTCAGCTGTCGTGGTCACGGTGAAACCTTTAGATCCCACGGCATGCGGGGTAGCGTCAGGGAACAGTTTTAGTCGGGGTAAGTCTCCCATTTTGGGGGAGAGTCCTACCTACGTGACCCTGGAGCCGCCCCAGGCTCGGGGTGGACATAAACCCATCTCTGTTAAAAACGGTATCACTTCCACTCATTGAATTGTTTTGAAATTGGGTAATTGTGTGTATGTTAAACTTATAAGAATACAATAATAAAGTACAGTCAACAAAAAACATGTATTAAAAATGAAACTTTTAACAAAAACTTATTAAGTATACTTAACACACATTACACTTTGAAATTTTGATCTCCCTTATTATCCCCAATTGCAAGGCTATTAAAAATAGTAAGCAAGCTTAACTAATACCTTTCCAAATTTCAAATCGGTAGCATTATTAGTTTGCTGAAATAGTATGATAGACAGAGCAGCGGACAGGCAGGACGGTTTCGCACCATAAGGGTATCATTTTACCTTTTCGGTACGGAACAGTAATTACAGTAATTATTGCCTATACATATATCCAGTAATTAAACAGCAAAGAGTCAAATATCTAATAATATTAATAGGGAAAAATTCTGACATTCATAGGTGCTTCCTGTAAAGCCTAATCTGGATACAGATATTTTTACTTCTGACTTTTGAGGAAATGATGACTTATGTCACCCGTCGAGAAATTATAATGTTTATCTCTTTTCCACGAAATAAGGTACAATAATTGCAATCGGATGAAAAGGCGACAAAACTTTGGATTTCAGGTTATACAAGTTGATCATTGCAATTATGTTGTATTGGTCTTAAATGGCCCGACATGCTCTTGTGTCCGGATTTTTACGGATCTGTTAGGAAACCCTAAAAGCTGATTCAGCATCCTTACCGCCTATGTAAGACCGAAGAACTATCCGTGACCTTGAAGAAGGGTTGCGAGGCAGTTCAGGC
This sequence comes from Ditula angustiorana, assembly GCA_963691745.1. Classification (NCBI taxonomy): domain Eukaryota; kingdom Metazoa; phylum Arthropoda; class Insecta; order Lepidoptera; family Tortricidae; genus Ditula; species Ditula angustiorana. Next base: position 4,750,769 of record OY829472.1, on the reverse strand, counting down.
GAGCGCTCAATACCAAATTTAAAAACCGAAGGAACTCAAAACATTACGGTTTTGTGAACATCGAGAGCGTTGGTAGCCTAGTATCTAGTGGGGTGGACTAGTTCGATCCCCAATCGTACGCTTTGTACCAAAGCGTTACTTTAACTTATTTACAGAGCCTCAGAAGTAGCTAAACACTAAAGAACCTTGTCGTTGTAACGTACGAAATGAGAGTTGTTCGAATTTATCAGATTACTGACATCGACAAGGAACTGAAATGTTAAGCTAATTCTGAGGCTAAGCGTACATTACCTAAGTAGACCAAAAATATCGCGAACCTGTGCACACATGTGAACGCATTTTCCTTACGTCCTTTGTGGTGCAGGTGCCGACCGATCATCTGTCGACCTTCATAAAGCAAGAATTCTGGCGGAAGGGAGTCGCTTTCCGTCGTTTTCGCGGACGGTTCCTGGGCACCCTGAAACTTGGTCACACGTCGCATATGTATTTTTTTCTATGGGCCTATGCAGCCTGAAACGAATGGTTTTATTTATTTATTATCATAACTAAGTATGATAAGTATCTAGTTTTTCTGGTCATGTCTGACCTTTAAGATAAAAAAATATTGAAAACACTAAAGGATTTTTTCGACACTATTTAATGACCGGTTCTTAAATTCAGACAGTGGATCGTTTTACCTACTAATAGTTAAATTTTCATATTTGTATATTCTATAGGAAATCTGTCATAATATGACGGCTGGACAGTGATTCTCTAAGCGCCACAGCGACGTGCTCGTGGCTGGAGCAGCGTCCTGTTTTGCTCAAGCGCAAGCTCGAGTGAGCGAGACTTCGAGTCCGACGCTGATGCGCTCAGAGTATAATAGTGGTAGGTGGAACGATTCGTTGTTGGACCAAAGGAACTAGGCATAAGTTAATATAAGTATTTAGAGTGGAAACCAGAGCCCCCAGCACGAGTAGCACGTAAGCTATCTCTTTCTAATCAGTTAACGTGAGAAAGAGATGATTTTATATCTGATCAAAGCAATCACGCTAACAATGTAGATGCAGCTTCTCAATTTGTGCGTTATTTTACATCTTAACTTCGGCCTCTCTAGCAGGTACTCGCACCGCAACCAAAGAATAAATAATAGTACCACATAGTACTAACGTACAGAAACTTCTCTTTTTCGACCACCATTAAACGAAATCCAACTTTATGATCATGCACATAAAGTTCGTATTACTTCATGAACATTCGCCAGGCGGCATATGTCAAAAGGAAGGCGCCGCCCGCGCCCGCCTTCCACCCGCAATGCCCTGACGCACCGCTAGGGTTGGGCTGCTTACTGTAAGACTATCAACGCGCGACACAGAGTGAGCGGGCGCGCGCGCGGCAAGCCCGCAACCTACTGCGATTAACCTATGCCATAGGTAATGCGGCGAGCGCACCTACATTGCGGAGTGGAACCCCCCTGCGCGCAACATAATTTAGAATTTCAGATTGCAGTTTAATCTTATTCGTTACCTAGAGCTGCACGGCGAGTAAAAGCCCAACCTATATCGTCAACTTTCGCCCACAGAAACTGGTGCAGTTTTTTTATTAACAGAAGGGATCATGTTCGAAGGTATAATGATAGAGTCTAAGTGGTGTGTAAGTGTAATGTGTGTGTGCCGTGTAGTGTTAGTGAGTGAAATGTGTGATAGCGAGAGGTGTCTGTGCTGATAGCATGGTCAGTGTCGGGTAATGGTACAAATAAAAAAAATACGCTCTGAACTTGGAAGTACAGAGGTCCTCGTTTCTATTAATTTCTTGCTATAGCTATTTGCAACCTAAATTTCCCATTCGTGTTACAGTCAGCGTCAAATATACCAGAGCGGGCAAGGTGGTCAAAATATCTGAAAACACCCGAGCGTATTTGACAATAGAGTCGAGTTCAGATATTTTGAGACCTTGCCCGCTCTGGTATATTTGACGCTGACTGTACTATAATTATAAGGTAACCGTCCCAGTACTTGACACGCGCAAGGCATTGTTTTTACCAGTATTCATATCATATCTCCTATCTTCTCGTCAATTGTTGGGTCACTGTCAAAGATTGGGACCGTTACCTAAATACCGTTACCTAAATACATAAATGAAGTAGAATTAAGTAGAATCCGAGTAAACTGTATTTATAAATGCACTACTATAAAAACGGCATGAATACTCTCTATAATTATTGATAAAGCAAAGACAATGTAACGAATAGACTGACAGTTGCATTACGAAAATCTAGCTCGAGCTCATTTTTAAACCAGTTAAACTACATCGCGGGCTACTTTTCAACCAAAAGAAGTGGGTCCAATAAGGAGTAGCAAATTGGCATTGATAAGGCTTCTTTAATAGTAGTTTATGCAACTGCTATATAATGAGAGGTCTTAAAACACGAGTATGGTTTTATGAAACGAGCGTCAGCGAGTTTCATAATAGGATCACACGAGTGTTTTAAGGCCTAATTATATACAGTTGCATACATTACTTTATCTATACACATATCATAACTGCAAAAACCGTAACACCAAAAAACCAACAAACGAATGACAACAATAATGGCGATAAGTCGATCCATCTGTCAAGACAAACGATTTTTTTAAATCATAGACAAATGAACGAAGTCCATATTCTCATGTCACTCGAGATCAAATGTCGTGCGTTTATATTAAAAAAACATACTGGATTGACGTTTCATATCTATAGATACTAAAATAGAGACCCACTTGCATTTTGACAGCTCTTCCAAATTTAAACTCATAACGTTCCAGACATCGGTATGTAATGACGATCAAAGTTCAGATTTACCTACTACCACAGACAAGAATTTTCTCATAATAAAATTGGTTTTAATAATGCTGGTCATTTCCTACGGTTTCTGAAAGCAATATAGAGCACTTATGATATGTGATTAGATAAACGTTATTATTGAAACTACCAGCTAAAACTGCGTTTCTAAGAGAACAGTAGCCGTAAAGCAGGAAACTAAACAAAGAGAGGGCGTTGCGCTACTAGTTTTTTCTCTTATGAAAGAGGAAGATAAACACGCAAGTGGGTCACCTGGTGGTAAGTGATCACCACCGCCTATAGACACCCGCAACACCAAGAAGATTGCAGATGCGTTGCCCACCCAGCGGGCTAAAATGGAATACCTCTTGTGCCAGTAATTGCACCGGCTGTCTTGCTCTCCACGCCGGAACACAACAGTGCAAGCACTGCTGCTTAGCGGCAGGATTAGCGAGCAAGATGGTGGCAGCGATCCGGACGGACCTTGCACAAGGTCCTTCTATCCGCAATTAATAGTCTTCAATGCATAGTCTGTAATTTTTCCCAATATCTTAACTTATTTTAAAGCGCGCCCCGCCCGACGCATTCAGAAATACTGTTTGATATTACATATATATATATATATATATTTTTATACAACATAGGAAGGCAAACAAGCAGGTGGGTCACCTGATGGTAAGTGATCACCACCGCCTATAGACACCTGCAACAACAAAGAGAGTGCAGATGCGTTGCCAACCCAGAGGGCATATAACATAAATACTAAAATCATGAACGTGAAAACTAGATTGCAAATATTTATTTATTTATTTAAACTTTATTGCACAATAAAAACAATAATGTACAAATTAACTTACCGGACTTAATGCCATAAGGCATTGTCAACCAGTCAACCATTAGGCTAAACAGAAAGTATAAGTGCAGGATCGTGAATAAATAAAAACAAGAATAACACAAACCAACCGGAATATACATACAATACATATCGATGAACTTACACACATACATGGTATTATACAATACATATATACAACACTAGCGGACGCGCGCGACTTCGTTCACGTAAAATTAGTAGCCTATGTCCGTCAGGAATAGTGTAGCTTTCTATCTGTGAAAGAATTTTTGAAATCGGTTCAGTAGTTCCAGAGATTACCCCCTACATACAAACAAACTAACAAAAAAACAAAGTTTACCTCTTTATTATATTAGTGTAGATGTAGATTAAAAGTACCCAGAACAGTTACACTAAACAGCTACTAAACCTAAAGCTTCTCTGAAAAGTGCTAAATAAAAGCATAAAAGTAATAATAACACATGGTTACGAAATTTTAATTTTTGAAATTTTCCGGAAGTTTTTTTCACTTTTGTTTTATCTTTTGATACAGTGAATTTAAATCTACCAGCCGTTTCTATCTATCAGCTTTTATTTTCCGTATTAATTTTTTGTATTTTTGTATTTTTCTACAAAATTACATACATGTCATATCTCCATAACTAAGCTAATAGATGAAAAAGATTTTTATTTTCAGAATCAGGATGCCATACGGTTAATGAAAGCTAATTAACGGTCCGGAAAAATCATTGTAATTACGTGTAATAAGTGTGAAATATCAATATAATTAGAATGGGAATTGAGATTTTATAGATAGGTATCTAGGTAAAGTAATGATATCTTCACGTTTTATTTAAGTACCGATACATTAAAGGGGTTTGATTTACTATACAGGGTTATCACAACGTATTCCTGTGTTGCGGCTATAGGAGAGATTAAAATTAACCGGTTAAACCCCATAATTAACGTTTATGTTTTTAATAAGTAGATTCAGAGCGTTACTTTGCGCAGGTCTACGAGTACATCAACAAACTGGAACAAATTACCACGTCGCTACTCTGCAAACTCTTTTTAAGTTTTACCACGTTTTACAAAGGAAAGTTATATTTATAACATCAAAAAATCAAACAAAGTTTTTTTTTGTCACAAGGAAACATTGACATTAAAAAAATTTGTTGTGGAATAAAAGTGACCGAAAAAAAGAATAACCTATGAAAGGTGACAGGTAGCTTATTTGAAAAACAGAAACGTATTTCTAACTTTATAACCATTATAATCAAGAAAAATTTAACTGAACAAGTTAATCACAGACAGGCAGAGAGTCATTTTAACTAAAACTTAAAACAACACTCACTTACATTTTTTTTTAAATTAGTTATCCTCGGTTTAATTATTAAACGTAACAAATGAATACTAACTAATACAACCACAACAGATCAAAAATAAAGTTAAAGCGCGTAAAATGGAAATACATTTGAATTAAAATTTTGGCACAAGTATGAGTAAGTCAGTATAGTCACCAGAATTTGAATTAAAAGTAAATTTTGTTTCGAGTAGTTATTTCTTCGTATGAAGAAAAAACAAATGTTTAAATTCGAGTTATAATTGATTGTGTGTAGGTACCTCAGTCGGGGATTTTTTTAGGTATTTAAGTAAGTATTTGTACGTGCACCTAATTAAGTTTGTGTTTTATTTTACTTTGTATTTTTTTTACGTTAATTTTTTACTCAATTTTAAACTACATTACAATCGGTTCATTCGATTCGAAGCTACATATACAGGCAGGCCTCAAACTTATAACACCTCTCTATACATGTATTGAGTCGGATCGAAAGTTGAAAATCAAAATGAGCCTTTTTAAAATTATAAATTGACTGCAAAGACCTCAGATTATCTTTAGGTTTTAATTTTAATTTTTCTGCATTATCCGTTTGATCTACCTATAAACACTCTAAACTCTTTAACGTATATCGTAATATTAGAAGCCGTTAAATTCACGTCTTGTAAAATTTTTACTTGTGCTGGGGAATTCCTTAAGCACTGTGCATCTTCTCGAAACGCATTAACTCGTTAGGTAACTCAGTGCGTCACGTTATAACGAGCCTAGTAGAAGAGAGACGCACTGAGTGAAGTAGTAGAAGTCAGATACAAGATTCGATAATTTTCGTCCGCCATTGTCGCGCACGGTTTTTTGACAATTGTACCGTGCATTTTGCCAGTGTCTACTGCGCGGTTTATTTAAAAGTTAAAGCATAAGCCCCGTTTAAACTTCGATTAGTAATTAGGCGAGTTCATACATGTACTGCGAGTTTTCCAGGGGGGGGGGGGGTAGCTGCCCCCCCTGCCCCCCCTGGGTACGCCCATGCCCGTGAAACATTCATTTTAAAATGACTGTTAAGAAGTAGGTTAATAATAACAGACGATACCCAAGCAGACAAGCGCTACAAAAGCTGTATAGTAGCTCTATACAGCTCAGTACGAGTGTGGGAAATATTTCGTCGAGCATGTTCCCCCAAACGTTTTATTTCTTTAAAGTGCCTGTCGCTTGCGCAAAGCAAACTTGGAGTTTCTAGTTAAATTAAAAAGAAAACACAGGCGTTTCGATTTTTGATAACTACACCTTGCGTGCTTTATTATGATTAACGTGACAAATGCCATATCTTTACATTGTATAAAGTAAAGTCGCTTTCCATTCCTGTCTGTCTTAAATCCAATATAAATTAAATAGTGTACGTTCGGCCGGCTTCTCCTTTTAAACCACTCTACGGATTTAGGTCCGGCTTTCACTGTCAGTTCCTACTGTAAATACATAACACCATTACATCAATTGTATATTGCATGTATAGTCGACCAAGTAATTGCTTGATCACTTTTGAACCGTATCCCTTTGTAATACGGTCGAAAAGTGGTCAAGCAATTTCTTGGTCGACTATACTAAACCTGGAGATGCGAGTCCGCTCCGCGCATGGCTTTAATTCAACAAAAACTCGGTTAATTAAAAAAATGACAAATTATTGTTTAGATGTCCAGATAGACTACGATAGTTAGTGACTATTAAGCTAGAGGTCGCTTGTTTGATTTCCGCAAGGGTCATATTTATGAATAATGAATACGATTAGGTGTCAACAAACTGGAATAAATTATAAGTAAAAACTTAAGTAAATGACCTGTTGTATGTAGTTGTGTACAGTTTCCTAAAACCATGATAAATTATATAAATATTTAATATGAGTTGTACACATTAATAAATTACTCTACATATTGTTTTGGTGTTGATAAACAATTTTATTTTTTATCGCAAACCTCTTGGTAATGTTTGTACAAATTACATACATAAAACTCTTTACTTTTGGATATGCAGTGGTCACCGTCTACGAAGTTCAGGAAATGGTGCCATATTAATTTGCAAGTTAAATTCAAAGTAGATGTTTTTAAATTTTCTTCTGTGGTAAACTGCATTGTATTGTTTATTCATGTATGACGACGTAAAAAATGCAAAAACATGGATAATTATTAATTTTTATCTACACATTATATCATAAATGCTCTATAATGCGTTCAGAAACCGTAGGCGAATGAGAATTTTTCTAATTTGTTTCTATATTTGTTCAAATTATTTTTTTATTACATTATTTTAATGTGTACCGTCTATAGATATTTAATAGGTACCTAGCACTAGTAGCTAGTAGCAATGCAGGGCATTGCCCTATGGCTTCTGAACCCATCATAGAGTACTTATGATTTGTGTGTAGATAAAGTAATGTATGCAACTGTACATAATTAGGTCTTAAAACACTCGTGTGATCCTATTGCTGAAGCTCGTTTCATAAAACCACACTCGTGTTTTGAGACTCCTCATTATGCAACAGTTGCATAATAGTATTTTATGCAACTGTTGCATAATGAGGGGTCTTAAAACACGAGTGTGGTTTTATGAAACGAGCGTCAGCGAGTTTCATAATAGGATCACACGAGTGTTTTAAGACCTAATTATGTACAGTTGCATACATTACTTTATCTACACACATATCATAAGTACTCTATGATGGGTTCGGAAGCCATAGGGCAATGACCTGCATTGCTACTAGCTACTAGTGCTAGGTACCTATTAAATATCTATGGACTGTATACATTAAAATAATGTAATAAAAACTGAATATGAACAAATACAGAAACAAATTAGAAAAATTCTCATAAAAATATTGGTTGTTATAATGCTGGTCATTGCCTACGGTTTCTGAACGCATTATAGAGCATTTATGATATATGTGTAGATAAAATACTATTATATCTTATCATGACAATAGAATCATAAGTTGACAGGAATAATCAAACTTAAAAGGTAAGCAAATAATGAGTTTGCAAACCATACGTTATAAATTGCATAGAATGTCAAATTACACTCTTTTTTATATTAAGATCGTCAAAATTACATAAAAAGCATTGAACAATAAAATTAAAACAAAATTAAGATTGCAATGTCAACATAATAAAAAAATAATAAGCATTTTACATAAAAACCAAGTCAAAATTTAAATTGGAATGTCAACATGAAAATTCGTCTCCAACAGGGATCGTCGAAACAAGAATAAATATAAAAGAAGAAATTAATTAAAAACCATATCAAATTATACTTAAAAAAACTATATAAATAAAAATGTATAAATACTGTTTTACTGAATATAATGGATGGTGTAACATAAGTCATGCGAATGTGTGTCATTATTATTCATGTATATTTATTTAAAATCTCATTATTATAATTATTATAAGCTCACGCCTGTTTCCTATATGTATATTTAAGTATTATATTTATCTATTCAAACATATATTATCTGTTATCTAGTTAGTATACAAGTGCGTAGTACAATGCAAGTATTGCTCAGCATTGTACTGGTTCAATTGGTGTAAATTGTACCAAGATATTTATTTATTATTTATTAGTGTCTTCGTTATCCATAAAGAATACTTTTCAATTCCTAGATAATATTGTTAATTGATGTGAACCTTGAAACAATAAGCATTTGTTTACGGTTCCTCGTTTTAATTGACTCGTGCCTCGATTTCGAGCGGCCAATACGAGTGTTCATTCAGTTGTTCATTATGTCATTTCAATTTTGAAATATAGGTACGCTGTTTTAATTTTTTTTAAGTATTTTAGTTTAATCTGATAGTGTAATCCAATAAAGAGCGAGCAGTCTCTTTTATCGCCGCCCACAATACCCCTGCCCGCTAAAAAAAATGGAACAATTGCTGTCACAAAATTATAAGACCACGGCCGGCTTCGCATCTTGAGGAAATAACACAACAATGGATCTTGAAGTACGTGTGTAGCGTACATGTACATACCTAACGAAATGGTATTTTTAGGCAAGTTAATAGAACCTATAAATTATTAAGGAAAACATAAAGGACCCCACATAGGGAGAAAGTGATTTCAGTCAAATCTTACGACATTTTAGTATGATGTAAGATTCAAGTCTTCTGGATACTTTTTTATAAGGGCACAACTCCCTCAGAAATATACTTTAATCACGCTGTAGTTCATTCGCAAAAACTGCTTTGTAAGTAGTATCTTAAGTGTTTTTTCTCAACATAATTGAAAATTGGATAGACGGTTATTGAAAAGGTCCTCTTGAATTATATAAAAATCATAGTCAAGTATGGCAGTATTTAAGCTACCTATTGTAAATTTTTTAATCTTCTTGTGTTGCAAAACAACGATTTTTTTACTAACAAAATTTTAGAAAGCAAACGTGTTTATAAATATTAAGAACCTTTTATACTGGCTCAATGTGCAAAACTGATTAAGTAAAATTACTTAAAATCATAAAAACAGTAAGTTCCAACATATAAGTTTTTTTTTGGACCGTGGAGCCCAAAAGCCCAGAAAAATTGCATTCAGCCACTGGGGACCCTAGAGCTGGCTCGTTTCTTGCTCAACGGATTGGCATCTCAATCCAGAGGGGAAACGCAGTAAGCATCATGGGGAACATACCGCAGGGATCAGACCTGGGGGATCTCACTTAATTTTAGTTTCTCTAGTTTTAGCGTTGGTTTAAGTTTTATGTGTCTATGTCTAGTTTAGAATTTTGAAATGATTATTGTTGTATAAATAAAATATGTTAATCCTAAGTTTCTCGAAGAAATTAACTTCATTTGTCCTGATAAAAACGCCTTTAAAGTTAACGCTAGTCAAAAACACGTTGTATAATAGATTGAGTAATTGTACATTCAATTAGTTTTCCTTGTCCCCAAAAAACAAATGTAAAGTAAGTTATTTAAAAGCTGAACTTTTCATATTGACAAATTCTAATTATGGAACTTGGTTTATTTATCAGCTTTAGGTAAGTAGGTACATAATAAGCCAAGAAAAAGTACATTCGCAAGAGTATACAGAGATAAACATGTCCGTATGTTCAGTTTACGGCGCTTATCGTGACTTCATGACGACACAAGTGCGCTCTTCCCACGGATTAAGTAATATGGCCTGGATAAATCGAAACCAGTTGTTTTTTGTACAACGAAGTATGACTTGTAATTCTGTGTTTTGACGTCACCACCATAAAATGACACCTGCGATTATCTCAAATTCCTTAGTTGTAATTATGATCTTTGATTCTACTAGACCAATACTGAAATAACTTGCGAGCGTTTTACATGCACAGTCGAGGTTTTATACGTGTAAACACTTTTACGCTTTAACCCATTGCAATATCCAATACCCAATTGCTCTTAGACGAAAAAAGAACGCCATTAACTGCAGCTTGGTGTTACATCATCATCCTCCTAGCGCTTTTTCTCGTTCCTAATTTCGGTGGTTTTTTTTACATTTTTTATACAACACAGGAAAGCAGACGAGTAAGTGGGTCACCTGATGGTAAGTGATCACCACCGCCCATAGACACCCACAACAACAAAGGGATTAAAGATGCGTTGCCAACCCAGAGGGCTAAAAAGGAATACCTCTTGTGCCAGTAATTGCACCGGCTGTCTTGCTCTCCACGCCGGAACACAACAGTGCAAGCACTGCTTTAGCGGCAGGATTAGCGAGCAAGATGGTGGTAGCGATCCGGACGGACCTTGCACAAGGTCCTATCACCTGTACGCTTAGAACATGATATCAGATTTGGCAGGTAGGCGGCATTGGAGCGACTGCCATCTGACCACCGTAACCCCTGTTGCAGGGAAAACAGACAGAATGTGCAGGTTCTCCCAAGATGTTTTCCCTTGCCGAAGAGCCTAAGTCAGTAACCAACGCTCTACGCTAATTTTCCAGCGTTTTTACCGTTGCTCATTACCGTTCCTTCATTAATTGTTAAATTACAGATCCTCAAACATGGACTTCAGACAAGAATAGATGCTGTACTCGGAATTGATATCAGTTTTAGCAAAAATTGCTGCTTAACGTAAGGTATTTTGTCAATTAATTGAGGAACGATAATGAGCAACAGTGAAAACGCTGGAGAATTACTGTCTAATTACGGTAATACATAAGTAGAAAAACTCATGACGACCGCTGGGGATCGAAATCCCTCGTGGTCACGATTCCAGCCCCTAGCCACTACCAACACTCTGTTCTCTTTGCTTAAACAAATGCATTGATGACACGATTAATGATGTAGTGAAAATGACGTTCAGCCTACAATTTCTAGTGGTCTTTATTATTAAGACACTAGTTAGACTAAGGCACATGGAAGTGGAAATGAAACTTGGAATCATGTTGGGGCAGCTGATATCTTTATATAGGTCCCAAACCGTCTTTATATAATTAATCAAACTATCTATAGTCTAAGAAACGTTAGAAACAAGTTTTTCATTATATTGTCATTTAAAATTGTTTGCTATTAACTTGGTGTACAGGTTTCTTACAAACAATAATATGGGTAAGTGCTATTGTTTTTAAGAAATCTTTACACTAAAATTGTTCCATTTCTCGGTCAAGATGGAACTGTTATATATGAATATTACACCTACATATACAAACGGCTATGTAAAATTAATTTGTACGCTCGCGCTCATGACGTCTTGCAATTGAAGATAATTTGTTTAAACTGTTGTGGTACGTTTACAACATACCTATGATATCAATGTCAACTTTGTCTTATGTCACTACGTTAAAACTATTTTCAGTTATGTAAACGAACGATCGAAATATGGCACAGATGGTTGAGATGGTCAAAACAATGAAATGACTTGGAGCCGGTGCCACAATTTGTTGAACACAAGGCTGGTGGTCCAGGAGATCACGGTTTAGATTTAGGTGGTTCGATCTTTTACAATAATTTTGTACCTTAAACGTGTTATATCACCCTTTTTTAAAGCCTAGCCTGAAAATCGGTCAGACGCATTGGACCCAGGTCTTCAGGTTCGTTACTGGGCTATATTGTTATAAAGGAATGAAGTAGCGCCGAATTTGAACGTGGTGTAACTAAAGCCGGTTTTAAGGCACGTTTTGGACATTTTGAAAACCTTATATGACATGTATTAAAGGAAAACATTTCACGCTTAGGTCGGTTGGCGCCATATGTTCAAACTTTGTCCATTGATGTGTAAAATTGTTGTAACTTTACATCACAAACAATACGAAATATTTGTTAATACCACGGAACGAGTGAGGCGAACATTAATTACCTTTTTAAATGGAAATCTTTACTGTGCTTCTCTGTATTTTAATTAACATAACAAAATTAGAAATTATAAAATTTGTGCTACAGACTTTTAAAAAAAAATTGGCGTGAGTATCCCGTATTTAAAACTTGCTTTAGGTTTCGTGGAAAATTATTAACTTTCTGAAAAAGTAAGTACACACCTATCTTACAGTGCACCTAACTATGAATAATAATATAAAGAAATAGTATTTTAAGCAACTGTTGCATAATGAGGGGTCTTAAAACACGAGTGTGGTTTTATGAAACGAGCGTGAGCGAGTTTCATAATAGGATCACACGAGTGTTTTAAGACCTAATTATGTACAGTTGCATACATTATTTTATCTACACACATAACATAAGTACTCTATGATGGGTTCAGAAGCCATAGGGCAATGACCTGCATTGCTACTAGCTACTAGTGCTAGGTACCTATTAAATATCTATAGACTGTACACATTAAAATAATCTAATAAAAAATGAATTTGAACAAACATTAAGAAACAAATTAGAAAAATTCTCATAATAATATTGGTTGTTATAATGCTGGTCATTGCCAACGGTTTCTGAACGCATTATAGAGCATTTATGATATATGTGTAGATAAATATTATTTCTCGCATTGAAATAAAGTACAAAAACACATCTTTTGTAGTCTACTCTACTTAAACAGTAATATAGTGATAACATTATTGAATTAATCAAAAGATAAATATAACAATACTAGAAAATAGACGTGAAGGTGCAAAACTAATGTTCAGTCAAGGAAATTGAAACACGTACCACCGTAGAACCTAGTCGAAGAGACATACGCATGACATTTGTATGACATAGCCTGGCGTTTAACGCGTTACGTCATTGCGACAGGGTTACTGTATAAAGAATTAGTGTGAAAATCATGTCATAGGTAAATCTAGTAAAAAACCGGCAAAGTGTGAGTCAGACTCACGCGCCGATGGTTCCGTACAAATTTAAGAAGCACTAAACTTTGCTCTAACGAAAAGATCACTATGACAAAGAAGTTTCACGATTCTGTGTAATTGAGAGACAAACTTAACTTTGACGTTGGATTGCAGTTTTCCCCATACGTACTGTGCAAATATAAGTTTGTAATGGCAAACAAAATTTATTTTAGATGTTACTACAATTTACGGTTTTGCTGTGAGATCTTGCAATTTGCCAAATTACATAGTTCTAGGTCAACAGGAACTAGGTACCCTATAGATTTTTGATTCCGTTGCGAGTGTATGAAATATGCACCCTAAACGGCAATATCTTTTGATCGCGTTGACTTAGAAGTTTGATATTTCACAGCTCCGAGGAACTGTGCACCTAGCACGAATCTTGTCGATACGCGTTAACTCGCTACGTAACTCAGTGCGTCTCTTTTTGACTAGCGCAGTAGAAGAGAGACGCACTGAGTTACGTAGCGAGTAAACGCGTGTCGAGAAGATTCGTGCTAGGTGCTCTGCAGACTTGGGTATCTACTTAATCTTAATTTCAACTCGATACCGCTACGCGTTTCTGTAAAAAAGGCTCTTGACAGGCATACGACCCACGAAGTGATCCTATAGGGGTTCCTTTTTCTTTTTTGAGGTACGGAACCCTACGAAAAAAAAAACAAAATACGTGTCGAATTTAGAAATGTCTTAGGTTTATCGAAGTCGCTTAAAATATTCACCCTTAAATTGTTCTTTTGCCTTTACTGTTTTTAAGTTATTTAAGTGGAAGGACAGACAGGCGGAGATGGCGAGACGATCTGGACACCTATTTGAAGGTTTGGCCGGATAAAGCCAAGGACAGGGAGATGTGGAAGTCAACTATTAAAAAAAAATTGAAAGGAATATGACCAGCCATCCCCCGCAAGGGAGTTATTATCTAAAAGTTACTGCTGGTTCGACATATTATACAGTAGCAGTGCCCAAGTTTGCGTATTTAAACGAATCTGAAATAGCACTTCTTTAGCAGCTAACATAATCAATACCGTGGTGTCCAGCCTGAGTGGGTTCTTCACAACGTCAGTTTCATAACACAGTAGTTGGTGTATAGAGGCCATCACCTCTGTGTACAGCTAGTATACAGGTTATATAGCGCTTAGGGCGATACTTGGGCAGCGGTTACTTTAACTTATCTTCAGTCAGCCCCAGAAGTAGTTAACGCTTAAGAACTTTGTCGTAGTAAAGTATGAAATGAGAGGCAACGACAAGGTATTAAAATGTTCAGCTAGTTCTGTACCGACGACCGTAATAGTAGAATTACAGACGCCAGCATATGTATACAGGAAACATTTTCGAACGTTTCAAAAGCATTTAAATTATGTCGGAGAAATGCTAGGTCTGTGTGCTAATTTTTGGATTTTCTTCGAGTGCTCGTGACTCGCGTAGCGGATGTTCTGAAAAAAAAACCTATTTCGTGCAATGATCACGATCACGACCAATCTTCGTGCCATTTTCATCACTTAATGTGTCATTCAATATTATCACGATATGCCTTTTGTTTTGTATTTTATGCTAATAATTGTAGCAGCATTGCTCACATTACACTTATTTTTAACCCCCAACGCAACGAGGGACGTCTGAGGGCTCTGTTCATCGGTCTGTCTGTGTCTGTCCGTTTGTCTGTCCGTCTGATTGTCATGACCTCTTAGCTATTTTATATCATACGATTAAATTAATACATTTGAAGGTGTTCCATGCTATCCAGTTACAGTCTAAACTAAACAGAGATGTTTTATTACTTAAACGTGATAAATTAAGCAATATGGTTTAACTAATTCATTCAAGTGCATGCACAACAATCTACAACTGTGTGTAAGCTACGTAGACTGAATTCATCTGGGGTTTTTTTTATCTTACTGCCGCGCCGATAAAAATGTGACTTAATTACTAAGTGATTCACTGTTCAATTTTACCTAATTTTGAATGGCATTTAAGTTAAACTTAATGTTACAAATGTACTATAATTATGTACAATAAAAATACATTATGCTGACAAAAAATTAATGCGACCTGACTGCGGTTCATACCCACAGCACCAGTGACGTCACCATTGCAATAATATATAGAGAATATTTACTATAATTGGGATGTTGACTAAAAAATAATAATTAGTCCATCTTTTAGAACGCCAGAAAATAGTAGATACGTATTTTTTCTTTTGCTTCTAAAACTTAAAATAACAAAGTTACAGAGCGGCGAAAGTTCGCGCTACGTCATTATTTCGTAAATTTTACGAACGAGTGACGTCACGAACCTACTACTACCTACTCCTGAATTTGAATGTGCTGTATCTTTGTCAATATTATTCGTATGGACAAATAAAAAAATACGTATCGAGTATTTTTCTATAATCTAACTGACGGACTAATTAGAATCTTGTTGTTTTAACCCAGGAGACATCCCTATTACTGTCATAATACATTTCTTTTTATTTTATAAGTCGCTATTTTTCCTGCCTGTTCTGAATGTATATGTATAATGTTATAGATTCAAGCGTTACTTTGCGGAGGTCCATTTCAACAAACTGGAACAAATTACCGTGGGTTTCCGCGGATTATTCGTGGAGTAGCAAGGTAATTTGTTCGAGTTTATTTAATGTATCTTCGGACCCCTTCGTCTCATAAACCACGCAATAAACGGTTTTTAAATACATTACATCCCGATTGTACCCGAACGAAGCCGGGGTGGGTCGCTAGTAATTTATAAAATATCGTTTTGTTTACCTTCTAATTTCCATTTAATTAAATTTATTTTTTTGTCAATCTCCAACAAATTTAATTTTGGTTTGTCAGTGGAATACCGCATCATAATATATTTGTAGTATGAATGGCACAGGAATGCATAGGAGACAAAAGTAAAGAAAAAAGCAAACATGCCTTGGATCTGCATGACATCCTTATTTTACTGTCAAGAATCAAACTCTTCGTTTTTAGTTTGTATTACCATCTTATTATTAAAAAATACACATCTTAGTTATTTAGTTATTCCTTTTTAAGTAACTATCTCCAGAAAGTCCTAACACAAACACCCCATATTGACACAAGCGTTCAATATAAAAATCTAATCTTTAAGGATGGCACGTACAGTCAAGGAAATTGAAACACGTAACACCGTAGAACCTAGTCGAAGAGACATACGCATGACATTTGTTTGACATAGTTTAACGCGTCGCGTCATTGCGATAGGGTTCTAAGGTGGTACGTGAATATATTTCCCCTACTGTACTACTGCAGCCACTTTACATAATACTTGTTATATCACAATTAACTGACGGTTAACCAAATAGGTAATTCACTTAGGGCTCCGTAGATTTACTAGACTCCTCTCTAACTTTTAATAGGATGTCATAGACAAATGCATGAGAAATTTATAAAATTCTAGTAACTATTAGTACAAACACTATGGTATCATAGACAATGTATGTGTATATATTTAAACATGTGGTCAGGCCTGGTATGAGACCACATGTTTAAATAAAATCGTATCATCACAAATCGATGCTTACTTGTCTTATGTGGAAAATTTAATTCTTTGTCATCATAGTATTTATTCCTTAAAACAAAACAATCCGGAGATAAAATAAAAAAAAAATTATTAGAAAGTTATTTTGATCAAGTAAAGGAGAAATTTCGTGTCGTGTCTTACAGAGAAGTCAAAGAGCTGACAGTCGATAGGGAAGGTTGGAAAGCACTACACCAAGACAAGACTAAAAGTTAAATTTGAGAGAAAGAGAGAGAGAGAGATATTGTTTTACTTAGGCGATGAATACATACTATTTTGGTGATAAAATTTTTGAATGTAAATTTCCACGTATGATAATTAAGGACAAACAGAGTGACAACAAACTAATGTTTTTCTCGTACTAGTTCCTATAGTTCCTATTAGTAAGATTATTTGGACACTACCGGGGTGGTTTATGTAAAACTGTAACTGTCTGTGTAGTTACGTTGGGCTATTCGAAGTGTAAGGTTTTGTACCCATTAAAAAACTCAAGCTTTTTCTTCAAAGTAGAGGTAATTGTTTTGTTTTCCCGTAAGCGTTCCTAGACCATTCATTCTACAATTCAAACTTTGGTGAATTATTGTAGTTTCAAGAATAATAAAAGCAGCTGGTTAGGTTACTAAGTATTAAGCGTTTCGTGCGTTACAAATACTTATTAAACTCATTCAGGTGGTATTTGTATAATTCTAATAATTTTATATTGCGAGGAATTTCCCAGGAAATTAAAAATGTCAATAAGATTTGCGTTTTGTGACTTAATGACACTGGTGAATAAATGGCATTCATACATCTCTACATCTACGTAATGTGTGTGATATGTTTGTTAATGTGTGAGAGTATAAATGATACGGTATAAGGTACTTAGCGCGAGTGGAAATTGTTATTGTGCGAGTAAGGATCGGTGTAGAGTGCGCGGGAGCACGGCGCTGGCAGCTAGCGCACGCGCGGATCAATTTAACGTGAGGTTCCGACTCCAACGAGTTTACTTCGTTAACTGGTGCGTTAAAACAATTAAAGACATGGGATTTAAGAAAGAAAAGGAAATCAAAAAGTAAGTAGGTCTCGATACGCCGCGCATAAATGAATTTAATTTTATATACTTTAGCTAAATGCGATCTTATTACTAAAAATAGACAGACTTTATTTTATTGATGTTTGTGTTATTATGAATTTTAAGTTCACTAAGCGATTTGCGGAAATATCCTAGAAAAAGTTAAGGCAATGTCGGAGGGGCGCTGGTAGCCTGGTGCACCTAGTTCAAGCCATGTCGACACTAGATCTGGCACATAAGTGGAACGAATCTTTTGTTCGTATTTTTACGTGTATTTGGAATACTTGTTCCCATTGTCATGAACCGCGAAGAATTCGAAACGTTGTTTACCTCTTATTACATATTTAAAATGTTATATCATAAGGACGCGATTTGTGACTCTGACGGACGTTACTACGAGTAATATGATGGCGCTATAAGAATTCACTAAGCTATATGGAATTTTTGAATTTTGGAAAATTAAATGTATAAAATAAACATGCCATTATAAAATAAACAAGTTTTCGAACAATATTCTGCGAGCTAGCTAAGGCGATTAGTTTCAGAAAAAATGTTGCTGCTTGCAACAGTGTAGTGTCCTTAAAATGAAATTAAACTTTAATTTAAACTTGAGACCTTTTTCCAGAGAAGCTGAACTACCTGAAAGAGTTGCGTACTTTAGAATTGTAAGTATTTATGAATTATTTATAAACTATTTTAAACGGTAAGTAATAAATGGCTTGCGTGGCTTGTGTGATATTGTATTTTAACTGTAAGATAAAAGAGGTACCTTTTTTAAATGTATTTCTTATTCAGATTCCACGGTTACAATGAAACTGTACATTTATGTATTCATTCAATAATTCCGAAACGGTACTCCAAATCCTAAAATTGATAATAAAATGTTGATAACGATTATTAAGCTCGTACCCCACTCAATGTTGTGTATATGTACATATTACATTATGCTTGGTCCTTATACGAGAGGAACAGATATGAAAGATTACATGTGTACAAAATTCCTACTTTGTAGTTTGTAAGTTTTCTGTAAAAGTGATTGTGACATACAGACGGACACCTAATGCTAAGCGGCCTACTTGCAAAATATTTTTTTTTCATTTCTGTTAAGCTGAAGCACAAAATAATGCCATAATTAGTGTCACAAACTTTGCTACTAGCCTTACCCAGTCCTTGCACAGTCCTAGCTTTGGTGTGTCATTGAGCCGATCTGATAATGGAGCCGAAAAGTGGCCATAGGAACTCTAATAAAACAATCTAACCCCGTCAAGTTTGAACTTGTTGACAAAAGATTACAAAAACCCAGCAAGAGACACGACAAGACAAATACTCTTTATTGAAAACCACACGGAAAAAGGATAAAAAATATTAATTACAAAACAATTTACAAAGTAAACAATGGCGGTCTTATCGCTTAAAAGCGATCTCTTCTAGACAACCATTTAGCATAGGAGACTCGAAAAAATTACAATATTGAGCAGGTTGCGCAAGTACATTTTTAAAGTAGAAATAATTGCAGAAAATATAAAAATAAATAAAATAAAATACACTAATAAACTAATATATACACACATATATACGGAAAAATACATATCAATTAGAAAATAAATAACCAATGAGAAGTCGACAAAGTAGTAGCCCAATTATCTTAGGGACAGCAGAAACCGAAACTGCGCTATGGAAGAGACAAATAGTGATCTTTTAGTTGAGCCTTGAATATAGTAAGTGACTTAGCCTGCCTGAGGTTCACCGGTAAAAAGTTCCATAATAGAATAGCCCGAAAAGTAAAGGAATCTGAATAGAAGTAAGGAGAAATTTCTCAGAACATCTAGCCGAATAAAGCAAGAACAAGAAGCAAGAGCTTGAATTATATATTTTTTTAAGCAGAACTTATCTGTTGCACTGGTTGTTTTGGTAATTAAAAAAGTGGTAAAACCATTTTTGTGTGTTATCGCCATCTTTATGGGCGATTGTTTACCGTTTACAATGTTTCCTTTTGTAATGTTAGCTGATGCGAACTCTGTGTTTGGACAGTACCGGTACGGGACATGGCTGGAGATCAGCGCAACGCTGTGCGGCGTGCTGTTCGGGCTGCTGAGTGGCGGCGGCGTCTGCTACAACCTGGTGCAGTTCGGCGAGCTTAGCACCTCCTTCGTGGAGCGCACCACGCAAACCGACCGCCTGTCCAGCTACCTGCCGCTCACCACTCTCTTCGGAGGGGGGCGGAGACTGTAAGTGGAATTTAAAGGCACGCCGTAGCTAAACGCAGGCTATATTTTAATTTAAATGGGGTGGATCGACCGAAAAAGAAAATTAAATCATTAAAAATTTTCAGCGTTAATGCATCTTACGAAGAAAATATGGAAGCGCTCATTGAAGACGCCAAATCCATGTGCGCAGGAATGTTCATCACTATAGCAATTTCATTGTTGTTTTGTATTATTTCTGTTGGGTGCATCAATTGGAGCGCATTGAGACAGGTATGTGGAATGTGAAAAATGTAAACTGTTGTCCGGTTATTTTAACGAATGAGGCAGTATTCTGAAATGGTTGTCTATATCAGTTACTCTATAAAATCAGAAAGTAAACTACTACTATAAAACGAACTATCTGTGATGTGCGAAGACAGTCATTTGTATCATTAGACGGTAAAATATAAAATTTAATAACTGCACGAATACAACTTAAAAGATAACATATTATATGAATATAGATAAGAATAGGTGAAATAATTGGTTGACTGTCTTTAAAGGATTTAGCGCAATAAAAGAAGTACAAAGTATTTATCTTAACGGTATTTACTCTACTTATCTAGTACCTACGCGCTCGATGGAAATGTGGAACCCTACAGAACATATATTAATTTATTACAATTGGTTATTGACGGCTATTTCCCTGCTATTTTCATGGTACCATTTACTAACAGAAGTAACATTTTACAAAGGAACGATTTAAGTGTCACTAGCGATTAATGTTGGTTTGTCAAACATTTGACAATCATTACTTTTTTATTCTTTATTTATTTAGGGGCTTTGATGACAATCATTACTAAGCAATGAAATTAATGTCTATAAACTATCTCTATGTCAGTTATGGCACACAATAACAATCTAAATATACAAATAAAGAGTTCCGTTCTGATACCTGGGCTCAGACCATCTATAGCGGAACAACCAGATCCAAAATATCAAATCAATTCCGACAATCCACGAAATTGCTGACCAAGTTGACGTTTTATACGTTCACATTATAAAAAAGATTAATGTTTTTTTCAATTTTTCTTCCTTTAGATAACACGCATTCGAAAAAAATTTCTTAAAGCCGTGCTAGGTCAGGATATGGAATGGTTCGACACTGATTCAGAATTCAACCTTGCTTCAAAAATGTCCGAGTGAGTATGACATAAAGTTTAGAAGATCTAGTTTATAAATTAAATAAAAATAGAAAGTAAATATCTGATTCTGGGCCTTTTAACTACACAAACCTAAGATAAAATCTGAATCTAAGATGAATCTACGAGCACATACTACTCGTATAAGTATGTACGTACAAACATCAACAAACTTAGCCGACCATTACAGAGGGAACTGAGAGGAATTGTCTATGCTCGATAGGTATAGATAAATCACTTTATCTACACATATATCATAAATGCTCTATAATGCGTTCAGAAACCGTAGGCAATGACCAGCATTATAACAACCAATATTTTTATGAGAATTTTTCTAATTTGTTTGTATATTTGTTCAAATTCATTTTTTATTACATTGTTTTAATGTGTATGTACACAATGTGTACAGTCTATAGATATTTAATAGGTACCTAGCACTAGTAGCTAGTTGCAATGCAGGTCATTGCCCTATGGCTTCTGAACCCATCATAGAGTACTTATGATATGTGTGTAGATAAAGTAATTTTTCTACACATATATCATAAATGCTCTATAATGCGTTCAGCAACCGTAGGCAATGACCAGCATTATAACAACCAATATTATTATGAGAATTTTTCTGATTTGTTTCTATATTTGTTCAAATTAATTTTTTAATACATTATTTTAATGTGTACAAACTATAGATATTTAATAGGTACCTAACACTAGTAGCTAGTAGCAATGCAGGTCATTGCCCTATGGCTTCTGAACCCATCATAGAGTACTTATAATATGTGAGTAGATAAAGTAATGTATGCAACTGTACATAATTAGGTCTTAAAACACTCGTGTGATCCTATTATGAAACTCGCTAACGCTCGTTTCATAAAACCACACTCGTGTTTTAAGACCCCTCATTATGCAACAGTTGCATAAAATACTAGTATGCAACTGTACATAATTAGGTCTTAAAACACTCGTGTGATCCTATTATGAAACTCGCTGACGCTCGTTTCATAAAACCACACTCGTGTTTTAAGACCCCTCATTATGCAACAGTTGCATAAAATACTATTATCTACACACATATCATAAATGCTCGATAACGCGTTCAAAAACCATAGAAAATGACCAGCATTATTACAACCAATGTTATTATAAGAATTTTCTTGTCTGTGGTAGTAGGTAAATCTGTTCTTTATTGGGTAGTATCTCTTAGTAGTCTGTGTTTATTGGTGATCACATTATCGATATCTCGTGACGTTATGATTTTAAATTTGGAATAGCTGTCAAAATTCAAGTTGGTCTCTATTCTAGTATCCACAGATATTAAAACAGTTATCGATACGAAACGTCAACTCAGTATGATTTTTTAATTTAAACGCACGACATTTGATCTCGAGTGACATGACAATAGGGACTTCATTCGTTTGTCTATGATTTAAAAAAAACGTTCGGTTTGACGGATAGATCGAATTGCCGCCATACTTGTTTGTTGGTTTTTTGGTGTTACGGTTTTTTGCAGTTATGATATGTGTGTAGATAAAGTAATGTATGCAACTGTATATAATTAGGCCTTAAAACACTCGTGTGATCCTATTATGAAACTCGCTGACGCTCGTTTCATAAAACCACACTCGTGTTTTAAGGCCTCTCATTATATAGCAGTTGCATAAAATACTATTAACGTGCAAACTACATGCCTCCCTTTCGAAAAATGACACTTTTTCGCATGTCCGTCTTTAAAGATGACTTACCTATGTGTCTTCGTTTGTACTGTTAAAATCAATTTTCATAACTAAGTAATGCTAATCGTTTTGTAATGACTTCTTTTAGAAACATGGTGAAGATAAAAGATGGAATGGGAGATAAGCTGGCGGTGGTCTCCAATTTATTAGGAACTGCTATTATATGTATTTGCCAGTCGTTTCCCCTTGGTTGGGAACTAACACTTGCGTGCATCACTGTGCTACCATTTTCATTAGTAGCTTCTATTTATTTATCTGAGGTAAGTCTTAGTAAGTTCGAGTGATAGAGGAAGTGATGTGTACCTATCTAAATGTTCGCCGAAGCGCGCATGGACTGTTTTTACGCGACCATGCGCAAGAGGTGTGCGTCCCGAACATGATCGCGAGCAGGTGGGACTGCTCCTATATAAAGCACTGTTGCGCCATCTCCAGTGGGATGGCTAAATAATGTAATTTTAATTTCATATCATAATGTATATTTTACTAACATAGTTTAAGATCCAATTGTTTTTTTTTTAACTAACCAAATGAGTCCTGTTACTTGATAAAATGAATTTAATTATTATTAATTAGCGCTATCTTGTTTCAGTACCAATCAAGATCATCAGTACGAGAGATGATGTCGTATAGCCAAGCCGGGAAGCATGCCGAAGAGGTGTTCAAATCGGTCAAAACTATAGTTGCGTTTGCTGGCGAGGACAATGAGATCGAAAGGTTTGATCCCTTATAATGTTATCAAATGGGTCATCTTGCCTGTTTTCGCTTTTGCTCATCAGTTTTATGCCCGATTTATTTATCTAAGTTACATCTGCATGCAGCGCCGGCTACCCGCATAAGTTTGATACCTGAAAGTAAAACATGCACTTGTTTGAAACTTTAGTGGCTCATTGAAGGAAACCTTGAACCTAATATTTGGGGAAAGTACCCTCTATGAAACCTACGATGTTTTAAGTGAATAACATTACAGTATAATGACTTAATCACTTAAAAATACGATGACACTGATTACTAGGTATTCGTGTCCCATATATAATAACAAGCGAAGGCATAATGTGAATGGACCGTGGATAAATATTGTCTGGGTTTTCAGTAAAACGTCGTTTAAATCTGGAAATAATCTTAAAATGTCTTGTAAAGGTAAAATACATACCTTATCTCATCAATTCTTGATATGAGTAATTAATGCGTATCTTTAGAGGTATACTTTATTACTTTTATTACATGTACATTAGGCTTTATAATAATTATGTGCTCTTTTTTCTTATCATGTTGTTTGAGTTTGTAAATAGGGTTTAGTATTTGTATGATTCACTATCTTTGGTAGACATGTGTACAAATAATTGTACTTAATCAAAAGCGCCTTAGCTGACTCTGTTAAGATATATAGGGAATTTTTACCTAATATCTAAAATCTTAATTAATAGCTAATTTTGAAAGAAATCAGTCGGCGCTGGCTTGACACGTTTTTAAAACATTACCCTATTTTGCTCTTCGGATCACAAAATCCCTTTCTTTAAATCAAAATCTGGAGTAATGAACCAAGTGGAGCTGTACTTAAATTCTTTTATCTACACATATATCATAAATGCTCTATAATGCGTTCAGAAACCGTAGGCAGTGACCAGCATTATAACAACCAATATTATTATGAGAATTTTTCTAATTTGTTTATATATTTGTTCAAATTTGTATTATTTATTACATTATTTTAATGTGTTATGTCATGATATGTGTGTAGATAAAGTAATGTATGCAACTGTACATAATTAGGTCTTAAAACACTCGCTGACGCTCGTTTCATAAAACCACACTCTTGTTTTAAGACCCCTTATTATGCAACAGTTGCATAAAATACTATTGAATCTAATGTGAGTGATTAAAATTAAACAATGATATGTAGGTTTTTTACAGGTGTTTTATAACTATAAGTTCAACCCAAATGTAAACATTCATTGTAATTCTGATTCTGATTCTGAATTAAGGTAAATATTAGAAGAATATAATTAATTCTCAATGCATTTATAACTTTATGCACTGACTATAAAGACGACCCTGACCCATACAACAGCTTTTGGCAGATTTTTGTAACTGTTGCCAAAGGAATAGTACATGTTTAGATACAAGAAGCTGTTGGAGCCGGCGGAGCGCTACGGGCGCAGGCGCGGGCTGTATACGGGGCTCGGCACCGGCTTCAACTGGGTGCTCACCTACTCGCTCAACGCTATCGGCCTTACCTACGGCACCCGGCTTGTGCTTCAAGACTTGCTCAAGGCTCCCGAAGAACAACGATATGTCGTAGGGAAAATATTCAGTGTAGGTACCTAAACCATTACATTGAATGCAATAACAGTTCATAGAGAAGAACTGAAGAAAAGTTAGTACATTGTGAACACAGAGCGCCGTAGATTTTTTGTTATTCGACCTGTTCAGCTACCTTGGCAGTTGTTAGCACGTATACCCATTCTAGCGTAATATCCAGCCTCAGTGCATTCTAGTGCTGCACAGGCCTCCTCCCACAATAAAGGGTTGGGGCTTTAGTTTCACGCTGGCCCAGTGCGAATTGAACGCTTCACACGCACCAGTAAATTTCATTATGATGTTTTCCTTCGCAGAAAAGGTCATAATACATTTTAAATTTAATATGTTATTTATTCAATGACTTTAAAGTGCGAGCCCGTTCCGAAACCACCACCCTTTGCTTGAGAGGCGGTAGGCTGTCAAGGTCTTCTATGACAACACGAACATATTGTAAAGTATTGTTATAGTATGTGATGTAAGGTGTAAAATAATATTTTATATGTGACAGATCATGTTTGGTATATACATGGCGACTCAATCTATAACATTCATCGTGCCCCATGCGGAGGCGTTCGCGGCGGCCCGCGGGGCGGCTGCTGGGGTCTTCGCTCTTTTGGAAAGAAAGCCGAAAATAGACAGCTTGAGCTCCAGCGGCGTTAAGCCCCGCAGATTCGCCGGTGAAATATCCCTCGACAACGTCCATTTCAGTTATCCATCAAGGCCTGATGTCAAAGTGAGTACGCTGCACGGGCATACATATAATTAGATCTACAATCAGGATTTTCTTAGCGACATCTCTTCAGTCTTCCCCGTGACTTAAAGACGAGAGGTTAAAAACACTCCCATGCCGAAATTCCTGGCATGCACAATGCCGAGGTAAGTAATCGGCCCACTGCTTGACACGCGTAGAACAGTTTTTACCAATAGTTGACCATTGTTTCTAGTTTCTTTACTCGTATGTTTCCGTTTCTTGTCGTCAATTATTGGGCCACAGTTGATGACCTCAGACTGTTACCTTAGTTCAGACCAAGAATCAGGCTTAAAACCGTAAACCATTTGGAAAAAGAAGGGACATAATCCCAAAAACTACTTTGCACTTCAGTTCAAAAATGCGAATGCGCTTTCATGTCTTAATTGTTTTCTTTTCCTTGTTATTTGTGATACCTACTGTGTCAAATTGTGATCAACAAATATTCTATTCAATTTTTTTTTGTTAGTAGAAGGAAAGGTTATGTTTTTCGAGTGTATGTACCTATGTATTTCCATTTCTTAGGCACGCGCTGCAGTCCATGCTAGTTATAAGTTCTTAAGGAATTTCGGTTACAAGTAAAATTTAATATAGTGCTCGTTTTTAATTTACGAAGGCGGGTTTTTTCACTTTGTTTACGATTCAGTTGACTTTTGTCAAACACGGGACAAGCAGCAACGGCTACTTATTTAATTAATCCTTCATTGACAGGTTTTAAAAGGTATCTCTCTTCACGTGAAACCTGGTGAAAACGTGGCTTTAGTCGGCTCATCCGGGTGCGGTAAATCGACAATACTTCAACTTCTGCAGAGGTTGTATGATCCTCACTCGGGCTCAGTCAAAATTGATAGCCATGACCTGAAGACCTTAAACGTCGGGTACCTGAGATCGTCACTAGGTCAGTATGTTCTAAGAAAACAGGATAATAGTTTCAAATTTACATTTACATTCCTCGTGTAGATAACACGCACCTGTTAATGAGTGATGTACCTACATTTTTAACTTCAAAAGACAGTTTTAAAAAGGAAACTTGTGGTATTAACAATAATTTCAGCCAAAATTTTCAGTGGGTACAGATATGTTTTTGATCTTTTTTATACGGTAAGAGTTTTAAAGCGGAACTCTCAGACTTTACCAAATAAAGTCTACTTATGAGAAAATCCCAAACACTATAAATAAATAAAAAATTGCCAACGAATGAACAGGTTTGAAACATTAAAAAAGTACTTACGGTTACTATTTCTTTTAAAATGAGTAAAATTCTGTTCTGTTAAATTATTCTGATCAAAATAAATATTATCCAGTTTAAAGGAGTCAATAGCCTTTTGTTAATGTTTCGTTATGATAACCAAAACGTGAATTAACAAATGGAGATTCATTATGTCCCAGTTAATTAAAACCTCACTTATTAATTGGTTTAAAAGGTTTCTACATTTAGTTTTAGAACTATTGATTATTTATAACTTTTAACATTTAAAGAAGATACAAATAAAATCAATCTTAGTAGCACTGGTTGAAAAAACTATGAGAAAAAAATAGTTACAAAAAAGGAAGTGAAATCTTTATTGGAAAAGTGCAAGTTGTAATCATTTCATTTTTAATAAGTTATATGAACCAGAAAATTATGGACATGATCAAAACAAATAGATTTCTTATTTCAGAGCTATAGTACGATTTGTTCATTCATCGGCAACGTTCATTTACTATAAAGCTTACCCTAATTACCTGCCTAAATACTTTGAAGTGTAATTTTCTTTCACGTAATGTTTTAGGAGTGGTTGGTCAAGAGCCGGTACTGTTTCGGGGTACGATACGCGAAAATATAGCAATTGGATACCCTGGCGCTACTGATGAAGAAATAAAAAAAGTTGCTGTAATGGCTTATGCTCATGACTTTATATCTCGTTTACCTGACGTAAGTAATATCAAATTAGGTGACGATTGCGGTCACGTTAACTTAGGTACCTATAACAATTTACGTGTTTATTGAAGGGTTACGATACGGTTATTGGTGAACGAGGCGCGTCGCTCTCGGGCGGTCAGAAGCAGCGCGTGGCCATCGCGCGGTCGCTGCTCCGGGAACCGGGGATCCTGCTCCTGGACGAAGCCACGTCAGCCCTCGATCCTCAGTCAGAGAGAAAGGTTCAAGTAGCCTTAGACAGCGCGAGTATGGGAAGAACTACTCTTACAGTGTCTCACAGGTAAGTTGAATTAAAGTAGGTAGAAATATCTTGGTCCTTTGGTCTACGGAAACTTGGTCCTTTTTGAGATTCTAACGTCTGGTTAGAGATCATGTGAAACTAGCAGTGTTGGTTGTATTCTCATGTCAGATGCAAAGGGACACTTCGCATCGTGGCGTCAGCGGAATGAGTAATAATAATCAGAGACTTTAACAATACTATTATAAAAACGAGAGGCGCATTCAAAATATTTCTTTTAGGTGGGCTTGGAAACACATTTCTCTACACAATCATTATATAATTGTACAGTCGTCGTACAGTTTTCACCTATTTTAATTGCTTTTTTTAGTTAGATTTCTTCGTGTCGTTACGACAACTTCTCATTATTTGCCATTATCACGAAGTATAATGTCTGAGACTGGTCAAAACCAACCAAATGAGCCCAAACTTGAGGGGATTACTAGTAACGGTTGAAGAATTTCACTGTGTACCTCCTGACTCCATCGTCAGATGCTTTTTACCAAGTTAAAATTGTCATACTTAATATTATATGTCACGGGAGCTCAATGCGTGTGTCTTAAGTTTTATAAGAATCGGTTTAGTGGAAATGATCACAGAATCAGCAGCAAGACCTGAAACAAAGAGATACATTAATTACACACACGGGGTCAAACTGAATGAAAGCGTTGATTAAAAATCTATTCAGTCTCTAATGCTTTAAGCTTTTGAAATAGCTTATTTCTTATATTGCAGGTTGTCGACAATCATAAACGCAGACCGTATAATTTGCATGGACCAAGGCGTCATTGTAGAGGCGGGCACTCATGATGAGTTGATGAAAGCTAGAGGTTAGATCATGAACATATTGGGTCACTCTGGTTGTGCGGTTTAGTTCCTTCATTGACAAAATATTGGTTTTCAGGATTTTATCATAAGCTGGTTACAGCCGGCAAAGAAGGAAAAGATGCCGATTTGATTGACACTTTACCCGAAGAGACAGACGATGGCCCCGAGGAAGAAACGAAAATAGTTCGTAACGACGTCAAAAGACGATCCACTAAAAGAATAATTAGGCAATACTCTAGCAGGAAAGGTAAAAATAATTAATAATTTCAGGCATTACTTTGCGCAGGTTTTTATACGAATAATAATTTGGAACAAACTACCAAGCTATTCTGCGGAAACAGTGTTACATCCAAGTTTCTAATACTTTCGTACAAGACAGCTCCGTCTGTGCGACATTTACTTATTTTCAAACAAAATCCTGGCCTCGATCGCTTCCACGGGAACCAACGTCCATGGCACAGGCTCAACCATTTGTCCACCAAATAGTAATATTTGATAACAATGTGTAATCTGGTAGTTACTGAATGAATGACATGCTCTATGTTACGTTATAAGAATGTGACGCATTTGCTTAATAGGTATATACCTTGACCACGATTATTACGTTAGTCGTTTAATGAAATGTCCTTGAAGATAGCTTCCGCAATATGTTTTCCTACAATATGTTTGTTTGGAAATCCGTGGTCTCTACCTACCCCTCCGGAAAACAGGCGTGACTGTATGTATGTGTATGTTTGTATTAATAAGTTATTTGATGTCTTATGAGTAAATAGCTTTTGCCCGCGACTTCGTCCGCGTAGACTTGTTTAATTAAAACATGCAATCTGCAATATTTCCTGGACAAATGAATGAGAATTAGTTGCTTTGCTGCTCATGACGTCACGGGGGCGTATAACTCACTTATCGCTATCCCGTGGGAACTATGCATTTTTACGGGATAAAAAGTATTCTATGTGTTAATCCAGGTTATAAACTATATGTGTGCCAAATTTCATCCAAATCCATTCGTTGTTTTTGCGTGATTGAGTAACAAACATTGAAACTTTCACATTTATAATATTAGTAGGATTGAACATTTCTCATATTTTGCAGACTGGTTATATAGTGTTACCCAAGTATTTAAAGTTACCCGGCATGACCGTATTCTAAATTTCGGCATTTTACAGGATCTCACGACTGGATGACACCTCGCAGCTCTATTTGCTCCGTGGTCTCGACTGGCATACGGAACTTCGCGCGTCACTACGACGCAGAACGTGAAGATAACGATGAAGAAGAGGTTAATTGTTCTAAAATGCTCATTTGATTCATTAGCTTAGCATTTAAATTTCTAATAATTGTTTAAACAATGAAAGTACTGTTGTAGGAAATAACACCTGTTACTGATTGGGCCTTGCTAAAGCTGAACGGAAAGGAGTGGCCACTCCTCACAATTGGAGCTATAGCGGCGGCCGTTCAAGGAACGTGCTTCCCTGTTTTTGCTATACTATTCGGGATGACAAGCTCGGTAAGCCTAAATTTTCTGACACGGTAGAGTAAGGGAGGGTTTTTTTAATTTTAATTTAACCATGATTTACAAGAATAAGGAGAAAAGGAGATGTCATTGTGAAGACATTGAGCCGGAAAACATCGTTTATTTTTTTTCAGATATTTACCTTGAAAGACCATGAACGCATTATATACTTAGCAGATCTATACTCGGGTATGTTCGTGATCGTCGCAGCCGTAGCAGGAATCGCAATGTGTCTTCAAGGTTTCACCTTCACCAGCGCAGGTTTGAAAATGACCACACGACTACGACAACGGTACTTTGCCAGCTTACTCAAACAGGTTAGTATTTTGTAAATGGGATTATCGCAAAGTCGTAAATATGTGACGGTGCATAATATTGGCATTTAAAGAACAGCATATTAAAACTTGCTTGAATAATAATGAGCTATGGTGTCTTAGGAAATAGGATACTACGACCGCGAGAGCAATACCGTGGGCGCGATTTGCGCGCGGCTGAGCGGCGACGCGGCCGAGGTGCAGGGCGCCACGGGGCTGCGCATCGGTCTCATTCTCCAGGGCATCACCTCCGTTTTCATTGGATTTGTTCTAGCTATTTGCTACGACTGGAAATTAACTTTAGTTGGAACCGCGTTCTTACCAATCGTAAGTGACAGAATAATACATTTAGTAGTATTTTATACAAAAAGGCCACGCACCACGCCGCACCACATTTAATGGGAAATTGATGTTTTTTAATATGGTGCGCATACATTAACGCACAGTTGACAAATGCCACTTTACGTGACCGTCCTGTGATAATAAGTACCTATCAATTAACATCGTAGGAAATGGTAAAAAATAATTGGGGAAAAATGCTAGCGTTTGTTGTATTTTTTTTGTGTATTGTACCGATAACCTGAAAATGTTTCACGTTAAGCTTCCTGCGACTTTTCTGCTTGGCGAATTTCATGTTCTGATTCCTTATTAAGGCGCACACCGGGAGCATTCTCGCAGAATGGAACCACTTGTACTTTAATTGGATTCGAATAAAAAAACGACATATACTTGAAACAACAAGTGCGTTTTATGTTGCATGTAACACAAGCGTGCTTCCGGTCAGCTACTGCATTTACGATTTTGGTCCAACGGCGTTGTATGCAAAACTATAATTTTAAGTCAGTTCATCCTCACAATAATTGTAATATTCCCAATTCTTACATTACCTACATACCTATATAAAAGAGGTCCTGATTTTGACATTCAATGTTGTTATGCAATACTTATGAAATTTTAGATGGTGGGAAGTATCTGGTTGGAAGGTATCGTGTCGCAGCAGTCGCAGCAAGACGAGCGCGACGCCTTAGAAGCAGCCACTTCCATCGCCACCGAAGCTGTGGTCAGCATTAGGACTGTCCAGAGTTTAGGTATAGCCCATGTGCAGATCTAAAACGAATGCATAATCAAAACTTATCCTTAAATCGATTTTAATTTCATAACACGTCTCGACTAAGGTAATCGAGAGAAAAGGTGGCCTTGCCATTTCTAACAAAACATTTATCAAATTAAGCGTCTACTTGGATTTTTCGACGCAAAGCTGTAGACAGGGTTATTTAGGATGACTATATTATGATGGTCAATAGATTTAATGTATTGCGACGTTAGGAATTGAATCAATTGACATTCCGCCGTGTTGCCTTAACTTCAACCTTGGCTATTGGTGTCACGTCCTAATTAGGACAATGACGTGGCCTACTTCTTTTCGTGTAGTAATATGATTGTTTCAACTTCTAAATGTATTGTGAAAAATTATTAATATGGCGGAGCGTAAGTTACTAATCTGGTTAACATATTCGTCTCATAACTTTGATATGTCAACACGATGTAAAATGTCTACAACTACAAAACAATAGTATCGAAACACTACAATACTAAACAACATGTCTTCGTCCCGTCCCAGGTGTAGAGCTGAATTTTATGAATAAGTTCGAGGATTCGCTGAAGATATCGTGCGATGCCATCACGAAGAAAACACGATGGCGCGGGCTGGTGCTCGGGCTGGGTGTCTATGTCCCTTTTATCGCATTCTGCAGCTGCACTGTCTATGGAGCCACATTGGTCGCCAAAGAGGGACTCGCCTATTCTACCGTCTTCTTGTGAGAAACTGTTTATTTTAATAACTTTATATCGTTTTACCCGAAATATAGAAACGGAACCCAATTAAGTTGCAACTAACCTTTGTCTTGTTCAAAGACTCCTGACTTCTGCACAAGATAGATTTGTACTATATGGGGACTTTGAATTCATCCAGTAGAAGATCCAGCATTTCGTAAACTTGACATGGATGATTTTTATATATTCAGAAATTTCGATGCTCGGTGCATCGACGGTGACAAGCAAAATGTTCTCTATTTTAGTTAGAACCTGGCTCGCACATGAAATCGTTGCCTTTATCGGTCCCAATAAAAAAAAAGAAAAAAAATGTCATTATAGTCAACAACGTGTTTCTGTTCGATGTTTGCATCATAAAATTAAACCATGTATAGTCGACCAAGAAAGTGCTTCACCACTTTTCGACCCTAATACAATGGGATAAGGTTCAAAAGTGGTCAAGCAATTACTTGGTCGACTATACTTACCTACTTATCCACTACTCCTCTATCCGATTAACCTTTTAATTGTCTAGTGCTTAAAATATTGCCCTACTACCGTGAAGTAAAAGATGCAAATTGTTATGGTTAACATTATTAATTAGCTCTGGCATTGAACGATACAACGAACAGTATCTGTAGTTCTGAAGTCAAAAGATACAAATAGACAAGTGTATAAATATGTAAATTCACCAACCGTTGTATCACAGGTACACGCAGGCATAGATAATTCTGGGTCGTTATTACAATAGTTATGTGTTGATATTCGAAAATGTTCACTTGACTTGAAATGTAACCTTGCTTAAACCGTAATTGGCAGTGAAGTAAAGTCAAGACTCTTCGGATAAACGTTATAATCAATTTTATTCAAACTAAGTACCTTTTCTTTTGTATTTACAGAGTGACCGAGGCTGTTATGTATGGTGCTTACATGTTGGGCCAGGCGTTGGTGTATGCGCCCAGCTTTAACGCAGCCAAAGACTGCGGAGCGAGGATCCTCTCTGTCATCAACCGGCAGCCCTGCGTCGTCACTGAGCCTGGAGTCAAGGATACACCACAATGGGTAAGCTCAACACCATGTGCATCATGTCGCTTATATCCATTTGTGATTCAACACTAGTAGCGCACTAACGTTTATCGCGGACTTAAAGCATTCGTCCCTTTCGTACAGCTTATTGGTTGGAAAAGGATATAATATACTTATGTCTTTTGTCGCAACAAACGCTAACGTGCTAGGCATGGGCGTACCCAGGGGGGGGGGGGGGGGGGGGGGGGCAGGAAGGGGCAGCTGCCCCCTCCTGGAAATCTTGCAGAACATGTATGAACTCGCCTAATTACTAATCGAAGTGTAAACGGGGCCCTATGCTTTAACTTTTAAATAAACCGCGCAGTACTCACTGGCGAAATGCACGGTGCAATTGCCAAAAAACCGCGCGCGACGATGGCGGACGAAGATTACCGAAACTAGCATCTGACTTGCCCCCCCCAGGTCAGAAGCTGGGTACACCCATGGTGCTAGGGCCTCTGTTCTCCGAACCCTAAAGATGAGATGTAAATTATAATTACGACCCCTAAATACAATCGTTTTAGAGATAAGATCCAAGATGAAAATCGAATAATCGGTCTTGACACTTTTCAATAATAAAATTGTCCTCCCTCCAGTCTTGTTGAACCGCTAAAATTACGTTAGGAAACCGTTACCAACTTAATAATAATAATACTTAATTTAACGTTTACATAACTGAATAATAAACATGCGAAAGAAGTCTACTTTGGCGTAAATTGATCTTATTTCTGTTGTGCATCAAAAGATTTTTGAGACTAGGCTAAATTATATTACACATTTTACTTTTTTGTCAAAGTCGAAATAACATAACGGTCCCAGTCATTGACAGTAAACCAATAATTGAAGAGAAGGAGAAAAAGATACGGAAACATACGAGTATAACAATGTCCTACGCGTGACAATGTACCTTATCTCTATTCAGACTAGGCTTACAGAAAGCACTTATGTACGAGTATGTCAGCAAATTTGCCACCGGTTTGGAAAAAACCTCTGATGAGAAGAAACAGACATGAAACTCTACTACGTATCCATTACTCATAATTTGAAATGAAACAACATTACATTCTTATTTTTACCCGACTGCGCGACGCAAAGGAGGGTAATGTGTTTATCAGCCTATATATGTATGTATGTTTATTCCTTTGTGGCGATCTAGAGACCAAACGCGTGGGCCGATTTTGATGATTCTTGCGTCGATTCGTCTTAATCTTGTGAGTGTCACTAAAGACATGACAATAATCAAAATTCTATATGGCGACGACCAGACGCCATATTGTGAAAAATAAAAAATGAAAGTCGATGAACTATAATAATATTGAGTTGGGTATCATTGGATAGATTTTTGAAAATCATTTTTAGGTTTCTTACATCGTTTTCCATTTTGAATGACCGTTTAGGATCTATAACGACTTGAAGTTTGTGAGCAACATTCTTAATCCGAACTAAGATGTGTAAAATAAAAAAAGTAAATTTAAAAAATCAAACACTCACCCTGCGTAAAAAGTAAATCAAAACTGAAAAGACTAAACCAAGTTCAGTAGTTTGAAGTTCTGTTAAGAACCTAATGTTGAATACCTACACCATTGCAATAGTTTCATGAACTTCAGCGATTGTCTGGGTCTCTTTTTTCAATAAAAAATATACGTACAACAGAGCACGTAAAACAAACATGAATTTCACAGATTTTCTTAACTTTCCTATTTTCAGTCTGCTACCGGTAACTTTAGCATCAAAGAAGTGGAGTTCAGTTATCCAACTCGTAAACATCAAACTGTCCTGCGCGGCATAGACCTGAAAGCGGAGGCGGGCAAAACGGTGGCGCTGGTGGGCGCCTCGGGCTGCGGCAAGTCCACCGTGCTGCAGATGCTGCAGCGGTTCTACGACCCTGACTCCGGCAACATCGTAAGCATCATACATAACCTTAATTTCCCTTCTCATATTACTTTGACATTATGCTCTTCTATTTCAACGAGGGAACTAGCCTCTCCGGTAGGAGCCTGACAAATTTTTGTCTTACTATCTCATGCGAGATGTTTTTATTTATTTGCATACAGATATCTGCAAGTCCTGGACGATCATTAATTCTCTCTTTTGGATTATCCTTCCTTAGGTTTAAAGTTCTCAGAGTTGTATATTGAGGAATTAAGTCTATGCATATAAATTTCATTTCTATGAAGCATAATATATTTCACTTTTAGTGAGCTTGGCATTTGATGATGCGTAAAGCAAAAGATGATTAAAGCACTACGTTAACAGTACAGCAATGTTATTCAGGAACTGGACGGGCGCGACATCAGGAGGTCACTGACGCTGCCGCGGCTGCGCAGGCAGCTGGGCGTGGTACAGCAGGAGCCGGTGCTGTTCGACCGCACGCTCGGCGAGAACATCGCGTATGGCGACAACGCTCGTCGCATATCTATGGCTGAAGTCGTTACCGCTGCTAAAGCTGCCAACATTCACAACTTCATAATATCATTGCCTCAGGTAAGTTCAACGGAATATGGACACACTGCAGAGGTACATAATAAAAATGCAAAGAGTTACTTATACAACACGTAAAAGAAGCTTCAAACCGAAATAGCATATTAAAATCTACTGCTAGCTGAAGGTGAATGAATTATATATGTAGTTTGTTTAATAATATTGATAGATAATGGTTTTATACTTTCTCAGGGCTACGACACGAACCTGGGATCGAGCGGCGCGCAGTTGTCGGGCGGGCAGAAGCAGCGCGTGTGCATCGCGCGCGCGCTCATCCGCTCGCCGCGGCTGCTGCTGCTCGACGAGGCCACCTCCGCGCTCGACGCCAACAGCGAGCGGGTAAACAATAATAGTATTAGTACCGTTAGATCCTGGGTTGGAGCGGCGCGCAGCTGTCGGGCGGGCGGGTAAGCTTTTTCCAAACTAGATCGTATACCGTGAATCACATTGTGATTGTAATCTATCCAACATTAAATAAACTTAGGATAATGTCGATTCCAATGCACTAGAACACCTAGCACGAATCAGTACGACGAGCCGTAATTCGCTTCGTAGCTCTGTGTGTCTCTTTCTAACCAGCAAATTAGAAGAGAGAAGATTGAAAAGGCATGTCGAAACGCTTCGTGCTAGGTGCACAGCATGTCACAAGTTATTCCCATCATACTTATCTTAAGCTAACTTTTCTTTCTTTCTACCTTTTGCCCTTTACTTTGGCCCTTCAATCAAATCTGTCAAGCAAAAAAGCGGCCCTACCATCCTTTTCTCGAAGCAGTTCACGCCATTTTCGACCCCCTATTGATAATATTACGGTTTGCTTCGGCATCTATTGAAAGATTTCCAGAAATAAGAACTGGATAAAAAATCTAGAGACAGTATTAGTCGAGGCCGGTGTCATGGTTTTGAATTTAGCGAGAAGCTCAATTTGCTCGCTCCGAATATTTATTACGTAAGTGCCTATGTAAGTTTGTGTAGTAATAACAACTACTTCATTAGCGACACTAATGATAATATGTATATCTGTATTCAGGCTGTAACTGAGGCATTAGAAAAGGCTGCGAAGGGGCGAACGTGTGTCACAATCGCCCATCGGCTCTCGACTATTAAAGATGCTGATGTTATCTGCGTGCTGGATAAAGGTATTTAACATTATTCTCTTAATTCAAGCACAGGTTTCCTGGATTGATTAGTAATATTGGAACTTCAGAAGTATGTTAGTCTAGCCCCTATCAAAATAAAATGTACAAAATATAATAAATCCAATTAGTAATTAATTAAATAGAGCAACTAAATGAAAATCAAAATGAAATGAAAATTACTTTGAAATTAAATAAAAAAGAATCATGATTTAAATTTATAGCTAAGTTAAGAGTGGTTAATCGGCCATGCTCGTTGTTTTTTTTTTTTTTAAATTATGAAATAGGAAGGCAAATAAGCAAGTGGGTCATCTGATGATAAGTGATCACCACCGCCTATTGTCACCCGCAACACCAAAAAGATTGCAGACGCGTTGCCAACCCAGAGGGCTAAGATGAAATATCTCTTGTGCCAGTAATTGCACCGGCTGTCTTGCTCTCCACGCCGAAAAACAACAGTTCAAGCATTGCTGCTTAGCGGCAGGATTAGCGAGCAAGATGGTTATACTCAGAACCAAAAATTTTAAGCTGAAAAGTTACACAAATCTTCGCTATCATGTTCTATGGGTTGGCCCAAAAGTTACATATGAAGAGTAATTCGTATTTGCCACCCAGGAAATTCAAGGCCATAACGATTTTTTTTTTAATTTTTAGCTAATCATCTTAAGACCGAGGATTTCCTGGCATTTGATAATAATAATATTATGACATGACGAAGATTGTTTTTTTATTATTCACTTAAATATTTTAAAGAAATATTTAATTTAAAATGCTATATAATGAATGACAACACAAAGAAAAATTGGGGTAATGGCAGGGTTCGAACCTGCAATATCAGCATTCCGTGCCTTGCGTATTCCAGTTTCCGCCACATTACCGCTTCCATACCCTGCGAATTTTTCAATGTGTTTCGTCTTTACGGTCATTACATTATTGATATTTTTTCTTTGGGAAAACTACCCTCGGTGTCATCTATGAGAAACTTAATCAAGTTATCTCCTTCAACTTGGTCATTTATGAATGCCCGTTAGCTGACGAGAGATGACGCCATTTGTTGTTAAATTATTGTAATCTAAATTATTTCTTTTTAAAAAAATTTTTCGATTTTTCTTTTTGTATTTTTTTTTTAATTTGAATGTAAAAAAATACAAAAATAAAAATCGAAAAAAAATTTTAAAATAAATAATTTCGATTACAAATATTTAATTTGTTTTTTTCTATTGAATACCTATTTTAAAACAACTAACAGCTGACATCCTTTCTTCTGCTCAGGTAAAATCATTGAAAGGGGCACCCATCAAGAGCTGATCAACATGAAAGGCTTCTACTACCGCATGGGGAAAGGACAGCAACTAGCATGAAACAGCACTGCCGATACTTCCTAGCATTGTAAAAGACTCGAGTCTTTTAGCTCTAGTTTAAGATAGATTCTATTCTTCTT
This sequence comes from Ditula angustiorana, assembly GCA_963691745.1. Classification (NCBI taxonomy): domain Eukaryota; kingdom Metazoa; phylum Arthropoda; class Insecta; order Lepidoptera; family Tortricidae; genus Ditula; species Ditula angustiorana. Next base: position 4,711,988 of record OY829472.1, on the reverse strand, counting down.
AGGGACTCGCCTCTCGGACTGAATTTTAAACTGTCTCTTTTTTAAATACTTATGCGTTATTCACACCATGAGGAATATTTTTTAAGCCTTCACTTGTAAATATACTTAAGTGGTGATTACATTTAATGAAAACCTTGTCTAAATATGTACGAAATTGGGATAAAAGCGGAAAGGCCCCGACGCAAAGCTAAATCAAGCATATAGAACTGAAAATGAGAACTTTAGCAGCGGCCTACCGCTCGTTTCCCAACTGTATCTATTATAACTTTCTCACGAACTTTTTTATATACTTTTTACCCGACTGCGGTCAAAAATGAGGGTAGGTAAAGTTTTTACTAATAACTTAACGACCTGCTAGGCTACGCTTTGATTCGATCCGATAACTTATTTATCTACACACATATCGTTACTGCTCTATTATGCGTTCAAAAACCGTAGGAAATGACCAGCATTGTTACAACCAATGTTATTAATAGTATTTTATGCAACTGCTATATAATGAGAGGCCTTAAAACACGAGTGTAGTTTTATGAAACGAGCGTCAGCGAGTTTCATAATAGGATCACACGAGTGTTTTAAGGCCTAATTATATACAGTTGCATACATTACTTTATCTACACATATATCATAACTGCAAAAAACCTACAAACGAGTCGCAACAAGTATGGCGGCAATTCGATCTATCTGTCAAGACGAACGTTTTTTTTAATCATAGACAAACGAATGAAGTCCCTATTTTCATGTCACTCGAGATCAAATGTCGTGCGTTTAAATTAAAAAATCATACTGAGTTGACGTTTCGTATCGATAACTGTTTTAATATCTATGGATACTAGAAAAGAGACCAACTTGAATTTTGACAGCTGTTCCAAATTTAAATTCATAACGTCAAGAGATATCGGTATTGTGATCACCAATAAACACAGACTACTAAGAGATACTACCCAATAAAGAACTGATTTACCTACTACCACAGACAAGAAAATCCTTATAATAACATTGGTTGTAATAATGCTGGTCATTTTCTATGGTTTTTTAAACGCGTTATTGAGCATTTATGATATGTGTGTAGATAAAGTAATGTATGCAACAGTATATAATCAGGCACTAAAACACTCGTGTGATCCTATTATGAAACTCGCTGACGCTCGTTTCACAAAACCACACTCGTGTTTCAAGGCCTCTCATTATAAAGCAGTTGCATAAACTACTATTTTATCCAACTGCCGCTACAAGGGAAGATTTTGTTTTTAGAGCATGGGTATACTTACGTGTCTATTTTGTTGGTACGCTCAGCAGCCTAATCTTTGCTTGACGGTTTTAGCGCAGTTGGGTTGTTTGTTTATTTTAATAACTTACTTTATATTTCAATTAACATTCAAGAGCTCTAGAGCATTTCAGACCCTGGGGCATTTTAATTAAAACTTGAGTCGAAACTCTAAAAAGAACTCGCCTTTTAACTTTTGAGTAGTCACAAAAATTTGGCGTGTCTTGGACTAAAATAGATCTAAAACACTTGAATCTCTTGCATTACTGATCCGTCTACACCTACATATGAGATTAAATAAATATTGTGATAACTACTTTTAAGGTTGCATTTATTTTCCTTTTGCTTAATTAGAAAATAAGTTACCTACCCACGTCTAAAATAATCAATAAATTTACTGCCAATATTTAAGTAAGGTAGGTACAGTCAAGGAATTTAATTCCCTACCCATTTCGTTGAAATGCCGTCTGACATTCGCAGTGCATTAAGGTCGATATGTCAAACTAACGTCTTGCTCTATAGCTCTTATGGTGATAGTTTGCTATATGCTATTGAACCTTAGGTTGGAAATTTAATTCCTTGACTGTACCTATAACTAACAGGTTACAAAGGAATCTACGGAACACAACAAAAATGACAAGTGGTCTACGATGACAAGAAGTTTTGGTACCTCTGATTTAGAAGTTTGATTTTTTCACAGCCCCTAGTGCTTGCTGACATCAGTATTTGATATTAATTTCAACTAAATGCCTCATCGCGTTCCTGGTTTAAAGGTCTTAAAGAAAATAATTAAATCCACCTGATAAGTACTAACCTTTAAAAAAAACGCATCGTGCATTCGAGGGTCAACTGAATGTTCACAGAAAATCGTTGTTTTAGCAAGTCCTTAGAAATGGGACACTAGACTTTCCATACAACTCAAGTTGACCTATTATTTAGAAAAAAATCGATCTTCAAACAGCCTTAACGACTTATTATGCGCACGCGCACGCGTGGTTTAGCTGCGGTGTCCTCCTGTGGGGGAACAGTACCGACGCGCCTGCCCTTTTCATTCTACAGAAAAAAATTGTAAGAATATTAGTAAATATAGAACAAACAGATTGCTGCAGACCTTACTTTCGAAAACACGAAATATTAACTCTACCTGGAATTTACATTTTAGAAATATGCAAATTTGTACGCAAACACCCTGAATTTTATACAACAAAAGAAAATATGCCCATACCCCACTCGCTACGATACAAAAACAATCTCATGTTACCATCATCTGAACTAAAACTGCACGCTTCCGGCCCATTAATAATGTCCGTAAAGATATACAATAAACTGCCACAAAAATTAAAAGAAAACTTAAACGACAAACAATTTACAAAAATATTAAAACGAGTATTAATAGACAAGGCTTACTACACAATAAACGAATACACAAACGATAGAATTAAGTTACAAAAAATTACACATTAACACACGCAAACACACAAATACACAATCACACAGTTCGTACACACGCACACTTACACACTAACACACTCTCTCTCTCTCTCTCTCACACACACACACAGAAGCTCATACATAATTGTTATAATAGTTGTAATTGTAATAATTAATACCTACTTTAAAAAAGTCTAGAAGTAGATTGTAAGTACCTAACTGTAATACATTGCTATACCCTAACAGGGTCCATGTTCTAGCATTTAAGTTTTATTTGTTATTTTATGGACGCAATAAATAAAGAATAAAGAATAAAAAAGATTGTACTTGAACTAATACACTTTAATTTAGTGTAGTTAATTATGTTTTAAGATGTTAGAATGCTTTTTAAGTTTTATAAACCAAATTTGATATAAATGGTCTCGTAAATTAAAATAAGCTTTAAATCTGGGACGGACAACGCCAAAGGACGGATGTGTAAACTTTTTGAGAAATGCTCTAATACAAGGGAATAGCTCAAAGTCCGTGCTATTTCTAGACCGTGCGTCCAGAAATAACTTACAGTCGATATTTACTTAGATACTCAGTGAACTAGTATCTTTCCTTACCGACCGTCATTATAAATATTCATGCGTAATGGACTTCAATTCTTTTTTTTGTTTTACTAAATGGTACTTATTATGCCTCTCTGCATCATCGTGTTAGACGTGTTTGTTAATGATATGGTGTTAGGTACTTAAGCGTGAACTAGTGGAAATTCCTACTGTGTTACTCCAACGGACTGAGCAAGCGCGCACGCGCCGATCCATCTGACGTAAAGCTTTGACCAGTGTACTCCATAAGTAATGCATTGAAATTATTAAAAACATGGGACCCGTAAAAGACAAGGAAACCAAAAAGTAAGTATCTCTAGTATGAAGTGCAAAGTTAAATAAAACGAATGGATTGAAACAATTACAATATAGGATTCAATCTGTGCTAAGAAATGCAGAGCTAAATAATCGCTTGCAAACTTTGTTTAAATGCGACATAATTTGCTAATAATTTCGCGAAATTTATTTTATTTTTCTTAGTGTAAGCAATAGCCTCGTAACGATTTTGCTAATTGTTGTCTTTTGCCGACTGAAACATTCTGAAGAACCTGCACACCACCGATATCCAAAGTGGTTGATCTAGTATAACGTAAGGATTCCAACCCTCTTTGATATTTTTAACACACTTGCTCGTTACGTCCATCTCAAAGTCAAAAGTCAAAGTCAAAATATTTTATTCAGATTAGGCTTACAGGTAAGCACTTATGAATGTCAAAAAATTTACCACCGGTTCGGAAAAACCTCTGATAAGAAGATACCGGCAGGAAACTCAACGACGTGTAATTTTTTAAATAAATCAAAATTACAATGTTATTCTACATCTCAAATATTTAAAAATTTTACAATTTAACACAGCAGGTGTACAATCTTTGGGAGCCAGGGATCGCCAATACAAATCGGTATCATTTCCAAACATCCTTGTCCAAGATATAGTCATTCATTTTATAATACGCCCGAGAAATCAATGTCTTCTTGACAATAGATTTAATCTAAGGTAATAATCTTATTACCTCGCTAGGCTCATAATCGAAAAAATTAAACACGGGTGTTTTTTACTTTACTTTGCAGCGTTATGTTATTGTATGTAATAATATTTCTGGGATGCTGTTAATGGACTTGCTAGCTTCAGTATAGTTTTTGCATATGGTGTTCACTTATAAGTGATTGTGACACCAATGCTACATGTACCTACACGCATGTAACTTTTATATCAATGGTGTTATTAATCGTTGTGACCCATTAATGAATAAAAAAAAGTGTTTTAACCTCCCCCCCTCCCGCGATTAAGCTAAGTTTGTACCTCACTGCAAGTGAATAATGTATGTCGACAAAGCATTCTTAACTAGGGCGCTTTTATCGCTGACATAAAGCATATATCCCTTTCTAACCAGTTAACGTGTGCGAGAGGGACAAATGCGTTTATGTGCGCGATAAACGCCAGCGTGCGACTTGAGCAGGTAATACAGTTTTCGAATGAACTTGTTGCCTCTGCACTCTTACCCCTAATTTATAAAAAAATAACATTTTTTTTAAGCTAACAAATGTTTAGTCCCTTTCATCAAACGGGCAAACGCTACAATGACAGATAAATACATAAAATATGTTAACTAACAAACGTTTACGAAGCGTTTATGAATAAGGGGGTTATTCTCTAAGCCCACCAGCGTCGGATTCGATGTCGAGGCATCGCCCTGACTCGCTCACTCGAGATAGCAAGATAGAGTGCTGCCCCAGCATCGAGTTCGTCGCAGTTTCATTTAGCGAATCACTCACCAGCTGCCTCAGTCGGCTTTAACAGCTTGCCAGTGAGAGAATGTTTCAAATACCAACAAAGATTTTTGTGGAGCTAAAAATAGGAGTACATTCTCTTGAATTAATGAAAAGTTTATTTTTAATTATTATATATAAAGATTTAATTTTGTCAAATTATTCACATTTCACCATTAGTGGGAAAAAACAAGTTTTATTCTACAAACTGTAAATATTGACTGTTTGTCTGTTTTGTTGATGCACTTAATAACAACAAAGTCTGTTTTTTTTTCTTCCAGAGTGTTGACAAAAGTTGTAGGAAACGCGCGTGCATTGATCATTAATATTCAACATAGCACACTTGCATGATGTATAGTCGACCAAGAAATTGCTTGACCACTTTTCGACCGTATTACGTAAGGGTAAGGTTCAAAAGTGGTCAAGCAATTACTTTGTTGACTATACTATTACATAAACCGTAGCAAATTAAGCTAAGGGTGATTCCCGAATAACCTTAACTTAATTTTCTACCACCACCTACTTAAAACAGATTCCCGCGTCACACCCTAAAGTATGACGCTGTTTTTCGAAATTAATCTGTCTGTTTGGCACAAAATTACGACGAATCGCTTCCAGAAAAGATGCTCGATAACGCCCAGAGCCGGAGTATGGCTGAGTTATGGCTCAGCAGCCCTAACATAACAGCCCAGGTTTAGTTTAACCCCTCCCTGTGTCTCAGTCTAACTAGTGTCAAAAGAAAGGGACGCAGATAGAGATAAACTAAACTTGGCCAGTCATGTTAGGGCCACAGCTTCGCAGGAGGACTACCGTCCCCCAGCTAAACTTTTAATAATATTTTTCTAATTATGGTTTGTTAATTATAGTGCTCAATTAGTATAGTTAGATTTGTTATACTCTTATACTACCTATATAACATAGCTTTAGCCCGCGACTTTGTATACGTCGAATTTAAAGAAGAGGTATCTAAATTAAAATTGTAATGACAACACAAAGAAAAATTAGGGCAATGGCAGGACTTGAACCTGCAACATCAGCATTCCGTGCCTTGCGTTTTCTAGTTTAGCCACACTGCCGCTGCCCTACCCTGCGAATTTTTCAATGTGCTTTGTCTTACGGTCATTACATTATTGATTTTAAGGGTACAACTACCCTGGTGTCATCTGTATGAAACTTTTTAACAAGTTATCATATTCAATTGTAAATATAATTGTTTTGCCTTCTATTGTTCTTATAAAGACCCCTCATATTAGTAATTTATCCTAAATATCGCTCCACGTATAGCCATCGGCCAATTACAATTTTATTACACCAGTGGCCCGTTTCACGAAGCTACAAGTTACAATTTTACAAGTCTAAACCGGCAACATTGGTCATTATGCCCATTGCCATTGGTCATTATTGGCCAATGTTGCCGGTTTAGACTTGTAAAATTGTAACTTGTAGCTTCGTGAAACGGGATACAGGGGTGCAATTTTTGAATCTCACCAGGTGACTAGAGCTCACCAAAATAGCCGAATCTCTATGAAAAACGGCTATTTTGGCGAGCTTTAGTTACTCGGTGAGATTAAAATGCATTCTTTTAATTTCACCAGGTGACTACAGCTCGCCAAAATGGCCGCATTTCTCTGAAGAACGGCCGTTTTGACGAGCTTTAGTCACCCGGTGAGACTCAAAAATCGCACTCCAGTCTATAGTAGTGGGATGGCTATGCCGTGTGCCTAATATTAAACCAAATTCTAATTTTAACTCGTGTTCATTTTTTAGAGAAGCAAAAATACCAGAGAATATCGCGTACTTTCGAATTGTGAGTATGAACTAAATGTATTTCTTAATAGTTTAAAGTTGAGGAACGAGTGGAAGGTCCTTGTCAAAGTCTCTATTTGCCCCAGATTACGGTCGACGTTGCTTTGACATATGAGCTTTTGACTTAAATATTCGCCAATTAATATGATGTGTGGCGTGACATTGTTGCTAGCTCTGCGTTAAAAGCACGGCTCTCTGCATCGTTGTCTCTTCGTTGTTACAACAATAATAAAAATAACGTTTTATTTAGATACATGCCTACAAAGTAACAAAGGTCTGCCGATGGTAATTTACAGTTTTCATTAATACATTTTGAGCTTTTTTTAAAAACTTTGTGAAACTAGTCAGGTTTAAAATAACATTAATAAAAAAATTTAAAAAAAATGCTCAGAAGCTCTTTAATTCCGTGGTGCTCGGAGGTGCAACGCCAGAAGCATGGAACAGAGGGGTGGTGGCGCTGTTCTTCAAGAAAGGGGACAACACTTTTCTGAAGAATTATAGACCCATCTCGCTTCTGAGCCATGTTTATAAGCTGTTTTCCAGGGTCATCACGAATCGTCTCGAACGCAGGTTTGATGACTTCCAGCCTCCCGAACAAGCCGGCTTCCGAAAAGGATTTAGTACCATAGACCACATCCACACGCTGCGGCAAGTTATACAGAAGACCGAGGAGTATAACATGCCATTATGCTTAGCGTTTGTGGACTATGAGAAGGCCTTTGATTCGATCGAGACGTGGGCGGTGCTTGAGTCTCTCCAGCGATGCCGTATTGACTATCGGTATATCGAAGTGTTGAAGTGTTTGTACAATAACGCCACCATGTCGGTCCGAATACAAGACCAGAGGACGGAGGAAATTCCATTGCAAAGAGGTGTGAGACAGGGAGATGTTATCTCTCCGAAACTGTTCACCAACACAATGGAAGATGCCTTTAAGCTTCTGGAGTGGAAAGGATTCGGCATCAATATCAACGGCGAGTACATCACTCACCTTCGATTTGCCGACGATATAGTAGTCATGGCAGAATCGATGGAAGACCTTAGCACGATGCTCGAAGACCTCAATCGGGTTTCCCAACGGGTGGGCCTTAAGATGAACATGGACAAAACGAAAGTCATGTCGAATGTCCATGTAGTGCCCACCCCAATAGCAGTAGGAAACTCAACTCTCAAAGTTGTTGACGAATACGTCTACCTAGGACAAACAGTCCAACTAGGCAGGTCCAACTTTGAGAAAGGGGTCAATCGTCGAATCCAACTCGGCTGGGCAGCGTTCGGGAAACTGCGAAATGTCTTCTTGTCCAAAATACCTCAGTGTCTGAAATCGAGAGTGTATGATCAATGTGTGTTACCAGTGATGACTTATGGCACTGAAACGTGGCCGCTTACTATGGGCCTTATAAGAAAGCTCAAAGTCACGCAACGAGCTATGGAGAGGGCTATGCTTGGAGTTTCTCTGCGTGATCGAATCAGAAATGAGGAGATCCGCAGACGAACGAAAGTAACCGACATAGCCCAGCGGATTAGCAAGTTGAAGTGGCAGTGGGCAGGGCACATAGCACGGAGAACTGATGGCCGATGGGGTCGGAAAGTTCTCGAATGGCGGCCGCGTAATGGCAAGCGCAGCGTAGGACGACCAGCCACAAGATGGTCCGATGACCTCGTACAGGTGGCAGGAAGGCGCTGGTTGCATTCTGCTTCCAACCGGCCACTTTGGAAATCCATGGAGGAGGCCTATGTCCAACAGTGGACTTCTTGTGGCTGAGATGATGATGATGATGATGATGATGAAAAAAAATGCAAAGCTATTTTCACTCTGGCCGCTGAAAGACGTCCACTGCTGGACATAGGCCTCTCCCAAGGATCGCCACAACGACCGGTCTTGTGCTGCTTGCATCCAGCGGGTTCCCGCAACGATCACCAGATCATCGGAATTAAGATGTAACCTTCTAAAAATATCTAAATGACAGCTAAAACGGTATTAAAATCCGTTGCGTGGTTTAGAAAGAGTGTGCGGTCGAATAGATGAATACAGACAGGAACGGAAAGAAGTTGTAAAGATGATTGTGTTTGTCTTTAAGAGGAAACACAAGGGCCGTTTTTCCATACAAACGTCGTCCCCTGTTTCCTCTCTGGATAATGCCAGTAGAGCAATATTTTTTATCCAAAAAATCGATGGCCACTATTATGCATGTCCCTATGTTTTCCTTTTTTTAATAAATTAATTATTAAAAGAGATATGGACATTCAAAAACCTAAAAAATTGGCCAGATTTTCGGCAGCGTTCATACATTCAGAAAACAAATTTTACTAGATTATATAAAAAAAGAAAAACATAGGAACACTGCCAAAGCCTTTCTTTAATTTTGAATGAAAAAAGTAGTTAAATCGGATAAGTTTTGGAGAAGGAATCAGGGGTCTACGAATCGTTGATTTTGTGTACTTTTAATAGGTATTTTCAGTCCAAGCTGCGGCTGTCTCTATTGCACTCTGCGGGGGGAGGCTTGATAGATGGAGGCAGCAATAGATTTTACAAATACCTATTTTTCAATTCTCTAGACCTTGGTGTTTCCTCTTAAGGGCTTTACGAATAATGCAAGCTCACTGTGCTTCGGTAGTACCGGTACGGGACATGGCTGGAGATCAGCGCAACACTGTGCGGCGTGCTGTTCGGGCTGCTGAGCGGCGGCGGCATCTGCTACATTATGGTGCAGTTCGGCGAGCTCACCACCTGCTTCGTGGAGCGCACCTCGCAGACCAACCGCCTGTCCAGCTACCTGCCGCTTACCTCCCTTTTCGGAGGCGGTCGGAGACTGTAAGTGGAATACATTTTACATAATTTGTAATGATTGGTTTTAAAAGCCCTTGTTATATTTTAATAATCACATGCGCGGTACGGTACAGTCAACCTGGTAACTTTGAATGTTTTTTGAAGAAATTGTCTTAGTTTAAACATTTATAGGAATGTTACAAACGATTATTGCTTAAAGGATAGATATTATAAGTTCATGTGTAATCCAAGTAAACTTGTATATTATTAAATTTGTAAAAATAATTATCTTGAATAAATTGAAAAAAAAAAATGTTTTGATTAGTACTGTGCTGTCTACTCTACTGCCTAGCTGTTCTGCCCCTGTGTGAAATCAGCATAAGATAAGATAGGTCCCAGCTAAGGAATGCAAATCTGGATATTTTATCTAAGGAATAACCGGTTATAACCGGTTTTCTCTTGGAGAGAATTACCAGGTTTGCATTCTCTGGTCCCTGCGCTTGATTCGCTTAGGGCTATGTACTCGTATTTACCAATAGTTGACATTATCATTGTCTCTTGTTTTTCCTCGTACGTTTCCGTATCTTCTTGTCAATGATTAGGTCACTGTCAACAACTGAGACCGTTACCTTACTTGGTCTTACATAATTCATACTTAAAAACCGGGCAACAGCATGACGTGTTTCATATGATCAGTGTATAGGGCAGCGTAGCGATTAGGTACTACAGCCAACCATAATGATTTTCTCAGTATTAATTAAAGCACTTTAAAAGGCCCTTCTTCAAGGTAGGTATATCACCAAAATTATGACTGACTCTTATTAATTTTAATTTATTTAATGTAAGTTTTACTTGTACAGTCAGCGTCAAATATACCAGAGCGGGCAAGGTGGTCAAAAATATCTGAACACTGGCCCGAGCGTATTTGACAATAGAGTCGAGTTCAGATATTTTTGACACCTTGCCTGCTCTGGTATATTTGACGCTGACTGTACACAACTAAAAATTATGTTGCGGTTAACTTGGAAAAAATATGTATGCGGTACAAACTTACCTTGAGTTCCGAATGTAGCCGCATTAACTGTATGGTATTTATAGTATGTTTACGGCTACAGAAAGAATACGAATAGAAATCTTTGCCTCATTTATGCAAATGTCACATTTAGTCATGGCCTGGCCAACAGAGGACGACGCGGCGACGAAGTGACAAATGATCCAAGCAAACGTAATTCTCGATTTCCATCCTGAATCGCGCCTCTTAAAAAATGGTATTTGGATAAATATCACACGGGTGCGTTTTTAAATAACTGTTCAGTAACGAAAGTGACTCCTAACGCAATCTTAAAGTTCCGGTCGACAACGTCGCTTCAATTCGCGCGGATGCGCATGTTCACCGCGAGGGAGCGCCACTAGCAACTGGACAATTACCGTCAAAAAAGAACGTTAACGAAGAATGACTCGTACCTTTTCCGATTCTCAAGTCGCAACTGAATTTATTTAATTTATACTCGCTTCATTTACCAAAATTCACGTAAACCTGAAATAATATACGCCATCTCCAAATTAAGAGGATTAAAATTATTGAAGAGACCCCCCCCCCCCCCCTACCGTCGTCGCCTATCTTGAACGGGCCTGAAGGAGCGCCCAAACAATAACTAAGTACGACATTCTAAAGACATCGCCCTCCCTTCTAGCGGCAATCGGGTAAAGACCCTTTTAATAGAGTATTTTTCTCCATGAGAAAACCTATTTGATGTATAGAATCAACGTATATTTAAGAGAAAAACCGAAGACTTATTTTATTGTCAGAAAGCTTCTAAAGGTTTCCCGTTTAAAAAATAAATCCTTATATTCTTAACATTGAAATCCAGTGGTTTAATGACTTTAGGTTTTTATCCGTTGTGGGTTCTACTTGCATTAAGTGTACTTCTCTTTTACATAATTGCCGATTTAAACATCATATATATATTTCAGCGTAAATGCTTCTCATGAAGAAAATATGGAAGCTCTAATCGAAGACGCCAGATCTATGTGCGCGGGAATGTTTATCAGTATAGCAGTTTCATTATTATTTTGTATTATTTCCGTTGGGTGCATCAATTGGAGCGCACTGAGACAGGTGTGTATAAAATAGAGGTACCTAATTATGAAAACGTTATTGACAAATAAGTTATGTACGACCCAAACAGTTTTAAGTATATTAATATGTGTTATTAGTAGGTTTATTTTTATAAATCTAATCTCCTCGGCGAGATACCGTTTCATTAGCCGCGAAATAATGCATTAAATTACTGTTCTTTATTTCTAGATAACACGAATCCGAAAGAAATTTCTTGAAGCTGTGCTAGGTCAGGATATGGACTGGTTTGACACTGATTCAGAATTCAACCTTGCTTCTAAAATGTCCGAGTGAGTATTGAGTTAAGCTTTTCAGCGCCATATCGAATACAAAAGTCATTTCTTTCGGGGTATTTTTTTAGAAGTGTACAATCGAAGACATCATTAAAGACGGAATTGCGAGAATGTGTCATTATTTGAAAGGGAGCATATCACAGAGCTATTAAAACAATAGAGTGAACTGAAAGGTTCCCGCTGCGTACACTTTTTGAAAATTGCTAGTGATGTAGATTAGTCGATCAAAACTGACGATGAATTTTTGATTTGAAGTACGGCATTTTTGGGATATTTTACAATCTTGTACTGTAAACACAACACAACACAATAACACAAGCAGCTTTAGTTGCTTACTTTGGGACCAGGTCAATTGGTGTTAACTGTCTCAAGATATTTATTTATTTATTTATTTAACAAACTAAAAAAGTCTTATAAAACCTTTAATAATATTAGCGAACATACAACCATAGCTCAACCCTCTTGCAATTTCGATTTACTAACTTAATAAATAATTTCTTCTGCAGAGACAAAAGATTACCCGTTTTAGCTATTTTCTCGGATATGTGAATCAAATGTGAATGTGGACAACTGCGTTATTTAAGACCGCGAATTATTTAACTTGCATTAAAACAATGATAATATTACGCTCAGACTGACTCGTTTAGGTTTTTAAAATAACCCCTGGTCCGAGGGTACACATGTTCCGAATTTCATGCTTCTATCTTCAGCGCAACTTGCGAGTCAAAATGATGAGCGGCGGTGTAAGCAAGTATGCTCCTACCTCTACTCCCCCAGCGAGCCCGAAGGGCTGGCTCTGTCCGCGGGCGCCGAAGCGTCCCTTTGATGGAAGTACCTACTCTTGAGCAACTCGCAACCCCGAAGGGCGAGCGATGGTGTGAAGTCAAAAGTCAAAACCAAAGGTCAAAATATTTTTATTTACATTAGGCATACAGAAACCACTTATGAATGTCAGAAAATTTATAATCATTTCGGAAAAAATCTTCTGATGAAAAGATACTGGTAAGAAACTCAACAAGGTGTTATTTCTTAAATAAATCAACTAGTTCCTGTGGCCGTCCCAATATTTTAATCCATATCTCTTTCATTTCTTCTTTTTTGGGAAAACTGAAAAAAAATAGTATTAATTATAACGCAAGACAGCTTGTGGCGAGCTGTTGGGGAGTAGCGACTAAAGAAGAAGACTGAAGAGAAGGGTAAACTAAATTAAGGGCCTCCGCTTAGTCGCGCAGGCGCACGGAGCAGGTGCACGCCTATAGAAAAATAGTATGGGAGCGTCCGCTAACTCGCACAGGTGCCGCTGCGGGCTCATACTATTTGTTCGATAGGCGTGCACCCGCTCCGTGCACCCACGCGACGTAGCGGACGCTCTAAATCGACGAAAGGGCCTCTAGGTGTTGGCAACGGCTCCGCGCCCGCTTCCCAAAAGTCCTGGACACTATTGCCCCATACGAGGGAAAGGTATCAGATTGGCGGATACTTTATCGATAATTTCTACAAAATGTCAGATGCACCGCATCACTAGTCTATATTTCCATAACCTCTTATAGAAATAATAAATCATTTATTACCATTAAAATTAATAAATAAGCTTAGTTTTTACAAGCACACATGAGTCTTTGCTCCATAATTTAACCCACATAATACTAGCCGTCCAAAACGCGACATTCCCATAAATAAATACCAAATAATACTTACTTGTAAACGACGATGTGTTGTCCTTCATTGCTTTCTTTAGGACACCGTGATGAATGCGAACTGCAACCATGCACGAAGTACGCCATTTCGCACAATAAATATCACTTGCTTGTCTCAAAAATCTAACGATAACCATAAGAATTTTATTAATTTGCACCGAGAGCTCTACGACCCGTCATCAAAATTTGACGTGAATATTATGCGACTAAAAAGAATGGCTGCTATTCGACAGCATATTCAATACACGAAAGAAACTTTTTTAAACTGTTGTATAATATCATGACTGACCAAATGTCAGCACTGAGTGTGTACGCTAGTAAATTTAAAGATGGTGTGAAATGGCTATGTTTGTTCACTCCTTCGCGTTGTTACATCGTAGGAGTGAATGGAGCAGATACATTCACGCTTTTTCTTAATTTTTCAGGCTTGCTCCATGGGTTATAACCTCCTTGGAGCATATGCATATATCAACTGCATTGCTCACATTGCGTACTATATATAGTACGCAATGTGAAGTTGATATACCTATCCCTTTCGAGCATAGACAATTTCTCTCAGTTCCCACTTTAATGGTCGGCTAAGTTTGTTGCTGTTTGTATATTTTGTTCTTATCATCATCATCATTTATTTTCACAATTTAATACTTGTTTTCTGCATGTTGTCAGAACAATGTGATGAACTTCCTAAGCAAAATATATTTAATAATCGATACTTTGATTTAGATTACCGTTTAGGAAAAATTGAGCAATGTCATTTTCGTCCGAGTTGGATTCTGGTAATTTATTATTACAATCATCGATCATGACATTTTTATACATTGCTAGCAGCACCTACTCTTGGCATTGGCTTCCTAGACAGCGTATGTATGAAACGAGTTATTTCGTATACGACGCCTGGACATTTAAGGCATTCTATCGAATGTAAGATTTCATATGTTACCGAAACTTATATTTACCTACAAAAACTTTCGCAAAGACTAAAAAAACCACTGTAAATATACCATTTTATAGGAATATGATGAAGATAAAGGACGGGATGGGAGATAAGTTGGCAGTGGTCTCCAATTTATTAGGAACGGCTATTATTATCTTCTGCCAGTCGCTTCCCCTTGGTTGGGAACTAACCCTTGCGTGCATCGCGGTACTACCATTTTCATTAGCAGCGTCTATTTATTTAAATGAGGTACGTGTTACTTGGTTATATCCTCTAGTTTTTTGGAAGAAAGAAGAAATTAATTATTTATAACCATCATCTCATTTCAGTATCAATCAAAGTCATCAATACGAGAGATGAAGTCATACAGCCAAGCTGGTAAGCATGCCGAAGAAGTTTTAAAGTCAGTCAAAACAATAATTGCGTTTGCCGGCGAAGACAAGGAGATTGAAAGGTTTGCTGCATCTTTTATAATGTTGAAATTACGTAAAAAGCTCATAAGAGTCCATCAAAAGCTGCTGAACCTTTCAAATTTTGATGAAACTTTCGACTGTCTCCTAAATTAAAACATGTTTAATCAAACAATAAAAATCCAATTCGATGTCTTGTTTCATTTCAGTTTCATATTTCGTTTCATTTAGAAATGGCTCTTACTATTTTTCTAGATGCTGCATCATTGCGGCGCGCAGCGTACCTACTTTAGATAAAAGTAGGAATAGTGGATGTGGTTATAAATGTTTGTTTTAGATACAAGAAGCTATTGGAGCCGGCGGAGAGGTACGGGCGCAAGCGCGGACTGTTCACAGCGCTCGGCACCGGCTTCAGCTGGGTGCTCACCTACTCGCTCAATGCCATCGGCCTCACCTACGGCACCCGGCTTGTGCTTCAAGACTTGCTCAAGGCTCCCGAAGAACAGCGATATGCTGTGGGAAAAATATTCAGTGCAAGTACCCCCCCATAATACCATTCATCAGTCTCCAGATATTAAAAAAATAGATGGATGTAGTCACCATCAGGAGTAATTAAAGAGTCGTGAAGCCCAAAACAATCCAAAGATTCAAATGTCAGTAGAGTAAGAGCGGACATAGACTTGATTAAGCCACAGTATAGATATAAGCAGTAAAGAATCTACGTACAAACGCTCGAAACCGACGCACGCACACAGACGCACGCTCAACACGACCGCTAAGGGGTTTTCGCGGTGCTGTCTGCCAGTCGCGGCTGCTGCGTCACGACGGGTGCACACTGGACACGCATTGCGTTTATCGTTATTGCGTGCGCCCGAGACAGTCCGCGATCTTTTTAAAGATACCACAAAAGTATTGCGTATTATGGCTGCTTGAACTCGGTTTCTTCGAAAACGGAACTTTAATTTTTTCTGACTCCTTAAAATGTATGAAGTTTTTATAACTTCCCAATTTTACTTGTAAACTAGTTTATAATTTCATTACTTGATCATTATAGAACCCAAATAAACGTTGTAATAAATAATAAAAATATAACTTTTCAACTTTACAAAAAATAAGGGTCTCCAAAAAATCATAACTCAATGAGATACAACGTTAACTAATGAAAATAAAATGATTTTACAAAAATTAAGAAAACAACCCTAACACTCCATATCGGAGCGTAGGTAATATCTATCTTAACAAATATGCCCAGTTTCGGTATTGTTTTATTTAAATACTGTGATATTGAGTACTATGAGTATGTACATCTGCGGCTGATTCAACCACAATGAAAGCTATTGAAAATTATTCATTTAAATGTAACAGATCACATTTGGCATGTACATGGCTATACAATGTATAACATTCATCGTGCCCCACGCGGAGGCATTCGCCGCGGCCCGCGGAGCGACTGCCGGTGTCTTCTGTCTTTTGGAAAGAAAACCGAAAATAGACAGCATGAGCCCCAGCGGCGTTAAACCCCGCAAGTTCGCTGGTGAAATATCCCTCGACAACGTCCATTTTAGTTATCCTTCAAGATCCGATGTCAAAGTGAGTACACTGCGCCGGCTACAATATACTCGTACAGTATAAATCACCCTTAAGTTTCTTGTATATTAAAGACGTTGTTGTTTAAAAAATCTACCATGCCGAAAGGCTAGACACCCTGCAGGCGGCGGTAGTTCACACCAAGAATGTGGTTTTAAATTTCTTAACATTTAAGAACAGGAATAAAATAATTAAATAATTGTATAGAGCAACGACGACACGCTACTTACTTTAATAATTATACTTCATTGACAGGTTTTAAAAGGCATTTCTCTTCACGTGAAACCCGGAGAAAACGTGGCTTTAGTCGGCTCCTCTGGGTGCGGTAAATCGACAATACTTCAACTTCTGCAGAGGTTGTATGATCCTCACTCGGGCTCAGTCAAAATTGATGGCCATGACCTGAAAACTGTAAACGTTAGCCACCTGAGGTCGTCTCTAGGTTAGAATTTTCTACGATACGAATATACACATTCCTTTATTTACACACTAAACTAATACTTATAAACCATTTTTTTGTTTGTAATGTTTTAGGGGTGGTAGGTCAAGAGCCGGTACTGTTTCGGGGCACAATACGCGAAAATATAGCAATTGGATACCCTGACGCTACTGATGAAGAAATAAAAAAAGCAGCTGTAATGGCTTACGCTCATGACTTTATATCTCGTCTACCTGACGTAAGTTCTATTAGGATTGTAGCAAGTGGAAATCCGTGGTTTCTGCCTACCCCTCGGGGAAAATGGAGTGATTTTATGTATTTAACTATGTACCTAGGGTGCAATTTTTGAATCTCACCACGTGACAAAAGCTCACCTAAATGATCGAATCTCTATGAATAACGGCCATTTTGGTGAGCTTTAGTCACCGTAAGTAAGTGCATTAAATTAAGCGGTGATTAATGTTATAATAAATTACAGAATTATGCATGTAAAGAATTATGCATACATATTAATTATTTGTTTATTTAAGGGTTATGATACTGTTATTGGTGAACGAGGCGCGTCGCTTTCTGGCGGTCAGAAGCAGCGCGTGGCCATCGCGCGAGCGCTGCTCCGGGAACCAAGGATCCTGCTCCTGGACGAAGCCACATCGGCCCTCGATCCTCAGTCAGAGAGAAAGGTTCAAGTAGCCTTAGACGGCGCGAGTATGGGAAGAACTACTTTTACAGTGTCTCACAGGTTAGCGAAAGTTAGTTTAAAATTGAATTCTGTATTAATTCATACGTCATGATTCATACTTACTTTATTTACTTACTTTGTTATTTTAGGTTGTCGACAATCATAAACGCGGACCGTATAGTTTGCATGGACCAGGGCGTGATTGTAGAGGCGGGCACTCATGACGAGCTGATGAAAGCTAAAGGTCAGTTGTTATATGAACATGGAGTACCCAATTAATATATTTCACTTACCTATACATTGAAAATAACTTATTTTTCAGGATTTTATCATAAACTAGTAACAATTGATAAAAAGGGGAATGAAGCTGATTTAGTTGAAAGTTTACCTGAGCAGATGGACCATGTCCCCGAGGAAGAAGAAGTGAACATAGTCAGGAGACGATCTACTAAAAGACTAATTAGGCAATACTCTAACAGAAGTGGTAAGGGTAATTTGCAAATTTTGTTTAAACGTAACGCAATTAAGCTTATTGTATTGTATATATTGTGACAATACAAAACTCGTGCCTATGTTTGCATAAATGAGTTCACATTATCGAATAATTGTTTTATTCAGTGCTTGTTACGTTACGTGTATTCTTAATATTACATTACAGGATCTCTCGACTGGATGACACCTCGCAGCTCCGTTTGCTCCGTGGTCTCGGCTGGCATACGGAACTTTGCGCGTCACTACGACGCAGAACGTAAAGATAACGATGAAAATGAGGTTACATGTTCTTTACTGTTCATTGAATACCGAATTACCATTTTTCACCAAATGAAGTTACGGAAAAACGCAATTATGGTTGTAACTTGGTTTTGATATGTTAAAATATCCATTATAGATTTAAAAATATTGACACTTTTTTGTTTTGTATGAAACTCCTGAAATGCAAATATTCTATGTCTTAGCAAATCTATTTAAAGAGAACATGAAAAAACATATTAGCCTAGTTCCAAGGCAAGCCTACAACATAGTACCCGAAAATCATGGCTCAAGGTTATGGTTGAGTTGAGTGGCAAACGTAATCTCCGTTTATGACGAGTGCTCTTCTTATGCTTGATACACGTTCTTTTAGGTTAATTTTATAAAGGTTCGTTGATAATAATTGGGTCAGTAATGTTGAAAATTTAGGTACTGGGTTATTTAAAAAAATGTTCTGCCATTTGCTCTTACATTACGGTAAAATCGAATACTATGCTTATAGGCGATACAGCCTTTTACTGACTGGGACCTGCTAAAACTAAACGGAAAGGAATGGCCTCTCCTCACAATCGGTGCCATAGCTGCAACAGTTCAAGGAACTTCCTTCCCCGCTCTTGCTGTGCTGTTTGGATTAATCAGCGGGGTAAGCTAAACTCTTACTGTAGACGGAACAATTAACCAGGATCGATAAGAATTTTTAAAAGGCCACATATCTTTTTTTTCCAGATATTTATCTTGAAGGACCATGATCGCATCATATACTTAGCTGATTTATACTCGGGTATGTTCATACTCGTCGCGGCCGTAGCAGGAGTCGCTATGTCTCTTCAGGGCTTCACTTTTACCAGCGCAGGCTTGAGAATGACCACGCGACTACGAGAACGGTATTTTGCCAGCTTACTCAGACAGGTTGGTGATGTGTTTACAGGACCCTCGCAAAGTTGTAAAAATGAGATGGCTGGAATAATATTATGATTTTATGTCCCAGGAAATAGGATACTACGACCGTGAGAGCAACACCGTGGGCGCTGTTTGCGCGCGGCTGAGCGGCGACGCGGCCGAGGTGCAGGGCGCCACGGGGCCGCGCATCGGCCTTATTCTGCAGGGTGTCAGCTCCGTTCTCATTGGATTCATAGTGGCTATTTGTTACAACTGGAAACTTACCCTAGTTGGGACTGCGTTCTTGCCAATCGTGAGTAATTACTAGTACACAAAACCACTATTGTTCTTTTTTACCTCAAATGCCTCATGGTAATATGCTTGCGGCGTTCTGCTCAACCGTGAATTTTATTTTCTGAAACCCTGCTAGAATTTTAATTGTATCCATCTAAATACGTTATTTTTAGATTATCAATTAATCATCCTCACAACAATTCCTAATAACACTTTACTACCAACGCAAGATAGTTTTCAACATTAATGTCGTTATTTATAATACTTTTTTCTCTTTTAGCTTTGTGATTGCTAAGCCTGTAATTTAATAAATTTAGATGGTGGGAAGCATCTGGTTGGAGGGCATTGTATCGCAGAAATCGCAGAAAGACGAGCGCGAAGCCTTGGAAGAGGCCACTTCCATCGCCACCGAAGCTGTTGTCAGCATCAGGACTGTCCAGAGTTTAGGTACAGCCCGTATGCAGATCTGAAACTGCTGACTAATATTTCTTGTTACTGGTGTCTTGTTTTTAAGAATCTGACTGGACACAACACAGACAAAGTTACCATACAAGTTTATTTATAAAAGCTAGTTATTTGTAACTGCGAGCTTTCAAAGTAATCAGTGTAGCAGTCGCCCGTCTATATTACCTGCCGGTGGTGGTGCTATTAATAATCAGCTCGGTTCGCCTGACCCCACGTGCTGCCTCCTGCTGTTGTCAGTGAAGGTTGTAAAAGATTGTGCTAACTCCCAGCATGCTCGGCGTCCGCAGCTCCCTCTCAGTTTGCCTGTTACATTTAAGGAAATTATTGTAACAAAACTTTAAAGAACTTGTAAAAAGAGAAACACCCGTATTTTGTTTTTTTTTTCTGAAGTAGTGAGTTTTTGAAATATTACCAAAAACCATCCAAAAACGAATAGTAAACAAGACTCACAAAAACGCTCCATCCAAAATGGGCATAGACTTTGACACTAGTAAAATGTATGGGCTTAATACAGTCTGCTCTTAACTTAGTACTCTCATAAATTTTTTTTCAGTTTTTATCTTGATTCTAATAAATGAGCATATTTTGAAGCAATAAAAAATAACTTTTCCTCGTTATTTTTGTAACTGTATTGCTACAACTTCGAAAATATCGGTTTTTTTAACCTATGTACTTCTTTGGACATAAATACATTCTTGATGATCTAGAACAACTTGACAGATTTATCCCATTTGATCCATGATGCGTATTCCCTATTATCGTTCGTGTCCGATTAGTTTTACAGACTTTACTACCTATCGAAATATTATTTATACTCATAAGTCTGTTCTTCTTGTCCCAGGTGTAGAACAGTACTTTCTGAATAAGTTCGACAATGCGCTGAAGAAAACATGCGCTGCCATAACGAAAAAAACAAGATGGCGCGGGCTGGTACTTGGGCTGGGAATGTACGTCCCCTTCATCGCCTTCTGCAGCTGCATCGTCTACGGAGCCACGCTTGTAGCCAAAGAAGGACTCTCCTACGCTACTGTTTTCTTGTGAGAAACTTTTGATGCTTGTGGTTTTGTCCAAAGTGTTTAAATGACTCTGTTCTAATAAAATAAATCTAGTAAAAAAATAAAATTTGCTGTAACTTGCATTGATAAGAGAGATTCATATTATTGATACGAATCTCTCTAATCAATGCAGGTTATAGCAAATTTTCTCCTTCGTCAATATTCCAGAAATATCAAAACATTAATCAGATGTTCATCATATTATGCGTGCTCTTATTACTAGTAGATAGATATGTTTCAGTTTCTAAATATTTCATACAGTTTATTTAAAAACAAAAAAATTGCCTCCGGAAAAAACGTTGAGTGTGAGTGCATATTGCAGGAAAACAAAACAAAAAAATCTTATCTTTCTCATTGTGATAGAATCATCAAAATTGTTTAAGTGTAAGTTCTGAGGAAGACTTATTAAACCTTAATTTTCACAATTTTAATACCTACTTTACTTAGTGAATGAAAAACATATTATAATATTTTTAGCAGCCAAAAATAGTCCCGTACTTAATGCAGTCTAGGTAAATAATGATATCTTAAACGATTTTAATTATTTTGCATATATTTAAGTGTTTGTGACATAATTGACGAAATATTGGTTCGAAATTTGTCTTCCAATTTTTTATGTGATCAGTAAATTTCCCAAAATCATTTACTGCTTTAGCCATATTTTACCTGTCTTTTTATTCACATCAGATAGCTTCACTTTTAAGTATTATTGCAACAATTTGACCAAAAATATGCACTGTACCACATCCTTTTAAAGGGTTACCCAGAGCATAATGTACGGCGCTTACATGTTGGGTCAAGCGCTGGTGTATGCGCCCAGCTGCAACGCAGCCAAGGACTGCGGAGCGAGGATCCTTTCCGTCATCAACCGGCAACCTTGCGTCGTCACTGAACCTGAAGCCCAGGATACACCACAATGGGTAAGTTCAAAAAATACCAAACCCGCCGACAATTGTACGAGTGACCCAAAATTGCAATTATTAATGAAGACCAATGTCGCACCTGGATTTAAAAAGCCTAACACCACTACTCGTATTGTGCTTACGTAAAATATTTAGAAAATTTATATTTTAATTACTTATTTGTAACCAGTCCGCTACCGGTAACTTTAGTCTCAAAGAAGTGGAGTTCAGCTACCCAACTCGTAAACATCATAAAGTCGCGCGCGGCATAGACCTGAAAGTGGAGGCCGGCAAGACGGTGGCGCTGGTTGGCGCCTCGGGCTGCGGCAAGTCCACCGTGCTACAGCTGCTGCAGCGGTTCTACGACCCTGACTCCGGCAACATCGTAAGAGCCATCGGCCTTGAAAAATAAGTGCATGCTGCTATTTTCTTCCTCCTATTCTGTCTCGAAATGATATTCTGTTCCCAAGTGCTACGAAAGGACCTAATGAAATAGCAAATTTAATTTAGCTACATGCGATTAAAAATTGACCAAACTATCATAACATCTCATGTAAAAGTTATTTGTGTTACAAGGGGACAAAGTAAATTTTTGTTCCTCGAGAGCGCTATTTTTAATTCAGAGCAAAGCGAAGGATTCTTAAGTAGAATCCCTAGCGTAGCGAGGAATTCAATATACGCCTCCCAAGGACAAAATATTTTGACCAATCAAAGGACTCAAACTAAAACTCCCTAGGGAACAAAATAGAATTTTGCCCCCGCTATCCCTCCCCTAAAGCCAATTGTCGTTTTTCGAATAGGTGTGATGAAAAATGCTTTGGTCATTTGCTTATTAAGGATTGGTCTCTCTTGGGAGTCTTGGAATCAATATTCATAAAAGATAATAGAGACTTGGATTGTTTAAAAGAAAGATCATGAACAAAAATTAAGATACCTGTATCAGTGTTTGACACTCTTGTAGGGCTTTGTTTTTACCTGTGGTTGACATCATAGCCGCTCGTTTTTATCGGCATCTTCTCGTCAATGATTGGGTCGCTTTCTATGACTGTGACTCTTACCTTAGATTCTTGTATTTATTAAAAGCCTGTTCTCATAAGATTTCACTTTCTAGTCGGCTTGATGTTTGATTAATCATTAAATAAACAATACATCTAAAGTTTTGAATATATTTTTCGTCAGGAACTGGACGGGCGCGACATCCGGAGGTCACTGACACTGCCGCGGCTGCGCAGGCAGCTGGGCGTGGTACAGCAGGAGCCGGTGCTGTTCGACCGCACGCTCGGCGAGAACATCGCGTACGGCGACAACGCTCGAAACATCACAATGACCGAAATTGTCGACGCCGCTAAAGCTGCCAACATACACAACTTTATCATATCCTTACCTCAGGTTAGTGCACGCCGTCTAGACTCTGTCTCTAAAAATAAACAAATCCAATATAAGGCAGACGCTCTTATGTTATTTTTTTTCATTGCACACCAACGCAGTTAAAACAATTGTCATAAGCATAAGTATTGCCTGCTGTATCTTATGAATATTATGATAAAACACATGGCGGTTCCAATTTTAAGTTTCAACAATGATAATCTGTTAGGGCTACGACACGAACCTGGGATCGAGCGGCGCGCAGTTGTCGGGCGGGCAGAAGCAGCGCGTGTGCATCGCTCGCGCGCTCATCCGCTCGCCGCGGCTGCTGCTGCTCGACGAGGCCACCTCCGCGCTCGACGCCAACAGCGAGCGGGTAATTAAATAATAATATACTGCCCAAGTTACCACTTATGCGAGCAATGCGTAGCTATCGTACAGCCAGAAGCATCTGTCAACGGCCCGATTTGAAAGAATTCCGTCATGTAACTCGTTTGATGGGACATCAAAAGTTTGTTGGCAGAAATGGTTTTTTCTGAAGATGACTAAGAACGGATCATCCAAAACCTCCTAAACGAACACTTTATGCGGCAACGTCGGAGGCCAATCGATGACATTAGGCTTCTCAGATTTCTCTGTCACTAATTACCCCAGGTTTATCCTAAGCTTCGATGTTTTAATAGGAGGGGAGACATATATGGATCAGAATTTTCTACAACGTTAGTCAGAGTCAATTCGAATGCAATTCATGTAAATGTGAAAAGTAAAAAAAAAACATATTTTATTGGTAACAGGAGTATACTACGAAATAAATTTTCTTTTAGGCTGTTACTGAGGCTTTGGAAAAGGCTTCGAAGGGTCGAACGTGTGTCACAATCGCCCATCGGCTTTCAACTATTAAAGACGCTGACCTCATCTGCGTGCTGGATAAAGGTATAACAATTAGGACCACAGGCGATATGATAATTAAACAAATAAATAAATAACAATAATGATAAATGATAGAGGGCCTCTACGTGTTGGCTTCGGTTCCATCCACGCCTTCCAAAGGTCCGGGACACAATTAAATACATACAATCCAAAAAAGACGTATAATAATAAAATTCCTTGACATCATAATCGTATTCTTGACCAGATATAATTTACTGTAAAATCCTGCATTTCCCAACCCAGTCTGCAACCCAGTCGAGTCGAGATGTTCGGCGCGCACCACAGTTAAAAAAAAATTAAAATCAGTCTAAAACCTTACGAAACTTCCCCCTTTCGTAAGGTTTTAGACTGATTTTAAGGATCCAAAAAATCTCGCGTTACTTATGGACTACCCCTAACATCCTTTATTCTGTTCAGGTAAAATAATTGAAAAGGGTACACACCAGGAGCTGATCGACATGAAAGGTTTCTACTACCGCATGGAAAAAGGACAGCAACTAGCATGAAACAGCGCTGCCGATACTTGTGAGCGTCGTGAAAGACTCGGCTCTTAGAACTCAAATTCAATTGAATTACTAATGTTATTGCGAGGGCCTCGCCTTTCAGAGTAAAGTTGAAACGGTTTCTCTTTATATAGTTACCCGGGCCGCCTGTCGCTGGAGGGTTATGATTTTGTAAATGTCTACTCTTGTATTTTCCAACTCATCATTTTAAACTCTTGGTATAAAACTATACAAAGGAAGGCCAAATTTTTTTAACTAAGTACTTAGGTACATTTTAAATATTTTGCAATTTTCCGGTTTTCTTTTTTGAATTATAATAATTTATGAGTCAGGCACATCAGTAAAGATTTGTGGTTGAGTCATTTTGGTCGAAGTTCTCA
Source organism: Ditula angustiorana (assembly GCA_963691745.1). Taxonomy (NCBI): domain Eukaryota; kingdom Metazoa; phylum Arthropoda; class Insecta; order Lepidoptera; family Tortricidae; genus Ditula; species Ditula angustiorana. Next base: position 4,686,673 of record OY829472.1, on the reverse strand, counting down.
AGAGCACTCACTTTTTAAACTCCTTAAAAAACCGAAGGAGAGTCTGAAGTCGCCGCGTATATTTATTTTTATGTATTTGCAAGTTTTGGGTTGGTACCTAATTACAAATGTGAAACGAATCTAAAATAAAATGTAATATAAAAAAAAAGTATCTTGGATTACTGATCCGTCCATGATCCGTCAACACCTAGAGCTATGAGATTAAATAACCATTGTGATATTTCAGTGGTCGCATTTATTTTCGTTTCCCTAAATTAGAAAATAAATTATGTTATTGAGTAAAACTATTGGAGTATCCCACCAGTAGTAATCTAATGATTGATTGTGTGTTTGATTGACTATAAATTGCAGGTTAGTATCATTTCAAATATGTAATGGTGTGTGACAATAAATAGAGACTTACGTCTGACTGTTCCAGTGTTTGACACGCGTAGGGCATTGTTTTTACCCGTAGTAGTTGACATCATTATCTCTCGTTTTAATCGTATGTTTTTGTATCTTCTCGTTAATTATTGGGTCACAGTCAAGGACTTGGACCATTACGTACCTTAATATGGATGCAAGTGTCGCTGTGTGTGTGTGTGTGTGGTCGCTCTTCTAAAAGAGACAATTTTTTTCATTACGTAGCCATTATTTATACAAAATATCGAATATGTACGCTTAATTTTTGTTCTCAAACGCTTAATTTTTGTCCGATGACCTCAAACAGGTGGCAGGAAGGCGCTGGTTGCATGCTGCTTCCAACCGGCCACTTTGGAAATCCATGGAGGAGGCCTATGTCCAACAGTGGACTTCTTGTGGCTGAGATGATGATGATGAATTTTTGTTCAAATACAAATTTAGTGAAAGCTTACGAGTATAATGTGAAAAAATCGTTTTCTCAAACATTGTCGGAATTGCTCACATTGTAGTCGAAGGAACAAACCGCGAAGGACGTTGCCGGCTTTGATCAAATTTTAAAAAAAACAAACTCATTGCTGGACAGCTAGCCCTCCAGCACAGATGAGAGAGATATAGTGTTAATATGCCCCTTTAGAATAAGCACATCTTAAGAAATTTGTAATAAATTAATTATTAATCCTAGTGAAAATTTAAAACTATCAGCGTCTTTCTCTTTCCAAGCAGAATGCAGAGAACGAATCAAATTATAGTCTTAGAAAATATGAAATGTTGTTCATTGATTCACACCTATTTCTATCGCATTTTTTCAGTGGATACATATAGGAAATAGCAAAATAACAATGTATTTATAATCCGTCTGTGTATTTTTCAGTTGAAACAATAAATTTGTTTTGTTTTTTTGTGCATCACCACCTTTGATAAAACACGTATGGCTAACGGAAAAAAAATTAGAACCTTTTCGAATTACTTTTACGGCACCACAAAGTGAACAGACGTAAATATAATGACTTTTTATACGTTACTTTGGGATCAAACGATTAATAAAAACTGCTTGACTGCCAGGAAATAGGATACTACAACCGTGAGAACAACACTGGGCGCAATTGGCGCGCAGCTGAGCGGCGACGCGGCCGAGGCAGGGGGGTTCCACTCCGCAATGTAGGTGCGCTCGCCGCATGTCCTATGGCATAGGTTAATCGCAGTAGGTTGCCGGCTTGCCGCGCGCACGCCCGCTCACTCTGTGTCGCGCGTTGATTGTCTTACAGTAAGCAGCCCAACCCTAGCGGTGCGCCAGGGCATTGCGGGCGTCTTCCTTTTGACACATGCCGCTTGGCGAATGTTTATGAAGTAATACGAACTTTATGTGCCTGATTATAAAGTTGGATTTCGTTTAATGGTGGTCGAAAAAGAGAAGTTTCTGTACGTTAGTACTATTATTTATTCTGTGTCCGAGGTGCACGGCGCCACGGGGCTGCGCATCGGCCTCATTCTCCAGGGCGTCAGCTCTGTCGTCATCGGGTTCATACTCGCCATATGTTACACCTGGAAACTTGCTTTAGTTGGGACAGCGTTCGTGCCAATAGGAGTCATGTCATTCTACATTGAGCGTGCGATGTACGCATCGATGGCACGTTTAGAGAATAACAGGCCTATTCAAATTAACATGTATATCATTATTTATGAAATACTAGCACAAGTCATTGCGGCTTTCCTTAATCTCTTACTTAATTCCTTTTTATTATCCACTAGTCATGCTCCGAACACGGTAATGCTATGCTAGCCATGCTGCTTTTGTGACCAATACGTTTATTTCAAAATAGTTTTTTTTTTTATACAACATAGGAAGGCAAACAAACAAGTGGGTCACCTGCAACAACAAAGAGAGTGCAGTTGCGTTGCCAACCCAGAGGGCTAAGATGGAATACCTCTTGTGCCAGTAATTACACCGGCTGTCTTGCTCTCCACGAGCAAGATGGTGGTAGCAATCCGGACGGACCTTGCACAAGGTCCTACCAACCGCAAAATGTAGTGATGGTAGAAAGTATTTAGCTGGAGGGCATTGTGCCGCAGCAATCGCAGCAAAACGACCGCGACTCCATGGAAGCCGCGACCTCCATTGCTACAGAAGCTGTCGTCGGGATCAGGACTGTCAGAGTCTGGGTAGAGTGAAATTATAAAATTGAGATAAATACTATAGTACAAAATATTCTAACAAAGTACTATAGGGACGCAAGGGTCCCTAAGGTTATAAAATTAAGCACAAGTAGAAAACTTAATATTTTATTTTAATCTCTAAACCTTTCGCGACAATACATAAGTCAAAAACTGTCTCCTTTCTTCGTCTATTCCAACTCCTCTTCTTGTGGCCAGCTCTAAAATAGGATGTAAGGAAGAAGTCCTTACATTCATCCCCCTCTCTACAAGTGAAATTGCATTAGAAGAATACAATGTTATACAAACTTCACATGACTGGATAAATGGAATCCTACCTAACTTACTTTTACTTACTACTCGATTGCGGAGAACTTTCTGCCACACAAGAACTAATTGACACCGCCGTGATGTGTAAATCATCAGATTTACCATCTTAACCAATATAGGCGCACAGATGTATCACAGAAGCATCAAAATAGACTCACAGACAAAAACCAGCTCCACTACAAGTACTCAATTCATCTCACAAACCGATACAGACAATAGTAACATTCTGAGTTGTAGCAAACTCGTAAAATTTTAATATCAAGCTTCCCTTTAACCATATAATTATAAACCAAATGTGCCTCCTGTAACCCATATCACTTTACAATTATTTTATAAAATATTTGAAAGCTCATGCTGTCTGCAACTTAACACTCTTTAAGACATGGACAATAAACCCTTCGCTTAAATAACATCACTATAAAAATCAGGTTAATTGACACTTCAGGTATCAATTAGAAACTGCGGTCACTTGCATATATGGTTTGGACATCTGAATAATTTTGTTTCATCCGCATAACGCTGGCGTTTAAATAAAGGTTACTTAGTTAGTTCTTCGGTTCCGGAAGGATAGACTTAAAAAAATGCAGAACGGACGTCATTTTCCCCACGATCTTCACTTTTGGTGCATCATGCCATCAATCCTCGATCCGTGTAGAATAAACCAGGTCTTCCACAGCAGCGCCTACCATATGCGTACTCATTCTTGTCTCTCGCTTGGCTTGCAATTAGTACTTTCTATTTGGATTACCCCGCTGCTCCGCCATTTTATAGGGACGCAAGGGTCCCTAAGGTTATAAAATTAAGCACAAGTAGAAAACTTAATCTTTCATTTTAATCTCTAAACCTTTCGTGACAATACATAAGTCAAAAACTGTCTTCCTTCTTCCTCTATTCCCAACTCTTCTTCTTGTGGCCAGCTCTAGAGTAGGATGTAAGGAAGAAGTCCTTACAATCATCCCCCTCTCCGATACAAACATAACACAACACTAGTCTTATTAATATCAACAAAAAAAATTCATTACTCTAAGTGAACAAAATATTTTTATAATCTGTTAACATGAACATTATAGGGACTAGAGCCGCGAGGGTCCCTATAAAATGGTGGAGTTGCAGGGTAATCTCAAAGTACTTCTTTTAGCCAAGCGAGAAACAACAACACACAACAAAATATAAAAACGCTATGGTGTATGTGGATAATGTCTATGGAAAAACTTTCGACGAGTTCACTGGTGCTCTTAAGAAGGTTCTCGATAGATTCAAAGTGGCCAATTTAACTTTTAAACCAAGCAATTGTAGTTTTGGGTATGATAAAATAACGGTTCTTGGACATGAAATCTCGGGTAATGGAATAAAACCAGATGCAAAAAAATTAGACACTTGGTTCACTAAAACCACCATATAATATGAAAGAACTCAAATCGGTATTAGGATTATTTTCTTATTATCGTAAATTTATTTATAATTTAGCTCATATTGCATTGCCGTTAACAGAGTTATTAAAGAAGAATATGCGCTTTGAATGGACTAATGTACAACAAGATGCATTCAATCAAATCATTCAACACATTTCGAATCCGCCTGTATTAAGGTTTTATTCCAATAACATAAATATAATTACATTGTTATACATAGATGCTAGTGCAAGTGCGTTAGGATGTTGTTTGATGCAAGGTGAAAATCAATTACATCCTGTATCGTATGCATCCCGTAAATTGAATGAGCCGGAACAAAAATACTCGCTTTGGGCTTGTAACTACTAAATTGCATTTTACCTCTTTATCAATATTCCCAGATCTCAAAACGTCTTGATCTCAAAATACCCGAATTGCAGAATGCCTAATTTTTTTTCTTAAAACACCGGAATCCTAATATGGCCGAATTTCAAAATAGTTTAGTCTCATAATGTCTAAACTTCAAAACGCTTTCATAACAAAACAACATGCTTAAAACAACCAAATGTCAAAATACCTAAATTTAATAAATTTTAATGCTGGCTACTTGAAATTGAAATCTTTTTAAGCATTTAGGCGTAGAACATTTAGGTGTTTTCGGTTCGAGTTATTTTAATATTTTGTCATTTCTGTCATTTGGTATTTGAAGAAATTGTGCAAATCCATCTTTAGGTATTTAGAGAATATGACGTTTTAGGTCAAAGTCATAATGAATTTCGTTTATTTTAAGAATGAGACAATTTGATATGTAGGTATTATGAGCCCATAGTTATTTGAAAATTAGGGGTTTTAGTGAATAAGGATTTATGAAATTTAGTGGTTTTAAGCCCAAAGCAAATACTCAACGGTAGAAAAGGAATGTTTAAGTCTAGTATGGGCACTGAATTATTTTAAACATTCTCTATGGGGCTTGAAGTTCCAAATGGTTACAGATCACAAAGCTTTGTGTTGGTTAAGAGATAAGAAGGATATGAATGGTAAATTAGCACGATGGTCACTTTGTATTCAGGCATATGATTTTGATATAGTGCATTGTCCTGGAAAACGAAATGTTATAGTAGATTTTCTTAGTAGAAATCCGTTATATGATGAGGGATTATCTGAGAATTCACAGATTAAACAAGACGATGGTATGGAGATCTATGCCATTGAAGTAACTAATTTAAGGTTAGAGCAAGAATCAGATAAATTTTGCAATCAGTCCCTATAGTAGTTAAATGTGCTTAAATCTAGTATATAATTAATAAAACTGTAATTTATCTCTAACGCCCAATAAATGCTTAAATACTTACACAGTAAATTGTAAACACATATAACAATGAAATGCGTGTAAGCCATGAATGTAATTTATTAAGTTACAATTCGAACCCCCTTCTTAAATCTCGAGCTTGCTTATGTCCTTTTCCGCCACCCTAAGGGGGCATTTACACGGAGCAAGTACTATTATGTGAGTCGCATTACATTGCGTGGCTCGATCAATCCATCGGTCACATAGCACCTGGGTAACCCGCATTGTAATATAACTCGCATGCGAGAACCCGTACCATGTAAATGGCCCTTTAGAGTGACGTCACACGGCAATGCTTTGGCAAGTCTATACTTTGCGATAGGGTGGTTCGATATATACATACCAATACCAATTCATCAATTTAAATAAATAAAAAATAGCATGCAGTTTAAAAGAGGACTCCTAAAGCCCTGTTATACCCGATGTAACTATTTTAGGTATGACAAATACAAAAATAACGAATACATCTTTTTGTAACAGACGCCACCTAGAAACGAAACATATCAGGTGATTTTTCAGTTTCGAACGCTCGACAATCGCCAGCCAATCACGGGCGGCTAAAACAAACGGTCGCGTATTTGATTGGCCCGCCGATTTCGAATGTCGAGCGTTCGAAAGTCAAAATCAATCCGCAGACGTTTACCAACAACACTGTCAACCCAACTGTGGATCAAGTTCAATGAACGTTCACCGCACTAAGCGTCATTCGCGTCACCGGGCGTCACCATGCGTCACTTGTCCACGATGACGCTGCCTTTGATCACGACGAGGATGTACCGCTAATGTTTCGCCGTCAGATTCGTCAGAATCGAGTCGAAGTGTTCCTCGGGCAACGGAGTGCAGTGAGTGGATCTGTAGTCGCGCATGTACTTTGAGATCTGAAACAAAAGAATACAGCTTGAGTAGAATAGCTATAGGCCGTTTGTCGACCGCCGCCGTCGCCAGGATGTCACCGAAAACGAGATTATTTCTGGCCGAGATCAAGCTGACGTGACGGCGATCGTTTGTCCACCGCGACGATCTCGATGGTTCAGTCAGTCAATCAAAGCTATTGCAGTGCAACGTCAAGTTCAAACGTGTTTTGTATTGCCGCCAGTGTTGCCGTTTTGGCATATTTGATGCTAAATTTGGCACATTTTTACTTTAATTAGCTTGTTAAAAAACTTAACAAATACTGCATTATTTAGCATTTTTTGTTTGCCAAGCATCCTAGAGGTTTAAGAGTGTAATCTATACAATAAAAGTGAAAAACTAGAAAGGGATAAAAAAAAGCGAGACAGAGCGGGATGGCGCTGCGCTCTACGAAGCGTTATTGACAATTTTCTCCTAAACGGTGCACTATTTCTCGGGAATTGGTATGCAATTCGATTCCTTGACCTCGGGACTCCTGAAGTAATTGAGAAAATATGATATTGAGTGTTTAATGAGCATTGGCATTTAATAGCATATAAAAATTTTTTTTAGCATTTTTAGCATTTTTCTAGCGGAAAGTTAGCATTTTTCAAAATTACAAAACGGCAACACTGATTGCCGCCACTTCAGCCCGTCACTCTCGGGTCGGTTCTAGCGATAGCGCCGCGCACCGAACTATGCGATACTTCGACGTCGACGCTCGAGTGACGGGCGTGCGGTGGACACACAGCCATACGATCATAGTGAGCATGGCATCACCGGATAGGTTAATGATTTAAGGTTTTTAGTTTTAAGTCCAGGGACCCCACTGAAACTGAGCGCTGCTGATTGCATATGCTGAGTGGGCTCCTTTTCAGCTTCAACAGCGAAATTATGAAACTTTTTTTTTCTATTTGCTGAATAAATATTCTCTATGTATCTTTCTTTATAGGCTGTTGATATATATAGTCCGTTCTAATCTAATTCTAACCTAAAATTTCACTTTTTAAACCGTTTAGCACCTAAACACAAATCAGCTGTAAATAGTAGAGGTGATTTATAATTGATTGCTTTAGAACGTATTATTTAAACAATAAATTAAATTTTGATGGCAAATAGTGACATTTTAGATTAGAGGTTAGAATGTTGTTTACTACTAAGACAAGTAGGGATGAAATTGGTTTAGTTTTCTTATCGTGTAAAAAAATGTAAATTTTTGGGCTCAGTAAAAAAAAAACGATTGTTTGGTGGGCAGTGGACATTATTTTTGAGGGGTCAGGACTGGTAACCCAGTGGTAATTCGAGTAGGTACAAAACGAGACTTTTTTGTAATAAAAAAACAGAGAATGGTGGGGAAATTTATAATAAACATCGATGCCCTAGTTCTCAACTAGCGTAACACTACTAGGCAAATATTTAGACATCTACAATTTTGTAAAAGTGTTTATCTACACACATATCATAAATGCTCAATAACGCGTTCAAAAACCCTAGGAAATGAGCAGCATTATTACAACCAATGTTATTATAAAAAAAATCTTGTCTGTGGTAGTAGGTAAATCATAGGTAAATCTGTTTTTTATTGGTCATCACATTACTGATATCTCTAACGTTATGAATTTAAATTTGGAACAGCTGTCAAAATTCAAGTTGGTCTCTATTCTAGTATCCATAGATATTAAAACAGTTGTCGATACGAAACGTCAACTCAGTATGTTTTTTCAATTTAAACGCACGACATTTGATCTCGAGTGACATGACAATAGGGACTTCATTCGTTTGTCTATGATTAAAAAAGTTTGCCTTGACCATGTCTTAACGGATAGATCGAATTGCCGCCATACTTGCTGTCACTCGCTTGTTGGTTTTTTGCTGTTACGGTTTTTTGCAGTTATGACATGTGTGTAGATAAAGTAATGTATGCAACTGTATATAATTAGGCCTTAAAACACTCGTGTGATCTTATTATGAAACTAGCTGACGCTCGTTTCATAAAACCACACTCGTGTTTTAAGACCCCTCATTATGCAACTGTTGCATAAAATACTATTATAAATACTTTTTCATCTTTATTCTAGGCACTAAAAGTAAAAAAGTATTTTGGCACTATTACCAGTTTGAGGGGTGTCTTGGTGTTGTCGTCGAGGTCGGCGCGTTCCATGGCCGCCCTTTGGCTCTCGGAGAGTGCCACGTGCTTCTGTAGCGACTCCAGCGCCGACGCAGGCAGGTCCGGGTGGCGGGCCTCGACCAGGCTGGCCAGCAGGAAGTTCCCGCGGTTCGATGAGAGCTGCCCTTGTCTGTGAGGGAATCATATAGCAGTCATGAAACATTCATTTGCCTAAAACTTGGTGGGTACAGTCAGGCGTCAAACATATCGGAGCGAGCAAGGGGGTAAAAATAACTAAATTCCCTAGGGATGAACGCATTTAATCCCACCCAAATTTTATAATTACATATATGACGTAACCAAGGAATGTGATATTATTTTGGTTCACTTAGGAAGCTAACTTTGTAACGAAAAAATATCCAAGCACTTTGCCGGTGTTCATCCCTAGGGAACTAGACTCTTTTGTCAAATACGTTCGGGCGTGTTCAGATATCGCACCTTTAGAATTAAAGCGACTCAATTCTGAATATGATATTTCCCAAAATTAAACCCTATGCCTTTTAATTAAGGTGATATTTTGGGACGTGTATAATTTTGAAATGGGTCGCTTTAATTCTAAAGGTGCGATATCTTTGACTACCTTACCCGCTCGAATACATTTAATGCTGACTGTACATCGGTGGATAATGTAGATAAAAACAGTTTCACATGCTTAGTCATAAGATGACTGATGTGTTTGTGGTTGGACGTCTGTCATGTAATAAATAGCTTTCCTGAAAACGAACGTGTTTCTATTCCGAAGATAACGAATCAGTATTTCCATTATTTCCATATCTATCAATGACATGCAAATTTAAGTTATTTTACTACTACGTTATTTATTTTGGTACAAAGTGATGATATTTTGTCAAAATTTTGCATTGATTTTAAATTTATGTCTACATCAACCCGTGGGGATCGATTTTAACTTCCAGGGGAGGGGTTTTTTTTCCGACCGTTTACTTTTTCCGATGTAACACGCCAATGACTCGTGAAGCACACGGGCCACCTGGCTGGCGGGTGTCTAGCCACACTGGCCCTCGGGTCTGCTCACCTTAGACAGATGATCTCGTCCTCGGTCCTGCGCACGAGCTGCACCGGTCCGCTGTACTTGGCGATCAGCTTCTTTATGTTCAGGTCGACGTGCGACCGGACCACCTCCTTGACGAGAAGCGACCACGACGCCGGCATCTGGTTCTGCGCCAGCGGCAGCAGGTCGTCGAAGGTCGCGTCCAGGACCTGGATGCAGGGTTTGAAATTATCACGATAAACATGCCCTTTGATAATTATCAAACAGATATAAGCCTAGCAATCCTTTTTTAACTGATATTCCATATCAATATTTACGTTAGAAGCAAGTAGTTTAGTAAATAAATTATACACATTTTATTGTAAAGGTTATCTACATATTATACACTTACACTAATATAATAAAGAGGTAAACTTTGTTTGTTAGTTTGTTTGTATGTAGGGGGTAATCTCTGGAACTACTGAACCGATTTCAAAAATGTTTTTACAGATAGAAAGTTTTACTATCCCTGACGGACATAGGCTACTAATTCCACGCGAACGAAGTCGCGCGCGTCTGCTAGTCTTTTATAAACTTTTTGTTCATAATTTCGTGAATAAAAACTTGCAAACCAAAATAGAAGAAGGCAATCAACTACGTACTACTTAATTAAATTGATGAGTGGAATATCATCCTCATCAACTTCACTCATTATACTTATCAAAGATAATTATCAACCTATATTTATCTTGATAGTTATCAATGTTAATAATCGCTTCGAACCCTGAGTCGGACAATAGCATTAAGGCTCCGTCTGGATCCTTTGGTTACTGAAAACGGTATACAATATAAGGTATCATCATCATCATCATCATCATCTCAGCCACAAGAAGTCCACTGTTGAACATAGGCCTCCTCCATGGATTTCCAAAGTGACCGGTTGGAAGCGGCATGCAACCAGCGCATTCCTGCCACCTGTATCAGGTCATCGGACCATCTTGTGGCTGGTCGTCCCACGCTGCGCTTGCCAATACGCGGCCGCCATTCAAGAACTTTTCGACCCCATCGGCCATCAGTTCTCCGTGCTATGTGCCCTGCCCACTGCCACTTCAACTTGCTAATCCGCTGGGCTACGTCGGTTATTTTCGTTCGACTGCGGATCTCCTCATTTCTGATTCAATCACGCAGAGAAACTCCAAGCATAGCCCTCTCCATAGCTCGTTGCGTGACTTTGAGCTTTCTTGTAAGGCCCATAGTAAGCGGCCACGTTTCAGTGCCATAAGTCATCATAAACCTTACCAGTGCTTTAACTTCGGGGTAGTTGACAGCGGCCCACGTTGCCACGTAGCCTCCGATGCTCCAGCCGTACATGACAATCTGCTTCGGCTCGAAGCCGAGCTCGTTGATGGCGTAACGCATAACGGCGTCCATCGCGTTGTGCTCCTGCTCGGGGTAGGGCAGGCCCTGCCGGCACCAGTACAAAGCATTAGTTTGTTTCTATTTATTTAATAGTCTCACAAAACAAAATGTTATTTTTTTTCCCCCGACTGCGCGACGCCAGGGGGGGGGGGGGTAATGTGTGTATCAGCCTATGTATGTATGTATTTTAGTTCCTTTGTTACGATCTAGAGACCAAATGCGTGGGCCGATTTTGATGATTCCTACGTCAATCAATTCGTCTTAATCTTGCGAGTGTCACTAAAGCATGACAATAATCAAAATTCAATATGGCGACCACCAGACGCCATATTGTGAAAAATAAAAAAAATCAAAGTCGACGAACTATATTGAGTGGGGTATCATTGGATAGGTATTTAAAAATCATTTTTAGGTTAGAACATAGTATGCATACACTATTCTGAGACAGGGATCGCCAATGCAAGTCGGCATCAAATCCAAACATCATAATCATTAATTTCGCAATACGCCCAAGATGAATTTGAAATCTTTTTGTTCAGTATTATTTTTTCATGTCATCTTCTACAGGGGATTGTGGAGGTCAAGGCGAGAGGTGTTGGCCCAGCAAGCTGCTAAAAAAAACTCTTCTGTCAACTTACCGTGCTCCCACCGAAGCCGGGGTGGTTCCAGCCCAGGGCGGAGTACCCGGCTTTCACCGGGGTCGTCATGATCCCTATCTCGTAGAACCCCGAGTTGCCCTCGCAGCATATCACGAGGGTCTTCCCTTTGGGGGACTGCGCGCGGTTATCAACGAACATGGTGTCGATTTCGTTGCCATCAGCGGCTTTAAGCTTGGTCCGTTGCCCATCGAACACTTCAACGAGGTGGGTCCGCCCTTGGAAGAGGGCTGAGCCTGAACAAAACCAAAATAAATTTATAACTTATTAAATTACAAAAAAAAAACCCTTAATTTTATTTTATTTTATTTAAAAAGGCATAGTTACATATTTAGACATACAGTAGTGAACATGTGACATTCTATAACTCAATTACAAACTACGCACAGCATTTATAAAGTGCCTGTAAAGTTCATGCAACTAAACTAAGAAAAAAACTACTTAACATGCAGAAGGCATGCATCTATAGTTATCATAGCATTGTTAATCCCCTAATATAGCACCCTTAGTGGTGGAATATTTTCTCCAAATTGAAATGGAACAAACGTCGAGTACAACCAACTCAATTAAAAAAAGAATCATTGATATTGGTTCACAATTGGCGTAGATATCGTGTAACATGCATGCACACAAAAAATATTCAGTCGAATTGAAAACCTCCGCCTTTTTTTTAAGTTGGTTGAAAACATAACTCTAGTTTCGGCAGTCAATGATATCTTTATATCTCTACGTAGTATTTGAGGTTTTTTCACAGACTCGGAAAACCACAAACATTTTCCTGCCCGAGCCAGAACACCTAGGCCCAATCACATAAACGCGACAGGCGACAGGTGACAGTGACAAATCACCGTACATTACCGTGTCGACAAGTAACACTACAAACTTACAGAATTAACATCATAGTGGGCTAGCAATATATACCGAATTGGCACAGTGACCTGTCGCTTGTCACGTTTCTTAAATTGGGCCCTGGTCGTATTGGCGTGTCTGACCCCTGTGATATCTGTGATATCTGTACCGCGTCCTCAGATAAAAAAAACGCCAGTGTTAACTGGTATTCGAGCGCCAACAGAAGAGATATTTAACTGATGAAACATAACATACGCGCCAGAAAAAGTTCTGAAGAACATCTGTAACACCATGGGCATACCCAGCTTCTGGCCTGGGGGGGCAAGTCAGATGCTAGATTCGGTAATCTTCGTCCGCCATTGTCGCGCACGGTTTTTTGGCAATTGCACCATGCATTTTACGAGTGTCTACTGCGCGGTTTATTTAAAAGTTAGAGCAAAAGGCACCATTTACACTTTGATTAGTAATTAGGTGAGTTCATACATGTTCTGCAAGATTTCCAAGGGGGGGGGGCAGCTGTCCCTCCCAGCCCCCTCCCCTGGATACGCCCATGTGTAACACGTTCGTGAACTGGCATATCCAGCACATCCAGGTCATTCGACTTACGCAGCAGGTTCTGTATGAGCCCCAACGAGCCGGGGTATATGAGGCGCAGCGCAAAGGTGTGCGTCGCGACGTATGCCAACACCTGCACGGTCATCCGCTTGTACAGAGGCAGGTCTTCGTTGGCGCAGGTCGAGAACGGATGCTTCTGGAGCCAGGTCGAGCTGGAGAAACAAAGGTGTTACCAATTAACCCTTTAAACGAACTGTGAACTGCATGGAAGCGCTTCCACTGACGAAGAGTGAGCTTCTATGCAGTTTGCCATTGCGAGTTAAACAGACTCCGTACGGAGCCTGTTCCGCTCCCAGTGCAAGGCGGTCATAAAGGTGCCGGGAGTGTGGAGGTGTCTACATTACCACTATTATTGCTGAGATGGTACAAACGATATTTGCCACTTGTCGATTGACGTTTGTAGTGACGAGGTTAAGGTGTGTTGATTTACGTATCTACCGATTATCGACTAAGGGTGGCAGGTTATTGCAATCGATTTTAGTGACGATTTTTAAAAATATTTTTATCTGAGTTACGACGATGAACCTCGTGCAGGTTCTGCCCGGATTGGTACCATAATCTGAAATTGTTTCAGTCAGAAATCTATGCTTTGAAAATTCAAAATTCGCTTTTTAGTGAATCTGGTTGTTTATCTAAGTTACACGCCTAATGTCAATTGCTCACAACCCTTAACAAAATATTGCTTTTCCCAAGGGACCGTAATTCTTGAGGAGTCAAACTCAAAATATTTATTTGCTTTCATAAACATTTCAAACATTTCGAAACCCTGTAAGGGCACTGCAAAATATACATTATAAAGTAAAGTCAAACTTAACCGAAACATTATGACGGAACATTAGCTCATGTCATTATTTGTAACAGGATATACTTTTTATTCTCCGGAGTTCTCCTGGAGTGCGATTTTTGAATCTCACCGGGTGACTAAAGGTCACCAAACTGGCCGTTTTTCATAGAGATTCGGTCATTTTTGTGAGCTTTAGTCACCTGGTAAGATTCAAAAATTGCACCTCTTCACCATCAGCCTCATTTTACCAAATGCATTGCAATGAGCATAAATTGCCTTAGCAACTAGGTATATTAAAATAACCGCGAGTATCGCCACCCGTGAAATACTTTTGAGTGGTTCCGGGGGATGTCTGTATTCACCATCAGTTCCAGTTTTCCGATAGCAAAAGTACAAGTTACTATAAAAAATATCCAAATCGCTACAGGTGTGCATATATTTTTTTAAGATTTCCCTCGATTTCTCCAGGATCCCACCATCAGATGGTGACCTGATGACAATGGAACCAACTTGAAAGTATACCCTTTCCAACAAAACAAGAATTTTTCAAATCGGTCCAGCCGTCTTCGAGTAATCCCGGAACATACTCCTCCTTTTTTTGAAGTCGGTTAAAAAGGGCGCGTTCTTAGTCATGGGGATTCTTTTGGTTCATTTTAATGTTTGACTTAATGTTTTGATATCTTATTGATTTTGTAATAAATTAATCGATTTCAACAAATTTACGAAAATGTTATCTGAATCGAAACGAAGAACTTGGTTACTACACTAAGTTTAAGAAAAAAAAGACTTAATATGTAACTGTTTACGTGTTGAGTTGTTAGTATGAAATAGTTTATTATTACGATAGAAATAAATGTAATAAACACTTAGTTGCACCTCAAAAGAGCATATACATAGCTTTTAGGTATCTGTGAAGCTCTAAAGTTGTTGAATATTTTATTTATAATTTCAATTGATAATGCACATTTACGTTATATGGGTGTTGTCATGTGTCAAATGATGGGTCTTACATATATACTTCTGTAAGCCACTAAAAGTGGTAACTAAGTCCTGCCTCTACCCTAATTTTTCTTTCTGTTGTCATTGTATAGCATTTAAATTTATTTAAATGTAAAATAAAACTTAGTGAATTACAAACAAAATCATAAAGAAACTCCACCTATAAATTCATGGAACACTCCCCCTAGTACAGGCATCCGCGTTTACTTTTTTAGGAATGTAGGCAGACAAATAAAAAAAATACCAACCTTTTCACTGGAGGCAGCGTGTAAGTCGCTGGCCAAGCTTGAAACTCGAAGTCGTACTTCCTCAAAGCTTCGAGGTATGCTTTCTGATCAGTCATAGGGCTGGTCAACGCCTTGAGGAACTCTGCGTACTTTGGGTTTGAGGCCCTTCCGAAGCCCCGGAGCACGTACGAGAGAGCAATGAGGCAACTGATACCTCCCACGTAACGGATCATGGAACGGGCTTCATCCAAAGAAAAGAAACCACGCTTGTATATGTAGAGACATATGAAGGGTGATGTGTACAGCCCGATGTTTAGGATTGTACTCGCCTGAAACATACATAAAGGTTAGCTGTTTCTTTTAATGGCTTTAAATGGCTCAATACTGTCCGTGCCATCGTAGAAGAGTGGAGTTAAAATAAGAGCCATGCAGAACCAGGTTTTTCCACAAATAAGTATAAACATTACCAAAAAGTTAAAAAGTATATTATTATGGTAAAACACATTACAAATAAATTTTAGCTGTTTTACATATTTTTATTTATTTTAAAGTTTGTTATTATAAGTTGCTTGCTATTATTTATATCAACATGACTTCACCTTTAATTAGATAATCTTTATCTCCAAAAAATACAAAGTGATATTAATAGTGAAATAATTCTATGCAGACCAAGTCGCAGGCATCAGCTAGTTTTTACATATTATTAAACATTTATGCAGGCAATGGGGTCCATACAACAATACCTCATAGACAAGGTGTTTCCAAAATAAAGTTTTCAGGGTTAAATGTACACAGGGGCGTAACTAGGGTGGGGCAGGCAGGGCATGTGCCCTGGGCGCCCAATAAGGGGGGGCGCAAAACACTAAATTTACTTACCTTTAAAAAAAATACAATCCAAATTCGTATACAAGGCCAAATAAAAGTCTTTTGAGGATCATTATATCCTTATTGTATCTTACATTACAAAATTAGTAAAATAATAAAAAAAAAGTGTAGATATCTGTTTTTAAAATAATTTACAAAGGGAAAGGGGCGCAGTTTGGATGCGAGCCCTGGGCGCCATTTTACGTCGCTACGCCTCTGAATCTGCACTTTAACATAAGCACGTTTTATTCCTACCATTTTTCTAAATAAAGCCCTAATCATACAGTGCAGTAACTCTGATAGTATTTTTCACATTCGGTCGCCTCTTTCTGGAGTAGTTTGAGAAAGTACTGGCTTGACTCATCCTCTTAATAGAATAGAATAGAATAGAACCATATTTATTTCAGGTTGCATAGGCCCATAGAAAAAAAAATACCTTAAAGACTAACATACATATTTAAAAAAGAAAACATTAAAACATTAAAATTAGCACGTTACTTCGGCGACGTGTGACCTAGTTTCGGGGTGTCCAGCAATGTGTTAATGAGTGGGGTGCTAGTGGTTATTGTATGTCCTCTGACTTATGTATCTTATATGTATGTACTTTATGTATGTCTATATCTATTTGTATTTGTATTGGTATTTTATTATAAGTATGAAAATTTTACGTATTAAATGACTAGCTTTTGCCCGCGACTTCGTTCGCGTAGACTTGTTTAAATGAATCAAGCAAACGTGCACCTAATATGCAATCTGCAACCTCTTGGACAAATTAATGAGAATTAGTTGCTTTGCTGCTCATGACGTCACGGCGGCGTATAACTTACTTACCGCTATCCCGTGGGAACTATGCATTTTTACGGGACAAAAAGTATCCTATGTGTTAATCCAGGTTACAAACTACATGTGTGCCAAATTTCATTCAAATCCATTCAGTTGTTTTTGCGTGATTGAGTAACAAACATCCAAACATACAAACTTTCACATTTATAATATTAGTATGACATGAAGTTAAGTAGGTTTTGCTTAGTTTGCTTTTCCTTTATTTTTTCTGTGTGTCTACTCTGGATCTTGGGTCCTGTCAATCGCTGAAAGGTTAACTGGAAGAGATCCCTTAGAGGGCTAAATTCGCCTTTGTAAATCTATTTTGGCCTGTTATCTGTTATTTTATGTGTTTAGTACAATAAAGAGTCATACATATACATAACTACATACATTTTTTGGACCTTTGATCCCAATGGTTTTTTTATATTACTTAAAACGTGTTTTTAAATTACTTGAAAAATTTCAATATTTTACTCATATCAGTTTCAGATGATCAGTACACCTAGCACGAATGTTCTCGATACGCGTTAACTCGCTATGTAACTCTGTGCATCTTGTTTCTACTAGCTAGGCTAGTTAGAATGAGACACTACTATATTACTATATACTATATTATGCCATTGATAAAAAAAACACACACACACACACACTGAGTTTGTAGTGAGTGAATGTGTATCCAGAAGATTCGTGTTAGGTGCACAGTGCTTTAGTATTTACAAGTCAGAATTTATCCACTGACAGTAAACTCCTCATATACAAGACAGTCTTGAAGCCAGTTTGGACATATGGTATTATGGGCAAGTGCAAGTGACTCAAACATATGTGTATTGCAAAGAATGCAAAATATAATGCTGAGGCAAATAGTTAGTGCCCCATGGTTTACCAGAAACCATAAAATTCACAGATTCCTGCAAATTGAAACTGTGAAGGAGACAATCACCAACGTGGTTGGAAAGTATCGCTCACGACTCCAGAACCATCCAAATGAGCTGGCCTCTTAGTTGACACAGTAAAGCTATGCTAACAGGCTAAAACGAAAGCCCATACTGCAGTCATTGAGGACACGGTGACATATGAGTAGATGCCCTTACTGAAGGACACATCCTTTATGCCAAATCATCAAACAACTCATCCGCTTATAGTATGATTGAACCCCCAAAAAAAGTCAGAATTTAGTTACCGAATTTTGAAAAATTGGTAAGGAGTAAGTAAAATTGCTTATTCTGATGAATAAATTCAGCCCTGAAATTATTGGCATCTAATTCGTTAGCACCATGTACAGTCAGCCTCAGAAGTAGCTTAGCACTTAAGAACCTTGTCACAGTAACATATTAAATGAGAGTTGCTCGAATTTGTCACATTACTAACAGTGACAAGGTACTAAAATGTTCAGCTATTTTTGAGGCTGACCATACATGGATTTAAACAAGGCTAGAATGCTATTTAGTTTTTACTTCAAAATCACTGACCTGAAGTAATATTGACTTCTAGTCAGTGTTTAAAAAATGGCGTATCAAAGAATAAAAAGAAGACTAAATCGATAGTCGCTCGTGCTGTCAATCTGTCGGACAGACGGCGCTGCTGTCAATACTATTATTTTGTAAAAAAACGGATTTGCAACGAAGCTCAATAAATTATTATTTTAACGTAAAGTTGTAAATCCAATGACATTAAATGGTAAACTAATAATTTGCATTTGTAACAATGGCGTCAACCTGTATTCTTATGTCGGGCCGTTTTTCTGCTGTCATGTAGTATGAAACTGTACATCCATGCATTATAATATCATTGTACAAAATGCAAGGAATTGTTTTAAACTTTCGCGACTTTCACACATATTCATAACATTATCGGGACTTAAGTGCGATAGAAAGAAAGAAAGAAAAGAAATCAGTCTACTCGTGACCACGGCCATTGAAACATGGCCGAAACGTCGAGGTAAATCAACAATATATTTCTATCGCGCTTAAGTCCCGATAATGTTATAAAAAAATGCAATGGTTTAAATTATCTACACTAATATGATAAAGAGGCAAACTTTGTTCGGATGTAGGGGGCAATCTCTGGAACCACTGAACCATTTCCAAGGATTCTTTCACCAATAGAAAGCTACACTATTCCTGATGGCCATAGGGTATTTATTCCACGCGAACGAAGTCGCGGGCGTCCGCTACTAATGAATAATTGTAAGGATTTGTAATAACTTACCATTGTAATAACCTTGTCGCTCCATTTTTCAATTCCTTCAGGTTGGTATAAGCTCTAAAAAAAGAATTTGGGTTGAAAAAAATGTGGTTAATGCATGCTAATGTATGGTGATTTGCTGATTTATTCATGCTGCCTACTTGAAATACGGACGCGACCATTACATAAAAAAATATATATAGGTACCAAACATTTGTATGTATTATGCAATTACTAAAATAATTTCATATGAGGTTCATTTAAGTAAATGAGTAGGGTCAAAATAATAGCGCAAATTTACCTCTCTGGGTCCATCCTTGTAAATTTTGTACAGCCTCGGTGAAAACATACATTGCCATGTCAGTTTCATCTTGAAAGTTTTTCTAGGTTCTGCCTGATCGAGAAATGTATAAAGTGTGATTATGGTGTAAATAGGCGTAAGATAACAAAACAGCAATCTGATATTTATGTTGTGAATTTGGTGACTATGTGACAGTAGTTCTCGCGTATCCTACATATATGCAAATATAAACCAGTACTACCAGCAGAAAGCTTTGTTTACTCTGCAATTGTATAACACTTTCTCTATTTTACAATAAAATAAAAGCAATATCAAACAATGATACTTTTTAATTTGATTAATGTTAGTAAAATCGCCGACCAGTGGCAGGCGCAGAGTCGAAAAATTTTCAGGGCCTACGGCAGCCCCGATGGGAAGTCCTATTATAATTGATTATCTGTTTCTGTAAATTTGTTAGGTTGGCTAAAACTACTTTGCATAGTCATAGTAATAATTTGGGTCTATTTGTATTTTTTGACACGTTATTTATTTTTTATTTCACTACATGTTGGTACATCTTTTACGTTATCTGTGGCGCAGTTTTACAACAGACAGTCCGTCAATGGCACTGAAAATGAAATTTCATTAACGGATTTCATCGAAAATTATAAAAACTGTGTTCTATTATTCTATTAAAACATTAACCGACTAGTCATGAAACATGATTTATTTAGTGAAAATACTTACAGCGTTCGTACTGCTCGCTATTCTCGCTGTAACAGCCAGGATACACAAGTTGCCTCTAACGGTGAGCACAATAAACATATTTAACAAATTTTATACTGCATGCGGGTTGTTTTTTCGCCAATTAACGTTGTTCACACACTGTTTCCTGAAGATTTATTCTGGCTAATATGGATTTCCGGCAAAATATTAGTGTAATTTTGACCAGTTAGGTTTCGTATTATTTTTCATTAGTTTGCTAAGTATTTCACGGTAGACCAATGAATGCTATGCATAACAGTGGTTATTTCATGACTGGTGTGTCGTCCAGTGACCTAAGGTTTGTTTGATACCACTGTAATTGAAATAAAGAGGCACTGGATACTCCAAAGTCCAGCAAAACTTGTGTGACATCAAATTTAGTACCTTTTTAAATTATAACATATGGGCATGGGCTGAGTACTACCTATCAGCAGTTGTTGGGTTTTTTGCACTTTCAGCATCCTGTGTTCATTGTGTGTTTTGTGTATTTTTTATATATAATGTGTCTTTAACAATGCATAAGTTCATTGTACTGTCAGTCACAGCCGAAGCTAAGAACATCTACATATAAATCAATTATCAAAAGTGTACCCAACTTGTGTAGATTTTTATAACTCTTCAAGTTTTCAGCTAATTCTGCGTCTGACGCCCTAAGGTGGCTAACTGTCCTGTATTTTACAGCTATCGTTTTGGCTGTGTACTGTATTTTAATAGAAAAAATACAGAACCATACCATACCATAAAACACATAGTCCGGTTTTTTTTCATGAGTCCTGTAAATGAAGATCACATGTCCTGTAAAATTAGCACACAGAGTTGGTCACCTTATACATGCTAAACTAAACTTGAGAACAATATAACAATTTTTCTCTTTTTGTCACACTCATAAAAACTGTGTAAGGTTTAAATTAGCCTTTCAGAATCCTCTGTCAATAGATTTTATAGCAATTTGGAATCTTATCAAATAATATTATACGGTTTTCTGTTAAATATTGACTGTAGACATACAACACCAGTGGGTACTGGTGTTAAGTGTTGTGATTGAAATGTTGCATATACCGTTTAACATGCTGAGTGTTTATCATTATCTAGCTTAAGAGGTTTATAAAGTTAGCCACACAGCTGAAGGTATTTTTCAGCCAGTCTTAGCAATAAGCCTATCATACCGTGCACAGCGAAATGTTATCAAATGCTTTATTGCCGTAATATCACTGCTATGACTAATGTGCTGATAATCGAAGCGAAGCATAATTAAGACCAGCGTCTTGTTAAATTTATCAGAATGAGTAATTTATTAGGCAATTAATTTGCATTCTGTAAATGCTGATGACAAGGGAATCATTTTTATTTTATTCAAACATCAATTCCTTGTTAAAATTGAATATCCACCAAATTTAATCTTGAGGCAGCATTTTTATCTTCAAAGTGGAGTCAATGTTTGTTTTAGCTTTATTTTATTACATAAAATTCAGAAAAATTGTACATAACACCAGTTTAATTGAATACAGCAGCGTTTCTTAACCTTTTTTGTCCATGGACCCCTTAGGAAATCAAGCACAATCAGTGCCGGTTTTAGCACTACCAGCGCCCTGGGCGAGATTTATACGGCACACCTAACTGCAATTCAAACCCATATGAAAAAAAGGCGCCTGCGGTGCCCCTTTATATCCGGCGCCCTGGGCGGTCGCCCAACCGCGCCCCCCCCCCCCTAACGCCGCTACTGAGCACAATTTTATGGACCCCCTTAATGAAAAAAGCAGCAATAAATTTCGGACCATTTATTTTAGTAATACAAATTACAAAAAATATGCGTGCGAAGCGATTACAAGTCTTTTGGTGGCATTTATTTATGATTGTTAAATGGTCCATAGATAAGGCTGCGGACCCCCTTACATAATGCTTGCGGACCCCCAGGGGTCCGCGGACCACAGGTTAAGAAACACTGGGTTACAGCATTTTCTGCCAGTTTATCATTGAGCATAACATAGACCATCATAGTTATTTAAAGATTCTGTTTATTTAATTTAATAATGACCTAGACTTGCTTATTTACTCCTCTGTTTCATATTCCTGTTTGTCTATCAACTTCCTGCTTGTTATTCTGAATACTTACATTACTACAAATAATTCTCTTATTAGTTCATTTTCCTTGTAAACCAACAGCTAGCCCTCAAAGAAAAAGGATGGTGATGTTGTCTATTTACAACTTTTCCTATTCTCCCACTGAAAATCAGCATCTTGGTTTTACCGAGGCAGCATGCTGAGTGGGGCCTTCTTTGTTTCTATTCAACACAAATGTTGCTGTGTTTGTTATAATTGTACTTTATGTGATGTGTGTATATGCGTGTCTTGTGTTGAATAGTCTCAAAAAATTTTTTCTTTCTTTTTCTCTATTTCTATTCTCTTTTTATTTGTAGCAGATGATGAAGTGTGTGGTATTCAAATGAAAGATTAGTTTGCCATATGCTAAAAACATTGCTTATGCATTCACAAGCGAATTTTATTATTGCAATTTTTGATGTACAATTATCTTTACAATATAAATTCTCACACATTTTTCCTACTTTGCAGTCTCTTCAGTTTTGTGTAAGACTTTTGTTATTACAATAAACTTGTTTAATGTAACTAACCAACTAGTCCGTTTAATCAACATCATTACTAATATTTTGTTTTTGTGACTGGTTGATGTTGAAATAAAACAATTGAATTGTTTATAAGATACATTTTGTTTATACATATATTAGCGTACAGACAAACAAAGACCTCATCAACATGTTACCATTATTGATCTGTCAAAGTATGGTACTAGGTTCCATGTAATGCGAAACTTCATACCAATATAGTCTTACAATGTGCGCCACAAATCTAAAATGTTTGTTTTTTCCCATTTTTTGTGTATTATGGTTAGCAAGATATGCCTTATTGTTTGTGTGTAATTCAGTAGCCCCAATCTAAACATGACTGACTTAAGTTGAAGTTATTCCTCAGTCCAACCTGTTTCTCTATTCCCTGCCTTCTGTTTTATTTCTTGGCAGGAAATAAAGAAGTATAGGGATTGCTTACACAATGAGATAGTATAGCTCTAAGATTTAGAAACCACTGATGCAGCTAGAGAAGTTGCCTCTATTAACAACATTAAACATTTATTAGTGAAGTATTTTTTATAATTGCTTACCTGTTTGGCCTTTGTGCCCGATATAAGTTCTGGATGGCTAGCACGACACACCGCACCTAGCATTGTTGCTCAGTGTGTCTCTTTCTAAATAGCCGAGTAGAGAGAGGCACTGAGCGGGAAAAGACGCACGCGTGCTAGTCGTCCTGAATCCGCTCATAGAGAATCTGCTTAGGAGAGCGACTTCCTGGGGATGTGTGGACAAGAAAAAATATTAACCCATTCACTGCTCGCGTTATTTTTAAACTTGCACCAGGCGCCGCCAACGCACGCGTGCGTTCAATGACTTAAAATATCGAGAACGCATATATGCGTTGCTGGCAGTGAAAACGATAAAAAAAAGTATCCGTTAAATGTATTTTGCCAACTTAATTTATTGATTTAATCGACTTTGGCAGGATGATGAGCGGCACTACGTGGACTTGACGACATTCGGGTTCTTCCAAGGTGGCATCCTCGATGTTCGGATGATCAATTTCAAACTACCCACAGGAGCGAAACGCGGGCAGGTAACCTAGCTAAAGTGTTGCCACTTCAGCTTTATAATTTTTGCTCGAAATTTTGAAAAATTCACTTGGCTCATGTAAAATGTTTGTTAAAAGATTTTTTTAAAACTTAAAGTTGCAATTCGTTTTATCGCGGTCGAAAAGTGAAGTTTCTGTACGTCGGTACAGTCAAGGAATTAAATTTCCAACCCACCTAAGGTTCAATAGCATATAGCAAACTGTCACCATAAGAGCTATAGAGCAAGACGTTAGTTTGACATATCGACCTTAATGCATTGCGAATGTCAGACGACATTTCAACGAAATGGGTAGGGAATTAAATTCTTTGACTGTACTATCTACTCTGTGATTGCAGTACGGGTTCACGCTTGACCGGACGGTGAACGACGCGATCAGCCCGTACCTGGAGGCGCACTCGGACACTTGCTTCCTGCGCGCCAACGAGAGCGGCGTCGTGTCTCCGCAGCACCCCGCCATTGTGTTTCTAGAGATGGACTTCCACAGCATGAGGTGCCCCTGCTATATCTAAGTATCTTGATGAGTTTGAAAGAAAAGAAAGAAAACGCGATTTAAACCGTTTAAATTGTTTTTTTTTTCAAGTTGCAAAAACATAAGGAAATTACTATTCAACAAAGATTTTCATTCTGACAGCGCTACAATCGCCGTGATAGATGTATAGAAGCCTGATTCTGAACGCGTCCTTTGTTCGATAGTAAATTTTTCTTGAACAATCTTTTCAACAAACTGGAACAAGTTTGTTGATATGGACCTCCGCAAAGTAACGCCTGAATCTATTAATTAATCTTTTCAACTACTTTACCGTCCAAGGATTATTATAAGACATTCTTGGTCAACAGGCTGAACATTTCGTGCAAGGGCAACGACCTGACCGCGGTGCACCTGTACCAGAACAGGTCCCAGATTGAGCCGGATCGTGACAAGCGGCAGTCGCAGTACTGGTTCATCAACAAGAGATCCGCTGAGAGTACGTTTTTATTTACACTACTAGCGGACGCCCGTGACTTCGTTCAAGTAGAATTAGTAGCCTATGTTCGTCAGGTATAATGTAGCTTTCTATCTGTGAAAGAATTTTTAAAATCGGTTCAGTAGTGGCAGAGCTTACCTACATACGAACAAACAAAGTTTATCTCTTTGTTTTATTAGTGTAGATCCTACTAATATTATAAATGTGAAAGTTTGTATGTTCGGATGTTTGTTACTCAATCACGCAAAAACAACTGAATGGATTTGGATGAAATTTGGCACACACATAGTTTATAATCTGGATTAACACATAGGATAATTTTTATCCCGTAAAAATGCGGAGTTCCCACGGGAAAGCGATAAGTGAGTTATACGCCGCTGTGACGTCATGAGCAGCAAAGCAACTAATTCTCATTAATTTGTCTAGGAAATATTGCAGATTGCATGTTGGGTGCACGTTTGTTTGATTCAATTAAACAAGTCTACGCAGACGAAGTCGCGGGCAAAAGCTAGTTAGTAATAAGTATGAATTCTGTGTTTCATGATTCTAGGACAATCTTGTAACTTTTCTCCATACAAACTGCACCCCCATTTTCCCTCTTCTCCCCCTTTTTTCCATTTTTTGGACTTATTTAAATGGATCTGTGAAAATTCCATCCAAATCCAAATCCGTTTAGCGGTTTTTACGTGATGCGCGTACAAGAATTTTTGTCTCAACGATTTTAATCGATGGTAATAATATCATATCATTTAAGAGCTTCTCTGTCGACCACCATCCAACATTTCTCTCTGTCCCTTGCCAAGGACCTGACTTCATGGTAATATGACATTAACTTTCTCCTTTACTTACCACACAGTACGTCTAGGTAATCCTGAAGGTTGAAGGGGAAAAGGTACTCCACTCAAAAATCGAATGGCATTAAAGTGCAAAATTGTTGAAAACGACCACTAAATAGTAGTTTATGCAATTGATATATAATGACAGGCCTTAAAACACGAGTGTGGTTTTTTATGTCCAAAGAAGTAGGTTAAAATACATAATATTTTAGAATTATAGTGATACAAAAGTACAAAAATAATGAGGAAAAACAGTTTTTTTCTCATGTCATACACACATACATAGTTAAAAAACATTAAAATCACTGTTAAATCTATCTAGTATGTTTCTTCGGTTATGTTATTCCAGTTTAGACATTGCAAGTCGATTTTCTTCCACTTTCTGTCACTAGGGTTGCCTTTGATTTAGGTATGTGTTGGTAGTTTCAATTAGAGGTGGGCGTTGAATGAACGTACTGGTTGAAATCAACGTTGATCTACTGTTAAAGAAACGACCGTCCACCGTCTACGCATGGACTAGTTGAACGTTGAACTCATTTTGCCACATTCGTCGCGTCGACGCCGCTACGTATTTGGGAGTCGAATCGTTTACTGCAACGAGATACGCGAACGTGTAAAATGTCATTTGGCCGTTTGCAATGTCGAACTATGCGACGCGGGTTAGATAAAAATGTAAACAATAATAATTGAAGAATGTACATAAAATTGAATTAACTTTTAAATGCGTCTGAATAATCCTGTAACTGTAAGAACCATATTCGTACCAACATGCTTAGTCATTTTTGTTTTTTTATAAGTATAGCCGAATTTTATTCAGCTTGGAAAGAAAAGCATGAAGGAAAGTTCATTTGAGAATATAGGTACAACATTGTAATAAATTAAATAGTAAAGTAGATTTATTTCAAACGAAATCATAATAGTATCTAGTAACGTAGTAAATAACTGTTCTACTACTCGTTATTGCCGTCGGAGCGTCGATGCTACCGTTTACATAACTCCAGTTGATGTTATTTTTGACTTCAACTAGTCCACAGATTCGACTAGTTAATCGACTAGTCGACTAACGACCGTCGACGGTCTCGTTTCGTAAACGAAAAAACCGTCGACGACCCACCTCTAGTTTCAATTAAAAACATTATTAATACTGTACTATCAGCGTAAAAAGCTTTGATTTTTTTAAACTCAAGTATCATTTTTAAAATTAAGTTGTTTTTAGAGGAATGCCCGCCGCCCTGCTCCTGCGCATATCTGCCCATCACGAAAGAGACGCGGGACGGTTTCGACTACTACAACACTAGCGTAAGTATAAATATCGATTATCGCTACATGCCTATACATGATTTCTCCCTAGAAAAAAAATAGTTGATTTTCCTCGTTTTATTGGTTTTTGGGGTCAGTAACTCAAAAGGAAGAAAGGAACTTTTTTTATACAACATTGGAAAGCAAACGACAAGTTTGTCACCTGATGTCAAGTGATCACCACTGTCCATATACACCCGCAGCATCAAGGATATTGCAGATGCATTGCCAACCCAGATTGCTAAGGTGGAATACCTCTTGTGCCAGTAATTTCACCGGCTGTCCTGCTCTCCACGCCGGAAGAACAGTGCAAGCACTGCTGCTTAGCGGCTGGATTAGCGAGCAAGATGGTAGTAGCGACCCGGACGGACCTTGTACAAGGTCCTACCACCCGTGAAATATATTTAAAGATATGTTTTGTTCTCAGTTCGCCATGTACGTGGCGTCAGTGAAAGAGGAGGGGCTGTATAACCTCTACTTCCACAACTGTCCACACGCCGACAAGGGGGTCACACCGGCTATGAACTTCGTTGTGAGTACCCCAAGTTAGGTACACTCAGCATCGAATATATGGGAGTAAAGTGGCCAAATATGGTACACGTTTTCTTAAACAATGGAGTTGTGTATAGTACAATTATTTTTAGAATTGATGAAGTATAGTCAAGCGAGTAATGTCTTCATTTCAGTTTTACTGATTAGCGTGCTTTCGATATCAAGTTAAAGTTTTTTGATATCTGTAATAGTTACGGAATAATCGCCTGGGGTGCAATTTTTGTATCACACCAGGTGACTAGAGCTCACCAAATAGCCGAATCTCTATGAAAAACGGCAATTTTGGTGAGCTTTAGTTACCCGGTGAGATTCAAATGCAATTTTTAAATCTCACCAGGTGACAAAAGCTGACCAAAATGGCCGCATTTCTATTAAAAACAGCCATTTTGGCGAGCTATAGTCACCCGGTGAGATGGAAAAATCGCACTGCTGGTCACACTTAACGATTACACCCTGTATACGTTCATAGTCCAGCGTCCAATATTTTTACATGTAATTTACCCAATTTTGTAATGTTGGGCCATTAACGTGTGAAATAATTTCTCTTGGTGTCCAAAAATGGTACACGGACTTTTGAAGCTAGTTGACCGTGATCCGTATATGGGACCTTGGTCAGCGAACATACAACGTAGAGATTAGATAATATGAGCCGCGTAAGAGAATATTAAATCCTTTTATAACGGGACTGTAAACGTATTAATGTCTGTGTTTTTATTTCAGATAGAAATATACGAAAGCAATGACGGCAACTTTCTCTCCGCCGGCGAGATGCCTTTACCCGCCTTATACAGCACGATGTCGTTAATATTTCTGCTCTGCGGCGCTTTCTGGACCTTCATCCTCAGAACGAGCAAGCACCCTGTATACAGGATACACATACTGATGTGTGTGCTAGTCAACCTCAAGTCCTTGTCTTTGGCGTTTCACGCGATAAACTACTATTTTATAAGGACGCGGGGCGAGCATGTTACTGCGTGGGCTATACTATATTATATAACGCATTTGTGAGTATATTTATAATTCAAAATGACTAAATTAACTTCAATTTATGTCCTATAAAGAGTAAAAATAAGGGTTAACAACCTTTCTGAAGAAAGATGGCAAAATATTGCTAAGCTCATTTTTTTTCCCCTGACTTAACGCTAAAGTTGGTATTATAAGCTTAAAGTTTCTATACCTTTTCCCCTTCGTAGCTACGGATGCTATCAACCGAATTTCAAATATATATACATATATTTATTTGTACTAGCAACCCGCCCCGACTTCCCATGGGAGCAATTTACTAACGAATTAGAATGTACTCGTATTGTAAAAAAAACCTTCCCTAAAAAAAACTCTAAATAACAGTGAAAACCGTATCAAAATCAGTTGCGTGGTTTAGAACAAAAAGAGGCCGAAGATGGCCGGACAGACAAACGGATAGTGACTGTTTGGTGAAATACATTTATCGTTTAGAATTGTCAACTTTCAAATGTACCAACAGATGGCAGCACAAGGCAATTCAAACATGCTAACGTTTGGTTACTATAGTATGTATGTAGTGTAGAAAGAAAATATTAATATATATCTTACACTCAATGAGATATATATCACTCATTTAGCTCACTATATCAGTTCTATCAGCAGCATACACAAGTGTCAGAATGATAGTATACGATACGTTCAGGTTTCATTTTGTCAATTGCTCTCTTTTAAGCAAGTATCAGTGTGTCTGCGAGCGCGCGTGCGCGTGTGTATGTGTGTTTGTTTGTGTACGTGAGTGTGTGTGTTTTACAACACGAGCAAATCGGTAAAAAATAATTTCGTTTCGTTTAACGCGTTTGGTATTCGAGTAGTGAGACTAGATGGCAACAGCTGAGCAAAATGATATACTGACACATTTGAATCTGAACTGATATAGTGATTGATAGAGTGAAACGGAATGATATAGCTCATTTGTTTATATCACTCGTGAGCTACCCATCTCTATTAAAAAGTAAATAGTGTTGTCTCTTTTCAACCCGCGCGTGGCCGTTCAGTGACTTTATCTACATTTACAGTAATATAATAAAGAGGTATACTTTGTATGTCGGGGTTCATCTCTGGAACTACTGAACCGATTTCCAAAATTCTTTCACAGATAGAAAGCTACACTATCCCTGACGGACATAGGCTGCTAATTCTATGCGAACGAAGTCGCGGGCGTCCGCTAGTATTGCGTAAAGAAGATGATGTATTAACACGTGTTTGTTTGTCCGTGAACAGATTGAAAGGCGCGGTCCTGTTCGTGACCATAGTTCTGGTGGGCACTGGGTGGAACTTCATAAAACACATACTCGCTGATCGCGACAAGAAACTGTTTATGATCGTCATACCGCTACAGGTAAATTTATTCTTTATATAGCTTTTGCCCGCGTCTTTGCATAGATTTCGGATTTTATATTAAATTTGCGGGTGGTAGGACCTTGCGCAAGGCACCATCTTGCTCGTTAATCCTGCCGCTATGCAGCAGTGCTTGCATTTTTGTGTTCCGGCGTGGAGAGCAAGACAGCCGGTGCAATAACTGGCACAAGAGATATTCCATCTTAGCCCTCTGGGTTGGCAACGCATCTGCAGTGTGCTTCGATTTTACGGTCATTACATTATTGATTTTTATGTATTACTAACTACCCTCGGTATCATCTATGCTATGAGAAACTTTTCTCGTTCAACTGGATAACTTTGTAGTGACCGCTAGCTGACTATAGATGGCACCATTAGTTATTGAATTATTGTAATTCACATGATTAAAAATGGAACAAGTAAGGACAACCCTTTTATACCATGTACACCCTGAAAGTAACGACAAATAACACGGCACAAAAAAAATACAAAAAGAAAAATCTAAAAAAAATTAGAAATAAATAATTTCGATTACAATAAATAACACGGCTTTCGCCGAAACCGTTCGGTTGGTGACCTTCTAGTGCAGGGATGGCGAACCAATGGCACGCGTGCCGTTGATGACACGCGACACATTATTTTGGGCAAGCACGCCGTTCAAACCTGCACGTTAGTTCAAAAAAAAGGAACACATTGCAAAATGTACTTTTAGAGTTTCGTACCTCAAAAGGAAAAACGGGACCCTCTGTCTGTCAAGCTGAACATTTTTCTCAAGAACTCGTAGGGGTATTGAGTTGAAATTAATATCATATACTTACTCAGGTCTCCAGTCCCTTAGAACCGTGAAAAAATCAAACTTCTAAGTCAACGCAATCAAAAGATACGGCCGTTTATGCCGCATGTTTCATACATTCGCAAGAATCTCAAAAACCTATGGGGTACTTTCCGTTGACCTACAACCATGAAATTTGGCAAGAAGCAAGCAACAGCACACATAAAACAATAAATCCAAAAACCATAAATTTGTAGTTAATTAACACAAAAAAAATGTTTTGGTCTTATAAAGCAAAAATGCGATGCTAGATGTTGTTGACGACGGAACCCTCGGTGCGCGGGTCCGACCCCCACTTGGCCGGTTTTTTTGATCTCCTGTAAGTCGGGCATGAAGTCAGCTGCTCTTTGTTTCAGGTAGTAGCGAACGTGGCAGAGATTATAATAGCGGAGAGCGAGGAGGGCGCGGCCGAGCACAACGCGTGGCGCGACACCTTTATACTGGTCGACCTGCTGTGCTGCGGCGCCATCTTGTTCCCCGTCGTGTGGTGAGACGGCGGAGATTAAAATAAATCTACACTAAAATAATAAAGAGGAAGACTTTGTTTGTTTGTATGTAGGGGGTAATCTCTGGAACTACTGAACGGATTCCAAAAATTCTTTTACTAATAGGAAGCTACACTATCCCTGACGGACATAGGTTACTTATTTCACGCAAACGAAGTCGCGGGCGTACGCTAGTAAAATATAAAATTTTACCTTCCAATAAAATTATTATTATGTTTCCTTCACGTCCGAGGTCCGCTTTAGAGGTCCGCTTTAGAGGTCCGCTTTAGAGAGACATCGTTGCCAACGGCCGTAGGTCGTCAGATGTCGCTACATCCGTGCTGCAGAATCCCGCGCCAACAAGCACTTCCTGTGGATTTGACTTCCGCCTACCTGTCAACCTCAACTTACGACTAACTAGCCGCCATGTTTTTCAATCATTATAGGCGAGTGATGCGGTTTGGTGGGCCCACCAGGTAGCCATTACTCGGACCTCGGACGTGAAGGAAACATAATAATAATTTTATTGGAAGGTAAAATTTTATATTATGTGTTCCGTATCACGTCCGAGGTCCGCTTTAGAGACCTGTTTGTTATCTCCTGGTGGCGAGTTAGGAGTCAACGTGGTGACTAATGGCAATAATGTGACAATGTGAAGAAATAGGTACCTGTTAAGTAATACCAAAAGCAAATAAAATATCGCACATTTGCAATAAAAGTATAAACAAATTCAGCAAACTCAATAAAGGACTTACGACAGGCTATTCAGTACTATAAATAACAGTCTGTATTCAGAAACAGATTTAACACCGCGTTAATAGCACACTTCTGAAGATAATCAGACAGTAAAAACAATTTAGTACCCAGCTGCCCGTTAAGCTAGATGGGACGTTATTAACAGAGTATTTAAGTACTTTAAATGGCAAAAAAACCCTTTACCAGACGTAGCAGGCATGCCGGTGGTAGCAGGGGCTTCAGTCTAACGGAGATAACGGAGTATTGTTCGCTCCCCGTCTGCCAATCAAATCGGTTTTGCAACCTAATTAATGGTACAAATGGTGATGTCGAACTATCAAGCTAATAGTTCTTTTAATATTTGTAATATGTTAGTATGTCAAGTATTTATCTATGGCCTATGCAGCCTGACAATAAAGGTCTTTAATAATATACCAAGTTGTAACAATGTTGAACGTAGATACTAACACCCTGCGCCGGTATATAAAGTACGCGAGCGGGTTATCCTCTGGTAAAGTCAAGACGATTATAGGTCAGGGTAGTTATCCTTAAATAATCTTGCAGATTACTCTCTGATGGAAACGGGTCTTAACAGTAAACGCTGGAATCGTTACATTTTGCGTAGGGTCAACTCAAGCTCTTACAGTATGCATATACGATGGGAAAACATGACAGAACTCGTTGCCCTGCTAGCAGGATACGGCGAATAATTCTTTACGGATCGTGGTGTACCGTGTCTTACCGTAGAAGTGACTCTCTTATGACAGTCAATCGCAATCGCCAAACCACGTGACGGCCCGTTAACCTCTGCGCTGTAGTGTAGCCTGACCAGAAGCAGCAGTCGCAAAGGAATCCGCAACACACCCAACGGATAGCGCGTCGTACAGTCGGCCTCACTGTCGAAACGGGTCGGCAGAAGCAGGAGCGGCGCGGGGCGAACGCGAAATCAGCAGCTGGTACGACAACACGTCATCATCGTTGCGGTAACTGGCAGGCGAGAGCAGCGCTCCGAAGGGCGCGATAAAAACCGGCGAGTGCAGCGGTAGCGCTTTGTGGATGCGCCTGCCTGGTAATAGCAGCGGCCAAGAAGGATAGCGCAGCAAAGCCAAGCCAACAGCTAGCGCAGCACCAAGTCCATTTTGTCTCCGTACGACAGTAACAGCAGCAACAGCGTAGGAAGCAGCGGCTCCGACAGAGCGTTACTGCCAGGCACGCCCACATTTCTCAAAATGACGCGCGCGTTTTAATCACACCGTTTCGAAACTTATTAGCTAACACAGCTGGTGGTGCAAAAGCTGATCAAAAATCCATAACAACTACCCGTGAAACTATGTAGAAAAAATATTTGTTGTTAAAGGTACTGTCCAGTGCATGGATGTATGAACGTGAACGAACGATAGAACTGCGGTTTATTCAATATTGTATACATTTACTTAACAGACTAGGTTACGCAAAGAGTACGAATCGGAATCAGTATATCAGTATCAGACCGCGACCATGTCACAACATGCTAGTGCCTATCTGTTTCGAAGCACTGCATATAATATCTAATTTGTAACGGTGTGGCAGCCCGCCATGACGAGTACAGCATAGCCGGCAGTCAGGGCGACAGCTGTAACGGGCTTGCAGGCTACAGTCGTGATGAACGCGCAGTTAAGCCAGCGGCTAGCCCGCTAGCTCGCGCTATAGCGGCTTGACAGGGGCAGCGGATGAGAAAGAGGCGTGAAGCTTCGTGAAGGTTAGCGCGAACGCTCGTCCGCATCACGACTGCAGTTGCCCGACCGGGACCGAGGGTGGAAGGAACGCGCGGCACAGCCCGCTGCTAGTGTGGCAGCCCGCGCGCTTCTCGGGTGCAGCGGCCCGCAGGGCGGCACCCGCAAGAGGCGAGCAGTAAAGCCCGCGATTACGGTGACGACCTCGTAGCCGTAGCGGCCTGGCAGATGCAGCGGCCGCCAGACGCGCGCCACTAGTCTAGGCCGACAACCAATCGGGCCTCGCAGCGGTAACGGCTCGGCAGAATTGGCGCGACTGTATGCAAACGTCTAGGCAGACAATCATTTGGCCACGCAGCTGTAGTGGCCCGGCGGGAGCAGCGGCAGTGAGCGGCGCGCAGTTAAGCCAGCGACTAGGCCGACAACCATTTGGCCTTGTAACTGTAGCGTCCGGCAGGAGCAGCGGCCGTGAGAGGCGCGCAGTTAATCAGCGTCTAGGCTGACAACCATTCGGCCTCGCAGATGTAGCAGCCTGGCAGGAGCAGCGGCCATAAGAGGCGCGCAGTAAACGGCGTCTAGGCCGACAACCATGCGGCCTCGCAGATGTAACAGCCTGGCAGGAGCAGCGGCCATAGGAGGCGCGCAGTAAAGCCAGCGTCTAGGCCGACAACCATTCGGCCTCGCAGATGTAGCAGCCTGGCAGGAGCAGCGGCCATAAGAGGCGCGCAGTAAAGCCAGCGTCTAGGCCGACAACCATTCGGCCTCGCAGATGTAACAGCTTGGCAGAAGCAGCGGCCGTGAGAGGCGCGCAGTAAAGCCAGCGTCTAGGCCGACAACCCTTCGGCCTCGCAGATGTAGCAGCCCGGCAGGAGTAGCGGCCGTGAAGGGCGCGCAGTTAAGCCAGCTTTAAGGTAGTGTAGCGGTCCGGCAAAAGCAGCGGCCGTGAGAGGCGCGCCATAAGTCAACGTCTGTATCGGGTCGGCAGGACCAACGGGCACAAAAGGCGCGTAGCATAGTTGAAGGCTGCCGCGACAGTATTCAGACTCACATCTGTAATAGGTTAGCACCAGCGGCTAGCACAACAGCCATTCGCGACGGTATCGAAAATCGCGCTGAGACAGCAGCAGAGTGGCGCGCAATATGGCCAGCAACTTGTGCAAAATACCTGTTGATTTAGCAGCCGCAGGACGGGTGCAATAAGTAGAGCCATGCAGCAGCTGCAAGGGAAACGCAGCATAGCTGACGGCGTAACGAGATAGCCCATCGGCATCGCTGCTAATCGGTCAAAAGGAAGTAATTTCGCGGAGTGGACCAGTGCAGGTGGTCCAAACGAGTGAAGGCGACAAAGGGGAAGTGCCTGTACGCAGCAAGCAGCATTGCAGCAGCAGCGGTATCGCCTCTCCCAGTGGGGGATAAAGGTTTAGAAGACCCAGCAAAGTTACAGCACTGGTACCGGCAGACAGACCGAATCTTTCGTTTAAGACGGACAGACTTGTCTGGGCGAACTATCGTGCGTTTATCTTGGTTTGACAGTCTCTTGTTAACATAGGTAGTATAGTATAATACTGCACAGTCATATTAAGGCAAGGCGGAAAAATAAAGCGAGGCGTTAGCGGTACTAGCTTTAGTAGGTAAACCATTTCAAAACAGACAGAGGTCTGAGGTTATTTACAGCATCATCTAACGTTTCAAACGGAACACTGACAGAACACTAAGAAGTGTCGATTCATAAAACAGTTTCGATAATCTAAGTTGCAACCTGAAAAGTAAGCTTAAAACTAAATAGAAAGTCGTTCCGAGTATTGTAGGACGGGGCGACCCGACATCCTACTTATAAAAATACCAATGAGGAATATTAACGACTATAAAATTCTTTAAATGTGGGTAGTGATAACACTACCTACTTTCTGAAGTCGCCTCGGGCCGCGGTAGGCGCGTAGTTTCACCCGGCTGCCGTCAGAAGGGAGGGATATGCTCGTATGATTTTCTTGTACCCCCCCCCCCTTTTTTGAGAACTTTTGCGCGGCACCGAGGGATCGGAGTTTAATGTCAATGTACTCCTACATGTTGTCGTTAATTGGGAAAATCGGTAATCCACTAACGCTTCGCGAAGAAACAGACCGGACCCTCAATTTTAATCAATCTGGAGCTTCAAAGCATCTGGTATCGTGCGTCGGCAGTAGAGCCTTTAAAAGGCAGAAGCCATCGCCAGTTACGCACGATCGCAGCATCAGACTGGACCGCATGGCCGCTCACGTCTCGTAACCCGCCGTCGGGCCGGGGGGGGCCCGCGCTCGGGGCGGGCGGGGCCCGCGGGGACTCGGGAACTCGAGGGAGCCCCGGCGCTCGTCAGGGTTCCGGATCAGGCTCCGGCTCCGGCTCCGGCACGGGCGCGAGCAGAGGCTCGGGCGTCCTACTTTTACGCCAGCGGACGGGGTTGCGAGATTCACATAATAATATCGTTCAGCTGACTCACCGACTGGTTTAAGAGACATTGGAACCTCCATTCCGGTCCGGCGGGGGATGCGGGGCGGCGCGGGGTCTGCGGGGCCCGCGCCGCCGCCGCGAGCTTCTCGACGCGACGCTCCGGATCTGACGCGGGACTCTCGTTGCGGGACTCGCGCAACACACACGGAAATTCGTTAGAAAGAAAACACGAACTCTCTAACGCAAAAAAATCGTTAAGCGGAGGAATTGTACTTTTATCTCGAAGACCTCGCTTAAAATAGTATACGTGCGAAACCAGATTATCCCGATCGATCGTGATTATGCACGTGATTACGCTCAAAATCTCCTGAAAGCGTGTCACTCCTCGCCGACTAGGGCGGTATGAATATTTACGGACTTACCCTCTTTTGTGACACGAAAATTTTAACAAAATATTTTAAGGTTTGATTTAAATTATTGTTAAAGAGGGAGAATTGAGCTGTGAATTCAAAATTCAACGTGATAAATGAAAATTGTAAAATAATTAAAGCGACAAATACGAACCATCTTCACCGAACGGCGAACGACGCAATAATGATTGAAAAACATGGCGGCTAGTTAGTCGTAAGTTGAGGTTGACAGGTAGGCGGAAGTCAAATCCACAGGAAGTGCTTGTTGGCGCGGGATTCTGCAGCACGGATGTAGCGACATCTGACGACCTACGGCCGTTGGCAACGATGTCTCTCTAAAGCGGACCTCTAAAGCGGACCTCTAAAGCGGACCTCGGACGTGATACGGAACACATAATATAAATATCTCAGGACAATTCACACCAATTGACCTAGTCCCTAACTAAGCAAAGCTTGGACAATGGGTACTAGACAACGGAGATACATACTTATATAGATAAATACATATTTAAATGCATATAACATCCAAGACTCAGGTACAAACATTCGTATTTATCATCCAAACATTTGCCTCTCCCGGGAATTGAACCCGGAACCTCTAGCTTCATAGTCAGGGTCATCAACTATTAAGAGGAGTGTGAAGCCAACCACAAAAAGCGCTCCCCATACAAACGGCGATAACGTTTTCCACCCTCTAAACTTTAACCTATGGTAATGATTTTTTGGTATGTTGTCATTATGCCCTTAACTAGGTTTGTATGTTGATTTTTTAAATATTCTTCATAGATTTGACAATATTTGCATTTTACGAATTTTATACAAAACAAAAAATCGTTAATATTTTTGAAATTATTAAGAATATTTAAAAAATCAAAACATACAGACCTACTTCTAGGGCATGATGACAACATTCCAAAAAATCATGGCTATAGGTTAAGGTTTAGAGGGGGGAAAACGTTATCGCCGTTTGTATGGAGAACGATGGGTTCACACTCCTCTTAAGCTACCAGGTTGGCGCGGTCGTCAAAGATTGTGCAGTCAGTACATTATTCTAATAAACTTGGTTTAATTGCACACTCCATACTTTTACTAGCAAAATCACATGCATGACCACGACGTGACGTCATATCTTTGTAGGCATTCCATACGGGTTTTACAGGGCTTGCGTTGCATCGGTTTTCAATTCGTAATATTTCAACAAATAATGATCGTAGACGAAGACTAAAAATACAGTTTTTCTTTTGACGAGTTTAATTTTGATAACGGCTACATTTAAGTCATCATGCCCTTTACCAGGGGGGTTCCACTCCGCATTGTAGGTACAGTAGGGGAAATATATTCACGTACCGCCTTAGAACCCTATCGCAATGACGCGACGCGTTAAACGCCACAGAGTACTTTTTTAATATAGTGAGATAGAGACGTCACTTCCACGGTTAGATTATTTAAAGCATAGCGACATCTAGTGGTCTGAACCAGTCAACGGCAACGTTAGTGTACCTACTAGTTCGCTTATTGAGGGAATATTTGAAATGAGCAGTTATCCTTATCGGATGAACATCAGTGCTCATTTCTAATGCCAAGAACTGAAAAAGAAAATGAGACACAATAAAACAAAGCACTTCAGTGATTTTTTATATTATACATATATATAGTAATCTTTTGCATTGAATCATTTTCATAAAAATCACTCCTTATTCCTTTAATTATTTTATTAGAGTCTTTACACCAAGTAAATAAGAATAAATTTAAAGAGATACCTTCAAATTTATTAATTAAACCATTTTTATGTTTGTCGCACTTTATAAAATCATAATTCTTGACAACTGCTAACACTGTTTTATGTATGATTTTAAGTTTTCTTTTGCACAATCTTTCCTTCTGATCAGAGTCCATAAGCAAGCCGGGTCGTCGTAAAAATCACAAGGAAAATTTAAATCGCTACCATAACAGAACAAACGCAACAAACGAATGTTTTGACATTTTGAAGTGCTGTATTTTCATCTAAAACGTTCCGTTGCATAATACGAACTTCTTGTGCGTGTTAGTAAAGTGGGAATTCGTTTAATCGCGGTCGAAAACGAGAAGTTTCTGTACGTTAGCACTATGATTTATTCTGTCTGTGCTGTTACTCCCACAGGTCGATACGGCACCTGCAGGACGCGTCTAGCACCGACGGTAAAGCGGCGATCAACCTTCGCAAGCTGAAACTGTTCAGGCATTTCTACATAATGGTCGTCTGCTACATATACTTCACGCGGATCATCGTCTATCTGCTCAAGGTAGGACCCCATTATCATTAAAAAAAAATATTTTTTTATTGTATGAAGCCTCAAAAAACCTTATATTATTTTGGTTCACATAGGAAGCTAATTATTTTGTAACAAAAAAAATATCTAAGCACTTTGCTGGAGTTTATCCATAGGAAATTACTTGTTAGGCTTAACAGACTCCTAGTGACGTCAGGTTATCAGGGGCCTGTTTAGTGGACTAAGTATTCGCTTTTGAACCATATATACAACAAGGCAAACGAGCTAGTGGGTCACCTGATGGTAAGTGATCACCACCGCCCGTAGACACCCGCAACACCAGGGAGAATGCAGATGCGTTGTCAACCCAGAGGGCTAAGATGAAATACCTCCTGTGCCAGTAATTGCACCGGCTGTCTTGCTCTTCACGCCGGAACACAACAGTGCAAGCACTGCTGCTTAGCGGCGGGATTAGCGAGCAAGATGGTGGCAGCGGTACCCGCAAAAGGTTGGATCTAATAAGTGATGAAAAAATTACACCTCGTTGAGTTTCTTGCCGGTATCTTCTCATCAGAGGTTTTTCCGAACCGGTGGTAAATTTTTTGACATTCATAAGTAGAGATGGGCCGAGTACTCGGTTGATACTCGGTACTCGGCGTACTCGGCAGGTTTTTAAATACTCGTACTCGGCCGTATAACTCGGTTTAAGAAAAGCAATATATGTATTTAGGTAGATATAATTAAAACAACAGTGTTAATCAATAAGTATTCATTACTAATTTAGGAAATCTTCGACAATTTCAATTAATAAAATCAAACTCAAAATTATGCTAATGCATGAGTAGTAAGTAAGTAACTGGTAGTTGAAAGGCGCGGGCGGGGTGAGGGGTGTATCAACGCGAGCCGGCCGCTCGACCGGCGCGAACCTGTTTGTACTTGTTTACGCGCGCGAAATGGGAATTTGATTGAACCGAGTTACTCGGCCGAGTACTCGGTTGAAAGTAAAACTAGGTACTCGTTTTTTGGCAAAAGTGTTACTCGGCGCATCTCTATTCATAAGTGCTACCTGTAAGCCTAATCTGAATAAAATATTTTGACTTTGACTTTGACTTTGATGCTGTTGGTCGCAGATCACGGTCCCGTTCCAGTACTCTTGGATCGACGAGATGTGCCGCGAGCTCGCCACGCTCGTGTTCTTCGTGATGACCGGCTACAAGTTCCGCCCGGCCGCCGCCAACCCCTACTTCACGCCCACGCCGCTGGACGATGACGCGCTCGTGTGAGTGCACGCATGCACAGACACACACAAACACGCACGCACACACACACACGCACACATACTTACAACGCTTAAACTTTCCTCTCCCACACACATTGCATCTCTTTCGCGCACACACCTACATACGCTTACACTTTCCCCTCTCTCTCTCTCTCTCTCTCTCTCTCTCTCCTCTCTCTCTCTCTCTCTCTCTCTCTCTCTCTCTCTCTCTCTCTCTCTCTTTCTCTCTCTCACACACACACACACACACACACACACACACACGAGTTGACCTTCAATGTCTCTTTCAATCATACACACAAGCCCTGACAATCTCGCTCTTTCTCTCTTATATGCACACACACACACATTCTCAGACGCACACGCTCCCACTCTGTCACTCAGATAGATAGGCAGACATAAAGAGGCCATCGATATTGTAAAAATATAGCACGGCTCCAGCTCGCTTCTTGGAGCTGCGTACGTGCACGCAACAACATATAATTCCATACGTTACAACCGGCGTGTACTCGCGCGTGTCTCCGGAGCCGTGCTGCACACGCACCCAGTGTGGCCCGGCCTTTTTAGATAACCCATCACTTTCATTGCTTTTCCACAGACTGTCGGAAATCGGTGTGTTAGAAGGAGTAACGAAGATACCGCATCGCGGCGAGAGAAAACGAGACTACATGATGCCTCTGATGCAGGACGGCTACAATTCAGATTAGCTACCTACCGCCTACGCAGTGTTGCCAATTTATCGACTTTGTCGCTAAATCTGGCGGGTTTTGGGACTACGTTGGCGACTATTTCTGCAAGTGTTTCATACATTTTAGCGGCTTCTCATGGCCAGTGCTCAATACATCTAGCGACATTTAGGCCCAATTTGATATGAACTGTCGACAAACTGTGTTCATGCAAAAACTTGTATATGTCGCACAGACGCAGCTATTTTGCACGAGCCCAGCACTGGTTTCGCGGAGTAGCAAGGTAATTTGTTCCAATTTGTTGATATGGACCACCGCATAGTAACGCCTGAATCTATTTGCAACATTTCTAGCCACTTCTACAAAACTAAGTTGGCAACACTGCACTTACGTCGTCTCTTAGTTCACAGCTGCCGCAGTGGGCGAAAAAGTGCAGCGTCTCGCTCAAACGCTAAGCAAACGAGCGAGATGGGACATTTTCGAACTCACTGTATCGGCAGATATAAACAAAATATGCCTCCCCTATCTAAGTCAGCCCCGATACTATAAAAATTACGAGTGCTACAAATTGACAGATTTTTTCATACAAAAAAGCTCTCCCCATACAAACGGCGATAACGTTTTCCACCCTCTAAACCTTAACATATGGCAATGCTTTTTTGGTATGTCAGTATTCCTTAGAACTAGGTTTGTATGTTTTGATTTTTTTAAATTTCTTTATAGATTTGACAATAGTAGGAGTTTCATTCAAAACAAAAAAGCGTCAATATTTTTGAAACTATTAAAAAAACAACACATACAAACCTAGTTCTAGGGCATACTGACAGCATACAAAAAAATTATGACTATAGGTTAAGGTTAAGATGGTGGAAAACGTTATAGCCGTTTGTATGGAGAGCGCTGGGTTCACAATCCTCTTAAAGTGCTGCCTTTTACGCTGACTGTTCAAGCCGGACTGGTTATTGGTGATCTAGTTAGTTGTAGGCATTGTAACATAGTAAATACTAAATAGAAATAAGTATAATCACCTTTTTTATAAATTCCCATCTCCTCATTAAATATAGTAATAATTGAAAATAAGTGGATTTAAATTTTAAAAAAACTTAATATTTTTATGGTCCAACTTAATTGTAAAATATTTTTTTTTTTAACTAAAAGTTTCGGTTTTTTTATTGTACAGTCAAGGAATTAAATTTCCAACCCACCTAAGGTTCAATAGCATATAGCAAACTGTCACCATAAGAGCTATAGAGCAAGACGTTAGTTTGACATATCGACCTTAATGCATTGCGAATGTCAGACGACATTTCAACGAAATGGGTAGGGAATTAAATTCCTTGACTGTACAAAATTAGTTTTGTTAAATTGGAACTGAGTGCAAAGTCAGCTTGAAGAAAAATCTTATCTAGCGGGATTTGAATCTGTAACCTCGGCGTTCCGTGCCATGCTTACCAATTGAGCTACAGATACCCCCGACCAGCTAGGTTGTTCTTTGTGTTATCATTGTGCATGTTGTTTAAATTTAATTGTAAATTTCTCACTGTCGTTAGTAGTTAGTTGTTTGTGAAAATTTTGTTTACCTGTTTTAAAAAAAAGATGATTTATTGTTAGAAAGCTTTGTATTTCGTTTGTAGGGTGAACCTTTACCATTTACCAATTAATTTTAAAATATGTCTTAATTTTAGGAAATAACTTTTGTATGAACTGTACGCCTCACTTGTCGCCATTTTTTGAACACTGACTCTCAGGTCCATTTTACTTATAGGTCAGTGTGTGCCAGTAATTGCACCGGTCTTGCTCTCCACGCCGGATGCTTGGCAGCAGGATTAGCGAGCAAGATGGTAGTGGCGATCTGGATGGACCTTGCACAAGGGGGCCGTTCAAGTATTACGTAAGCAGTATAGGGGGGCGGGGGGGGTCTTTGCTTTGCTTATTTTTTATGACATGGGGGGTGGGGGGGGGTCTAGATGGTGATTACGTCAGCAGTAGTTATTTACTTTTTTACACATATGGAACTGATGTGCATTATTCAAAATTTAGAACACCAAGATGTTGAATGGTCCGATGAGATGAGAAGGACGTAGGCATTCCAAAATCGGATAAAAGTGAGCAGACATGCAACATTGAGGAGCACTTTTTAATTTTCTAATTTCTAGAATTATATCTGCTGCTCATGAATCAATAAAAAAACAATACATTGAAAGAAAAAAGCATATACCAATGTTTACGTAAGCATGGGGGGGTTAAGAGCTTTGATTACTTTTGCTGGGAAGGGGGGTAAATAATTGTAGTAAATCTGCTTACGTAATACTTGAACGGCCCCAAGGTCCTACCACCCGCAAACGACGACAAGGTTCTTAAGTGTTTAGCTACTTCTAAGGCTGCTGTATATTGGAATTAGTGAATTGGTAAAAAAAGATGTGAGGCGTTTTTATTCGTAAATTCGTAAGTTTAGGTTAGTATTAATCATTAGTCGCTTTCTTAGAGATTTTGTGGACCAATTGCGAAGCGTTAGTTTAGTACAGTCGACTATGTGTCAACATACTGAACATATAATGATGTCGCACCTTTAGAATTAAAGCGACTCTCAATTCTGAGTATGACATTTCCCAAAATCAAACCCTATGTCTTTTAATTAAGGTGAAATTTTGGGACGTGTATTATTCAGAAATGGGTCGCTTTAATTCTAAAGGTGCGATGTATGTATATCATGCCACGCCAAAGACACGCCTCCCCTTAAATAATCGCAGAAGAATCTTCGGCTTGTTTCATATTTCGGACAAAACCGAATCACAACTTCATAGCTCCGGAACTCCGTTTGTACAACACTAAAATGTTTTTGTGAATCCAGGTTTCCGTACCTTGCTAAGAATGTATAGTCGACCAAGACATTGCTTGACCACTTTTCGACCGTATTATAAAGGGATAAAGTTCAAAAGTGGTCAAGCAATTACTTGGTCGACTATATGTGTGTGGTATCAGTGGCGGCATTGGTCTGTACGGCTAGCACGAGTTGACGTAACGGATATGTGCGTTATTGTCTACACAGACGGATTTGAAAGGGCACACTGGTGTCGAAGTAAATAAAATTTGTCATATCATTTGATTTAAGTCTGAGCTTGAATGTGTTTTAATTTGATCAATAATGTTTTCGCGTCTTTCAAATGTTGGCTTATGCCTTATTTGGCGAAGTATGGTCAAAATTATAACATTTTTAAAGCTTTTTAGCTTAGTC
The DNA here is from genome assembly GCA_963691745.1 of Ditula angustiorana. Lineage (NCBI taxonomy): Eukaryota > Metazoa > Arthropoda > Insecta > Lepidoptera > Tortricidae > Ditula > Ditula angustiorana. The sequence goes on along the minus strand of OY829472.1, from coordinate 4,642,777 downwards.
TTTGCCAAGCTAGGAATTAATATCAAATGACATTTTGAACCGTGGCGATAATTAACCTCTTGGTGACCTGTAACATTATCTTATGCTTGTCAAAATTTGACATTAAGTCTTTATGCTTTGGTTAAAATTCCAAATTGCTATAAAATACATTGACTATGCCTGACGGTAGGGCTTCGTAGGGTTCAGTTTTCATTTCAGAAGTAGGTAGTTCTTTATTTACATTAAAGTTTTTGAGTGCTTTTTAAATTGGTCGGTTTCCGCTTTCACGTTAATGTTGTATGGTATTTATGTATGTATGTAACTCTTTATTGTACACTAGCGGACGCGCGCGACTTCGTTCACGTAAAATTAGTAGCCTATGTCCGTCAGGAATAGTGTAGCTTTCTATCTGTGAAATAATTTTTGAAATCGGTTCAGTAGTTCCAGAGATTACCCCCTACATACAAACAAACTAACAAAAAAACAAACAAAGTTTACCTCTTTATTATATTAGTGTAGATAAGCATTTACAAATACACAGAAAAATACAGGTAGTGGTACAAATGAGAACTTGTCCCTTAAAGGGATCTCTTGCAGCTAACCTTTGAGCAGGAGAAGAATTTCAAAAACAGTAGAAGTGACTGCTTTTTTAAAAGTTATCGCTCCTTCAGCATAGTTAAAAATTACCTTCGTACATTCGCGTAATGTGTAAATTCGATATGTACTATTACCATATATCAGCCAACGCGTACAATTATCGTGCACGAGGTTCAATTTGATTACTAACAAAAGAAGGCTTGGCGTGTGAATGACTCTGTTTTTATAAGGAAAACGTCAAAATAAATTTTAAGTTTTAAAATTAACGTTGACCTGGGCTTTACGAGGTTAATCCATCGTCTTTGGCAACATTGCAGGCTTAGTGCTAATAAAGGTGGTTTCAGAACTTGACTGCAAAAGCGACCTTTCATGTGAATATCGCGGTGAGAATTTGAGTAAATATGTATATGCGAGGACTAAATGTAAATACATTCACATTGTCAAATATTAAATAATTAATTTTAGTACTAGGAGGTGAAAACACCAAAAATATGTGAAATATCAACGCTATAGGGACATAAGGAGAATTATTTTAAGGTCATTCTTATTCCATATAATCAATTGTAAAGTGTTTTACTACGGGAAATGCTAAAACAGCGGGGTAATTCTTGGTTTAGGCGAGATTCATCTCGCACGAAAACAACTGTCTAATCCCTTGGAAATCTGTAATTTTTTGACGTATCTCGCAGAGAGAATTGGGGTCCTGTACTTAATCTTTCGTAACTATAAATGAACGTGAAAAAGCTTTAGGGTTTATTAAATAAATTGGTTCTCCTTTATGTCCCCAGTGTCGATATTTTTTTTTTGTTAAGATTTTTTTTGAACGAGACGTAATACGAGGGATTAAAAAGTTTTTGTTTTATTTGATTTTAAGATAAATTTAATACGCGAAGAAGCATGTTTTTATAAATATATTCTTTTTAGAAACTTGCTTAACGTATTCTCGAATTGTCAGTTTGTTTCTAACGTTCCTGTGTCAAATGAATTCTTTACTTTTCGTATGTGTGTTTATATTAAAATTAGTAATAGCAAAGTATTTGGTTTATACATTGTATGAAAATGAATTTGTACCATACTTACTTGATAAGCCGATATTTATAAATGCAATCAAATTTATTACAAATTTACCCGTTGCAGGAATTATAATCTTACGGTACAGTCGCCATTTTAAGGCAATTCAAAATTGCAAAATTGCACACTTTCAGAGGAGTGTGAACCCAGCGCTCTCCATACAAACGGCGATAATGTTTACAACCCCCTAAACCTATAGATGACTTTTTTTGTATGTTGTCATTATGCCCTAAAACTAGGTTTGCATGTTTTTATTTTTTAAATATTCTTAATAGTTACAAAAATATTGGCGTTTTTTTGTTTTGTATGAAACTCCTAAAATGCAAATATTGTCATATCTATAAAGAATATTAAAAAAATCAAAACAAATAAACTTAGTTCTAAGGCATAATGACAACATACCGAAAAATCATTGCTTTAGGTTAAGGTTTAGAGGGTGGAAAACGCTATCGCCGTTTGTATCGAGAACGCTTTTTCGGGCTGGGTTCACTCCTTAATTACAGTTCTATATAAAAAACTGCCGTGACATACAGACATATTGAAACAAACAGATCACTCGCTTATTTAAAGCCGAGTTAATGCTCGACATGTTTCGGACCAGGGCCCAATTTCATAAACGCGATAGGCGACAGGCGACAGGTGACAATTCGGTATACATTGCTTGACCACTATGATGTTAAGTCTGTAAGTCTGTAGTGTTACTTGTCGACACAGTAATGTACGGCGAATTGTCAGTGTCACATGTCGCCTGTCACGTTTATGTAATTGGGCCCAGGCCGTGGTTTTACTTTTTAGCCCCGGCGGCCGCGGCGTCGAGCAATAACTCGATTTTAAATGTGTAAGTGATCATAAAATTCTATATGTTACTGACAGAGTGTTGTAAATTTCACCTAGCTCTGTTTGTCAACATAGTCTGTAGTGTCTAGTAACTTTTGTAAGATTATTGTAATTACCTAGTTTTGAGGCTGACTGTACAATAGAGCTGTTCAAGTCGATAGTTTTTATATATTTCATGTAAGATAGACTGTGGAATGTCGACGTTTTTTGGCTATGCCTGCTTCCTCGTACAGTCAGCGTCAAATATACCAGAGCGGGCAAGGTGGTCAAAAATATCTGAACACGCCTGAGCGTATTTGACAATAGAGTCGAGTTCAGATATTTTTGACACCTTGCCCGCTCTGGTATATTTGACGCTGACTGTACAAGCTAGAGCACCTGACACACATTTGTACGATGCCCCGTAACTCAATACCTAGGTATATTATGCCATCACTTCCAGTGACCCTAGCGAAGCCTTGATGTTGTTAAGAGGAGTGTGAACTCAGCCCGAAAAAGCGCTCCCCATACAAACGATGATAACGTTTTCCACTCTCTAAACCTTAACCTATGGCTATGATTTTCTGGTAAGTTGTCATTATGCCGTAGAACTAGGTTTGTATGTTTTGATTTTTTTAATATTCGTAATAAAAAAACGTCAATATTTTAGAAACTAGGTATTAAGAATATTTAAAAATCAAAACATACAAACCTAGTTCTAGGGCATAATGATAACATACAAAAAAATCAAACCTATAGGCAGGGGGGTTCACGGAAAAAAGAAACGGGGGAAATGGTTTAAAGCATTATTTGTACCAGTACCGGAGTCGCCACACGCACACACTTGTGGTTATCGTCTTATACTACACTACTAAAATAACATAATCTTGATTGGTTAAAATTGTCAAACGATATAAGACAAATAGTACACAAGTTTTCGTAAGTAAAACATACCTTATCAGTAACATGTAAGGTTTACTTTTTATTAACATCAAACTGATTATATGACATTTTAATATGTAAACGTCAAATGAAAATTTGGCTTCGTAGTTCCGCTACTCAACACTAGATGTCACTTAAAACAACTTCACTTCAATAGTAGGAGAGCCGGCCGCAGAATTTTGTGCCTACTTGATACCGCGATGAAATGCACAATGGTTTCTCATTAAAAAAGATGCTAAGTCTGAATGTAATAATCTGCCAATTCTGGACTTGCAAAAGTTCTAAAGTGCCACTTTCGGTGCAAAAACTGGGGCGTATTTTACCCAAGTGACTACCCTGAAATGACTGTCACATTATCAGAAAAGAAATTCATCGTCAGAAATTTACTAGTAGATACAAAAAAGTAAAATCGATTGTTGATTTCTAAGCGGATACCGCGGTATCAAGTAGGTAAGAAATTTTGCGGCCTGCTTTCGTACTAAAAATTCAAAGTGACAGTGGTTTTGGTTCGTTTTGACAGACCGAGTAGACGGGTTGTAGCTATGCTAGCTATCTATCGATATCGATGTCTTTCATCGCACACAAAATATTGTACCAGACATCGGTGTTGTTCATTTTGAATTATTAATTATTAATTATATTATATTCTATGACATTATAGACAGACATGGTAAGATGTTTCGACTTCAAACCCGCCTGCCGCTGCCTTCACATGAAACAACATGAAGTCTATTCAGCCTTACTTGTATTACGTTATGTATAATAGGTCTACCATGACCTAAAGTTACGAATTTAGGCTTAGGGAATACAATAACCGGATGAATTTGATTACCGGTAAATTACCGACATGTGGAGGTCGTAACCGGTTAACCGGTATTTTTACCGGTAATTATTATTTTTAGATTTTTCAATAGAAAAACCTGAATTTGTTGTTTTCTTATTCACTTTTACCAACAATCACTAGGAATGACATACGCCATTAATGATATCTCATTATCACCATGCGACATGCGCATAGATGGCTTTGGAGAACGAAGATCCGTGTCTACAAGACAGTCATAATACCTAATATTAATGTATGGATGCAAAGCGTGGAGTTTGAATTTGAAGGAAGACAACAAACTTTTGGCTGTCTAGAGGACAATCTGCCGTAAATTTTTGGGACAGACGCAGAGGAAAATGGTAATTTGAGAATCGGGCAGAACCAAGAGCAGAAGTATCTAGTGTCTGAGCTAGTGATGAAAGAGACACAGCCTTTTAAGTCATATTAAAAAGACTTGAGTCATTTTTAATGCCTCACGACTAGACTAATCTCTTAACCCTCAAGTTTTGAGCCATAAAATTAAAACTGAAGACTAATTTGAGTCGCAGTCTTTTAACCATATTAGGCCTTAAAAACTGAAGTATTACTTAAAATACTTAAATGACTAAAAGAACTCTGGCCATGTCGCCTCGGGAGTCGTGAGGCGTGTGCGTATAGTTACATACCGGTATTATTTTTGCATGAAAATATATGTAGCACAGAATTGGTTTCGCGGAGTAGCAAGGTAATTTGTTCCAGTTTGTTGTATAGTCGACCAAGTAATTGCTTGACCACTTTTCAACCCTATATCTTTGTAATACGGTCGAAAAGTGGTCAAGCAATTTCTTGGTCGACTATACATACCGATATTGCCACAAAGTAAATAATAACATGATTATAGTTATACCATATTATTTTATTTTCAGCCTGCGGGGCTTAACAGACACAAAGTATGTAAATAAAGCTTGATCTAATATTAAATATCATGTGCGACTCAGGCGCAAGTCTTTTTAAAAACGTTTAATTTACGAGCTTGTTACGAGTCGTTTAAGCCTTTTACTAAAATGACTGAGTCTAATTTATAAGAAGTCAAACCTCCATTCTTAATTTTTAGGGCCCAGTCCTTTAAAATGGAGTCGACTCTTTTTAGTAGGCCTTAAAAGATTGAGTATCTCTCATCACTAGGCTGAGCCCAATATTATTAGGATAGTCAAGTCTACAAGACGACATTGGTTTGGAAATCTACAGAGGATGCGAGATGATAAAGCAGTAAAAAGGGCTTACTTATAGTGGCCGGTCCGACAACCCAAGTACCGCTGGAAAGATGAAGTAGAGGAAGGCCTATGCGCCCTATTGACAGAAAACTGACAGAAGATCGTTCAGAACGTTAGCGTCAGCTCGTGTCGGAGGCCAAGATCTAGTTTTGGTCGCTGAGCGAGCGGCACTCCGCTGGTTAGTTACTAGTAGTATCATAAATATCAACAGTTTCAACGATCATGGTCATGGCTAGAGTGAGTAATTTTATGATGCGTCTACATAGTTTTAACAGAACTACCCTCATAATAATTCAAATAAATGGCAATAATACATAAACCCTCTGAAAGTACGATTTATACTAGTTATTAAGAGAAGGGACCGACAGACAATATTCGCAGCTGGCACTAGGTATTTGTAGGTTTCTCCGATATGATACAACTCGATGAAAACCTTATCGATCACGGAATGCCACGGTGAAAACCACGACGTTGGCTAATTCAACATCCCTATTAAAGTTTGTTATTTTTGTTTTGGATGTTTAACAAATTCACAGATTTGACACTTTTGACAGTTCGGTAAAAAACCGGTAATAGATACAAATTACCGGTAATTTACCGTCTCAAAATATGGCCGGTTAACCGGTTAACCGGATTGCATTCCCTAGCGTCTACATAGTTTTAACAGAACTACCCTCATAATAATTCAAATAAATGGCAATAATACATAAACCCTCTGAAAGTACGATTTATACTAGTTATTAAGAGAAGGGACCGACAGACAATATTCGCAGCTGACACTAGGTATTTGTAGGTTTCTCCGATATGATACAACTCGATGAAAACCTTATCGGTCACGGAATGCCACGGTGAAAACCACGACGTTGGCTAATTCAACATCCCTATTAAAGTTTGTTATTTTTGTTTTGGATGTTTAACAAATTCACAGATTTGACACTTTTGACAGTTCGGTAAAAAACCGGTAATAGATACAAATTACCGGTAATTTACCGTCTCAAAATATGGCCGGTTAACCGGTTAACCGGTTACCCGGTTAACCGGATTGCATTCCCTAATTAGGCTATAATTAAAAAAGTAAGCGGCAAAAAGTGCAATTTTTAGTTAAATGGTTGTTACCCACCACTATTCACACTTCACACGTTTATACTTCTAGAAAGTAAAACACGACACGTGTAAAGGTGTGTATACTTTGTAGTAAAACTTATTTTATATAAACACATATCATAAGTGCTCTATAATGCGTTCAGAAACCGTAGGCAATGACCAGCATTATTACAACCAATTTTATTATGAGAAATTTCTTGTCTGTGGTAGTAGGTAAATCTGAAGTTTAATTGGCATTGCATACCGATTTCTGTAACGATATGAGTTTAAATTTGGAACAGCTGTCAAAATTCAAGTGGGTCTCTATTTTAGTATCCATAGATATTAAAACAGTTATTGATACGAAATAAATAGCCCTACTGATAGTTTTTCTCAAAATAAATTAATGTACAGACACGGACTTGTTACAGATATATTATTATGTATATAAATGAATAGATGATTACATAATAAAGATTACTTAATTTCTTTCATCGATACATGTATCGATAAAAACAGTGTCCCCACCCAACATTGTTGTACCAACTGTAGCGCAGAACTTTCTAGAGCGAAATAGTAATTGCAATCAATCAATAATAAACTTTATTGTAATAAAGAACGGTTCAATTTTAACAAAATGTTCTGTTAAATTATTAGTACAATGAAAATAACTAAGATTTTTTATGGAATATCATTAAAATCGTACTTACCGGTGGTACGAAACACCCCCATTTTGAAGATTTTTACTCCTGCTATGGTTCTTGCACTCTAAAACTGAACAATACGGCATGGCTAGGGAAAAATAAGGTATTTGTCGAGACTAACACCTCTGCGGGATGACAGAACACGACTGGAAGCGGTTTAGCGGAGGTTACGTACAACAGTACGTAATGTTGGCACGCGCGTTACGCGTACATTGCATTTCCCCCGTTTCTTTTTTCCATGGGGGGGTTCCACTCCGCACTTTAGGTGCGCTCGCCGCAAAACCTATGGCATAGATTAATCGCAGTAGGTTGCCGGCTTGCCGCGCGCGCGCGCCCGCTTACTCTGTGTCGCACGTTGTGATAGTAATATAGTAAGCAGGCCAACCCTAGCGGTGCGCCAGGGCATTGCGGGTGGAAGGCGGGCGCGGGCGGCGTCTTCCTTTTGACGCATGCCGCCTGGCGAATGTTTATGAAGTAATACGAACTTTTTGTGCCTGATCTTAATGTTGGAATTCGTTTAATGGTGGTCGAGAAAGAGAAGTATCTGTACGTTAGTACTATTATTTATTCTGTGCTATAGGTTAAGGTTTAGAGGGTGGAAAATGTTATCGCCGTTTGTATGGAGAGCGCTGGGTTCACACTCTTCTTAAGATTGGAGAGTAACGTCAGCACACTCATTTCATAAATATATATATATAGGAATAAGACGTACCGATTTGCAGCGTGTCGTGCAGATTCGTGCTAGGTGCATATTATTATAATGTCGATATCTTGTTAGTGTCGAAGTTACGGCTTCTGCGTATAATTTGCAACAATCGCTTGCTGTAACGCGATGAGAAGACACGATCTTATATTTAACTATCACGAAGTTAACCTTTTGAACGAATAAAACGAGGATGTCCGTGCAAAATTTCACACTGAAACGGTTTAAATATACGGGTCTACGTATCAACCACGCTATGGCAGGCGATTATGTTCTATCGAAAGCAATAAATTACAATATCACCGTCGATTCTTTTATTAATAAGCGTTGTTTTCATAAAGTTGTACAAAATAAATCGAAATGATTGTATAATTTTCGTTTTATTTTAAATCGTCGTTCTTACTAGTTGGTCAGTGCTTATCTTCCTTTGACAGTAATTGTAAAAAAACAAATGTAGCGCCCGTGTGCAACCATTGCCCTGGCGCCCCCGCGTAAGCGCGCGGTTAAAATCGAACGGGTACAAAGTACAAGCAACAGCGCCAGGGGAGTTCCACTTCGCCCTATAGGTACGCTCGACCGCCTTGCCTATGGCATAGGCAAATCGCAGTAGGCTGTCGGCTTGCCGCGCGCCCGCTCGATCGCCCCCGCTGCAGTTTTTCTTCTGATTAAAATCGATGACATGGTTCCTAAGAACAGATCTTCGTATGTCTTATAGTTTTGGACTTTCCCATACCACAGAATAAATAATAGTACTAAGTAGTAGGTACTAATAATATAACTGTCGATGCAACTTATGTGGATGACTGTACGCAATGACTTCGTGAAATACATACTACTACACATGGTGCCAACCGTACACATATCACGACATCGAGCGAGGACCAATCAGCGTCGGTATTGCGTCATCTACGGCTGCTGTGATTGGTCAAGCTACACGGCTACAAAAAATGCACCCTACAGTCCGGCATTCGCTACTACCCATACGGCGCCGACGCGCACAATTAATATAAAATAAAAGAAATAATTATTATTTCTTTATATATCAATTATAAAATAAAAGAAATAATTATTATTTCTTTTATTTTATATTAATTTAAATTCAACCAAAAACTGTACTGTGCTGTTTATAAAGCAATTAAACGCAACATTTGGAAGTAACCAAATGTTAATTATTGCTGATCCCGCCTGCAAGCCGAACCCGCTCATCCAGCTCTACGCAACATAACAAACATAATATATAAATATACAAACAAACAGATAGATAGATAGATATTTATTCAGGAACAATACAAAGATTGTGTTTGAAATACAATTTAAAAAGATACAAACTAAAAAAAAGATTCACACAACAAATAGATTAGACAGACTACAAATTAACTGTTAATAACTGTTTTATACATTAAATTGATTGCCTAAGACTTACTTTTCTAGTTAAACATTCCTACAAATGTTAATAGACATTGTTCTTATTAAAAATACATTAATAAACACAATCGATCGCAAATATACATACAAATACATTGTCTTTTAAATAAAATGTTTATTTACATGGTTATTTGATTTAATGTAAAACAAAAAAAAATATAACCGAAATTTTGTTCGATTTTTTTGACGTAAAACAATCAAAACGTCAAATTTAAATGATATGCAATAACATCACAAAAATAATGGGGGAATGGCAGGACTCGAACCTGCAACCTCGGCATTCATTTAAAGAATTTGTTTTTATAACTAATAGCCACCTTCAATATAATGATTAATAAACACATAACCCTCCTTTGCGTCGCGCAGTCGGGTAAAAAGCCACTTTTATGTGAACATGATTCAGGTAAAAAAAATTCATTTTAAACAGTAGCTATAATAGGGTACAGATCTTAAAACTAAGCAAAATAATTCTCCTACATTACAATAATACTTTTAATTGATTTATTATTTAATTAAACAACAAAAAAAAACAAAATTTGTCGCGACGCTTAACATCTGTCTATGTGAAAACCATAAAGTATTATAAAGTATATTGATCTATACTTTTCTTAAAGAGTGTGAACCCAGGCCCAAAAAGCTCCCCATACAATCGGCAATAACGTTTTCCACCCTCTAAACCTTAACCTATGGTAATGATTTTTTTCTTATATTGTCATTATGCCTTAGAACTAGGTTTGTTTCTTTTGTATTTTTCATATTCTTCATAGATTTGACATTATTTCTATTTGAGGAGTTTCATACAAAACAATAAAGCGTCAAAATTTTTAAAACTATGAAAGAATATTTAAAAAATCAAAACATACAAACCTAGTTCTAGGGCATAATGACATCATACAAAAAAATCATGGCTATAGGTTAAGGTTTAGAGGGTGGAAAACGTTATCGCCGTTAGTAAGGAGAGTCTTGCTCGCTAATCCTGCCGTTAAGCAGCAGTGTTTGCACTGTTGTTCCGGCGTCGAGAGCAACACAGCCGGTGACATTACTGGCACAAGAGGTATTCCATCTTAGCCCTCTGGGTTGACCACGCATCTGTAATCTCCTTGGTGTTGCGGGTGTCTTTAGGCGGTGATCACTTACCACCAGGTGATCCACTTGCTAAGTTTTCCTTCCTATTTCATTAAAAAAGAGCTCTGGGTACACACTCCTCTTAAGCAGTAAACAAACGTCTGCTAACTCAGATAACAGTTAGTGAAGAAAAATAGCAAATTATTTTTCCGGGAAAAACACAAAATGTTAGTCAAGAACAAAATCTTATTCAACAATATTTAGTATTATTCGTTCTCTCTACAGTTTTCAACAAAAACAATATACAAAAAGGTGTATTTTTCTAATGGTTTTCATAGTTTACAATAGTCGACCAAGTAATCGCTTGACCACTTTTGAACCTTAACTCTCTGTAATACGGTCGAAAAGTGGTCAAGCAATTTCTTGGTCGACTATTCCTAAGAGAAGTACGGACAAACCAATATTCTTGGTTTTCATAATGGTTTTATTTTATATGGACAAAGAGACAGAAGCCATAGCAACGACAAAGGATATGACAATACAAAAATAATCGTTTCGTAATCTGTCTGTAAATAATTTCATTTTTTTTTTCATATTTCATACTTAGCGGGAGTAAGAATACAGAATACAGAAATAACTACCAAAGCTGCAATCTCAAATTAAAACTTACTAGCGGACGAATGCGACTTCGTTCACGTAAAATTAGTAGCCTATGTCCGTAAGAAATAGTGTAGCTTTCCATTGGTGAAAGAATTTCTGGAATCGGCTCAGTTGTCCCAGAGATTACCTCTACACACAAACAAACAAAGTTTACCTCTTTATTATGTTAGTTTACATGTAGATAATGCAATGGTGGGACCGTGTGCAATATCCATCCGGATCGTTACCACCATCTTGCTCGCTAATCCAGCCGCTAAGCAGCAGTGCTTGCACTGTTGTTCCGGCGTGGAGAGCAAGACAGCCGGTGTAATTTTGTTTTATTTGTGTTGTGCATTATATTGTGGTGGTGTACAGTTGAGTCCGTGTGATATATGTTGTTTCGCGTGCAAGCGGAGGGTGGGCTTTTGCATGAAGATATATACACACAGACGTAGCGATCTTGCACGAGTACTGCACTGATTTCGCGGACTAGCAAGGAAACGTTCCAGTTTGTTGATGTCAGAATATTTAGCACTCGTTCCTCACAGCGCAGTGGCCCTCGGGTGGCCCCGGGGGGTCACTAGTTGAGCATGGTGTGCCTGTCGTAGATGTTGCGCCGTTGCTCGCGCACCTGCCGCTTCCACTTGTCCTGCTGATGGGTCACCCGGTTCAGGACGTTGCCGCGGGCCCCAAGCTGTTGCGACGGGCCCCCAATCGAAGATTCGTCCTGTGAAAAGTTGTTACGTTAAGACGAGTGTGAATCCAGCGCTTTCCATACAAACGGGGATAACGTTTTCCACCCTCAAACCTTAACCAATAGCGACAATTTTTTGGTATAATATCATTATGCCCTAGAACTAGGTTTGTATGTTTTGATTTTTAAAATATTATTAATGTGTAGTTTCAAAAATATTCACGCTTTGTATGAAACTCCTAAAATGTAAATATTGTCAAATCTATGAAGAAAACTATACATAATCAAAACATACAAACCTAGTTCTAAGGCATAATGACAACATACCAAAAAATCATCGTCGTAGGTTAAGGTTTAGAGGGTGGAAAACGTTATCGCCGTTTGTATGGGGAGCGCTTTTCGGGACTGGGTTCACATTCCTCTTAAATTACAGATGGACAAAGGAAAAACGTAAACTTCTCAACGCCAAAGGTACAAAACAGCAACAAACTTAGCCCACCATTAAAGGGGGAGCTGAGAGAAATTGCCTATGCTCGAAAGGGATATACCAACTTCATAGTGCAAATTATATGCCTCCCTTTCGAAAACTGTCATTTTCTCGCAGTTCCATCTTTGATGGTGATTTATGTGTCTTCGATAGTACGGTTCAGCGTCAATGAAGGATATATCCGTCACTATAAGTTCAACGCCAATGACGGATATATCCGTCACTATAAGTTCAACGCCAATGGCGGATATATCCGTCACTATAGCTTCAACGCCAATGACGGATATATCCGTCACTATAGCTTCAACGCCAATGACGGATATATCCGTCACTATAGCTTCAACGCCAATGACGGATATATCCGTCACTATAAGTTCAACGCCAATGACGGATATATCCGCCACTATAAGTTCAACGCCAATGACCGATTATTAAATTAACTTCAGATCAAACAATGTGACCTTCTAACTTCTCCACTCCTTCTACTTCAAATTTTATAACCGAAATTTCTTTTGATTTTCAATTTTTAATATAGAACATTCAGGTTATTAAATGTTAACGAAATGGCCAAATAAACGATAATCAAATAACGAATTCGCAATATCTGGCAGTGGTCCCTGTGGCGTTATTGGTTAGCGCGCGGCAGTGAACGACGAGGTTGCAAGTTCGAGTCCTGCCAGGCACCCGAGATTTCCTTTGTGCTGTCGTAACATATCATTTAACTACGCTTACCTCTTCATTGGTGTGTTCCTGGTAGGAGGCCTTGGCCCGCTTGTTGATGAGTGGGTCCAGGCAGATGAGGAAGCCCATATAGACCACCAGCAGCATTATCACCCATATCACTATTATCACCACCACCTGGAAATCAGTGATAGTATGTCATCATCATCATCATCATGAAGAAACTATGTATGTATGTAATTCTTTATTGTACAAAAAACATAAATTACGAAAAGAGATACAGTGAAGTGCAACGGCGAGCTTATCCCTTTAAGGGATCTCTTCCAGTTAACCTTTGAGTGGGTGAAAGGAGTATCATAGTAGGGACAGACAAAGAGCAAGGGCTAAGAAAAAAAATACAATGATAAACTAAGATATAATGAACTAATGAATAGAATACATTTACCTAATAGATAAAATATCGATATTATAAATACAATACATATATACTAATAAATTTAAATGATAATTAATGACAACACAAAGAAAAACTAGGGTAATAGCAGGACTCGAACCTGCAACATCAGCATTCCGTGCCTTGCGTATGCCAGTTTCGCCACATTACCAAAAACCATACCCTGCGAATTTTTCAACGTGTTTCGTTTTTACGGTCATTACATTATTGATTTTTTAGCCCTATTTGATTTGATCCTACTACTAAGACTCCGCTGTCGGTCTGTCTGTTCGTTGTTCTGTTGTTTTTTTTAAATTTACCTTGATAATGGTGGTGTTCCGGTTCTCATATTTGCATTCGCAGCGCGGGCAGAACTCAAGCGCGCGCACTTTCACCTCGGCCCCGACCTGCGGCAGTATCACGCCGTCGCAGTCGCTTTGGTAAGGAAAGACAGAGACATCAGAAGCCGAGAATTCAACATATTTATCTATCACATTTTTGCAGGGTTCGAAGTGATAATGGGGCCAAAAATGGGGGAACATGTATTATAAACACTTTCACAAAATAGTAGATGTCTCTAAATATTTTCCTAGTAATATTACGATAGTTCTCAACCGGGCCCCAATTTTTATTATGAATTTATCCCACCATTCTGGGTTTTTTATTACAGAAAAGTCTCATTTGGTACCCAACAAACGTTTCGTCCCTTTCATTGGAGGGCAAACTTCACAATGAGATATAAAGACAAAAAATGTTAATTAACAAACGTTTACGAAGCGTTTATGAACAAGGGGGTAAATCGCGTTTATTTAATACTGTCAGCTTGTAACTAATTAATAATTGGTCTCGTAGTAAAATTTTCTGCATTTATTATCTGAATTCAAATGAACATATTTCGGAACAAAAAAAGTATTTATTCTTTGTATTTTTTGTAACTTTGATTCGCTGTAACTTCTAAAATATTGGATTTTTTAATCAGCTTCTTTGGACATAAATATATTTTTAATGGTCATCTACAATTTGACAGGTTTATACATACCATTATTAGTAGAGTGTCTTACCATTTATTAGGCTGGACGTTGGCGATGTAGAGTTTTCTGTCCGATCCAGTTGTGTTGTTGAGGACGGCTGCCGGGCTCGGACAGACACACTTGCACCTCTTGTCCTCGTACGACTGGTCACCCTGTAGTCATGGTTGATGCAAATCACAGTTCAGACTTTCTTTACTTATCGAAGAATAATAGGAGCATTTTAAAGTCCGCTACGTCGCGCGGGTGAACGGAGCGGGTGCACATCTATCGTTCAAAAAGTATGAGCTCGCACCTGTACCCACGCGAGTTAGCAAACGCTCTCATACTATTGTTTTATAGGCGTGCACCCGTTCCGTGCACCCGCGCGACGAAGCGGACGCCCTAAAGTATCACAAATCTAGTGGACTCAATTCCAGAAGTATTTTCAGTACATTCAGCGTTAAATATACCAGAGCGGGCAAAGTGGTCAAAAATATCTAAAAACGCCCCAGCGTATTTGACAATAGAGTCGAGTTCAGATATTTTTGACACCTTACCCGCTCTGGTATATTTGATGCTGACTGTACCTCGGATCCCAGGATTCATAATAATAAATTTTAATTCAAAACATACAACATACAAAAAGGGAAGAAACGCTCAGGACTGAACTAGGATGTTCCTGTGTTTCAGTCGAAAAAAGGACTTACATAACTATTTTAAATTGTCATTCGCAAAATGAAAATAGTTTTTAATAACTTAGCTAACTTACAAAACACCATAAATAAACACAACAATAACAAAATAGATAGGACTATAAAAAAAATTATTTTGAAATAATCTAAGAGAAAAAATCTGTAAGAGAATGCATGTTTCCCATATTTTGAAAACAAACTATATCTTTCTGTCTTTTGTCAATAGTTTCAGTACTGTACGGGAGTGCGGTTTGATATCTCTATAAATATTATGTGATGCTATATTTTTGTGATAAATTGAAAAAAGAGAGAATGTTTCTCCAATAGTTACACTTGTGTGTGATTTTGATAAAACAAAAGCCCACTGTTTACGTAAAAGCAGGCCCTTCTTGTAAATTGTCACTCTGGTCTAGTGCCCAGTGCTTCAAAATCAATGAGCCGTCTAGTTCCTGCCGGATTATCAACCTACAGCTTCTGCCTGCTGTCAATAAAATACTCCTATGTCATATCATAGTCCGACGGAAAGATTTTATAAGTACCCGGGCTTCAGTAGGTTAAAGATAGCCCTGGCGTGCAGGTACGAGGGGCGACTGATAAGTTATCTCTTTGGTCATAAAATAATGCGAAAATAATATTGGCTGGTATGGATTTCTATTCACCCGTTATTCTTTTTTCAAATTGTTTGGCATTCATTTGTTTAATGCATCTCTCGAATATTGTGAACATGTCGGAAGAAAAAAACAAAATTACTAAAATTGAGCACCGTGCAGTCATAAAATTCCTTACTAAGAAGAAAATACGCCTTCGCAGATCCGAGAGCGTATGTTGTGTGTCTTTAGTGGTTCGTGCCCTTCCGAATTTACTATAAAGTTTTGGTCCAAGCAGTTTAAATTTGGTCTCGAAATTTTAGAAGACCGGCGAGTGAAGCAGTGGGAGATAGCTAGAGATGTGGGCATCAGTAAAGAATGTGTAAATGAAATAATTCATGAGCACTTGAACATGTCCAAGGTCAGTGCACGCTGGGTCCCCAGAATGCTGACTGCTTTTGACAAGGACAGGCAGACCAAATGTTGTGAGGAGTTCTTGAGCATGAGTCGCGAGAAAGAACAAAAAATTATTTCAAGAGTCGTAACGTGTGATGAGACCTGGATTCGACAGTGGGACCCTGAAAGTTAACAGGAGTCCTTACAGTGGAAATTCAAGGAGGAGAAGCCTCCTCGGAAATTCAAGGTCCATCCATCGGCTGGAAAACTTATGGCAACAATATTTTGGGATACAGAAGGGATTTTGCTCATTAATTATTTACCAAAAAAAAACAACAATGAATGCTGAATATTATGGTAACTTACTATACCAGCTAAGAGATGCCGTAAAAGAAAAAAGAAGAGGCAAACTTAGCAAAGAAATCCCGATTTTGCACAATAATGCACCTGTGCATACCGCCCTATGAAAGAAAATGGCTTCGATACGATCGCTCACCCCCCATACAGTCCAGATCTAGCCCTCTGTGACTATTTTCTGTTCAGGCGTATCAAAAAAGATCTCCGAGGACGAAGATTTATGACCGATGACGACATGAAGGCTGCAGTTACTGAGTTTTTTGACAAGAAACACAAAGTTTTATTTTTTCACGGGTTAATGTCAATATTTGACAAATCTACTTAGTGCATTTCCCTGACAGAGGACTAAATTGAAAAATAAAAAAAACTAGGTACGGCAGTCTTTTCTTTCATAGTTAGGTAGATTACTTTTCAGCCTCCCCTCGTAACTGTGTCACATAGTGTTAAACTTCGCATGGCTTGCTTTGCTATGCACAATGTCCCGACATGAATGGGCGAAGTGCGGAGAATGAACCCTACAACCATAAAAAATCTTGGAAGAATCAGATCTTTTAATGCGTTGCAAACCCAGAGGGCTGGCAACGCATTAAAAAGTATTTGCATTGTTACAAGGACAAGTTGTTGAGGGTGGTAGGACCCTGTGCAAGGTCTGTTCAGATCGCTACCACCATCTTGCTCGCTTATATAGAAGATACTGAATTCATTGAACCCAACGACACCCTGTTCAAGGTATCTGAATGGTTTGCTGCCAATAACTTATTATTAAATCCTAACAAAAACTAAATGTATTAAATTTTCATTGTTAAATTCAACTAATATACTTTCAATCTCAAATATCAAATTAGATGGTCAAACGATTGAATTCATAAAATCAACTGTGTTTTTAGGAATAACACTCGATTCTAAACTGCAGTGGGGTTCCCACGTCACAGCGATAGCAAGTAGGTTGAGTTCTGCTGCTTTTGCAGTAAGAAAAATTCGGCAGCTAACCAATGTAGCGAAGGCACGGTTGGTCTATTTTGCCTATTTTAATAGCATTATTTCGTACCGCCTTATTTTATGAGGATCTGCTGCAGATATTGAGTCAGTTTTCATTTTGCAAAAAAGGGCAAATAGAGCAATTTATAATATGGATACTCGTGAGTCATTAAGGGAATTTTTCAAGGAAATAGACATCTTAACCCTACCGTCGCTATATATTTTTGAAATAATCATGTATGTTAGGAAAAATATATGCAATTTCCCTACCAATGTCGATAAGCCATAGGCTACTAGAAATACAGGAAAGCTTAAAGTTCCAACTTACAGACTGGCTAAAACCAATAAGTCGTTCATGGGAAATTGTGTAAGATTTTACTACAAAATTCCAAAAAACATAACTGAACTAAATGATACGAAATTTAAATCTATTGTCAAGAAGACATCTATTTCTTGGGCGTATTATAAAGTCAATGACTATATCTTGGACAAGGATGTTTGGAAATGATCCTGATCTGTATTGGCGATCCCTGGCTCCAAAGATTGTACCTGCTGTGTTAAATTGTTAAATTGTAAAAATTTTAAATATTATTGTAATTTTGATTTAGTTAAAAAATTATACCTTGTTGAGTTTCTTGCCAGTATCTTCTCATCAGAGGTTTTTCCAAACCGGTGGTAAATTTTTTGACATTGATAAGTGCTACCTGTAAGCCTAATCTGAATAAAATATTTTGACTTTGACTTTGAATTCTGCCGCTAAGCAGCAGTGCTTGCACTGTTGTGTTCCAGCGTGGAGAGCAAGACAGCCTGTGTAATTACTAGCACAAGAGGTATTCCATCTTAGCCCTCTGGGTTGGCAACGCATCTGCACTCTCTTTGTTGTTGCAGGTGTCTATAAGCGGTGGTGATCATCTACCATCAGATGACCCAACTGCTTGCCTTCTTATTTCATTAAAAAAAAATCGTAACAAATAGGGGTCAATATTGACTTTCTAATACCTCAGATTAAAGTAGGTTACAAAACAGAAAAGGGGCGTTCCTCAAGATATTCTATTCTGTATGGAATACTACATGTAATATAATAACATGCAAAGCTGTCACTTGCAATTTTCTAGAAACATCCGCGCTGTTGATTCCACGAAATTTGATATTGGTTTTAATTGAATTAGCTAGCCTTTTTACCGATAATAGATATAATTAAAACACAAAAAAGCGCATTTTTGGTCATTATTCTTACCGATACGCAGATGAAGATCGTCGTGGCAAACGCCACGATAACGCATTCCCAGCGCATTTCCGTCAACTAATCTTATCTGACTTTATAAAAACATAAACCGAACACAAATATATTTCTTAATGTTTCTGAAGATGTTTCTAAATGTATAATCTAACTTATTCTATTGCCTACGAGCTGCCATTTTAGTTTAGTGTTTTGACGTATTGACGTCTTTCTGACACTTCTGATTGATAGATTTTGTTATCTATTAAAAGGAGACAGAGATATTACGACCATACAACCGTTTCTCTGATAAGCGAAAACGATGACGGGTAAAACAGACCAATGCTCTGTGAAAAATAAAATAAAACAAAATAGCTATTCCCAGTCACTACGTGGAAAATTGCTATATTTATGTGTCTAATTACCTATGTTTGTATGTAGGTACTTGAGAACTTCGTCATTTTCTAATCGAGCGCGTCATCAGACCTCGAGTTCAATCAAAAACATAACTCTCTTTGTTGTTGCAGGTGTCTATAGGCGGTGGTGATCACTTACCATCAGGTGACCCTCTTGCTTGTTTTCCTTCCTATGTTGTATAAAAAAAAAACCCTTTCTTTTGGCTTTGCCGTAGTCGGGTAAAATGGGATCAATGTGGGTTACACGTTGGAGTCATACAACGCCACAGGGTTGCCTATCAAAATCTTGCCTAGGTAAAAATTTTAGTCACCTTTTTTTTAATTGCTTTTATTTGCTTAAAAAGTAATTTGGACGCTTTTATTATAACAACACTTTGTTGTCCATCTGTCTGTCTGTCAAGGCCATTATTCTGAGGATCGCGTGAAAGTTAAAATTGATTGACAACCCAGCCCCGAAAAGGACTCCCCATACAAACGGCGATGACGTTTTCCACCCTCAAACCTTAGAGCGGTTTCGCACTACGTCCGGTTCGAATCCGTGAAAATATGGTGCGTAGTAGCCGTAGAACTATTTGTATGGTAATTTACGCACTAGATCCGATCTCCGTCTTCAGAATTCTTTCCGTCATTCTAGAATCTCCATTTCGGAGAAGATTTTTGACGGACCGAAGTAGCCATAGTATTACTTGTATGAACGCTCGCGCACTGCGTCCGAGTTAAAGCCGAGCTGCGTGCGAGCAAAGAGCAGCGGGGCGGGCGAGGTATGCGGCTGGGTGACGTGCATTCAGTGTATTAGTTTAGTGTTGCAGCGAGCGCATGCGCACATTGTTATTAGCGTTATGTTTCCCTACGATGTTTTTACTTTAATTGAAAATGTTCAAAATAACCCATATTTTCACGGGTTCGGATCGGACTAGTCCGTAAGCAATATCCGAATTCGATCCGAGTTTTCTAGACCCATGTTTTCACGGATTCGGATCGAATTCGATTCGGACGTAGTGCGAAACCGCTCTTAACCTATGGCTAAGATCAGAACCGTAAAAAGAGAATTAATGTCTATGCTGAGAGCTATGTTTTAATTTTTTTATTTTTCTTTATCGATTTGACAATATTTACATTTGAGGAGTTTCATACAAAAAAATAAAGCGTAAATATTTTTGAAATTATTAAGAATATTTTAAAAATCAAAACATACAAACCTAGTTCTAGGGCATAATGACACTATACCAAAAAATCGTGGCTATAGCTTAAGGTTTAGAGGATTGAAAACGTTATTACCGTTTGTATGGGGAGCGCTTGGTTCACACTCCTCTTAAATACTGTGGTCTACAATCTATTGGATTGGTACAGTCAAGGAAATACATTCACGTACTACCGTAGAACCTAGTCGAATACGCATGACATTTGTATGACATAGCCTGGCGTTTAACGCGTCGCGTCATTGCGATAGGATTCTAAGGTGGTACGTGAATGTATTTTCCCTAGTGTACATTGGTGCCCTAGTGGCTAGGGTGGACTCGTGACCGTGAGGTACTTACTGAGTTCGATTCCCAGCAGTCGCCATGTACCAATTAGTTTTTCTAACTTATGTACCTACATTACGTAAGCACTGTAGTACTTAATCAAAGCTCTTACGGTGAGGAAACATCTTGAGGAAACCCGCCAATTGCACATGCATGTAAAATGAATGTGTAACCATGATCGATTTAAGCAATAAGCAATATTTTGATGGCGTAAACTTAAATTTGAGGTTAGAATGTTGTTTACTTATGACAAGTTAGGATTAACGCGGTTTAGAGACAGTAGGATGTTTCCTGAAACGGCCCTAACAAAGTGTCTAAGTTCAATTTATACTTTTTTTTGTAATCGAAATTTACTTCCTATTTTTTTATATTTTTATATTTATAAACATTAAAAATAAATTTAATTGATAATGACAACACAAAGAAAAATTAGGGTAATAGCAGGACTCGAACCTGCAACATCAGCATTCCGTCGACGCACGGAGTCCTGCCATTACCCTAATTTTTCGTTGTATTGTCATTATCATTTAAATTTTTCCCGCAGCGCATCTCTTTCTTATGACACCTTAGATCCTCCGCCAAGTCGCGCGGGCGTACGGAGCGGATACGAGGAGCGGAAAAATTCGACAGTGTCCCTTAATGTCCTTTACGACATTTAAAAGATTTAAGGTTTTGAGGAAATATCAAATGTCGTAAGGGACATTTCTCTAAATGTCCCTTACGCCATTTAAAATTTTCACTGCCTAAATAGTATGAAAGCGTCCGCTAACTCGCGCGGGTGCGGGTGCCGGCCCGTACTATTTGTTTGATAGGCGTGCACCCGCTCCGTGAACCCGCGCGGGCCCTGTTAGACAGAGACACAGAGAGGGACAAATTAAACTCGGGTACCGTTAGGCCGCAGGGCTCAGAGAGAAATAATACAACACATATGTATTTTTTCACGTTTTTATAACAAGTAGTTCCAATAAAATTTTACAAGTTCCCTTTGTACAAGAATGGAGTATCCCCCGTGATAACTGAAACGTATTCAGATAATTTTTGTGGCGTATTTTTGGATAGTGCTTAAACGATCGATCTAGCCGATGGGTCGAGCCCAAAGGGGCGATTCCCTAAGCGAGCAGCGACGAGCACAACGTCGAAGTAGCCGTGAGCGAGACTAAGTGTTCTTCCGACGTCGATCTCGTAGCTGTTGCGCTTAGAGTATAACAGCCCAAGTTACGAGTTCGTCCGTGCATCGTCACCACGGGATCGCACTTCGGACTTACAAGCGTACGAACTAACCGCACAATCAATACGTAGAGCAGTAAAACAACTCCATACAAACGTCCGGATCAACGCACTCACACTGACACGAGCAGCTAAAATACCTAAGAAGCTTCGCGGTGCAGTCAGTCGCGGGTGACGGGGGAGGGAAGCGTTACTGTGTGCATAAAGCCTAGTTGATTTACTGCTCTATACATTCCCTGTGCGAATTTATAACCCTTCACTGTTTTAACATCAGTCATTGTCTTGTAGTCTAGAGCGAGAGCCTTAAATTGAAAAAAAAAAAACATAAATCACTCACGTATTTGAGCCCTGTTATTTGATCCGTATAGTTATAGTTGCAGGCAAACAACTTGAGCATAAATAGAGTGCAGGGGTTATGTTTGCGCATACACATTTGTACTAAAAACGGCTACTGCGCAGTCGAGGTCAGTGCTTAAGTTGTTTGCTTAACTGTATAAGGCAAAGAGTGTTGAAGTCATGCACACTGCCGCTAGTCATGTGTGTACCGGAGAGTTTCGTTCAGTTTCGTTCGAATTTTGACATTTTTGTTTTGTATGGCGCTGTCGCCGTGTGTGTAATCAAGTAATCATTCACCTCAACTGTCACTGCTTTACCTACTAACCGGCAATTACACTACTTCGGCCAATTTTGTTGAGTTTCTTGCCGGTATCTTCTCATCAGAGGTTTTTCCGAACCGGTGGTAAATTTTTTTGACATTCATAAGTGCTACCTGTAAGCCTAATCTGAATAAAATATTTTGACTTTGACTTTGACTTTGACTTTGACTTTGACAATGACCGCCGTCTCCACATTAGTCTGCCGACTGCGGTTGCAATGTTACGCGGTTGCAGCTATCGTTCGCCGAACGCGGCCAACTAACGCGTTCTAATGTAATATATGTATACTATACGTGAGCGATTTATTTAAGTATTTCAATGTAGGCATTTTATATTACATTGGCTTGAAAGGTAGATTTTTTTAACTGTGATTTATTTACAATCGTACTAGAGACGTCATTTTCGATACAGTAGTAGTACTAGCGCAGCACAAATAATAATACAAGGTCAGAAGTCTCACTTAGAACAAAAAACGCGTTTAGGTATATGAAGCGTCGATGTACTTATAACTATAGTTGCAGGCAAACATCTTGAGAATAAATCGAGTGGAGTATCATTTGTACTAGAAACGGCTACTGCGCAGTCAAGGTCAATGCTCAAGAAGTTTGCCGGGAACTGTACGTGAAGTGATCCGCACCTGAGAACAGTAGGCAATGTAAATTACCCTCAAATTCATCTCCTTTGGGAACAATCTATTTAAATCCTTGTCCATGTTAATTCCTATAATTACAATGTCTAAAACGCGTCTGTGCTTTGTTTTTAAATAAAGCTTTGTACAGTAAAAAAGACACAAGAGAAAACGTTTTGATTGAATCGGTATTGCCATTCAACGTGGCAATGCTGCCAGCCTTCTGGGCACCCTCCCTATTGGCGGCGATTTGTTTTTTTTTTACCTTTAGATAAGTTTAGAATAAGATTTTTTTAAAGTTAGAATTTTAGTAACTTTTAACAATAAATTAATTAGGCAAATATGTTATTTAAATGATCTTAATCGTAACCCCTTGGGCCTTATGTTTACGTTGCACCAAGCATCCTATTATAAATGACTCAAACAAATATATTACATAAATTCATATTAAAATTTCTACCTTCTGCTGAGTTTTTGTACCAATTTCATCATTCGTTAGATTGTTTACTTATAATTGACGTATAAAAAACCTGTCGTTGTGCCGCTAGCCAAATTTAAAATAAACGATATTCAAGATTCAATTTTGGACAGAAGTGCCGTACCGTACCTAAAGTCGTAAGTATTTGGTCATTCTCTGACATGTTCAATGACTCTAACTCTTAACGTGTTATTATTTGAGCATCAGGGGTGCAATTTTTGAATCTCACCAGGTGACTAGAGCTCACCGAAATAGCCGCATTTCTATGAAACACGGCCATTTTGGCGAGCTTTAGTCTCCGGGTGAGATTCAAAACTCGCCCTCCTGTTCTCTTTGATTAGTAAATAGTGACTCAAAACGCCTTTAAAGTGCATTAAATTTGACTCTTTTATGGAAATTTTCTAGAAATTTGTAACGCAAGAATGTTTTCGTTTAATCCATTCAACCAACCCCCTTATTTTCTTAGCGCTTTAGAGTCGAGCTCACTCGTGCTAGCGCTAGAGCAAGACAGTCCCCCAATTCTGGCGCTCATCGAGATTCTTCTCACATTCGAGATATGTCAAAAAATGATAGATTTTTAAGGGCGCTGCATCAGCGATCAGCGTCGAGTTCGTCGCTCGCTTAGAGAATCACTCTTAGCCTCACCTGGCCGATTTTAGATTTAGACCTAGGATCATAGTTATAAATCGAACACAAGTTCTATGTTAGTATGAAAGAGACTTAGACTTAAAAACTCAGACTTAAAAATTGTCTCCTCTTAGAACAAAACATTTGACAACTGACACGGATTGTCTTGCCTGTCTCGTTTATTAAACAGTGGTCAGAACTTTGAATGAGCAAGTTGCAGGAAGTCTTCAAAATTGTGTGAATTTCCGCCGTCACATGTCACGCTGTGAGATCATACCTGTCAAAAGTCACACTAGGTCAATATCTTACGTGACTTTGACTCGCTTGTCAACTAATGTCGTAATTGGCGAAATCCATTTCGACCTAGAGATGGGAAGCCATTTAAAAAAAACTCGCTTTTCTTACAATTTGTTTTGTGGCACACTTTCACGGCATTCTTGTTGTTCTTTACCAGCTGTTTACCACAACAACACCAGCTATAGTAGCACGCTTGCGCTTATCGCGTACTTAAAAGCATCTGTCCCTCTCGCACAGGCCTTCTGGTTAGAAAGGGATAAATGCTTTATGTCAGCGACAAAAATTAGAGTGCTAGGGCCTGAATAAAACTTTTACACAAACTAGATAGAAGTGATTAATGCTTTGCTTTGTTCTTAAGCCAGAATTTGACATATTTTCAATAGCTGGATACTAAAATCACATTGACGAGCCTAATACTTTTTATCACAATAAACTTAATTAACCTAACCAAATTTCGTTTAGTGCATTCCCTATCATTATCAACAACGCATATATGCGTTCACGGTTCATCCACTGTTACATTTGTCCAATCATTTAAATCATACCCATTTGGCGCAAGATCCAAATCCAATTCTGGCAGTGAATTTTTTATATGTCTTAGTGCTTGTACCACGCAATTCCATGTTAAATAAACTCTGCTCATCAGAGCTAAGACTATTTGAAAGTCTATAACAGTGAAGGGTTCTAAAGCTATACAATATCGCTAATGATAACCTAACTTAAACCGGCAAGCAATGCAATTGTTAAGCCGTCACATTTACCTTTCATCTCCTCAACAGCTGCTATACAATAATAGTATAATAATATCAATAAAACATTAATATATTGGCATATACTATTACAAAATTCCATCATTCTTTTCATATTGCTTAGGCGTAGCGAGCCGACACAAACCAAGTTCCATAAAGCCCATCTTAAATTATACAGCACTCATCTCATGTGGAAACATTATTTGCTATATACATCCTGATATAATTATAAACAGTATATAAGTACACGGTCGTAGCTTTAACTTTACACTCTTCTCTACCTCATCGTTTTGAACTATCCCATTTCGTTGTGAACTTCTCAGAATCTCCTTCTCTTTGTGCGACTCTTTTCTTCTTCATTATGATTCAATTCGTTTAAACTCCAATTAACTATCTATGTAACTTTTTTTTGCTAACCAGAGACGCACTGAATCCCTATCCATTCAAAAAATCTTTCCGAATCACTATTTGTTACGTTAGTTACTTTTTTACTCTACATTCTTTCTTTTATCATCTGACTGCAGTAGTCGGTTACCTATATTTAGAATAGAACCAGTAATCTCGGAAATCTTAAATGTCGTAAAGGACATGTCCCTTAATGTCCTTTACGACATTTGAGATTTCCACTGTCGATAGTAAACCCCCACTCTAATAACTGGAGCTTGCAAATCGTAATGCTAAATTTTACTTAGCTTGTAGCATGTTATATCGTGAAATAGGTTATGAAATCACACAAGCCATATGACCATGATACTGTATTGTTAGGCAAATTGAGTTGTGTGAGCAAGACGATGCCGTTAGATGTGAAAGAAGGAGTAGGATGTCTACGCCATCTTGGTTTGATCGAGGTATCTTTACGAGAATGGAAACCGTTTGCTCCGAGCCGAACGGATGTACATACATCCTTTTCTAAATACTTAACAAGTGTGAAAGTGACGTATGACTTATAGTTGCTATTTGGTATACCAATGACAGATTACTCCAGTAGTTTATTAGAAAAAGACTTCAGCCATGCGGTATATTACAAGCAATCTGGCTGGTAAAATGGGAAAGGGAAAACCTCTGCGAACGTACTCCAATTAAATTGGAGACATTCTGGAGACAGGCCAAGTCAAGAGTACCCTGAACCTAAACACTAACAAGAAATGCTATAAGAGTAAGAAAGCAAAATAACATGTCAGGGTCGTAGCAAGTGGAAATCCGTGGTCTCTGCTTATCCTGTCGGGAAACAGGCGTGACTTTATGTATGTATTTATGTATGATAAGCTAGTGTTGATGATCGATGAACCAGTTAAGTATAGGTAATTGTCAATTCCATATTTTTGGCTACATTAATGGCGGTAGGTTAGTGCGGCTTGAACATAAATTCCTACGCTACGCCGAAGCAGTAAGAACCAGTCCTCTAGCTTCAGAATTGCATTGATCGTGTGCAGCTAGAAATAAATTTTATTTACAACCACCCGAAGGTTTTAACTCTAGTTTAGAACTTATCATTTGAGATTTGCCACCAACCTAAACTTAATATTGTCAGAAGTTTAACAATTGCACGAGGCAGCTCGCGAGGTGCGCTTGCGATTAACACGAGCTAATAGTGCTATTACTTCCACATTTACAATTATTGCTCGCGTGGTCGTGGTCCAAGATTGGGGGATCAATTGGGACATACACTTTTTGACTCATTACCCCTGTGATCCCCCTTCTCGGACTGTGACAGTTATTGCTACGAAGTGGTATGAAGTCAGAACGAGCAACAGTTTTAATAGACTGAAGGCCGTTGGGACATGAAAGTTAAAGTGGCAACAGCACACCGTGACACGTAAGAATTCTTAACAAGGAACACCTTCAGATTCAGAACCAGCGCTTTTCGTACCTGCCAATCCTAGGTGCCGTGAACATCAAGGATGTCTAACGTAGCTCTATGGGATTCTCGCAACGATGTAGCTCAAGAGCACCGAGAATTGGTTATCTGGGCTGCCGGTGTATACAGCGGTACCCCGCGACCACCATTAAATTATTGGTCCACTTTGTGGGAAGAGCTATGTGGTCCTTCGGTACGCCATTGCCACTCTTCTTCACTTCACTTCACTCTTTGACTCATGGCTTCTACAGTTCGTACAGTATCGGGCTTCTTTTCTTGCCCCAACGGTAATTACAGGTCATGCGCTAGTGCTCTATTAACAGTCATTTAAGCTTTAGTATTCTAGCTAGTTTAATCGCTTTTTGCCCTTGAGGATCTATATTTGCTATTTCTGTTTTAATCGGATTGTGCAAACTATTTGTCAAAGCAATTATGTAGACGTTTAGCTTCTGTTACTCGTCGCCCACCGCCGCGTGCAATTGCTAAACAAAATCTAAAGTATAAGTTCTACTATTAAATACATAAAATAACGGAACGAAATAAACATTCAATACTTGTAAGTACATTAACATTAAAAATATTATTACTCGTTTTAGAATATGGTTTTTATAAGACTAGGCATACCGCCCTAGCCCTAAAGATATTATTTATTTGAAATCACGGTGCTCCCTATTAACTAGATTATAAAATTATAATTACACATTTATTTCATATCGCATTTAGGTTGTATGCCCTTCACGTAATATAATGAAGCATGGCTAGACTAACAATATTCTAATGCTGAAAATCAATAGAAAAACAATGTGAATGCAAACTGACTTCGTGATCAAATGTTCCTTCAAACGTCCGCCATTGCTCACGAGGGACGAGTACTATTCCGCAAGTTTCTGCTTCAAGTGCATTCTTCAAAGAAACTTGGTAAAGACTATGATGGTGCTCGAATGTTTCTTAAGATAGATACGTCCTGAGTGCTAGTGTTTGGCTTTTGCAAAGCGCAACAAGTACTGATGACACTAACACTCATGGAATTTTACTCCATCGTATGCGAGGGCATTTGGTACCATTTACGTAGACGATTTTATACTCGATTCAAACATTGAATTTCTCATATAAAAAGTCCTGATTAAGAGCGGTAAGTACCCGAAAGTGGTGTTACTGATATTACTGGTAAATTGACAAATGACTTAACGTAACCAAGTTGCCAGTTAGGTATTTGTTTACACGATTGGATGTGCAAGACTTTTTATACACGCGAAATCGAGTTTGACATCACATTATTTCCATATGTCCCTTTGCTTTAATAAACAAAATGCAGGCGCAGCTTAAAATAAATATTCTTATGATTAGAGTGCTCTCGTGATGGCGGGATAGTGATTAGCATTGGGTGTCTACGTAGGGTTTCACTGTGAGGAAGAAACCGATCGTACAATGAGGCTTTGGGCCAATCTGATAATTCTCTAACATAAGCAAAATGGTGTTCTGGTTATTGAGTTGTTATAACTGAGCGGGTGATATTACTGACGTCACTAAGTTCACTAATGCAGCATTTTGCACGAACCCTGGCGTGCCATTTGAATTGAAGTATCGGATATAGACTTAAGAGTCAAGGTGGCGTTACCGGCGCATTGCGTCTACGCTTTCTTTGTTAGTATTGGAGTCGAGTAGGCTTTGCAGCGCGCCCCGCTGCCATTTTGGTATAACAGCTCCGGTGTAGCTATGTTCAGACATGAAATGAAACATAGCCGTCTGCGCCTCGACACTATGCAACAAAGACTACGTCGCAATGCCCTGGAGCGTGTCGCGACTCCGAGAGGCCGGTGTGACCCAAAGTGAAAGATTCCCTTAGTGTTTCGTAGCTACAGAACTATATCAAATACTGATGAAGGATGCCACGCGGATAGGCGATCATAGGAAGGTTCTGTACAACACTGGATTCGGGCTGGTAATAGTGATTAGGTGGGTTCCAGGTATGAATAAGTTCTGTAACCGCTGCATTAATGTACCGGCAAAATATTGGTTTAGTCAAATGCATCATTTGGCATGTTCCTGTTGGTTTTCCACAGACTTGGGTGATACAACTCCTAGCCTTACTTACAGTAACTCTTCGAGGTATTTCAGTAACACCTCATCGGCAATCAGTTTTTGGAAGATTGTCCTTGGTTTTGCGAAGAAATAAGGTAGCACGCGTTCAGTTGTGCCGACTTCTAGTTTATCCTATAGCTTAGAGTGTAATCCTGCTAATTCACACGAGTTAATAAGAGGTTTAGCAGGTTCATACTCAAAGCCAGGCCGTGTTAATCACTATTAAAATGAAACGGTTTCGCAGCAAAACCAATTACAATCAAACCAATGAAAAACTAGCCAAGTTGCTAAAACATTTTGACGCCCATCGTTCGTTAACATACCGTCGCTGCCGTGTCGCTCTATAAATAGTCAGGAGCTGAAGTGACCTCTCTAAGAAGTCAAGATCTTGACCAGCTCTTAACGAAAGAGTGGCCCTAACATGACCAGCTCAGATTTAATTTATCCCTGCGTCTCTGTCAAACTAGTGTCATAAAAAAGTGACGCACATAGATATAAAGTCAGATAAACAAACTTGGCCGGTCATGTCAGTGTCACTGCTACTGACTGAACAACCGACATAACATAATAGCGATCGTTTTGTTCTCTTTTGCACCATTCGCTCAGTTTTAATCATGAACTTATTATGCGTTGGTCTGCATGCTAAGCTTAGTTTTTTTTTCAGTACTACCCTCAGAAAAGAGTACTAAAAAAAGTATATCAGATTGCCTCCAAAGAATGGTTTAAAAGTTCTAACGTCAGTCAACGGTTTAGCATCAATGACATCAAACCTTACATCGTACAGTTTTGCGTTGACAATAAAGATTTTTTTTATTTTTTAAAATCTTGTTAAGATAAGAGGGCTTTTGTGTCAAATTTTTTGGCGCCTGGCGCTTACGCGACTTAACATTTAATTCGTGTAGAAAAAATAATAAAAACAATGTAACAGCGAGACGCCAAAAAAGGGAACGTGGACTGCCAAGCAATGTATTTGTTGACGTTCTTTACTACATATTGCAATATGCCTCACTTTTGATACAACGGTTTTTTGGACGTTTAAAAATAAACATTTTTTTAAATAGGAAATAATACTTCCGGATATAATTTACACTTGCACTGATACCCAAGATAGCACCAACACTTGGCTGGTACAGGTCGCAAAGTCATTTAAATGCTATTATAAAAAACGTAAGCGCCATCCGAGCCGTGCTGCGGATTTAAAGAACGCACCGTTCGTGCCAAATCCGTAATGTGAATGTTTAGAGATAAGCATTGAAAATGAGCAGCTTAGAATTGTTAACGGTTCTTTTAATTATATACGGTAGTATTATTCTCGATACATATTATGACAGTGCTTCGTTTAAAAGTGCGGAATCGCTTTGTGCAGTCTTGTGCGATGGTTACATTATAGCGCCTGTGTTTAAACCTAACGATGGTTATCTACGTTTGGAAGAAAAGATTTTGCCATGACGACACTAATGCCATTAGAAACGTAATTAATCTTAGCACTATTAGATGCCAGCGAGGAACGGAACTCCGTCTAGCAAATCTCCACATTACATCATGTACTTTGTATGTAACATATGACATCACGACGCAACGATGGCCACACCTCGCTGGGCGGCAACACGAACATAACTGGCCACTGGTAGGTATTATGGAAGTAAAAAGACAGATACCCACACAAAAAAGGAGGATTTTTTTAAATAAAGCAGTAACTTTTGCTCCACCCCTGGTATCTTGAAACCTTCGTGAATTCACTTTAGCTTAAAACTTTCATTACTATTTAATCGTTTTTGATAATCGCATACAACATACCGTTATTTCTGTGACTCCTCTCGATTTTCACAGCGTAATTTATATAATCAAAGAGATTTTGTGTAAGTATAATAGTGCTAATGACAACAATTTTACACTACCGTTCAAAGACAGCTATGTTCATGTTGCTGTGAAAGTGTTTCGTATTCAATACCAATTGGCTAACAAAGAGATTTGTTGACGTACCTAATTAAATAGTAGACAGATAGTGGACGCATGCAGTTATGTTTGGGACTGAAACAGGTCTTACCAACTTCTAAAACCTTGATCATTTATGATTTTGTAACAAAAAGTGCCAGTTGCTTGTGTCATCATTTTAAATTAAGCGACGGCGGTTTATTACATTCGCTCCAAAGCGACAAAGGCAGTTAAAAAAGACAAGAAAATTTTTTAAAGGACAAGAGTACCTGAAATCCAATACTCGTATTACGTAATTCAACCTTAATTAGAATGAGAAAAATATCAGATGTCCAATTATATGGAAATTGTAGTCACGTAATGAATTTTTTGTCTCTAAATCTACCTTGAAGAAAATTTTGTTACGAATGCGGACTGATATTAAAAGGAATGATTGTGTTTTAGAGTGTTTAGACAAGTATGCAACGTGCGTAAGATATAATAAATTGAGCATCGGTGCGATTAATAAATATTTTCATATAACTCTAAATTATAAAAATTATTGCATTTTGCACAAAACTATCTAAGTTTATTGTCTATCTTCGTTTGACCCATAAGTTACATATATACATAATGGTGGTTTTGCACAAATGGCTTAAAGAATTAGAAACATGGGTACAATGTTTAAATTCAAATCAAAGGGTTTGTCACAAATGTCTTTGTTAGTCAAATTTTCATAGTTATTTTTTGATTTCTGTGAATCTACACGAGAAAGGGGAAAAAATGGACCAGTTCCTAAACTCACTTAGTCCGCTTTTCTTTTTTTTTTAGGGTTCTGTACCTTAAGGGAAAAATGAATACTTATGTCTGTCTGTCAAAACCTATTCTCTTAAACCACGTGGAGGTAGGTCTAGAGGTGGATCTAGTTAAAATAAATTTCGAATATTTGAGTCTAGTCTTATTGAGCTGTAAAAAATTTTTTTTTTATTCAACGTAATCAAAAGATACGGCCGTTTATTCCGCAAATTTCATACATTTGCAAGGGAATCGACGGGAAATCTATAAGGTACTTCCGGTTAATCTAGAACCATAAACCTTGACAAGAAGCAAGGTCTCACAGTACAAATAAAGGAAAAAAAATTGAAAACCGTAAATTAATAGTTAAATTACAAAAACAATTTTTTTTTTCGTTAGAGCAATGTACGATTATTAAGTTTGTACGGAACCCTTAGTGCGCAAGTCCGACTCGCACTTGGCCGGTGTTTCCATACTTCTACGGGTTCACAATTGAAAATGGTGAAATGAGACTCGCGATTTTAAGAACTGGACCGCTAAACGTACTTTGAACCAAAGCAAATCGGATTCTATTAATATTGTCGAGAGTACCAACTTATTCTAACATGCACGTGTCTTACACACGGTTACTTACGAATGTGTGACAGAGACAAATAGTGGTAAGATCGGAAATCGGGCATTCCACGGTGACCTGCTGCAGTCCGATTAGCAATTGGCTGTATTGCGATCCGGACTGCATCTAATTTTAGTATACAAATCTGACTAATAGCAGTTGATAGGGTATTAGACGTAAGCGCCGAAAGATAACAGATATCGGCATCAGCATCTTACTCCTACTGCAAAATGGCCGCCGTGAATCGACGCTCGTCTACGCGGTGCAATTAACGACCGGGGCCTCTTAATTCAACGCTGCAAAATAAAAGGCGTCGGCGCTTACGTCCAATACAGAATGACTTATATTAAGTAAAATATTTGCGGGGTCATCGACCCCACGGGCTTAGCCCATTGCATACGCCCCTGTACAGAACATGCATAAATATCTCAGCTTGAACCACATTATCAGCAATGTCACCTGTAATAAATATGAATAAACAGAAACACACCATCCCTATTCATAAACATTCTTAAATACTTAAGTCTTACCTATCATAAGGGAGCCTAGGTCTTTCGTCAGTCATATTCATATTACAGGCGCTTTTATAACAAACAGCATACTTCATACGGGGTATCTTACAATCTTTCCAATCGTAAATTAACACCGAACGATTGCGTCGCATTTTAGATGCCGCTATCGCATTCACTAAGTCTTAAGATGCATAAAATTGAGCATTGTTCAGATGTATGGACGAACAATTGACTACAACCCTGTGGTAAATACTGAACCCTAACTAATAAAAAACCGGGCAAGAGCATGTCGCGCCATGCTCGGCGTAGGGTTCCGTAGTCATTGCTACAAACGATGAAGACGATGTAGGTACTCAAGCTAGACTAGTTCGCTATTTAAAGTTATATCGTGCTACGGTCTATGAATTTTAGTAATTACTAACGATTTAGTCGCCTATAACTCAAGAGCCATTTAAGCCATAGTCGTGTAGTTCTGCTTTTAACTTCGTTGAACAAGTTTTAATTTGAGATATTTCCCGAATTTATTGAACTTGCAGTTTTGGCTATTAACGAGGGAGAGGTGATACAAAAAATTTACATTTAGAGCTGAAAAAATCCGAAACGGCACCCCAAACCCTAAAATTGACAAGAACATAGATGAAGTTTTTAAAAAGCTAAAAAAACTATTTCATCAATTTTAGTTTTGGTCCTCGTGTGCGAGATAGCGATACGTGTACAAAATCATGATTTTAACAGTTTTCCAGAAAAAGTGACTGTAAAATACAGACAGATAGACAGACGGACATAGCTTAATTGTAAGGGTTCCTAGGTTGACTACGGAACCCTAGAAAGCTCCAAATCATCTATGCTGGTGACTAAATCCTTCTGTGCATATTATGTACCTTCACATAAGGACTGAAGTTTGAGCGTCTACGCACCGCAATAGATCCCTTTACGAGATAATAAGGATCTAGAGAATTCGATTTGAATTGATGAATTCGGATGTCGCTTCGGATGCGTCCGACCCGAACCCGAGAGAATATGGTAAAACGGTTCAATCGTATTCAACGCATGCGCAAGCGTCCATGCATGTACTAGGTACTACAATTCGGACCGAATTGGAGATGTTGGAGAGCTTTGGACAGCGAAATCGAACGCGTAACCCTTATGAGTACGACCATTTTGAAGCGTATTTTCTCGCATCCGGGTCGGATGGGATGCGCAAGCGCTCTTAAGTTAAGATTGGCGCTTAGCACCAGCACGAACAAGTTGGTTTTTGGTGGCATACAGCTTGGCTGTAACCTCGTAAAGTCCAACGTCCTATACAAAATAAATTTATGTATTGAACAAGTGTCAAATTGAAATGCTTAAAAATTCAGAAACCGAAGACGTTGGTCTTACGAGGCTATTGACGGGACTCTTTTTAACCCTTAACCAGGCTTAGGGAACATATCTCTCATATTCATATATTCATAGCTCCACTTTTATAGTAGGTATGATACAAATTCGGTCGTATTAGAGTGAATAATAGTTTGCTAGTAAATTGATGTCCATTATCCCATTAGTAACAAGCACTATTTTCACGCTCTGTTCGATTGTTTTGGGGACACTTCTAGTTCAATGAGGCCTGGTCAGGGGTTACTATGAATAGATTTTTCTTCTATAAAAAACCTTAATAAAAATCCGAAACTCGTTTTGTGTCAAAATTAACCATTACATCCTTGCTAGCATGGTAAACACCATTTAGTATGTCTCTATTGCAAGACAGAGCTTTCTAAAAACCTATTGATGGTACATGACATTTTTGACACACCTTACCGCTGCTGATTTGGTAGCATGCTAACGTTTATCGTGGATATGGAGCATCTATCTCTTTCGCACACATCGTAAGAATGGATTATGCTTTTTATCCGCGACAAAAACCTGGCCAAGGCTTCTAGAGGACTTCAGATAAAACTGTCAACCAAGTGAAAGTCCCATTGTACCTTCTGAAGCACATGGTATAAAAAAATTGAATGTAGGTAGTTATAGTGATGTAACGAATATATTTTTTTAAGCATATTCGCTGACATTCGCGAACACGAATACGCATATACGCTTATTAAATCTCGCACGTCTTACCTACGTTTTGGATTTGACAGTTACTAGACAGTTGACAGTTTGTCATTGTTTGCGTTTTGTTCAGATCTGAAAAAACCTACGCTCGTTTTTTAAGATCGCAAACAGAAACACGTAATTTTTGAGGTTAGGGTGTTTAGTGATTTGGTATATTAGAAGTTAGAATTTTTTAATTTACCTCTTTATTATTTACACTACGAATACGAATGTGCATGTGAAAAAAGTATGTGTTCGTTACATCACTAGTGTGCTTATAAACTTTTCTTTCATTATTGGAAGAATTTTAGGGTCCCGTCACGAAACCAAGTAGATGCAACGAAATCAACGACATTCCGGACTAGGGGCGTACATATAGCTTCGCGGTAAAAGTCTTCATAAAACTGTAAAACATACTGTAACCCTTAACCAGGCTAAGGTAGTATTAATAAAATTAAAATTAAACTCCAATAGCTATGTAAGATAAAATACGTGAATAACAACTTGCTACTAAATTGATGTCCATTATCCGATTGGTAACAAGTCTTGTCTCGGTTGATATTTTAGGAAAACATCTGTACCTTGGGGCCTGGTGAAGGGTTAACAGTGTTAAATAAAAAATATTCGATATTTTTTTTAAATACGCGAACCGAGCACAAATAAGGAACTTAGCGAAGATGCACTTTACCATAACAGTATCCGATTAAATTAAGTTCACGTAGTCAATTCCGGCGCTGCGACTCGCTTGGTACATTCACACACAATAATAGACTCTCTGCCATCCCAGATATGACTTAATTATCATGATAACAATAATGAGTAAAAATAGAATAAATCTCACCAAAAAAACGTCAGAATACATATGTAAAAAACAAATTAACAATAATTTACAGTCACAGCATGCGTTTACATCGTATTCTATACATGCCTGTGATATACTCACACAGTTGTGTCGCCGTACCCATTTTATATAATTTTTTCTCTACATAGAATTAGTTGGCATTTAACCTGTGCGAAGGTATAATAATAACTGACGATGACGACCGAACCGCGCGCCGCCCGCGCCTGCGCTACGTGTACTCGATAAAAATCTAATATATCATAATGAATATTCCTCGTCGCCGATCATACTTATCAGTTAACTTTAATATAAATATCAGAAGCTAGAGTCGGTAGACCGTTAGAGTACTTCGAGTGACGGCACCGCGCGGAACCCGCGCACCGTGGAGCCTCCTTTAATTTATCTTCAATAAAATTTTCCATGAGTCCTAATCGACATGGGTACAAGAAACCGATGGCACTTTACAAGGTACCTATGCAGCGTAAATTATGTCATAAAATGACAGACTAAACGTACTATTTTACTTACGCCGTGACTTAAACCTAAGTTTCGTTTGTTAACCTAATCACATGGATTTAGAACATGTGTTGTGTAGTGATGGGGGCGTGTCCTGTAGTTGGCCGCCTCAGTCCATGAAACAAGAAGTTGGCTGCGGCCTTGATGGGTGCGACAAGGTGCGCAGGGGCACGCGCGGCGGGCTCCCATTGTCAGACGTTGCCCGGGGCGGGGAAGCGGGGCGGCGGCAGCGGCGGCGGCGGCCGGCCCGCATCGCCGGCGCCCGACGACTGTTCTGATACTGCAACAACAAACAGACACACGTAATATGCGACAGCTGCTTCCTCCACTGTTCTTTGCAGCGAATCTAGAAACGGGGAAAGCGCTCCGAGCAAGCAGGCATCCAGCTCCACTGATTCCGTATGCCGTGTGGTAAGGACGATGGGAAGAGATCTGTTTTTAGCAAAGATCTTTTTAAAAAGATTCAATCCTGTGACTCTGTAAGCGCGACAGCGAGGAGCTCGATGTCGAGGTAGTGCCGTGTTCTTACTCGCATGTCTGAAGGCGCTAGCGTAACCGAGCGCAACAGGTTGCTGCCTTCACGACAAGATCGCCGCTTTTGTCACTGTTGATCCAGTTGAAGTGAACGCAGCTGAACATCACTAGCGTTTCCCATCGGGAGAATGATTTAAGTATACCATCAGATTTATGTGACAGAAAACCCACACGAATCAAAATTGATGAAATTTGGTGTCTAAAGGTAAGCAATCTTCGATTAATTTAAATTACTGCATAGTTAAAAATTTGTCAGATTCATGTGAGTACCTGTCAGACCTTTCGAGGCTCGAGCCATGGCTAAAGCATCATTTACATGGTGCGAGTTTTCGTATGCAAGTTGCATTACATTGCAGGGTTCAATCAATGGATAGACCACATCGTACCTTAACAGCCCACAATGTAATGTAACTGGCATGCGACCACTTGTTCCATGTAAATGACTCTTACGTCTTTCTTCCGTGCGATTTCCATATATTTTGTAACATGTTATCTGACTGTTTGGTTAGCTTTTTCCCGCGCTGTCAGATCGCACTTCATGCAAAATATAAATAAAACGCAAGTGATTTTTATTCCCACATGACGCATTCAGTGTAACAAATCCATGAAACAACTGTATGATTTGTTTGGTTTCAAAAATAGCGTTCAGACCGTTTCGCTACATCTGCACAAACATCTCGGGTCAAAAGCTAAAGCCAAATCACATTAATATCGTATTTGTTGTCATACTTTTAATAAAAAAAATGCGGCATCTGCGACCATCGCTTAAAACTATACTTAGGTATTATTTCTAAAACACTGCGTCCGTCTGTGATACCATTATCATCGATGCTTAAAAAAAGAATTACCCTGCGTGCCTTCCACGCCTAGTCTTAGAATTGTGTACCACGCCGCAAAAAGCGCTCTCCATACAAACTGTGGTAACGCTTTCCACCTTTTAAACCTTAACCTATAGGCATGATTTATTAAGTAAGCTGTTCATTTGTTATGCTTTAGAACTAGGTTTGCAAGTTTAAATTTTTTCTAATATTATCAATAGATTTAAGAGTTTCATACAAAACAAAAAAGCATCAATATTTTTATAACTATAAGGAATATTGTGGGAATATTCAAAAAGTCACAACATTCAAACCTAGTTCTAAGGCATTACAACAGCATATTAAAAAAAATGTCTACAGCTCAAGGTTTAGAGGGTGGAAAACGTTCCAGCTTTTATATGAAGAGCGCAAGTACACAAAGTGTTAAAAGTCCTTGACTTGTCTTGCATTTATGGATTATCGAAATCAAAATAACTAGCCTCATAAAAACAGTACAGTTAGAACAATCGCTAAACTTCATTTGTTCTTTAATTGAGCGACATAAAACTCAATAAGACAATCTTAATTTCACCGTCAGCTTTACGAGGCTAATATAGCGTTATGTTCGTCGAGATGGTAATGAAATCTTGCTCGGACATTTACTTATGGTTTTCGATTACAGTAAGCGTAAGGCAGTGTGTAAATTAAAAGAAGTACCTCAATCGCATTTGCGTAAAATGAACATTCAATGATGACATTATAGGAGAAATTATCAGAATTCGAATGAGATTAAAACTGAACAAGAGGGATTCAAGTAAGTCAAGTTTGAGCTTCATTTCATTGGAAAATATTTATAAGAAACAGTGACACATACACTGAAAGCTCATTTTACGAATGCTAGAGGCAGAGGCTGTGCTTATGTATAGCGTCAGTAGAATTCGTAGGTAACCTTACAAGTTGATGACAAATATACATAAACTTCAATCAACATCAAACTGCAAAGAAAAACTAGAAAAAGTTAGTACTAAGATAACGCACAAAACTCCCCAAAATAATTCCCTCGAAAGGTACAATAACGCATTCCACCAATCGAAGGATTCATTTGGAATTGAAAGTGTATTGCAATTGTCACCTGTTCATGTAAGCTACCGACCAATGCATTTGCGTTTACAACATCTAATTGATTACTATTCAGCTTCCTTTTAACCTTAGAAGCGTTAGAGACATTACGATAACCACTTTGATTTCTTCGCTATAAGTCTTGTAGTTCGTTAGAAAGTTTCGCAGTAAAATCGCTTCTTTTCATGAATCATCTTTACTTCGAAGCATTTGTACTCTAGCTAATGCAAGAAAAACAATTGTTTCTTGGGATAGCAAGAGGGTTTCTGTACTCTTTGTCTTGTTTATCATGGTATAGATAGATGGTTCTTAGACCCCCCCCCCTGAAATGTTACCTCAAAGAGCTGTGACCCACTTTGTTGCTACTTCAGTTTATTGCTAAACTGAGTTGCAAGTCAAATAACTGCAATGACATAGATTTTAAATAATTATATTAAGTAACATTTTGTCTACAAAGTCGAAGTCTGTAAGATCTGTGTAGGTAGATCATCTAGTCAATTTTAGCTATTTTTGCTGCGAACTTTTACATTCATGAATTTAGCGATTCATCTGAAGTGGCATACGCTTCCGAGTGGTCCGAAGCTCACGATTCCAAGGTCATAGTGGCGTGTACTTACATGAGTCGTGTTTTTCATCGACCGGCGCAGGCGGCGGCGGCGGCAGTTGTTGCTCCAGTGCGTTGACGCAGTTCATCATGCTGCCATAAAGGCGGCTATCACGGAAGCTGTCCCTGGATCCATACCGTTTGGTACACTCACGAGGGCCCCCGGACGCGTAAACGTAGCGACAACGAACTTATCTTATTATGTTATGTTTTCTCTGTCTTTGTCTTTATTTTATTTAATCATAAACTTATTATATACTAGAACTGCGTGTGTAATTGAGAAAGAGAAAACGAACAAACTCATTGACATTGTAACCTGAGACATGAAGTGCAATTGAATCTCACCAGGTGACTAAAGCTCCCCAAAATGGCCAAATCCTGTGCAAATTCAAAGATTCAAAAATTGCACTCCAGGACGCTAGCTTTTATCGCTGACAAAAAGCATATCCTTCCTATCCAGTTAACGTGTGCGAGAGGGACAATGCTGTATGTCCACGATAAACGATCTTGTGTTACTATGGCTGATTTGAATGACAGTGCCGCTGCTAACATGATCGGCCAAGTTTAGTTTATAGGACTTTATGTATCTTTATGTGCGTCCCATTCTTATATCACTGGTTTGACAGACACGTAGGGAGTTATAAGTTTAACCCAAGCCGGTCATGTTAAAGCCACTGCTCATCCCAAATTGAACCTCCCTTTCAAGTTCAAAAATGGGATACGTCAATGAGGTATTTGTAAGTCTACGCGCTAGTAAGTATATAATAAGTTTTAGATCAGTGCTGTTAGCGTAAATGAACCGTTCTGATTGGTCAGCGATTCGTCAGACGTTGGCTACGTGACACGCAACTGTCATGAGATTAAGACGTTTAATTTAAGAACAGGCATTTATTGTGTTCTATTGCCTGGGGTATCTGGCTTATAAAACACTCTTAGAAAAGAGTGTTTACATCTCTTAAAACTTACTTTTAACTTTCATAGTTCTACTTGTAAAAGAATGTCGCAGTTTACACGTCCAGGTATTTAGATCCAATAAGTATATATATATTTTAATTTGTAGTTTGTGTTCAT
The DNA here is from genome assembly GCA_963691745.1 of Ditula angustiorana. Classification (NCBI taxonomy): domain Eukaryota; kingdom Metazoa; phylum Arthropoda; class Insecta; order Lepidoptera; family Tortricidae; genus Ditula; species Ditula angustiorana. The sequence goes on along the minus strand of OY829472.1, from coordinate 4,602,213 downwards.
TTTGATTTAGTGGTTAGTAATCAACTTTGATTAAGGTTTAAGATGAGTTATTATCCAAAAAACTTTCGACTGATGGCAAGCACTACATCGGACTCAAATTGCCATCTTTTTAGCTAGATAAATTAAATTCTAGAAATTAAATGGGAAATCATTTATCCAAAAAAAATACTAGGTATCAGTACCTGATTCTACTAGCGCTTTATCCCATTTCTATTTTGACTATGATTCTATATTTTGTGAGAAATACTTAATGGACCTGTTACCTCGTGAGTTTTGCTTTAAATTTTGAATTGTAGAATTAGCAGCCAATGGTATTTCGACACTAAACTTCTGGTGTCTGCGCCGGAGTATGTTTTCAGCATTGATTATTTGTCATGTCACAAATATAATCACCCAGGAAAAGAGTTTTGGCTCAAAATCAAAAATTTACGTTACTAAAGTAATGAATATTAATTCCGTATAATTAGCGGTTTTCGAACGATTTATACCAGTTTAGTTATGAAATCGTCATTGAACCGTTAATTTTTAAAAGTTAAAAATAAAATCGCACAAACAGGCAGACGGACGAACGGACACTATAAAATGACAGAAAAGGGGCTCAGTTTTGCACGTCAGATAAATTGTTAAATGGGTAAATTTTTTTAGGTGTAAAATTCAAAAGTACCCTTTACGTCCTTTTCCTGGGTTATTTCTGATATACACATCAGTTGAAATAGCACTTTACTATGTCAGCTGATAGCTGATAATGAGGACACCATCTCCAGCTGTGGTACCTAGGAAATCCCTAACTAAATACCTAATCGTCCTAAGTACTCACAGAAACTATCTCACGAACCCAAAAGTTACATTTCTACAAGTCTAAATGATAAACGCCTCCAACTGGCGCAGTGCAATGAGAAAATATTTGAATTAGATTTTATTCAAGCAGGTTCACTATTTCCGTATAGAAATATATGCTAGGCATTGTTTCAATAAAATTTAAGTACATTCTAGGATAATTCTTCGAAATTCTGATTCCTCTGGCGTAGGTTTAGGAATATTTACCTAATACTTACTAAATATAATGTGTAAATCTGACAAAAACACGGCAGGGGAGTCAATATTTTCAAGATTAGGGAAATGTACTAAAACATGCGCCAAAGAACTGAGAATTTCGAAGAATTACGTTCCAATTGTTTTTAAAGCATTTCTAAGGTTTTGAGCATCATTTAATGTCAATTTCACACTATACATATTTTAATTGGAAACTTGTAGATTTGTGACTTTATGGCTTTTGAAATAGGTCCTATTTGGAATTTTATAGAATAGGTTTTCAGTGCTTCGCGTGCCCATGGAAAATGACCTAGCGATAGTTGATACAGTACTTATTTAAAATTTGACATAAGGAGTCCGTTTATAACAAGCCTTAATTCTTTTTTTTAATTTATTCTTGACCATGGGTAAGCCTTAATTCGAGTAACCAGTGTTTCGAGGCTTGGGTAAGTGTTACTATAAAAGAGAGAGTGGCTTCATTTATGGAATATTTGTCAAAGGAAGATTTTTTTGTCTATCGTCACGTTTTATTAATTACATTATTGCGTTTTTATATCTAGATTTTTTATAATCTTTTGAAAATTAGACGACAATTTTTTTAAATTTAAATTTTTCCCTGTGTGTGTTCTTTTATTTTGTTTACTTGTGTGAATCAATAAAGAGTATTTGTTGTTGTTGTTGTTGTTGTTTTTATCAAAAACTAAATTATTTTTTTACACTGGTAATGTTCTTAATTGTCTCTAGCGTGATTGGATTATTACCAAACCATCGGGTTGTTATAAACGGCCTCTATCATAATTAGTGCGGTGACGTGTCGAAAGTAACATATTATTAAAAAAAAGTTTCTTTTAGTACAATGATCTCACCTCCCGTTTGAGTTTCTAAACAGTGCCAATATCTCTTCAAACGTCTTGTTCTTCGTCTCAGGAACTTTTTTATAAGTAAATATCCAAAAAATTGCAAGGAATACACTAAAAGGCAGGAAGGTATAGTTTTCCAGTAGAGCCTGAAACAAAAGATAATAATAAAAAAATTAAAAAAGACAAATAAATTAAAAAGTCGAACGTAACTCGCCTGTGCACACTTACAGTGGCCTAGCTTGGTGACCATAGGCTCTAAGGCAAAATAATACTGGAGCCCTATAGTTAAATTATAATGAATAGGTGTAATTCTACAGCCTGTTTCACGAAGCTACAAGTTACAATTTTACAAGTCTAAACCGGCAACATAGGTCATTATGCCCATTGCCATTGGTCATTATTGACCAATGTTGCCGGTTTACACTTGTAAAATTGTAACTTGTAGCTTAGTGAAACGGGCCACTGGTGGTCGGAGAATATTTGCGAATAGGACAGCTAGAGTTAAGGGGATGCTGGCCAGCGGCCCCTGAGCTAGAGGGCCCTGGGGCACGGCACTGCCTAGCCCCTGGGTAGCTACGCCACTGCACACATGGCATGCAGCAGTGTGAGTGACCTCAACTATAATTGCGTTACTATACTTCCACGATTTTTTTTACACAAAGCAGGAACCTCACCTTCATGCTTGGAAAGCCGATGCCGACGACGAAGTTAGCCATCCAATTGACGAGCACAGCTATGGCCATTGCGCTCGGCCTCGGTCCCTGAGAGAACAGCTCCGCGGTGATCAGCCAGGGTATCGACCCTGGGCCAACGGCGAAGAACACCACGAAACTGAGCGTGGAGACCACGGATAGGTAGCTCATCCAGTCGATCATTTCCTGGACATACCCGAAAAACTCCTATCAGGGCGTAGAATTTAGTTCTTTCCCACACCGACCGGCTGATACAAATATAACATCACGCACGGTTCTCAAGTACATCAGACCCGTCGTTCATCAAAGCGACGCGAAACGTCTGTAACTTTAGTATAAGTTTGTGTCAAACTTCGCGAACGCGTTAGCGTTAAGTTCTCAATTACTATGGACACATAGACAGCGTCTCTAGCGGCGCGTATCCGCTACCAACTGTTTCTAGTCATTGAGAAGTTAACGCTAACGCGTTCGAGACGTTTGTTGTTACAAAAACTTAGACTTAACGTTCTGATGGTCGAAGTTTACGCTCGACCCATCGGTAGATTGCGTTGCAATTATAACTGGTCAATCTTGATGGTCGAGGGTAATTGTCGAGTAATCAGACGGACGAATCTCAAGTCGTAAGTGTCACGTCGCTCGAAAAACGACGAGTCTACTCTATGGCTCGTACCCACTTAGCAATTACAAATCAGACTTTAGTCATAATTTAAATTGCAAATGGAAATAAGTTATGTGAATAGTCGCTCCTCGTTTATAAACCAGGTTGTTATAGGAGGGAGGGGGGGTTTCCGAATACAATTTCTTGATGGATCAATTTAGGTAATTTTGCCAAATGTTCAGGTTGGGTTTTATGCTAGAGATGTCCGTTAAACACTTAGAAAAATACCGGTAAATACAATTTTAGATATCAATATCTAATCTTACATCTGTGTTACCCAAGGGCAGCAGTGTACAGCATTCAATAGACCGTTGTTTCAAGCCTTCGTCTTGGAAATCTCGAGATTTAAAAACTCTGAAGAATCAATCGTTGTTTATCGAAAGCTTTCCCGAAACTCGGTGGGTAGTGTTGGTGCCATTCTCACTATATCTTTTGTAAAGATCCGCTTGGAACATTAAATCAGTTATTTCAAGGATAAACATTGAATACTGATTCCCTTGACGCATTCAGTTTCATATATGTATTAAAAATAAAAAGTTATAAACAAAAATGTCAGAGCAACTGCTCTCTTTACCTGTAGACAGCCCCGAAATCTTAGAGCTATCTCACATCGTACTTCAGAAGGTCAAAAAGAAGACAGGGAACATCGATTGCTGCAACGATGAGAGAGTATAGCTTTCAGATTTAGAATGTCCGTAGGTACAGCTGTCCAGAGGTAAAGTGAGAATAAGTTTTCATGACTTACCCTCAAAATAATATGATTTAATAATCGATCTGATATAACAAACGGAGCTTTACAGGGGTGTTTCACCTGAGCATTCATACAGCTAGAAGCGCGGTTTTATGGTACTTCAGTTTATACTTCCTTTTTTTAATCAGAAAAATATCAAAACATCTTCAATTAACTGAGGAACGCATTACGCATGATTTGACTGTTAATTTTCTCATCTAAAAAAACGAAGTATAGTTGTAGACAACGAATATACGCCGTATTTTTAAAACGCGAATATCATTCAGTAGTTTTCTGCTTTTATGAATGCTCACAAGGTGTATAACCCCATTTATAAAACCCAGCCTTGAGCTAGTCAAACTGAAGCGTGAATATCCTTCTGATATTCATCTTCGAACATATATATGTCAGACACGTGTTATATGTATATGTATTAGCTTGTTACAATCTAGCGCGGACAAAGATTTCGTTGTGATTGTATGTAGACAAAGTATGATGTTTTCAATAATTGCTATTAAATTAACATTACTGAAGAAACAATATTGTAAAGAAATAATTTTTTTTTTTATAAAATTGGAAGGAAAACAAGCAAGTGGGTCACCTGATGGAAAGTGATCACCACCGCCTATAGACACCCGCAGTGCCAAGGAGATTGCAGATGCATTGCCAACCTAGAGGGCTAAGATGGAATACCTCTTGTGCCAGTAATTACACCGGCTGTCTTGCTCTCCACGCCGGTACCTTGAACCTTGCTTAGCGGCAGGATTAACGAGCAAGATGGTGGTAGCTATGATATTCATGATAAAACAAACCCAATGTTCCTATAATATTTGAAGTTTCTTAAATGCATCACACCCATAATAAATTACTAAAATCATACAAATAAATGACCTATAGATTTAAAATGCGTACCACAATTAAAACAAGTTTATACATCGTATACCATAAATACACGCTGCAAGGATCTACTATACAATATATTCAATATTTCGTTGGGTTAGATTATGAAGAACAAACATCATAACTTGAAAAGCACTATATTGCACGCTTAGTATTAAAGTGACCCATTTCTGAATAATACACGTCCCAAAATATCACCTTAATTAAAAGACATAGGGTTTAATTTTGGGAAATATCATATTCAGAATTGAGTCGCTTTAATTCTAAGGGTGTGATATAACAAAATACTAGAACTATATACTGTAGTCAACGTTAAAGATATACGAGCATTTACACTTTAATCTAATTGTTATATCTTATTTGATGTCGATTGTACATAAACGTATGACATAGAAATCATTGGCAACTTATTTTGTTGTGTACAAGCGTGTGCTAACTCCGAGCACGTTCTAGGGATTTGATATCGATAAATATGATGTCGATATTTATACACAAATACCCATTGGAAATGCTCTATTATTGTACTAGTATAAAGAGTCACGATCATAGTGAATATTTTCATCAAGACGTCAATCTTTATTACCGACAAGAATGGAAAAAAAATTGTACACTATGAAAACCATTTCAAAATAAAAAATATTACCAATAGTTTTTAAATTTGTTGATTGTTATTGTTTAAAAATATAGAGATATTTAATATTTATTTTTTATTCTTGAATGACATCTTGATTGACAGTAATATCGATATTATTTTTTCACTTTAGTAATTATGCCCTGAGTAAGAACACGTTTGGTACTCTAAATTAAATAAGTTGATTTTATTATAACAGTCGCTAAAAAGAAATTGCTTTGCATTGCAAAAGCAATTTAATGATGTTTGTGTAACTCCAAGATTGAAATTATTTATTGATTGTTTTGAACAATTACATGACCACATATGACGCGAGTAAACTACTCAAAACATAATAGGGCCTTGGCTTTTCTCTGTAAAATTAAAATATGAAAATAAGTATGCGTTTCTAACAATACACGTTTTGAAAGTAGGAATTTATTTTATTAATTTAATGTGTAAACAATTAATGAATACCTCACATATAAATGCTTCGGCACAGCTATATTTTAATGTTTTTGTTTTACTGAGAATAGTCGAGTGTTATATTTTCAGTAGTATATTATACGACACAGCGCTGATTGCCCTATAAAAAAACATGAACTAGTTTTCTTTATATTTTAACATTAAATGTTATAATATATTATCTCAAAAAAATATATTCAACCATGAAATTAAAATAGTTGTAACATCAATTTTTTGATCAGAATCACTCAGAATAATTTGCACGCGCTAGATTTCTTATAAATCTGACAATTGTACATTCAAAATAAACTTTTATTCAAAAACATTTAATGACTCGACAACAAAGATCAACTTTTTCATATCAACTGTTTCCTCCATTTAACCTAGATGTCGATAAATTTTAAAATTTTCTTAACATGTGATCAATATGACCAACATAGTCGAAAACTTACAAAATTTGTCCAAATTCAAGGAGAAAAGACGGCATACAGTTCGTATGAAAGAGCGTTATTGCCACAGTAAAACATACTTTTTTGAACTAAAGTAAAGGATTGGATTTGGGATGGCACTGTAAGTCCGGATTTTATCTTATTCTGACGAAAAACAATAGAGATCTCGAAAGATAAACGTCCCCATGGCAAATAAATGTCCTCCATTTTTTCTACCTTAAACGTAAACATTTATAATTTCAACTCTTCCTGTACGTTATTAGCAGGACTTGGACGTTTGCTAGCATACGGTTTTAGCATTAATAGGTCGCTATTAGTTAAAAAAAAAACAAAATCAATGACATACCCCCTTTTTCATAAAAAATTAACAATCTTTTAAGCTAACAAATTTTTTGTCCTTTTCATTTGAGGGCAAACGTCACAATGACAGATAAAGGCAAAAGACTTGTTAACTAATAAAAGTTTACGAATCTTTTATGAATAAGGGGGTTCGAATTAAAAAAATATTTTTAGTAAATTACGACTCTATGGATTTTAAAGTCATATGCTACCAATTCCTAGCCCTAGTTATTATAGTAGAAAATATTAGGGAGCACGGACATTTGTCATGTTTTAGGTTTATCCACGAGTACCATACAACTTTCAATACAGCAAACGTTTAAAAATAGAAAGCTAGTAATCAGTATTTGAATCAATTTAAATAAAACTTTATTTTCGGTAATATAAACGTAGATAAAAAGGTATTTCTAAACATTTTATTTCGTTTCATTATTAAACGTGTGCTATGCCGAAGCATGTTTGTTGTACAGAATAAGACCTGCAGTCTCTTACTATCAGATGCTTAAGTAATGATTCTTTGTTTTATTCGGTGTACATTGCTTGCACACTTTGCGATGCTGTACCAGCTGCTTACAGCGGCACAACAATGTATACTTGATAGTGATAAATAACTACTGTGCTTTTATTTAGATTTTTTCTTCTTTTAATAAGCTATACAATCTATCAATGAGTTCACTAACAAAACTTGACCAAAATGACACATTGATTTGGATACACGCACAGAAAATAAATAATTTATAAATACATTCACTGTAAGGATATCCGACACATACTACAAAAAATCGTGAAAAATCGTAATTTAAGTACGCTCGTTTCAATACACGATATTGCATTCCATCGATACCTTCTGAAAGTCGATAAAATACAATAGTCAATCCCTACCAACAATATTTCAAACGGTAATGTTCAAACTCTATTCATTTCACTCTAACGCATGGCTGATTCATTTGATAGTAGAGACAGCAACAAAGGACAGGGACACCATAACAACCCTGGTTATATAACAGTGAAGTACCGCCATCTGCTTGCTATGTGAAGGTGTTTTCTGCTTGTAGGCAGTGTTGGTGTTAAGTATAGTTGTATGAATCATGAGTGCTGGGGCGCAGTACGGGTTAACAGCCATTTGGTGTTTATTTTCACAGCCGACAGGTGTCAAACAATTTTTTTAACACTGTCAATAAAAATATTACAGGTGAAGCATTTAGAACTGAATTTTGACAAATTCTCACATGACATGTTGTGTTGGTCTAAGTTCTGATCCTAGGAGGTATTAAATCGAAAACGAATAATTTATCTATTTATTTTACTGTGTACTAGACTTATTATGCAAAAAATGCTTTTTGTTACTTTTTAAAGGTAACGCCAAAATCAGTGATTGATAGATTTGTTTTGTTTTTGTTTAAATCAAGTAAATATACAATGTTAATTTTGATCAAATGACAATTATGATACGTTTGGACCATATCAGTAACAGGCATTCATTTCTAAAGTTGCTTCAACTGATCCCACATTATGACAATTGATCTGAATTAAGGTGAGTCGAGTATTTTTTAGCATTACGGCAGCCATTTTGACACGAGTCATCTGTCAATCTAAACAGTTTACTATTTCACCTGTCCACTGCACTTGGTTAAATGCATACTTTAATGTAGATTAATTCAATCTGATTGCAAGTCCAGGTAAGTCTGTGATAAATCTTGAAGATTGATTGCCAGGATGTCATTTAATTAGATTAAGTAAAAGCAGTAACCAATCATAGACATTTTGTAATTTACACAATCTTCACGATCAGGAGTGCAATTTTTGAATCTCACCGTGTGACTAAAACTGACCAAACTGGCCGTTTTTCATAGAAATTTCATAGCGAGCTCTAGTGGTGACTAGAGCTCGCTATGAAATTCAAAAATTGCACCCCAGCTCCCGCATTTAGCTAATCTGTTATTAAAATACAATCCCCACGAAATCAACTCATAAGTCATAACGCTATAAACGCAGTTTCGTAAAAAATGCACATTTAGCATACTTAATCGTGGTTTTTACACATTTCGCGTATTCTCACAAAATGTTCACCTTAGTTGCGTCTGACCCGCTTGTCATTTGGCTTCAAGATCCACCCAGAACGGTAGTAACTTGTCCCGATTTCGACTAATTCTTAAGTTACAAGTGTTGTATGCATTTGGACCAGCACTAATGATTCTTTTGCAAATACGCGTGCTGAGCGTCGACCAATTCAATTTCCGTTATCGTGGCGTGTCAAGTGCAGTGTGTGATGTATACATTCGATCAATTTTATGTACTTTCCTACCGAGACTCCGGTATCGGTGTCAGGAAAGGCACAAGGGGAGGGGGCTGGCGAAGCGAAGCAAATAAAGGTGAGAAATAAAAAATAAAAGGTTGTCGATGCGTGCATGCGTTTGAGCAGACCGTAGGCAGTCGTATTGCAACAATGATGACGTCATAATTCTTTGATTCCCACGCAAAAGCGAGCAAAAGCGACATACTAACGATATTACGTTGCTTGAATTCCACTAAGTGTTACATACAGTCAAGGAATTTAATTTCCAACCCACCTAAGGTTCAATAGCATATAGCAAACTGTCACCATAAGAGCTATAGAGCAAGACGTTAGTTTGACATATCGACCTTAATGCATTGCGAATGTCAGACGACATTTCAACGAAATGGGTAGGGAATTAAATTCCTTGACTGTACATATATCTCTTTCAAACGCATCATGAATAGTACACATTAAAAGAGACAGTAACTGACGCAATATCGATATAATATCGCTTTGTCCAATATTTTGTATTAAAAAATCCGAACGCCAATAAAGTCCTGAAGATGGATTCTGCTGGCGCATTTTGTTTTCACACGTACTCGTACGTTGCTTCACCGATAGACGTTTCACCGAATATATCATTCCGCAATATTCTGGATATCTCGATGAAATGAAATTCGGTGAAATGATGATTCGATGATTCGTTGGTCGATCAAGGGTAAACCATTTCTGCATAATTACTTTAGCAAATATTTAAAATAAAATACGACAGCGTAACCACTCCAGCCAATCAAAGCTCTTTACATTCAACACAAGATTTATATCAACTACTAAGTTTTCGCAGATCTCTTTAGTCAAATTCCATTTCGCAGAGAATTTTCGAGCTCTCTAAAGCATTCTATTCTAAAGAACTTTTCTTTTCAATTTACTTACAAAAAAATTATGACCAATGTTGCAATAGTACCCGATCAGGTCTGCAAGGGGCCTATACATAGCGTTTACTGCAGTAAACGTATAATGAAACTTAGTTCCATCGTTCTCGCATTTTTATCACTAATTAGGGCCGATTTACACGGCGCGAGTTCTCGTATGCGAGTTGCATCACATTGCACGGCGAACGGATGGATCGCATCATACCTCAGTAGCCCCTATGTCACGCAACTCGTATGCTAGAACTCGTACTTTGTAAATTTAATGGCCCTGGCAAAACATTAGAACGCAGTTTCAAAACGTTTTCGGCGTAAATGCCATAAAGCTATAAGACGTCAACAGAGCTTGAAGCAAAATCGTCGTCAAATAGCCCAGTTTGAATTTTCAGAGATCTTTTTTGTTCTAGCGCGTAAATTTATGTATTATTCTACTATTTTTTTATAGTTTTCATGAAGGACAGGGTAAAGCGATGTCGAAGCAGTGCAGTAGCAGTTGGTAATATACGTTAACACTAAACCCGAAACAGGGGCTAGTGTAAACGCTTTCTGAATCCAGTGCCTAGGAAGCCAATCTTTGTCTATGGAGTTGCATTTAACTCTACACTGCTCTTCGGCAGTGCAGGGATTAAAGTGAAACGTAATGCCACATTTAAACTATGACAGAGGTTGGGCAAGCGTTCACCTTTACCAGCGTGTGAACGGGGTGTTTGGTTTGGCTTGCGTGAGCTTGCAAGAGTTGGTCCCCGATCCGGGCTAGTGTCGGTTTTTGAACATAGATCAAAGAAGCTTGCGGCAAGCGCTTGCGATTAATTTACACGTTGGTGTGTTTTTTAGGCTTGGAGCTTGTGGATGCTTGCCTTACCTCTGCCACCGTGTAAATGTAGCATAAGGTTTAATTCTCACTCTATCCTTGACTCTAACATGATCGGCCAAGTTTAGTTTCTCTGAGTTTCTCTGTATCTCTCTTTCTTATGACTCTGTTTGGATAGAGACAGCCGGCTTAGGCACATCGTCAAGGAAAAGTTTGGCATCAGAACAGCCCCCCAAGCACACTAACGTTTACCGCAGACAAAGTTCTCGTCCTTTTCTTACCATTATGCGTGTGCGAAAGAGACGAATGCATTATGTCGGCACTAAACGCTAGTGTGCTAGGGGCATAGACATAGAAAGAGTTTTAAAATTGAAAGCGATATTTTATTAGCTGATCTCTTTACTTTAAATGGCAATACAATGTGCCAAAAAGAGACGACTACATACTCTAAACCTCCTCTTCAATTGACACCCTGTACACACATGAAACGTCAAAATGGTTACCTCTGGTGTACATTAAGGTAGTATAATCTACGTTTTTCTTATTCATTTGCAGGTTTCACTATCTTGACGCTGACCAAATGTAGGTAACTATTTTGACAGTTTTGGGTGTGTGCGCTTGACATGTACTGAGGCTATATCCATGTTTTAGTCAGGCAGCCCTATGTAAGAAAGAGATGTAATGATAGCTTAAACATGACTGAACATATTCGAGCCGCAGATATAAAGGAGTTATACGCAACCCAGTAAACTCAGATTGGCCTGTCTACGTAACTAAACTATTTACTAGTTAATCTAGATTTAAAAGTATAATATAGTGTTATTTTATTACTTAATTTTTAATAACTATTACTATAAAAATGATGAGAGCCATTTTAAATGATTTAACACATAAAGGCGCGTTGACCGTATAAACTGCGCTAAAAGTTGTGTTAGGAATGTTGAAAAAAAGTCAAAGATTACAGACTTTTGAAACCTTAAAACTGTTATCATTCTACCTTAAAATATTTGATTATTATACGACCTATCCTATACCATAAACAATGACAAGAAAAATCAAATGGCGTCTACATTTTCAGTAAAATACTATCGTTGGCTCATTGAAATCAGTTGATCAATAATTGAAACTAAATTCTATAGTCGTAAAATAATGTATCTCTTTGCAATTAAAAACTTAGTAACATTCCAAAAGGTACTTTTTAATGCAAAGTTCGCGTCACACTAAAAGACTCTCAGAGTGCTTCATAAAAAACCTTTTTCTGGTTTAAGGTATCACATTGTATCTAAAAGAATATTGAGCTCTTATGAATTTGATTGTTTGAGCTCGTTAATCGAAGTTGATTTTAGTTTAATTATCAAATTTTGTGCCAAGTCAACTCTTGCTTTTATTCACTTTTGAAGAGAAGTTAGTTATTTACTTCTTTAAGAGTAAGTTTTTGTTTTTAGTTCGAAATACTTGGATTAATTTTGCAATCGTTTTATTAGTAACTGTAAATCTATACGTCACTTCGCGTTGGACTCATTTCGTTCACTTTTCAACCAATTTAAGAAAGACACTTTTTTACTTTAGTTTTTTAACTTTATCCTAAAATTAGGAATAGTTATCATGAGTCACTTTCCCCGTGCGCTTGCACATATCGTCGGTCGATTCACGAAAGGGCGTAACTGCTTTTACAACTTTACACTAGAGCGATTTACGTCTTTTCGTGATGTTGAAAATCGGAATATTGAGTAGTTAGGGCTTTTCGTTATGGACTTGTCTGGTTCTAATAGGAAATCAGTTACTTTATTTCGTGACAATAAAACATGCACTTCGCATACGATGGCAAACTTAACTTAAATTCGACTTTTTAGCAGATACGCCCCTTCGTGAATCGACCGATAACATTAGGTAGCGTATACACATTTGAAACTAGCCATTCTCTGTACCATTACCATGAGTTTCTATCGAAAATTCGTATTACGTTACAACAGTCGGTGGCGGTTAAATACGCTCTTATTTGGCAGTGAGAGAGTTAACCATAATCGATACGGTATTTTTCGATGACATGTGTCAAATTTGTGACTCACGGTACATATATTCTACGGCAACAGCTACAAAACTTTTGTCACTAGCGTTTCGATTACGATAGGTAATTTACCGTTGGACTCATACTAGCGATTTTTAGTTCTCTAAGTGAGCGTTAGAGGCGCTGTATAATTCCCCATACAAATAGTTTACGCCGTCGCTAGCGAGTACGGTTACGGCTAGATGCACTGTACTCATGGTAAGGGTATATAACAAGAGACAATTTCAAAATAATATTTAAGTATTTAACCCACATCGTTGGGGCCATGTTTGAGTTTCAGAAGACTTACATAATTTATTTCATTATAAATTCACAGCGAAGAACATAGTATCACAACTTTAAAATTTGCAAATACAATTTCACCAAATTAATCCAAGTATCATATCTCAGTTTTTTCGAAACATATATTTTTACTTTTCCCTATTAAAAAGTATTTCTCGTTGTGTCATCCACAGATTTGTCTAAACCAAATTTTAACACAAGTAGCTCTCGGCCCAGTTTTTACGTTAATTAAATAGGTTACCCTCAGAACATAAAATATATTTACATTAATTTTAACTGATAATTCTTCCTATGACCTGAGAGGTTACCTTTTTAAAAGAAGGAACTTGTTGTTTTTCTATTAGCCAGTCTAAAGTCTCTATTTTATATGCCATTTGTATGGAGAGCGCTTTGTTGTGGCTGCAACACTGACCTATAAGTAATGGACGTCTAGACAGCGTTTAAAATATGGCTGCATCAAAAGTCGAACAAAAGTACAACAAATCGACAATCGCTCTCGCTGTCAGTCTATCCGACTAACGGCGCTGCTTTCAATACTATTATTTTGTAAAAAAACCTATTTGCAAAGAAACTTAATAAATTATTATTTTATGCAGTTAGACGTAAAGTTGTAAATCCAATGACTATAAATGGTAAACTAATAATTTGCATTTGTAACGTTGGCGTCAACCTGTATTCTCATGTCGGGCCGTTTTTCTGCTGTCATTTAGTATGACACTGTACGTCCATGCATTATTATCATTGGGCTGGAACACTAAACTTGGCCTGTCATTTTAGGATCACCATAAGTATGACAATAAGTCTACATTGGTTAATACTGGCATCGTTCGGACAAATCTGTGGTGATGTTTGAGCTATTATTAAAGAATTTATATCGTTTGAGCCAACACCTTCAAACTACCTACCCTCGTACGCTGTAGTCACACACGTGCCGTAAGACGTAAGTTACATTACGGCTTTAGAAAGGTTTTAGAACTGATAGCGACATGTCGACTAGTCAGTGTATACGCGCGAGATTATTATACTCGCCTGTGAGACCACAGCACCTAGCATTTTCATTATCACAGACGTGTTATCTTTCTCTTTCCCGCGAATGCCTTTTTCCATTATTTAGAGAAGGACACGACGTATTAACACACGTCGGCGTAAGTGAGTCGGTGTAAGTGCTAGACCTCATTGTAGAAACAAGGAATACGGCAGGTGGTGTCAGATTATTTGATGTATCTCAGAATAATTTCATCGTGTAAACGCAAAACTATAAGATACTATTATAAAATTTCCGACGCGTCAGTCTTAGTAGGCCCGCGCGTGGTATTTGATTTCAGTAGGGAAAGAGTGGCCAGTCTGTGTAAACTACTTTTGAATATTCTGTGGCACCGTTTTGATTACGCTTACTCCCTTATTTAATAAATGTTTACAAGCTTCATTTTACTTAAATAGTTCTGTTCCTTTCTTGCGAAGGCAAACGTCAAAATGACAGATAGAGGCGCAGCGTTAACTAAGGCAGTTTTAGTGAGCATTTTTGAATGGTGGTAGAGTATATGTGTGACGGCATCAAGTATCGTACAATTGAGCACAGTCGGTGATACCTATACTACGTGTTTAGTATCACGTAGTATTTCTTAAATTGTAAATTTGTGTTGATGGATTCTTATTACAATTTATTTTTCTTTTATAATTTTTATTTGTTCTTGACTATTACTCCGACAATTTTAATCGCTCCTCAAAAATGTTTGCTCGCCTGTATGCTGGCTGAATGCACTGGACATGTTTTATATGTAACACTTGAATTTACTGTATTCTGAGCAAATAAATTCTTTGAATCTTTGAAACTAGTATTACGATACACAGAAATTATACAGTACAGGTGTGAAACGTATGCGCATTAGTAACAAAACCTTGTTTCTACAACCAAGTCACCTAGCCGTGTATACCTTCTCTTTTATCGCTAAACGTGTCCTTTTCGTACTGACGGCAATAGAAAAGGACACAAAGCGACTTACGCCCCGCCGGCACGGCCTAGCGGGTTGATTTTGATTTTCGAACGCTCGCCATTCGCTAGCCGCGGGCCAATCAGATACGCGCCCGTTTATTTTAACGGGCGTTGATTGGCGCGCGACTAGAGAGCGTCGAGCGTTCGAAATTCAAAAAGTACCCACATGTCCTTGGGACAAACCGTGGGTTTCACAATAACATATGACACACCTTGATCAGGAATGAGATGGTGATGAAAATTGAGAAGATGAACATCCCGCCGAGCCCGTACAGATGAAGGGTCCTGTAAACAGATTGAATTTCCAATAATAAATAAGTGGCATGAATAATTAATAGATTCAGACGTTACTTTGCGGGGAAACTTGAACAAATTACCTTGCTACTCCGTTATATGTCGCACAGACGCAGCTATCTTGCACGAGCACGGCACTGGTTTCGCGGAGTAACAAGGTAATTTGAGCCAGTTTTGAACGCTTTTCGTTTCTTACGTCCCTTTAAAAATTCGGACGACAGACGCATGGGTTAGTAAAAGCTTTAAAATTTTATTAGTAATTTTTTTACTAACATTGACTTTATTTAAAAAGAGAACTTACTACTATAGTGAAAAAAGAGTGTGTTCTCAATTCGACCTTTTTTATGTATGTTATACACAAAAAAGGGCCGTACGGACGAAGCTATAATTTATCGAAAGTACGAGTGACAGTTAGTTCGTGAGTTGTAAAGCATAGTCTAGTTTCGGAATTAAGTCCTCTAGCGGCTACGTAATGTCTTCGCTGTTTGTACCATCACTGTTTAATCAGTTATACCCATGTCTACAAATAAATCGCTTTGACATTGACTGCAACTTTGACTAATATAGAATTTGAATTTGACTTTGACTAATATTGCATTTGACTTTGACTTTGACTTTGACATTTCCGAAGCTGTGGTACCTCCGTCCGGTGCGGTCCATGAGCGGCAGAGACACCAGAGTCATGCCAACCATGATAGCTCCAATGCCCATGGTGGCGAACTTAGCTGCCTCCTCCGTGAGCCCAGAGGAGGTGAACAGGGACGTCGAGTAGTAGAACACCTGGAGAGCACCCAAGTGTTAAAACCAAAGCAAAACAGCTGTTCACAGCACCTAAAACTGACAGTCAACCTCAGCCCTAGCTAAACACTTAAGAACCTCGTTATAGTAACGTATGAAATGAGAACCGCTCGAATTTGTCACATTACTGTTCGCGACGAGGTTCTAAAATGTTTAGGTACTTCTGAGGCTGACCGTACATCGCTAACTACACAGCGCCATACAAAAGAAAAACAAAAATTTGAAATCCGAATGAAACTCTCCTGTACACACATGGCATGCGTCTGTGTGCGTGAACTCAATTTAATTCTCGTCGCTTTACCAATAACTCAATACGTAGATCAGTGAGTCTCTTTCTAACAAGCGCTGTTGGAGAGAATCGTACTGAGTTACGTAACGGGTTGCTTGCAGTGTTCCAGGATCGAGAAAAGTTTGTTGGGTTAACGGCCAACCTCCAGCGATTTCAACAATACAGATTGATAAATATATATATTACTCATTTAAATGAAATTAGTTAGAGAGAGCCTCAGGGGGGATAAAATTAAACGTCATGTTAGGGCCGGCCGTTGTAGTAGAGAAGTAACTGAAGAAGAAGAAAAAGAATGCGAAAACGAACTGAGCAAACGTGATCTCAAAGTTTGACGCACTTCGACGATGCTGCATTGATCCCAGGCAGACAAAAACAAACTAGTCCTTGTCTCTTTGGAATTTGAATACTACTAACATATTTTCGACGAATTTTCATTTAAACTAAATCCTAAGTCCATTTTATTCTTTAAGTCCACAAGAACCCCTTCTCAATTCCTCCCTACTTTACGAAATCCCTTCTTACCATATTGATCCTGCTGAGCTGTTGCTTCATGACTCCGATGAAGAATGGAGCTTGGAGGATAAGGATGTACAGCAGTTCTTGTAAAGGGATGGAAACCGCTCCTCAAAAATCCCCTCACCGCATTGATCCCGCTGAGCTGCTGCGACAGTTGCATCACGACGCCGATGAGGAGCGGCGCTCGGAGAGTGGGGGAGCATAGGAGCTCCCGCATAGATATGGAAGCCTCGGCTTGCTGCGCTCTCTCCTCTGCCCGCATCTCCTCAATGTCCTCCTCAACCTATTGTAAACAAAGTCATTAAACCTGTAACCCCAGACAGCACGATAACATGTCACTGGGGGATGACGCATACGTCACAAGTAGCCTACGAATTTTAACATGATATGATATATTTTAGCATAGTTGCTAATAAAGAGTGACACTTTCCAGGCCTTCAGGCCTCTATTTCAGCAAGCTGACTTGTGAAAAGTGAGAACGACAACTCCGCATGGCTATCTCGAAGAGTTATTGTATTGCTGGGTTTAAGTAGTCTAGTGAAGTAGTCTGTTCTCACCTGATTACTGGCCCTTAACCTCCGGAGGGCGCGGCGGGCCTCCTCCTCCCACTGCCGCGTGATGAGGAGGTACCGCGGCGATTCAGGACACGCTGGCAGCAGCAACAGCTGAAGGATGGCCGGACAGATCGCCAGGCCTGCCGTACGAATGATGTGTCACTAGTGCAGTTCTAAGTTAAGGTAGGTCGTGATTAAAGTAAACCTAAGTATGACCATTCCTGGCCATAGATTAGCCGAATTGGCACACTGTGAGACTGATGCAGGCTTACACTCAGCGGTAAGAGCTCCAAGCTGTAGTACACACTGAGCCTTTTGCAAACGTGATAATATGTTGTAATGATCATGTCTTATATTAATTACGGTCTAGCTACACAAATTAATTAGATAAGAAAATTTATTAAGTTCATAAAGAGAGCATAGATACGCAATTATTATCCAGTCTAGGCAGGACCGGATTTAAAATTATGCCGCCCCTAGGCACCGGAAAAAATGCCACCCCATTTACTATATATGACTGGATTTTTTTTTAACACTTCCCAAATTTGCCGGCCTAAAAAATTTGCCGCCTGGGGCACTAGCCCCGACTGGCCCTAGTATAAATCTACCGCTGAGTCTAGGTCTAGCTCAATGTCGCAATTGACTCCAAAAGTGTTGGCTAGCTCCAAAAGATAGGTTCACGGCCTTTGTTTAATTCTGTCAATTAAAATACATGTCATTGTGCAAAAAAAATGTATGGTAAAAAATATTTGTTAATTTAAACACCCCATCTGTTGGCGCCCAAAGTACCATTTGGCATCTGGTTTTTGTAAGATTGTCACCACCAGTGGCTTGGAATAAGATCGAATCAGCCTATCGTTAAACGGGTTTAGTAGGGGTTTTGGGATGTGTGCAGATGCAACTTACCAAGGAGTATGGGCCATCCTTCATCAGTGCCCAGGATCTGTTCGATGCCGAGAACCTGAGACAGCAGCAGTCCGACAGTCACCGCCAGCTGGTTCACAGTGCCCAGGCCCCCGCGAAGGTTGAGCGGTGCGATCTCGGATATGTACATTGGCACAAGTGAGGTATTCAGTCCTGGAGAAAAGTGAATAAATGGTAACAGTCTGAAAAGTATCCAAGTCGAAATCGGATGAGAAAAAAACAATAATGAAAAACGAAGGAATGAAAATAGAATTCATTTAACTTAGAAAATTAAACAAAGAAGAGATAACGATCATTGAAAGGTCAAAAACCATTCATCGTGAGACTTTTGAGCCTACACAGAACCTTATCTTAGTGAGATAATTGCTTGCGATTATTACGAAATAGGATTAGGAATTGATAATATCAATATGACAGCGTTTCATAGTGAACTCTCAAGATCCAATTTGACGTTTCATTGCTGTAGAACCGAAGTGACTTGAAAACGATGTAACTACAGGTTGAACTTACCGCAGTTGACCCCGATGATAAATCTCCCGAAAAACAGCATCTCATAGCAATGCGAGATCTTGGTAAAGCCCATGAGACTGGCCCCGCTGATGCCCAGAATGTTGTTCAGCAGCAGACCCCCTTTCCTGCATTCAACATAGTATACTTCAGTTTACTATGCATTTACAACCGACACCTAACGGCACGTTGTAGACCGAACAATAGACCATTATATCCTCATCATAATTTTTGAGAAGATTTGCAAACCTCATGTACAGTAAGCAGCCGAGAGGTATTATAACAGAGGGAAGAACGTAAAAAGAGCTACACACGACTCCGTAACCAGGAGGAAACGCGCATCTTCAGATTTTCTTTGCGCAATTCGTTTACAAGTATTCAGTAGTTCAGCTAGGTACTACCCAATAGTTTACCTGCCGAATCGGTTGGCAATCATGCCGCCGGAGAAGCCTCCCAACATGCCTCCAATGGCGAAGATGCTGACAGCAATGGAATACAGCCGGTTCACCGTCTCCTCTTGGATGTCCTTCCCGTAGCGGTCCTTATACACGTCCTTCATGAAGTTTTCGATGTTCTGGAGAACAAATAGATAAAAATTAAGCTGCCCTAAGCTGACCAGCGGCTCGAACATGACCCGACAATTTTATCTGAGGTAACTATATCTCCGTCCCTTGCTTATGACACTAGTTTGACAGAGATACAGGCAGGGATAAATTAAGTTTTAGATAAAGTACCACTTAATGCGCCTTTATCAGACTGATGTACTAGAATGGGTTAAATTGGTCAGCCGACGATAAACATAGGTTAAAATATCGTAATAAAATTATGAAGTATTGCAGCTATTGAAAGTTTAATAATGAACTAGTTAAACCAATGGTCAAGACTCATGACGCTGTTAAGATTGGAAGTAATTCAAAAATCACCCTTGCAATGTACATTCCACATTTACAAGTTTTTAGGGTAGTTCCTTTAATGTAAGTAAAATTTTGAGCACCTATAAAAATAATATAGGATATATATTCAAATATTTAAATCAGCACTGACCCTGCCAGGGGCGTTGATGACGCCGGTGTTGTAGCCAAACTGCAGCATGCCCAGTACCGCAGCCAGGATCGCGTACGACAGAAAGAAGGTCAAACCCTGGAACAACACAACTCTTTGAGACCTTGGCTCTTCTCATACTGTCCGCCTGCTTGTTTAATTTTGCTGTAAGCGTTTCACCCTCTTATATATCTGATGTGTGCCTGACTTTCTCGCGGTCAGCATTTGAGCTCACGACTTTGACCTTATTACTTTGTTATAATTGTAAGTGACTAATTTTGATGTCGTTAATTGACCTCATTTGTTGCTGTCAACATTGTACCCTGTTACTGTCACCGATTGACCTCCAGACTTCTACTTTGTTTCAGTTCAAGTTCAACGCTAACAGTAACAAGGCCAAGAACTTTGACTTTGACACTTTTAGCGATTGACCCTTCGACTTTACTTCTGTCAGCTTTAAACTAACCTTGACTGATTGGTACCTATCATCATTTATCCTCTCCGATTCAAACTTAGCCCTTATCAGCTCTTTATTTAACAAATAAAACACAGATGTAACATAGCACAGCACAAAATGATGTGTAGGTTCATAGTGACCTATAACGCCTTTCGTCCTTTGAATTAGAGTAACGCAAATAAATCCGACTATTTGATTGTAAGGGGCCATTTACACGGAGCAAGTACTCGTATGCGAGTCGCATTACATTGCGTGGCTCGATCAATCGCTCGGTCACATCTTACCTCTGTAGCCCGCAATGTAAACCGACTCGTATGCGAGAACTCGTACCATGTAAATGGCCTTTAAGTGCAATAGTCGATCATTTAGGTCAAATTAGGGGATTTGAATGCTGTGCCGCGAATGAACGAGAGGCCTTGACGCTCTAGTTACACGGAGTGAGTTAAATCCTTCGAACTCGCATGATCTCGGAGAAGTCGTTACCATATCGGAAACTTTGGTAGTCCGGAAATGTAACTGACCTCTCCAACCAGAGGCGTATTTAAAGATTTGACGCCCCGAGCCATTTAGTTTTGGCGCCCCATTAAATGACGATGAAGTATTTCATTTTAGGGGCGGCTTCCGCCCCACGCAGCCTGACGCCCCGGGCCATGGCTTGAATGGCCCTAGGGTAAATACGCCCCTGTCTCCAACTCGCACATGTGTGTTAGGCATTAGTGTGTGAACGTGTGTCATGTATATGGGTTGGTTGTACAAAACACAAACTTTACAAATGATGCTCGAAAATAGACTGTCACTCCATTGGCAAAAGAGCTAAGTTTCTAATTAGTAGGTATGCATCAGATCTAGTACTCGTATCCAAAGTCGTAAATGATTACATTGCTTCCAAGTTCATCGATTTCTTAATGAATCGTAACCTATTTAAATTAAACATCTATATATATAATAAGTAGAATATACATTAATAAGCATGTTCATTTAGTTAGCAAAAAATAGA
Source organism: Ditula angustiorana (assembly GCA_963691745.1). Classification (NCBI taxonomy): domain Eukaryota; kingdom Metazoa; phylum Arthropoda; class Insecta; order Lepidoptera; family Tortricidae; genus Ditula; species Ditula angustiorana. The sequence goes on along the minus strand of OY829472.1, from coordinate 4,580,740 downwards.
AATTAAATGAAAATCAGCGCCGACCAACAGTGTCAAAACTGGAGCCAGCATTACGCTGAGTTTATTTTTCCTCTTGCCGCAATTTAATGTTTAATATACCTAGGTTTAGGAAGTTCAAGATCAAGGCAATAAATATTTTTTATTTCTTTCCTTCTTTCTATATCTGGCTTGGTCAAAGTCACTGGTCATAGTTGGATTGCTCACCTACATCCAACAGTAGATGCACTTTGGCTGATGATGATCCTCACTTATTTTTTGATCTCAACCATTGATCAGATAAGTAAGATGCCAGGCACAACGCAGGTCATGACAATGATGACCAGGGCACAAGGTTTCCCGAATGCAACACTCAAGAGGTCGTTATAGGAAGTATGAGAGAATAATACATTTAGAAACAAAACAAAGGCACATTGTCTAGATACTTCACCGTTGAATGTGCATTTAACGTAACACGGCGAAAGTATGAGTGCATAAACATGTGTTCCACGTGTAAGGGCATTGAAGCTTAAAATCATGGTCCAGCATACATGACCATTTGAAAGAGATAAGCTTGTGGTCTAGAATAATAGAGCATTAATTGAGAAGACGCCCGCGCGGCAGAAAGGGTTGCAGATGGCGTGACTTAAGAGGAGTGTGAACCCAGCCTCAAAAAGCGCTCCCCAAACAAACGGTGATAACGTTTTCCACCTTCTAAACCTTAACCTATGGCAATGATTTTTTGGTATGTTGTCATTATGCCTCCGAACTAGGTTCGTATGTTTTGATATTTGCAATATTCTTCATAGATTTGACAATATTTGCATTTTAGAAATTTCATACAAAACACAAAAGCGTCAATATTTTTGAAACTATTACAAATATTTAAAAAATCAAAACAAACTAACCTAGTTCTAGGTCATAATGATGACATACAAAAAAAATATGGCTGTAGGTTAAGGTTTAGGGGGTGGAAAAACGTTATCGCCGTTTGTATGGAAAGCGCTGGTTTCACTCACACTCCTCTTAACGATGATCGAGGAGTATGATGAGGGGTTCCGTGGCAGGGATCTGTGAATGTATGGCTTGCAACCACAATCCGTTGCCCTTCGTGCCCTTCGGGCGTCACGACTTCCATCTTGCCTCTTTATTCCAACATACGGCGGCGTCCCTCTCGAATGGTCGTGTAATGCTGAGCTATGAATATTTAGTTGAAAAAGGCAGTGATTTCGAGCATTCCAGCGTGTTTGCAATTTGCATCGTTCATTACAAGAAACAAGACCCCAAGAAGTTACGTCTCTCTTGATGTGACGAGTTTTGTTGCTTGTATATAGCCCTAATAAACATTAGGGCTTAAGTTTAGCTCAAACACGGCTGAAATATCGCAACTATGGCCCTTAATGTTGTGCCGCGGAGACATATATTTTATGCCACTACATACTTTTCGATGTTTCTTTTTCCCATCTGCAGGGGGCTAGAAAATAATTGATCGTGTTAGTTGAGCTAAGTTGACACTTGCGGAGTTTGTGGGCGAAATAGCACGCACTGTCTGTTGATGACATTCGAAAGCGACATAAAAAATACCATTTCTTCTAGATAAATCATACCGATTCCACCTTCTTTCCACCCCCCAATCCTCCGCTAGCATAAAATTCAAAAGTGTATGTTACAGTTAGGATTTTATCCGTTCGGGCTGCGAGCGCAGTATCTGACTGGTTACATACAGTTACATTAGTCATGTTTCCGCAAGTTCAGTTACAGAATAAACAATAGTACTAACGTATAGACTCTTCTCCTTTACGGCCGCGATTAAACGAATTCCAACTTTAGTAACACGCAAAAAAGTTCGTATTACTCCAAACACATTCACCAGGCGGTACGAATCAAAATGAACCCACCTTCCGCGGCCGCCTACCCCTCGCAACGCCTACGGTTGCGCGGCATTCGTTTTCAATGACACTGACATGGGACAACCTACTGCGATTTGCCTACGCTGTAGGCAAGGCGGCGAGCGTACCTCAGTGCGGAGTGGAACCCCTCTGGTTTAGGTGCTGACAGACTTGAGCATTGACTTGTAATGAGCATCCTAACGTTACAAAGCTCACAAAATTAATACTAAAAAAAACAGCAAGCACTCAAGTCTGCCAGAACATTGAGCTAGTATAGAAATGGAGTTGGTTTCGTCACCTGTTCAAGCAACCGCAGTTTCCGCCTCTGCGAGTGTTCTTCCAGCCGGTCCACGTATTCTCGCAGTTCCTCGATCTCTTCTTTCACTTGCTGAACAGTGTCCAGTTCTTGTTTGATAGCAACCATGTCTCGTTTTACCTGGGAGAAGTAGGAATAAGTTCATGCGACGTTGATATTTACATAAAAGGTATTGCATGCGAATTGCATTAAACTGTGGACTACCTCGGTATGATGTGGTCGGTCGATTGGATAAACCGCGCAGTGTAATGCAACTTGCATAAGAACTAGCTCTGTGTAAATGGCCTCTTAATATTTTACAGAATTTAAAAAAGTCGAGCCTTGTTTATTTCCTTATTTTACTACAAAAATAAAACAAAACAAGTAGGTAACTATGACATGAAGCCGAGTTCAATAGAAATGACCAATTTTTGTTTTTTATGAAATAGAAAGGGAAACAAGCAAGTGGGTCACCTGATGGTAAGTGTACACCACCGCCTATAGACACCCGCAACATCGATGAAATTGCAGATGCGTTGCCAACCCAGAGGACTAAGATGGAAGGAATACTTCTTGTGCCAGTAATTACACCGGCTCTCTTGCTCTCCACGTAAATAAAGCATTATCAATACGTAAACACGCACTTTTGAACAACGAGTATAGTTCTATTACCTATTTATACACTTTATCCTTGTGTTTTTATTCGTTTTAAATCAAAATGTCTATTAATTATTTGTTATTTAAACAAACACTTTGAAAGTTTAAGGTTATGTTTTGACATAACCTAGGCATAAGCTAGCCATATTTGTTTACAACATTGGCCATTTCTATGGAACCCGACTTCAAATTCCCAGTCATTTTCAAATTATGAGTGTACAAAAGAGCAAGCGAATTGTGTACATAAGTAGAAAGCTAAAAACATTGGTTTCGAGAGTCCTTTTTTTGTCGATTTTATCAAGTAATAACCATGTTTTTTCATTGGCAGTGCCAGATAAACAGATACACTCGTATTCATTACAAAAATTTAGCCTTCCCGGGAATCGAACCTGGAACCTCAAGTTTTATAGTCAGATAAAACTTGAGGACTTGCGGGTGGTAGGACCTTGTGCAAGGTCCGTCCGGATTGCTACCACCATCCTGCTCGCTAATCCTGCCGCTAAGCAGTAGTGCTTGCACTGTTGTGTTCTGGCGTGGAGAGCAAAACAGCCGGTGCAATTTAAATGTAATTACTAACTTTTTCTACGGATACTTATGTCTGAAATAAGAATTTTATTATTATTTTATTATTATAATTACTGGCACAAGGGGTATTCTATCTTAGCCCTCTGGGTTGGCAACGCATCTGCAATCTCTTTGGTGTTGCGGTGTCTATACGCGGTGGTGATTACTTACCATCACGTGACCCACTTGCTTGTTTGCCTTCCTATTTCATTTAAAAAAAAAGTTACACTAACCACTAGACTGTCCGGTCGTCTAAATATAGAAGTAGCGTACCTCTGAGACTTCGCTCTGGCATGACTCGACGCTCTTCGTCAGCTCTTGGAGCTGGGTTCGTATCTCGCAGAGTGCCACGGTGGTCTCCAGCTGGCGGTCACCCCTCTGCAGTTCGTCCAATTTCGACGACAGATTCATGCTCATCACGCTCACCTGTCTCTGAAGGCTGAGACCAGAGCTGCCGTCAGCTGATCAGTCAAGGAAGTGGAGCGGAGCTTTGCCGCCGCCAATATGGTTATATTGGCGGCAGTAAAACGCCGGATTCGGGCAGGCCCGGCGACAGGAAAAGACTACTGGCATATCAAACTGTGATTAGAATAACATTGGAGAGTAACGTCACAACACTGTCATTTCATAGATATAGGAACGAAGCTTGGCGCAAGTCTATGAAATGACAGAGTAGTGATGGTATCTTCCAATCCTATTCTAGTCGTGGTTTGATAATACAGCCGTTTAAGGCCCTGGACAATTGAAGGCCTTCCAGATGTAAATCTAGAGATCAGCGACCTGACTGATATGAATAAAATATTGCGATATGTTGGCTGATTAGACAGTGAGCTGAACTGTAACGCTTAGCTCTTTATCTTACCTGTGCCATATGGGATGTAATAATGGATGGAGGATGGAATAACTTAAGCTTGATCAATCAGGGGCTGGTGAAGTACCCACATGTAAATTATAGTTACGCCTTAAAATTCTGTCGCCGGGTCTGTATGGGTTGAGGGAAGTTTGGCACGAGTGTTTTACTGACGATATTGGCAATGAACAAGTCGGAAGTTGGAATATTGCTATTGCCAATTTGAAATTGCCTATGATAAAATGATAGAAAGTAGCAACTGTTAATGCAATTAAACTATTAGATTACTTGAAACAATTGTACGGTAACTAATGTTTGTAACTAAAGATATTTGACCAGCATTTTGTTCAGTAGCAATAAGTCCAAAGCTGATGTTAGCTAATAAGTTTTTATTAGTTGACAATAGTAACAAATTTCCCTCATACGCCAACATGGTACTTAGCAAAATTGAGGTAATCTTAGAGAAAAGGTAGGTGAGAATCAAATTAGGTAAATCAGAAATCAGTTCTAAAATAATATTGACGTTGGCAAAATTATAAATATTCAGAAAACATCGTTGATTTGATTTTATTATCAAAATTCTAAAAAACGACCGGTGTCCTTTAAAAATCATGAATTCAAATGACCGTAAAAATGAAACGCAATGAAACATTGACAGTGTCTGGCATAAGATGTCTGGCTTAATTAGCAAGAGCGTGGCATTGAATGCAGCGGTTGCAGGGTCAAGTCCTGCTCGATGATCCAGATTTTTCTTTGTGTTGTTAAACAAAGTCGAAGTCAAAATATATATTACATACCCGCAAAAACTCAACGAGGTGTATTTTTTAAAATAATTAATCAAAAATACAATGACATTTTGACATTAAAAATATTAACACTGTAGGTGTTAGCCTACATGGTGGGATATCATTGGCCGATGGCTAATAACCCGACGGGGGGTGGGGGTCTTTTGACCCAAACCGTACAATTTAACTTTACCACTGACATTGGTACAAGCCTCGAGGCCGCCATTAAAGAAAAAAAGAAGAAGAAGAAGTGTAGAAGTAGTAGTAGAAGAAGTGTTTGGAGCCAGGGACAGTCGATACAAGTCAGTCAAACAGCCCTATCTAAGTTATAGTCATTGATTTTATAATACGACGATATAGATTTGAATTTGGATCATTATGTTTAGTAATGTTTTGGGAATCGTCGTAGAATCTTACACAATCTCCCATGAACGACTTGTTGGTTTTAGCCAGTCTGTAAGTTGGAACTTTAAGCTTTCCCATATTTCTAATAGCTAATAATATGAGTCACTGCTCAAACCAGACTAATCGGTAGGGGAAGCTAATTCTCAAGATATCTCATTAAGTGAGAACTGGGTTAAATTACACACGCTTCCCGATTAATAATTAACAGGCGAAATAAGCATATTACCAAGTGTAATCGAGGCAGATTGAAAAATTGTCATCTCGCCTTCCGGGGGCAATGAACACTTTTTAAAAAGCTTTTTTAAGGTTCCGTAGTAAAAAGGAACCCTTATAGTTTCGCCATATCCGTCCCGCCGTCCGTCTGTCGACAGCCTAACTCATGGACTCTTAGTACCTAATTGAAAGCTGTAATTTGGCATGGATATACTCGTACATATAGACAAAGTGGTAAAGTTTTTTTTTTTTAATTAGATACCTCCCCTACGTGAAGTAGGGATGTAATTTTTTTCTTGTCTACCCCTAGGGGGGCATCCATAAATTACGTCACGTTCATAAGGGGGGTGACAGCCCGTGTTCAAGAGATGGGAAAAAGCGGGACAAAGGGGGAGGGGGGGTCTTCAGATCTTAAAAATCGTGTGACGTCATTTATGTATGATCCCTAGTGTGTGGTGTCGTTGTATAGCAATTTAATTAAAATGAATATTTGTGAACACAGATATTTGATTGAGGCATCTGTTCGTAAATTATTAAGGTTTAAAGTGCAAAATTTTGTTACAGTTAAGAGTCCCCCTTGCCAGACAAATGATTGTTTTTTAAAAACTAAACTTGAGTATTGACTCGTAACAGAACATCGAGTGTTTGCCGTTTTTGAACGGCTGCACGCTGCGCGTTTTTTTCCTATTAATTTCATTTGCTTTATAATTCGTTAGAATGCTTATTACAAGAGACACCTTTAAAGACTATTTTGGGGCCGTCCATTAATCACGTGTTTTTTTTGGCATTTATAATCCCCCCCCCCTCGCCCTTGGTGATATATGGTGAGGGTTAAGACTACCCCCTTCCCCCTATCTATATCACGTGTGTTTTTAGTACCAACAAAGAAACTCATTTTTTTTAATATTTATCAAGGTCAGTCACACTACAAGCCGCTTTCGATTTTGTACGCGTTTGAGGAAATATAAATACCAACACGTAACGCCGCTTTTCGGTTCAGTATCGCGCGTTTGGCTAAAAAATAAATACACTTGAAATATACTACACTCCCCCTCCCCCCTTGTGATATTTCGTGATTTTTTATGGACCCCTCCCCCCCCTTTCGAGCATCACGTGATTAATGGTCGGCTCCTTTTGGAGATATGCTATCGTTTACTGTTGCAAATGTAGGTTAAAATAAACAGCCCCTAAATTATCTAAGAGGGAAGAATTTCAAAGTTCAATCACTTAGTAAAGAATAAAAAAAATTAACCTAAAATTATTTTATCAGAATTTATTCTGCAGACGTCGATGTCGCCATCTTTGTTCATGGTGGATATATTGAACGGTGTAATAGAAGCCTTCGTATTCTGGTACAGTCAGCCCTCAGAATCAGCTAAACACTTAAGAACCTTGTCGTAGTAACGTATAAAATAAGAGTTGCCCGAATTTCACATACCACTGACAGCGACAAGGTACTAAAATGTTCAGCTACTTCTGACCGTACGACTTGCGTTTACGTTTCTATGTTTACAAGCCAGCCAAATACTAAAATAGTTTATCCTATCGTAACACTATCGTATGACTTTTAACCTAATGTTTATAATACATAAATTGTTCTGATGACATAAGTTAAAACGAATGAAGTTTTGACCTATATTTACGTTGCTTATTGAATGGTACAGTCAACTTCAGAAGTAGCTAAACACTTAAGAAGCTAGTCGTAGTAACGTCAGGGGGGGTTTCACTCCGCACTATAGGTAAGCTCGACCACTTTGCCTACAGAGTAGGCAAATCGTAGTAGGTTGTCGTAATTGAAAATGAATGCACCGCTATCCTAACGTTTCGCCGTAGTTACGGGGAGAAGGCGGCCGCGGGCGGCGCGTAGCTTTTGCCTTGAGCCGTCTGGCGATTGTGTATGAAGTAATACGAACTTTTTGCGGGTGTAAATAAAGTTGGAATTCGTTTCATTGCGGTCGAGAAAGATAAGTTTCTGTACGTTAGTACTATTATTTCTTCTGTAGTAACGTATGAAATGAGAGTTGCTCGGAATTGTGACCCTACTGACAGCGAAAAGATATTAATTCAACTTCTGAGGCTGACCGTAGGAACATAATTAAGCGACATAGTTTAATTTGTTTGTCATTTAATTTATAACTCTCTCTATTGGCGGCGATTTAGGACAATTCAGAATATGATTTTATTGTTGTGTTTTTTTTTAATCTCTATAATTTCTAGAAATAAATGATTTGTTTTTTTGTTTTGTAAGGTAAGGACAACACAAAGAAAAATCTAGGGCAATTGCAGGAGTCGAATCTGCAACCTCAGCATTCCGTGCCGTGCGTTTGCCAGTTTCGCACGGCATGAAATGTCAAGGTGCAATGTAATCAATAATATAATGACCGTAAAAAAGAAGCACATTAAAAAATTATGACCTACGATACACTCGGAGTTTTAATTTTATGTATAAGAACATAAATCCGTACATCGAAACTAATTTTAAAGGTCGATTATCGACATTGCCATTGTCGATAGCTCAGCATCACTAATGGACTCACTTCAAATAGCCCGACTATCGATAATATCTATACTCTCTGAGTCGTTAGTGTAAGTTTTCTGTCAAAAAAACGTCTCAAACGCGTGAGCGCTAACTTCTAAATTGTATGGAAACATTTTGTTGCAAATACGTGCCGCTAGAGGTGCATGTCTTTGCATAATTAATAGATTCAGGCGTTACTTTGCGGAGGTCCATATCAACAAACTGGAACAAATTATTTTGCTACTCCGCGAAACCAGTGCCGGGCTCGTGCAAAATAGCTGCTTCTGTGCGACACATTTTGCATGAACATATATGTGTCGCACAGACGCAGCTATTTTGCACGAGCCCGGTAATTTGTTCCAGTTTGTTGCTTGTCTTTGCTTCCATTGTAATTAAGAAGTTAACTCAAACGCGTTCGTTGCGTTTATTGTAACAAAAACTTACACAAGACGCTGTAGTCCTTTTAATATCCTGATTTTTAAGGTCAACTATCGATAACTCCGTATCACTAGCACGCACTTCACACCAGTACAGGGGCTAAAATGGCGCCCAGGGCTCGCATCCAAACTGCGCCCCTTTCCCTTTGTAAATTATTTTAAAAACAGATACCTACACATTTTTTTACTAATTTTGTAATGGTAATGTATGTAAAACAAACAAAATACCACAAATATATCCGTCTGGAATAAATGTATCTACAATAAGGATTAAAATCCTCAAAAGACTTTTATTTGGAATTTGAATTGTTTTTTTTTAAATAGGTAGTTAGTAAATTTAGTTTTTTGCGCCCCCCCCCCCCCCCCCTTATTTGGCGCCCAGGGCACATGCCCTACCTGCCCCACCCTAGTTACGCCCCTGCACTAGTATGACCAGCGCGATGCACCGCGACTTCTTTTCTCACTCAGAAAATTCACTGAACGTACCATAAAATAAACACTCATGTCAGTCGCATAGGTAACGAAACGAGCAATGAGACGGCGCCATAGTAAACATATAGGCAGTAAAGAATCTACGTACAAACGCTCGAAACCGGCGCACTCACACAGACGCACGCTCAACACGGCCGCTAAGGGGTTTTCGCGGTGCTGTCAGTCCCGGCTGCCGCGTCGAGACTAGAGGAGGCGCTTTGCGTTTACCGTTATTGCATGCCGAGACAGCGCGCGAAAATTTAAGAGGACAACCCTAACGCTCCACCGGAGCGTGTATCTATCTCAACGAATACTAGTTTCGGTACTGCTGTATTTATATACTGTGACGACACTTACACACACAGATACACAGCGCCAAACAATCTTAAAATTCGAACCAAACTCTCCGGTACACACGCGACATGCAGCAGGGTGCGTGAACTCAACTGTCATTGCGATATAGGTCACTGCAACCGAAGTTGTCAGTGGCGACTAATTGAACGTTTATTTTACCAACAACATAAATAACGACTCTACCAGTGAACAAAGTTAGATGTACTAGATGACAATGTCTTAAATTTCTGACTTAATCACACTACATATAAAACACAAACTCTTTTAGCATTTTTTTGTAGATCCAACTTTGATAATTGAAACAGTCGATAAGTAACTAAAATATATTTTATGTTATGAAAGGTAAACTTTGTTTTTTCGTTTGTTTGTATGTAGGGGGTAATCTCTGGAACTACTGAACCGATTGCGAAAATTCTTTCACTAATAGAAAGCTACACAATCCCTGATGAACATAAGGTACTTATCCTACGCAAACAAAGTCGCAGGCGTCCGCTAGTTAATATAATAAAGAGGTATACTTTGTTTTTTCGTTCGTTTGTATGCAGTGCGTAATATCTCTGAAACTTCTGAACCGATTCCAGAAATTCTTTCACTACTAAATAGCTACACAATCCCTAACGAAGATAGGCTACTAATTTAACGTGAACGAAGTCGCGGACGTCCGCTAGTGTAATATTTGTAATAGATGCTCACGATATTTAGAAAAAGAAACAAAGTTATCACAGAAAAGAAAATAGAAAAGTTAAAAATCTAATTATAATTAAAATGAAATAGGACACCCAAGCCGCTGTTTCTGGGTAGGGTGCCCAAAAGGCTGGCGGCGTTTCCCTCTGAATGGCAATGCCCAATACGTTGGGCGAGGGACGCCCCAGCCCTTGGGTCACCAGAAGTGTCGATTATTTTTTTCTTTATTTTTTTGAGTTGAAAGTCAGAAGCGTCACATACCTTAGTAGTAGCTCCCTCAGAGTGGCCTCGTCTTCCTCCGTCGGCGCATATCTGGTCAGCTTGGTGTCGGCCTCCTGGGCCACATGATCAGGTACCACTGCGTTAAAAAAAGAACCTTTTTTAACCACTTTTTAGGGTTCCATACCTCAAAAGGAAAAAACGGAACCCTTATAGGATTATTTTGTTATCCGTCTGTCTGTCTGTCAAGACCCTTTTCCTCAGGAACGCATGGAGTTATCGAGTTGAAATTAATACCAAATACTCAAATCTGTTGTCCCTTGAAGCCGTGAAAAAATCAAATTTCTAAGTCAACGCAATGAAAAGATACGCCGTCTATGTCGCATGTTTCACACATTCGCGAGGCACTTGAAAACCTATGGGTTACTTTCCGTTGACCTAGAACTATGAAATTTGGCAAGAAGCAAGGTCTCATAGCACAAATAAACTAATAAATCCGGAAACCGTAAATTTGTAGTTACAACCCACCAAAAACAAAAAAATTCTCGTAAAAAGCAAAAATGTCGCTATCCGATACTAGATGTCACTCATAGACGTGGACTTCATAACAAATAAATTAAGTTTCACGCCATCTGCCGGGACATGTAGGAAATCAACTTGCTTTTTTTGGATTTTTCCTTTTTGTTATTTATTTATTCATTTTTTTAATGTAAAAAAACTTAACATTTAAATGTAGAAAAGGCAGGCTTAATGTCTTAAGGGATTCAATTTATGTTCTGACACAGATAAAAGTACTTGCTTCTGGTACTTCTGGTAAGTTGGTACGAGGCCCTCGGTGCGCGAGTCAGACTCGCACTTGTTTTTTGGACTAGGGAGAAAAACGACCATACGAGTCACTTTACGAAAAATTGTCACCGCCGCTTCGTAGGTCCCTTCCCCTCATGGGCCTCCAGATTTCAACCACCGTAAGAAAAGCAGTAGCCATCTACTACTTCACCCCGGTATTTTGTGAGAGTGTACCACCTCGGTCGAGCCGGCTCATTTGTACTGCAGTATGGCTCTACTACCACCACTATTTATAATAATAATGATTTATTACTAGTGACTTGCCCTGGCTCCGCATGGATATAATCGAGATGTATAGTGGACCAAGAAATTCCTTAAACACTTTTGGCCCTATTACCTTTGTAAACGTAAAGGGGTAAGGTTCAAAAGTGGTCAAGCAATTTCTTGGTCGACTATACATAAAAAGTCATACTAGATGACAGCAGAAAAACGGCCCGACATGAGAATACAGGTTGACGCCAATGTTACAAATGCTCATTATTAGTTTACCATTTATAGTCATTGGATTTACCACTTTACGTCTAACTGCATAGAATAATAATTTATTAGGTCTCGTTGCAAATAGGTTTTTTTCAAAATAATTGTATTGACAGCAGCGCCGTCGGTCCGACAGACTGACAGCGCGAGCGATTGTCGATATGTTGGAATTTTGTTCGACTTTTGATGCAGCCATATTTTAAACGCTGACTAGAAGTCCATTACTTATAGGTCAGTGTTCATGACCTAAAAAAACGTTTTCTAGAAAGAATGAACTGACGCAGGTTGGCACAAACTTATTACTGTTATTATTATTAGCATAAACCTATTCGAAGTACCGTAAATAAGTAGGAATGCAAACCCAGTTATTTTGTCTAAGAAATAACCGGTTTTAACCGGTTTTTCATACAAAGTAAAACCGGTTTTGCATAATCTATTAACATGTATAACAAATATATCTTAACCGTTCTAGCAAAGGAAATTATGTGGGTTTATAATTGCTGCATATCCGATTCTAGGAAATCGCGTTCAGTTTAAACGCCAAGTTACGTAATATCTGCTGTTAGTGAGGTCAAGTTAGTTTGTTGCGACCTAATTCGAAATTTTAAACAAAAACTCATTTTAACCATAAAAACTAACTTGCTCATATAAGTTTACCAATATCTTTTAACTGACGTAGGATTGTCCCTGTAGGCTGGGGCGCCGGTCAGGCGTCACAGTGGAGCATGCCCCAGCAGGGCTATCCTCGGTTTAAGCGAGATGCATCTCGCACGAAAACAACTGTCAAATCCCTTGGAAATCTGTCACTTTTTGACGGATCTCGCACGTGAGATGCATCTCGCATGAACCGAGAATTATGTTTCTGGTCCCGCGACGCCTGTTAGTAAGCCGGTTTGAGGGAGACGCCGTGGTGGGTTTTAGTTAGGGTATGCCCCCCTCTCTGGGAAAGAGTCCCACGTATTCCCGCTCCAGGCAGGGGGAAGACATACAGCTTTCCCACCACGTCAAAAAAAGGATTGTTCCTATCAATCGGCGCCAAAAGTCTACGCAATGCATGTTTTAAGTAATACAGGTTTGGGCGTTTAAAAATACAGGGTGTTCTTAAAGTCAAGGTCAAGCCGGGAATGCGCAATGTGATAGGCTGAGTTAAAAGAAAAAAAAAGTAGAATTAATTTACTATTAAAATCATAGGAATTTCAAAGATAACAAAATTGACACCCGTAATAATCTTTCACTACAAATCTTTATTTTTTATACATATTTTTTATTGTGACGTCGCCCTGAATAGCCTTTCAGTAAATTAAAGACTAAAATTAAGACAACTGTTCTTTTAAAATATATCACTTGTTTTCCCAGCTTTGTACTGAAAAAAATGAAATTAAGAAGTACGTGACTTTAATTTTTTTTTAGATAATTGGTAGCATTTCCGGCTTGACCTTGATTTGTGGGACATAATGACCCAGCGTAATTATTACCTCATTTCATACCATAATGACTTTCTTCGTCACTATTATGGTATGTAATTGTGACATTTACAGTGAAAGATGGCACAAAAGCTCAGTCCATTGTGTAAAAATGTTAAAAAATCAATACTACACATACTCACTTGTAGTGACCTAAATTTATAAATAAATAATTCCGTTTTTTTAACATTTCACTGTAGAGTTTAATTTTCCTGATATTTTAAATAAAACTATTAAAACGGTTTACAAATTGTAATGAATCTAATTTCCGACGTTTCAAGCTCTTTTCTGGTCTCATGTTTATAGCCGACTGACAAAACCCCATGATATTAATGCATGAATGTACAGCCTCATACTAAATGACAGCAGAAAAATGGTCCAACATGAGAATACAGGTTGACGCCAATGTTACAAATGCAAATTATTAGTTTACCATTTATGGTCATTGTAGTTACAACTTTACGTCTAACTGCATAAAATAATTATTTCGTTGTAATTAGGTTTTTGTTGACAGCAGCGCCGTCGGTCCGATTGTCGATTTGTTGTAATTTTGTTCCACTTTTGATGTGGCCATATTTTAAACGCTGACTAGAAATCCATTACTTATAGGTCAGTGACAAAACCCGATAAAACCAAGCGATATAAACCGTAATAATTGTTTCTTTTCACTGTTTACGAATCGCGGAAGCATAAGAAACTATTTCTAGTTATTTTTGTTTATTAAATAAGATATTTGTTTGCTAATTGGGTATTAGCTGAATAAAGATAACTTATTTTGTATAAAGTAAAGGATTTTCCTGTTGTTTCGGTCCTTCATAACGTGGGCAGATGAAAAGGTTAAACAGAAAATAATAAGCTTCCTCATTTATATTCGGGAAGGATCTTTTTAATCTTCCAATAAGCTATTTATACAAATAAGTAGGCCTTATAAGGACTTGTGATTATTTTGCTTCATTTATTTAGATTCAAAACATCGTGGCATTCGTGGCGTTTGCGTTTATCTTATAGGGAATGTGCAGAGGGGTAATGGAATGACACTCACTCTGTATTTACACTCTACATTTGCACCTCAATGTACAATAATAATAACATACAGACGGAACGATCTTAAACACAGGCTGAAAGCAGCAATGCAAGAGAGCGAGCGCATGCGCGATTCCTGTCTGCTTCCGATTGCCGTCGAAGCAAACCGGAAGCCAACAGATCAAATAACCTAATAACTATACAAATAATACAGAAATAAGCTGTCGCCACAACTTCAGTCTGAACTGCAGGTCGGGGAACTCTTTGACCACGAAACGAACCATGATTAATTTGGCAGGTTTTTTTTTTAAATAGGAAGGCAAACAAGCAAGTGGGTCACTTGATGATAAGTGATCACCACTGTCTATAGACACCTGCAACTCTAATTAGATGGAATAACTCTAGTGCCAGTAATGACACCGGCGGTCTTGCTCTCCACACCGGAACACAACAGTGCAAGCACTGCTGCTTAGCGGCAAGATGAACAAGCAAGATGGTGGTAGCTATCCGGACGGACCTTGCACAAGGTCCTACTACCCGCACAGGTCAGATTCATTCATATACTCCACATTAGATATTTGTAATAAATTCTGTACCTACTGTAATTTTCTCTTCAGTTAAAATTCTCTGTCAACATGTAAATATCTTATACAAGCGGACGCGCGCGACTTCGTTTACGTAAAATTAGTAGCCTATGTCCGTCAGGAATAGTGTTGCTTTCTATATCTGTGAAATAATTTTTGAAATCGGTTCAGTAGTTCCAAAGATTACCCCCTACATACAAACAAACTAACAAACAAAAAACAAATAAAGTTTACCCCTTTATTATATTAGTGTAGTATTATATATTCAGATTGAATTCCAGCCAAATCTATGTCAGAAAAAAACAAATTGTCAATTGTTTATGCTTAGACGGCTAGACGGTGAACAAAATCAGAGTGACATGTACATTTTTCGAACAGTATTTATTTTAAGCTAGCGGAGTTTCAAACAGAGTTTCGAAAAGCTACAATGTCCCACGTGTCCTTTTCAGTAATGGCGCAGTTTCAGGCCACGTGGCAATGAAAGGGCATTGTTTATGTAAAGAAGTCTTACGTTTTTCAGCTTATAAATAAAACGTTTGCACAATCATTCATTAAGTACAAATGCTTATAGGGCGACATTACTGAAAGGAACACGTGGCTCATTGTTGCTTTTCAAAACTCTGTTACTAAAGCTTTGTTATGTACAACGTGACAAAAATAATGTTTTTCTCCGAACTTTGTCCAGCCAGTCTCCCTGTTACGGAACTGTACTTCGAGGAGCTAGAAAAGTATCAGCCCACCACTGCACTGGGGCCGAGGCACGGATTCAAAGAGAGACATACAGTGATACTTCTTATTGTTTTTAGGGTTCCGTACTTCAAAAGGAAAAACGGAACCCTTATAGGATCACTTTGTTGTCCGTCTGTCTGTCTGTCTGTCAAAACCATTTTTTCTCAAGAACGCGTGGAGGTGTTGAGTTGAACTTAATATCAAATACTCAAGTCTGCAGTCCCTCAGAGCCGTGAAAAAATCAGACTTCTATGTCAACGCAATCAAAAGATACGGCCGTTTATGCCGCATGTTTCATACATTCACAAGACACTCAAAACCTATTGGGTACTTCCCGTTGACCTAGAACTATGAAATTTGGCAAGAAGCAGGGTCTCACAGCACAAATAAAACAATAAATCTGAAAACCGTAAATATGTAGTTAATTAACATAAAACAAATTTTTTAGGTTTCTCAAAGCAAAATGCGATACTAGATGTTCTTGATGACGGAACCTTCGGTGCGCGAGTCCGACTCGCACTTGTTTTTTTTTTTTTTGTTAGAAATAAAACTTATGTACTTCTACCAACAGCAACTAACTCAGCCGGCCATTAAAGAGGGAACTGAGGGAATTGTCTAAGCTCGAAAGGGACAAAATAGAATAGAACCATTTATTTCATAGATAAAATATCGATGATTATTATAATGCATGGATGTACAGTGTCATACTAAATGACAGCAGAAAAACGGCCCGACATGAGAATACAGGTTGACGCCAATGTCACAAATGCAAATTATTAGTTCACCATTTATATATAGTCATTGGATTTACAATTTTACGTCTAACTGCATAAAATAATAATTTATTAAATTTCGTTGCAAATAGGTTTTTTTTTACAAAATAATAGTATAGACAGCAGTGCCGTCGGTCCGACAGACTGACAGCGTGAGCGATTGTCGATTTATTGTACTCTTTGTTTGACTTTTGAGGCCATTTTTAAACGCTGACTAGAAGTGCATTATTTATAGGTCAGTGCAAAATATAGATAGATATATTTATCAACTTCAAAGTGCATACTTTGTGCTTCCCTTTTGGAAAATGACACTTTCTAGGAGTTCCGTTTTCAATCGTGACTTATATATGTCTTTGATTGTACCAACTATTATTTATTCTGTGCCTAGGACTAGCGTGAAATCGCCTTCGGGCACCCGGAACTAACGCGCGCGGTGCCTCTCGGGGCTCTCGGCGCCCACTGGCACTATTAGCGCCTAGCGCCCCCTCCCGCCCTCCCGGGAGATATCTAGGGCAGCTACTGTTAATACCGAGCCAAACTAAATTAAGCTTTTTTAATGACCTATTAAGAACAAATTAAATCTTATTTAGTTATACGAGATTTTCCTGCCTGTTAAAGGCTTTAAAGATTTGCTTAGCTGGTTTAAATGAAAATAAAAATGAAAAAAATATTTTGCAAGAAGGCCATATAGGCTCTTTTACATGTCTGAATCTACTAGCGCTTCGGAAAATGGAAGAATCTGCTGAGAAGAAACGCCGCAAGAAACTCAGCAGTTTATCTTTTTTTTTTTCTCTTTTGAAAACAAGATTACAGAGCAATGTACAGTCAAGGAACTTAATTCCCTACCCATTTCGTTGAAATGTCGTCTGACATTCGCAATGCATTAAGGTCGATATGTCAAACTAACGTCTTGCTCTATAGCTCTTATGGTGACAGTTTGCTATATGCTATTGAACCTTAGGTGGGTTGGAAATTTAATTCCTTGACTGTACACAATCATAACAACAGTAAGAACTGCACATAAAGTGTAAAAAAAAGATAACAATAAATATTACAGCAAGCTTTAAGCATATTGGACGAACTGGCACTAGTTAAGATTGACCAGGAGATGTATAGGGCCCCCAGGTCAAAGAATGGATATGGATTATTTTGTGTCTAAAATGCAAATACATAAGGTATATATTCCACATTTGATATTAACTTTAGTGGATAAAATTAAGAGTTGTACAGGTAATGCAACGAGCGTTGACCTCACGCACACTGCAGCATGTTACGTGTGTACCGGAGAGTTTCGTTCGTAATTTTCATTTTTTTTGTGTTCTGTAGTGGTGTGTGTAACCACTAATCGTTTACGTCAAGGACTTGCGTTATCCACACGCGTAGTGATTTTGCAAACGGTTTATGTGGCGTTCCTATGTTTAATTATTATAAAATTTATTAATTTATAGTAGTTTTTTGGTGGCCTGAATGTCTCAAATCGTAGTCCTTGCGAGAGGTACGGGCGACTACGATTGTTTAGCAATTAAAATGAATAAATGCATCATAAGGGTTATAATGAAGATCGAAAGGTCCATCGGCCCGTGCGACGACTCCGGTCGGCAGTTCAAAGCACTGCCAAAAGTCACCTAGAACGGTGTACCCTTTGATCGTAATTTACTTTACTTATAATTATATGAATATGAGTATGATCTATACGACTAGCTCGAGTAGTCGCCACACGCTTAGTCACTCGTTCTGTTTGGCTCAGTAAGCAAAATAGAGAAAGACAGACCGATAGTTAAAATAGTATTATATAAATTATAGACATTAAAGTGTACTTAACCCGTCCTGGCGTCGCGATAATACGGTATTCTGATGATTTTTTTATTTCCAAAATTGATAGAATTAATTAAAGAAAAAAGCTGTGTTTTTAGTTTTCTTCTACGATAATTATTTTTCAAAATATTACGAGTAATAAAATGACAACGGGCGTGCGTCGCAAAAACGCTCTATCGCGCTGCATACAACGCGCGGGTAGCTGGTCAAGAATAATATTCAATAATCCACCTTTTTTTTAAGGACGTGCGCTGATAACCTCAGACGGCTTTGTCAGCTTACCGCGGAGGGGCGAGCAACCAGAAGGGCGCTCAGCAAGGGAGCATTACTTGGGCCAAAATTCTTTTTGATGCCTATAAAAACGTCCATTGTATATTTTAACGCATATTTTTTACTTATTCTGATATTCTTAAAAGAATACTTTATCTTTAACTTCAGAATGGCCTACACATACCCGAATGATGACTGTTATAGAAATATTTGGGGTCAGAATACGAAAAAAACTATTTTGGTAACGCAGTGGACACTATTATTGAGGAATCATAGGGACTGGTAACGCAGTGGTAATGTGGGTATCAAATGAGACTTTTCAGTAATAAAAAACCCAGGATGGTGGGAAAATTCATAATAAAAATTGAGGCCCGGTTGAGAACTAACGTAATATTACTAGGAAAATATTTCGAGACATCTACAATTTTGTAAAAGTGTTTATACATTTTCATATTTATTTTAGGCACTAAAAAGAATTTTGGCCCACTTAGCATGCCAGAGAGTGCTCCTATTGAGCCGACCTCGGACTTTGGACGCTAAGGAAGAAATTCTAGCAAATTATTTTTATGCTACGGTCGGTTCGGAAAGACTAACGTTAAGACTGACTGAGAAGAACCGCCAAGAAACTCAGTCAGTTTGTTGACGAATGGGAGAGACAATCCACCCTGTCTTGTATATAGAAATGGGCATTAAACTTTAAGCCACGCACACTGAGGCATATCACGTGTGTACAGGAATTTCGTTCCAATTTTGAAATTATTATTTTGTTTTGTATGGACTGTGCAGTTGTGTGCGTTATCATTCGCCACAGCTTGCGTTGTGATACCAATGTATATGTATACATAAACGACGCTGATTTTATATGCATTGAAGCACAAACATAACTGACACGCCTCTCTGGCCAATACAGATTGTGCTCTAGCACATCATTAATTGCTACGCAGTGCTATGTGCTACGCTCGTAAAATCCTCTACGAACAGTGCACCTAGCACGAATCTTCTCGATGCGCGTTAACTCGCTACGTAACTCAGTGCGTCTCGTTCTAACTAGTCCAGTAGAAGCGAGACGCACTGAGTTACGTAGCGAGTTAACGCGTATCGAGAAGATTCGTGCTAGATGCACTGAACTCGCCTAGAGAGTCCGTAGCACTGAACGTGCTAGGGTACAACTTGCACTGGGAATGTACTATTTTCTAACTAGAAATACTATCAAATTGGGTGGCTTTGAAATGCGGGGGTGACTTTAAAAAATAACTTCAAGGTCACTTTCATCCTAGCAGGATATTTGATTTAAATACACCAATTTGGACATTGTTTATTATCTAAAAAAATATATAATTAATCGTAATTGAAGTTCGCTATCTCAAATGCAAATAAAAACGTTCTTACTTCTTGTATATATAGCTACATAAATCCGTAGCATGGTTCGTAGCTAGACGTACTACGCACGAACGTGCGACGTAGCTATGCTACAGTCGTAGCGATGCTACGATCGTAGCGTCTAAAGCAGAAATGAGCTACAATGCCGTCAGTGGGCCAATATTTATATTGACATCAAAAATCCAGTCCTAAACAACCATAGATTTGTGGTTTGGTTTTTGTTTCTTTCGCGGGTTAATTTTTTGAACAAAAATATACTAAGTTAAGATAAACCATCGGTGTGCGAGTCCGACTCATACTTGATAAGCTTTTTGTGAAATTTGCAGTTAGTAAAAAACTTAGCTTCAAAATTTTTACTTACGGCGCTTGTATTCGATGCTCGAATGAGTATCGGTATGGAATTGTTCACTGTGATTGCTGTACTGAAGCCGATCTGTTGTAGGTTATAGCTGAGGAATTTCACAAAAGTGATCAAATTTTATAATACTGAATTTCGAAATAAAAATAACAGGTTCATTGAGTGCATGAAACTATGTAAATGACCATATATTCTAATGTATGGAAATGCTAGTTTTGTTACCGAAACTCAGGACTTTATGGTACTTAACAAACTGGAACAAATTACCTTGCTACTCCGCGAAACCACTCTACTCTGCGTTTTGGTTTCGCGGAGTAGCAAGGTAATTTGTTCCAGTTCGTTAATATGGACCGGCAAAGTAACGCCTGAATCTATTAACCTTCCATTCCAAACTGATATTTATTTGGGAACACACTGGAATATTTGATGCAACTACATAGTTTCGTGGACCCAACGAACCTGTAACTTTATTTTTTAATTCAGTGAAAACAAAATTAGCTCATTTTTTTGAAATTCCTCACCTACTACGAAGCCACGACCTTACATTCTAATGAAAAATGATGTGCAAGTTTTTTTTTAATTACAAAAACCTCTCGTCCGGTTCGCTGTCACCCGCTCGCGTCAACGACCGACTGACAACTGATCGGAGATTAGAACGTTTGACGTTGACGCGCGCAGTGGGTAGAGCGACGCGTGCTGCCATTGGTTACGAAACTCGCACACGTTCAGATACCATACCACTGTATGGTATTAGAACGTGTGTCACGTCACGTTGCCACGTTTCAATTGGTCGTCCGGATCGCACCAAACCCTCCCGCGTCAACGGAACACTGGCAACGGATCGGAGATTTGTACACTTGACGTAGATGGGTGCAGTGGGTAGAGCGACGCGGCCGCCATTGGTTTCGAAACTCGCACACGTTCTGATACAATACAGTAGGTCACGTTGCCATGTTTTAAATGGTTTCACCTCAAAGTAGTATGACTGAATCACGGAAGGAGTCTTCCACACTCAGATTGGAGAAATCTCGCACGCACAAAAACTGACAGCGATACTTGGACGACCAAACCCTGTTTAGTACAAATGTGCATACAAACGAAGAAAAATACTTTTGGTTGAGACATATTACACCATAAATGAGCATTTAGGTTACTTACGGCGCTGTATTTGATGCTCGAATCAGTATGGAATTATTCACTGTGGTTGCTATACTGAAGAGGATCTGTTGTGGTTATACCTGAGGAATTTCACAAAAGTGATCAAATTTTATTATCCTGAATTAAGAAAAAGATTAACAGGTGCATAGAGTGCAAGAAACTATGTAAAAACCAAATCCTAATGTGTCCTTAAAATGTTTTTTGAAAATGTTAGTTTTGTTACCGAAACTGGCCATATAGTGGTAACAAACTGGTAGTTTTTTGAGACAAAATTAGGATTTTTGAATATATTACACAGTTTCATAGACCCAACGAACCTGTTAATAATTTTTTTTAGTTCAGTGAAAACAAAATCAGCTCATTTTTTTGAAATTCCTCACCTACTACGAAGTCACGACCTTTTTCTAATTAAAAATAATCTTCAAGTTTTTAAATTACAAAAATCGTTCGTTCTGAACGCACCAGTCACATGCTCGGGCCAACGGCCCACTGACAACTGGACTGGCCGTCGATCTCTAGAACGCTTGACGTTGGTGCCCGTAGTGGGGATAGCGACGCGGGCTGCCATTGGTTACGAAACTTGCACGCGTTCAGATACCCTACAATGCGTCACTTGCGCTCGTTTTGAATGTTTCTACTTGCTTTTCACGCCTGTACACAACAGTGCACAACTGCTTAGCGGATCGGTTAGCAAGTAAGATGGTGGAACGGTATAATTATTAAATCACACTATTATTATAAAGCTGAAAGTTTGCGAGCGACCTAAATTTTTGTTACTTACTTTTTACACTTGCTGAAGCTGCTGCTCAAATGCTTAAGGGGCAAGAGTGACATACCTTTATACCCTATGGCAATGGCTCCAGGGGCAAGAGTGACATACTTTTATACCCTATTGCAATGGCTTAAGGGACACGAGTGACGCACTTTTGCACCCAATTGCAATGGCTTCAGGGGCAAGAGTGACATACTTTTATACCCTATTGTAATGGCTTAAAGGGCAAGAGTGACACACTTTTGCGCCCTATTGCAATGGCTTCAGTGGCAAGAGTAACACACTTTTGCATCCTATTGTAATGTCTTAAGGCGTAAGAGTAACACACTCAGCCATAACTTATTAATGTACAACAAAGTCAGTTATTTTCTATTATCAGTCGCTCGTGTAAAAAATTACGAAGTTTTATTAATTTATAATTTCAAGCTTTAGACATTTTAGTTTTGGTAGTTTTATCAAACATAATATGTGTAGAATAGTCGTGCAGCTACGTCACTAAAGGGTTCTTTCAAATGGCAGCTTAACCAGTTTTGGGGTATTGACTAGCTCACTTAATAACCTGTTAAAAGATAGTGCATAGGTTTCTGACAGATCTATCAAGGTACTCACCTGAAATTTGATCGATGGGCGAATAAAGTGGGGGCTCTTCCCCCCCTGCCTGCTGGTGTTCGAGCAGACGATGACACGACTGTCTCATGAGCGCTCCCCACACTGGACAAACAGAACTCGACGTTAGAGCGCCAGAAACTATTACAGCTTAGTGTAGAGTAAAAGACACTTTAGAGCGCGAGAAGTTAGAGTGAGGTAAACACCGCGATGCGTTTCAAATTTACGACAAGAATTAGAATTTAGAGTAACAGAAAACGTTAAGAGTAAAAGAAATAAGTTGGACTTTTTTCATGACCTGTGGCCCGTTTCACTATAATGCCAGGCATTATTGGCCAATGATATAAGTTTGGTTTAGACTTGTAAAATTGTAACTTGTAGCCTCGTGAAACGGGCCACAGAATGTTGCAAATCGTACTCGTCGCGACAAGTATAGGCGGCTACAATTGCTTGGCAATTAAAATAAATAAATACATCATAAGGGTTATAATGAAGATCGGAGGGTCCATCGGCCCATGCGACATCTCTGGTCGATAACTGAACTACCACCATCGACGACCACCGCCACCACTATGTTGACGACCGGGCTTAGAAATAACACTTATATCCACTAATTAATAATATATTGTAAGAAACTTGCAAGGAGCGGAGAAAAAGATAGTACAGTCAGCGTCAAATATACCAGAGCGGGCAAGGTGTCATAATATCTGAACTCGACTCTATTGTCAAATACGCTTGGGCGTGTACAGATATTTTTGACCACCTTGCTCGCTCTGGAATATTTGACGCTGACTGTGCCAAAGAAAAGACGACTGACAGAAAAACCATTTAAAAAACTGTGACATTTCTCGCTATAAATCCCCAATTTCATAAACGCGACTGGCGACAGGTGACAGTGACAGTTCGCCGAATATTACTTCGTCGAAAAGCAACGCTACAGATTTACAGACTTAACATCATAGTGGGCAAGCAATGTATACCAAATTGTCACTGTCACCTGTCGTGTTTATGAAATTGGTCCCAAAAGTCATTCAGACCGATGCAAAACTACCAGAAACAACGCAAATAGCTAATATAACGTTGAAATACCAGAGATAAATGTTTTCTTTTAATGTTTTTTTTTTCTAAACTTGTGATAACGCCGCCAAAATTTATTCTAAATATGAAAATTGCTCACCTTTATTCTATTTATTGTCATTTCACTATGGCCGTTGGCTGTCTAGTATGGACAACATCTTGTCTGCAACAAACGTTTAAAAATAAGTAAGGACAAAACAATTCTATGTATATGCACTACTAATGACTACTAGTAACAAATCATTATAAAAAAAGGTATATTTAAAATCCATGACAAATTAAAATAAAATGTTGTACGGCCGACCTAGTTTTAATCAATTATTATAACATAAAATAATAAACATAATGGAATTCGCATTAAATGCAGTTAGGTCGTTCTCGAGACTATTTGTTTTAATGACAGACACCTGAAACTATTGGGGGTAAGTCGTATAAGTAGAAAACATAAGACAAGTACATGAATAGTAGTATGTTTGTGTAAACTTTATAAAAACAATTGAATGACTACTTATGGAAATTCATCTTTCTTAATTTTTTACGGTATTTTTTTTAAATATATTATTATGATTTTAACAAAAATCGGAAAGCATGTCCAGCCATGTTTATTAGTATATAACATGTCTATCTACCCCATGGATAAAGAATGAACCCCCGTGTAACATTACTTCTCAGGAATGCTATGGCACAGTTGTTTTTTTCAATTGGAGGCAAAAAATGAATATTTTGTAACAAATTTATGCTGTTAAGTATTAATTTTTGTTCGCGGCTAGACACACAAAAAAGGAAATTTGAGTTCGGAAAAGAAAATAAACTTATTTGAAGTGTCCACTCCTACGGAACTTATTAAAATATAAAATGTTATTGATCATCCTCGTGTTTCTTTTTTAAATATAAATTTTAGCTTAAAACGTAATTAATAAAATGGAAAAAATTCGCTTGGCAGCCATTTAGAATTATTAAATAAATAATAGTTTCGCAGAAAGTTATTTTTATGAAAATAACTTTCTCAGAAAAATACAGCCCGTGCTGTCAATGTCGAAATTAAGTACGGGGTCCTACTATAGTAGCACGCTAGCGTTTATCGCGCACATAAACGCTTTGGTCTCTCTCGCACACGCATACTGGTTAGAACGGGGTAAATGCTTTATGTCATCGATAAAAGCTAACGTGCTAGGCCCCCTAGAACAGTCTGTAAGTATAAAAGACGCATTACAGCTTTACGCTGGATTCACAATGCGACGTTGCGAGCAATAAAAACGCTAAAATACAGCATTAGAATTTTTATCGCTCATACCTGATAGTCTGATTGTGAACCCACCTTAAGGGCACGTTTTGACAATATGATTTTTTCCCCTCCATTCATCCGTTCTCCTAATAAAATTTACAAAAGCATTATGCAAAAAAGGACCAAAAAATCAAGTTGAAAACTTAAAAAATATATTTTAAAACGGCGCACAATATTTCAAACGCAAACTCTTGTACGCAAAACCAGTTAACTGAAAACACAGTGAACGATCTAGTTGTTAGCAAATGAAAGTAAAATAAGTGTCGCAAAAATACGAGGCATACGAATTTCTATAAAGAAACCGTTTCAAACTAATTTTTTTTTATGAAATAGGAAGGCCAACAAGCAAGAGGGTCCTGATGGTAAGTAATCACCACCGCCTATAGACACCCGTAACACCAAGTAGATTGCAGATGCTTTGCCAACCTAGAGGGCTAAGATGGAATACCTTTTGTGCCAGTAATTACACTGGCTGTCTTGCTCTCCACGCCGGAACACAACAGTGCAAGCACTGCTGCTTAGCGACAGCATTAGCGAGCAAGATGGTGGTAGCGATCCGGACGGACCTTGCACAAGGTCCTACCACCCGATCTAAAAGGGTTCCTTGTTCCTTCAGAACCCTAAAATGATTGGGAACCGCTGGCATAAAGTGAATATCAATGAAGCTCGTAGCTCGTAGCAGCGCTACGCCGTAGCCGCGTAGCTCATTTCCATAGTTAACGAGGTATGCTACACTAACAGGATTATTGAGTTAATTCATTAATTGCTTCACATTACACACGTGGGTTCACTTGAATGATCATTTAATCCATTAAATCATGATTCTGGATGGAAACATCAGTGCCCCAAGCACTAATCTTAACGACGAGTCAACTCGCTAGGTAACTTGGTGAGTCTCGCTCATGCCACAGTATAGTACATACGAGTATAAGCAGTAAGTAATCTACGTACAAACGCTCCAAACCGGCGCACTCACACAGACGCACGCTCAACACGGCCACTATGGGGTTTTCGCGGTGCTGTCAGTCGCGGCTGCCGCGTCGAGACGGGTGGACGCGCTTTGCGTTTATCGTTATTGCGCGCGCCCGAGACAGTGCGCGATCTTTTTAAAAATGCCAGTATTTGCCAATAGTATTGCGTCGTAATATGGCTGCTTGAACTGTTCTTCAAAACTGGAGCTTTAATCTTTTTTTACTTAAAATGTTGAAGTTTTTTTAACCCTTTAATTCGCATTGCCAAGAATACTCAACATAAGAATCCAAAAAATATTGTGACGTAGTTTTCATTTACATTCACTACCTATTATTATAAGATGATGGTATAATGTTTAATGCATCTTTGGCGACCGAGGTTATTGCCCATGCGCACGCATTTTGTCAGTTAGTGGCAAAATGGCTCCGCGACCACAGACGACCGTAGGACACAAGGTAAATATTAAATATTTTAAAATGTTTATATGGATATAATCTATTGAATTACTGTTGCAATGTATTCTTGAGGGTGTGTGCTTTGTATTTTTATGTTTACCTAACAAATTGGGAGCCAAACTAACACAGGACTGTATTATAATAATGTGTGTTAAGAATTCTTAGCTTTGCGAGACTCTTAGAAATGTACTTACTGTTATGCATGTTAAGCATTCTTAGCACTGCGCAGCTATTAGTAAACGACATTCTTCTTGAGTTGTTAAGTAATTTTAACATTACGGAGATAAGGGTACATAAAGTTCATATGCAACATCAAATTATTATCATCTTTGCTTTGTTTATGTATGAATTTTCATGCTAACGTTTCGCCTGAATGTTTTTTGTGTGCTGCATATATTTTTTGTTTTGTGGCTTCAGGGTAAAATAAAATGGGGTCAGCTTAATAGAATCATGGCACTCGTGCCTCCAGAATATGCGGGCTTCTCTGACAGCAGCGGCGAAGAAGAAGACGAGAGTCTCTCAAAACACCGGCGACACTGCTGACCTTTCCCATGCGAGTTCAGAGCCCTAATGCGTATCGTGTTTTCACGAGAGACAAAATTTTCTTGAGTCAGACGATGAAACCGGGCCATCTTTTGCCGTTCTATCAGATCAAGAAACAGTACCATGAAACCCTGTAATTCGAGAAATATTCCCAATATCCCCACTGGTGGCTATGACACTTTTAAAATCTGTTTATTTACGTAATATGAAGCCGGTTTGAGACTCATGGCTAAAATTGTCACAGCTCTTTGCAAAACTATTAAGACATCATTCATCATTGTCGTATATTTCAATTTTTTATCTTGTCGCTTGAACTTATTCATCTTCTGCTTCATGAACATGGCATATTTAGTCTCGGGACTATAAAAAATTGCAGGCTCTGTAGCCTCTGGGGATGTCAACAAAACCTGCCTGCCGACAAGCAACTGTTGAAAAAAACAGAGAACGACCAAGCAGCTAGTCTGCAAAAAAAAACAAGCTAGTCGTTGTAAAGTGACATTGGGGAGCTCCATCATTGATTCTCACCCGGTGGAATACATAAGACCGTACCCGAAAACCGAAAAACAAGGGTCAACGTAGACTGTCCTCAGATTGTAGAGCAGTACAATGCTCATAAGGGAGGTGTGGACTTAGCTTATACGATATGTTTGGTTTCGCGGAGTAGCAAGGTAATTTGTTCTAGTTTTTTAGCATGATTGTACCTGTAAGAAAGGTAACAATTGTTCCAAGACCTCAACCTTCGGTCCAATAGAATAATACAGGACATTTTCCAGTATATTTATGTATAGCTCTTACGACAGATGTAGGCATTGCAAGAAAGGCAATACGACATGGAATGCTCAAAATGTAAATTGAGATTGTGCTTAGTTACAAAAAGAAACTGTTTCTACACTTTTCATGTTTCCCAATAAATATTTGTTCAATAAAAACTATTAATTTGTTATTGTTTCTATCTCTACCCAATGCGCCATGTCAAGAATACTTGACTCCGGTTACCACTGGTCATTTGTTGAAAGTCTCGCAACGTCAAGTATTCTTAGCCTATGTTTTCTAGGTAAGTATGTATATATGATTTTTTTTATTAATTTTCTAGAGGTTATATTACCCCTAAGAACTCATGCCAATGCATGAAACCAGAAAAATCAGAATAAAAAATCTTATGCGCTAAAGGGTTAATAACCCAATTTTATTTGTAAACTCGTTAATTCATTTCATTATTTGATCATTATTAGCACCCAAGTGAACGTTGTTATAGTCATAGTCATAGTCATATCTCTTTGTTCCATTGACATAAATTATGCACGAGAACATGTCCTTAATATAAAATTAGGTTCATACATTGTAAAGTGAGTGTGTTTTTTATAAATAATAAAAATATACTTTTCATTTTACAAAAATTAGAAGTACAACCCTAATACCTATAGAGTAGGTATCTATCTCAACAAATAGGCCTAGTTTCAGTACTGCTTTATTTATATACTGTGCTCCTACTGAGCACCTAGCACGAATCTTCTCGTCACGCGTTAACTCGCTACGTAACTCAGTGCGTATCTCTCTAACTGGCCCAGTAGGAGAGAGACGTACTGAGTTACGTAGCGAGTTAACGCGGGTCGAAATAAATCGTGCTAGGTTCGGATGCTAGGTTCGGACGGCAAACGAGCAAACGGGTCACCGATGGTTAGTAATTACCTCGGCCCATAGACCCTCAAAACCTAAAACATAAGCGATCGAAGTCATAAATCACCCGACTGTGGCCCGTTTCACGAAGCTACAAGTTACAATTTCAAGTCTAAACCAGCAACATTGGTCAATAATGCATGGGATTATTGACCAATGTTGCCGGTTTAGACTTGTAAAATTATAATTTGTAGCTTCGTGAAACGGGCTACTGGTCATCAAATGCAACTCGCTTGCGAAAACTTGTAATTTATAATTGGCCTCCAACGTAAGCTAGCACCAGTTAGGATATTGCATGTCAGTCCAGAGAGCTCAGGACCAATTAGAGAATCACATTTCATGTGCAACAGGATAGCCGCATGCAGATAATGCTAAACTTGCGAGTCCTACAGTGCTACAGTGCAAAGTTGCGAGATCAAAACGCAAAACACAGCGATCGACCAATCAGAGCTAGCTCTAGCTAGCACTAGCGGTTGCCGCGTTTTTCGTTTTTATCGTTCTTAATTTTCTGATTGTGAATCCACCTTTAGCGTTGTGTACTTATAAACGTTTTGGTCTAGAACGATATAAATAAATAAAAGGTTTTTTCGATAAAACGTAATGTTTCATTAAAAGTTTTGGGGTTTTTGAGATAGAAAGCTAAAAAAACCGTTTTATCTACACACATATCATAAATGCTTAATAACGCGTTCAAAAACCATAGAAAATGACCAGTATTATTACAACCAATGTTATTATAACAATTTTCTTGTCTGTGGTAGTAGGTAATCTGTTCTTTATTGGGTAGTATCTCTTAGTAGTCTGTGTTTATTGGTGATCACATTACCGATATCTCGTGACGTTATGAATTTAAATTTGGAACAGCTGTCAAAATTCAAGTTGGTCTCTATTCTAGTATCCATAGATATTAAAACAGTTATCGATACGAAACGTCAACTCAGTATGATTTTTTAATTTAAACGCACGACATTTGATCTCGAGTGACATAACAATAGGGACTTCATTCTTTTGTCTATGATTTAAAAAAACGTTCGTCTTGACGGATAGATCGAATTGCCGCCATACTTGTTTGACACTCGTTTGTTGGTTTTTTGCTGTTACGGTTTTTTGCAGTTATGATATGTATGTAGATAAAGTAATGTATGCAACTGTATATAATTAGGCCTTAAAACACTCGTGTGATCCTATTATGAAACTCGCTGACGCTCGTTTCATAAAACCACACTCGTGTTTTAAGGCCTCTCATTATATAGCAGTTGCATAAAATACTATTTTTTAATTGCAAGTGCACGCTAATATGCTATTACGACATAAGATATGAAAATAAAACTGGCCGAAACGGGTCGTATTCCGGCGTTCTCATTTATAACTGATATTCTATTTTTAAACATCTTTCTTTACGTAGTATCAAACAAAGTTCATTGTTCCTGTCTGTCCTAATCGTATCGTCGGCCGCTTACTTCTAAACCACGCAACGGATTTTAATATGGTTTTCACTATAATTTACATTTTTGTTACGGAAAGTTTTTTTATGTACAGTCAAGGAATTAAGTTTCCAACCCACCTTAGGTTCAATAGCATATAGCGAACTGTCACCATAAGAGCTATAGAGCAAGACGTTAGTTTGACATATCGACCTTAATGCATTTCGAATGTCAGACGACATTTCAACGAAATGGGTAGGGAATTAAATTCCTTGACTGTACAATAAATTCTAATTAAGTTTTCGTTAATAAATTGCCCGATTGGCGGATCGCTAGTAAACAAACAAAGCTGATTGGAAATGAAGGTTTTTATAAATGAGAAAGTAACTTCCTTATCGAAGGAAAAATAATAAGTTAAGTTTTTACTTCTGACTGTTGTGACGAAGTTAGGTTAATATAAATAAATAGTACATTATACCCCTGTTTAATTTAGGCGCAACTCGTGAACGAATGAATAAGCTTTCAGAGAGTGTTTTCATCGGGGATTATATCTATGAAAGGCAGTAAATATAAGCCACCTTCAATAGGGTCAATATACTCTTGCCATGTTGTTGAAAAACACTGTTAAGAGGAGTGTGAACCCAGCGCTCTCCATACAAACGGCGAAAACGTTTTCCACCCTCTAAACCTTAATCTACAGCCATGAATTTTTTGTATGTTATCATTATGCCCTAGAACTAGGTTTGAATGTTCTGATTTTTTTAATATTCTTAATAGTTTAAAAAATATTGACGCTTTTGTGTTTTGTATTAAACTCCTAAAATGCAAATATTGTCAAATCTATAAAGAGAGGTAATGCTGCCAGTATCTTCGGAACCATGCCAAGGGGGCCTTCTTTTTTTGATATATTTTAGTTAAAGATTTAGTATTAATGTTTAGTTTATATTTAGTTTTTATGTAGTTTGATTGTTGTAGTATATTTTATAGTGAAAATTAACTTGAAATTCAAACCGGAAAGGCAGTCGGACATGACGTATGATCAAAACAAGTTGAGTAAAGCTTGTAAAGAATATTAAAAAAATCAAAATATAGAAACCTAAGGCATAATGAGAACATACCAAAAAATCATTGCCATAGGATAAGGTTTAGAGGGTGGAAAATGTTATCGCCGTTTGTATGGGGAGCACTTTTCGGGGCTGGGTTCACACTCCTCTTAAATCAAAAACGGTATACTTGGTAGAGTGATAATAATTTTGGTTAAAACTAAAATTCTGAATTTAAAATAAGGCTTAAAGAAATCTTGCTTGTTTCATGTTACTCCAATTTAAATGTCGTTGTCATCGAATACTAAGTAAGGATATGGCTTGGTTACCAATTACATATTATCATTGTGTAGACCGTTTAAAGATGCACTACGAAATTATGCGAAATTAAAGAAGCGTCTTTTGCGAAGCCTACGCAAAAGACGCTAGAAAAAAATAGTACATTATATGAATATCATACACAAAAAGCCATTGTTGCACTAGGGCACAAAGCCTCAATTTTTTTTTAATGCCTGAGTTAGACAGAAGTGGTATCAAATACGAGAATAAAAATGTTAGCCATCGAACGGATCGTAAACAAATAAGAGTCTCATTCTGAAGTCAACAATACAATCAGTGGCTAGGAATCTTGAGAGCCTCCTGCCTCTCGGTTGGCACGAACTGAGATCTTTCAATCACTACCTCAAATATTGACGCCGTGGCAAGTACGAATCAATAGAGATCGTCTGAACCATGTTTACTAAGGACTTAAGCGGCGGCATGACACGGAATTCAATTGACAGTTGAGTTTTTACCTGTGTTTGACAAAGTTGGGTTCAAATTAAAAAATAGTATATTTCACCCCTGGGCCGTAAAATAATTGTTTACGGCCTAGAGGTGTATTAAATTAAAATATATATAATATATACAAATTAAGAATTAATCCTGTAGTATATTTTTCTTCGTTTGTGTGTGTGTGTATTTATGCAAGCAAAGCCGTACTACTTACTTTAATAATATAAATAAAAATAATACAATAATCTCTCTCTGGCTGTGTATGTGTGTGTATGTGTGTGTTAGTGTGTAGTGTAACTGTTCATTTGTTTGGATGACAATAAGTCTTGAATAAAGGCGTAGTTTACCTTTATAAAAATAGGAGGGCAACGCATATAAATTCATAATATTTATTGCCTTTGGATTGGTGTGTGACGTAGCCACTTATATTTTAGTATATTTTTTATCTTGGCCTCTTGTGCCAGTAATTGCACCAGCAGTCTTACTCTTCACGACGAAACACAACAGTGCAAGCACTGCTGCTTAACGGCAGGATTAGTGAGCAAGATGGTAGTAGCGATCCGGACGGACCTTGCACAACATCCTACCACCCGCAAATTTGTGCTGTAATACCTTACTTCTTGCACAAATTTCAGGATTCTAGGTCAACCAAAAGTACCGTATATAGGTTTTGATTTCGTTCCGTATATACCTCCCTGCGTCTCTGTCAAACCAGTGACATAAGAAAGGGACGCAGATACAGACAAACTAACATGGCCGGTCATGTTTGGGCTACTGGGTTTACAGTATAGTCGACCAAGTAATTGCTTAGCCACTTTTAAACCTTATCCCTTTATAATACGGTCAAAAAGTGGTCAAGCCATTTCTTCGTCGCCTATACATCTACTAAACCCTAATATGACCGGACAGTTAACTGTGTTTAACTGTGGTCAGTTAAGCACTGCGGAACGCTGTAATCGGATGAAAACGGGTGCACGAAAGGGGGGAATAGGGTGCGAGGGGGTGCGGATATGCACCACCCACTGGTGCCAAATATAACGCTATAAATGTTTGCAGAAAGCGATACACATTTGTTTATCAGAAATACTGGGCAATCGTGCCTATTCTTGGTTTTAACTGAACGCGACTTTGAAGGACAAGCAGACCTTTTTTGTTACATATTTTTAACTTTAGTAACTGGCCATTGTAAAACCTCGTGACAGCAGCCTAGCTTGAAGAGCATCTGGAGTCAGTCGTCCGCCATCCGCTGAGGCTGCTGCCACGAGGTTCACCGATATTCATGTAAAGTTTTAATTATTTTCAATCTCTTATTTCTACAGTCCATAGGTATTTCTCACAGCCACGACAACAATAGGGAACGCAATGAACTGTTCGATTCCGTTTTTTACCCAATATGAATATTTGCCGTTGGTAGGACCTTGTGTAAGGTCCGTCCGGATCGCTACCACCATCTTGCTTGCTAATCCTGCCGTTAAGCCGCAGTGCTTGCACTGTTGTGTTCCGGCGTGGAGAGTAAGACAGCCGGTGCAATTACTGGCACAAGAGGTATTCCATCTTAGCCCTCTGGGTTGGCAACGCATCTGCAATCTCTTTGGTGGAGCGGGTGTCTATAGGCGGCGGTGATCACTTACCATCAGGTAACGCACTTGCTAGTTAGCCTTCCAATTTTATAAAAAAGGAAAAAATCCCAAAACCGTAGTAATATCGATAAAAATAATATCGATATTACTGTCAAAATCGAGACGTTATTCACCAATAATAAACATAATTCGTTTTTTTTTGCGGTATACCCCAAAAAAAATGTTGTGTTGTTAGTTGGTAATGTGGCGAAACTGGCAAACGCAAGGAACGGAATGCTGATGTTGCAGATTCGAATCATACTCTAATTTTTCTTTGTTTTGTCATTATCATTTAAATTTATTTGAATGTTTAAAAAAAACGGAAGTAAATTTCGATTACAAAAACTATTCGTTATCTCTATATTCTTAAACAAACGAAAAAAGTGTATTTTGTTTTATTCTGAAGTAGTTTTCATAGTATACAATTAATATTTTTTCTGTTTGTCGGTAATAAAGTTTAGCTGAAAATATCCACTGTGATATCGTGCTTCTTTATACTAGTAGGCTTTTAGAGTATTTTCAATATGGACACATGTAAATGAACATCGATATCTTTTTTATCGATATCTAATCCCTAGAACGTGCCCCGTGTTAGTCACTTAGTCCACGTTTGCACATAAAATGCAGCAGTGTGCATTGAGTGGCCTCAATTCTCTTTTTTATGAAATAGGAACGCAAACAAGCAATTGGGTCCCAAAGAGTTACAATTTGACATAATTGTAGAGTTTTTAATACAAAAATGTGACAAATTTGTTAAAACGCGAATTTTGTCAAATCTATGAAGAATTATTTAAAAAATCAATAAATTGTATAGTTTTTCATACAAAAATATGACAAATTTGTTAAAACGCTAATATTGTCAAATCTATGAAGAATTATTTAAAAAATCAGAACATGCAAACCTAGTTCTAAGGCATAATGAGAACATACCAAAAAATCATTGCCATAGGTTAAGGTGTAGAGGGTGGAAAACGTTATCGCCGTTTGTATGGGGAGCGCTTTTTCGAGTTGGGTTCACACTCCTCTTAACGCGTGTCTAGATTGTGCTAGATGCACCAATAATCTAGCGAGCAATATTTCAAGAGGAAAAATGTTTCAAAACCCGCCACAATGTCACAGTCTACGGCGTAGACTCTACGCCATTAAAATGCTCCGTCAGACGCCTAGATATTTTTTAATCCCGAAAAGTGCAACTTACTCCCCTCGGGTAGTTTGACAAAGAAATTTGCTGCGGCTAATGCTACGGGTTTACCCATTTGCGTGATGAGCGAGGAGTACAATCGAAGACACATATAAGTCACCATTAAAGACGAAACTGCGAGAAACTGTCATTTTCCAAAAGGGAGGCACATAGTATGGACTATGAAGTTGATATATCTATGTATCGAGCATAGACAATTTCTCTCAGTTCCCTTTTTAATACATAAAATAATAATTTAGTAAATTTCGTTGTAAATAGGTTTTTACAAATAGTATTGACAGCAGCGCCGTCGGTCCGACAGAATGACAGCGCGAGCGATTGTCGATTTGTTAAACTTTTGTTCGACTTTTGATGTGGCCATATTTTAAACGATGACTACAAGCCCATTACGTATAGGTCAGTGGTCACAATGTAGTAATTTTTAGGGTTTCGTATTTCAAAAGGAAAACGGAACCCCCATAGGATCACTTGTGTGTCCGTCTCTCCGTCCGTCACAGCCAATTTGCTAGAAACCGCTGGACTGATTGGGTTGAAATTTGGTACACATACGTAAGTCGGTGAAGCAACGACGGACGTACACCGTAAAAAAATGGAATTTTAAACATGGGGGCTTTAAGTGGGCAAACACTGACCTATAAGTAATTGACTTCTAGTTCTAGTCAGCGTTTAAAATATGGCCGCATCAAAAGTCGAACAAACTTACAGCAAATCGACAATCGCTCGCGCTGTCAGTCTGTCGGAACGACGGCGCTGCTGTCAATACTATTGGTAAAAAACCTATTTGCAACGACACTTACTTAATTATTATTTTATGCAGCTAGGCGTAAAGTTGTAAATCCAATGACTATAAATGGTGAACTAATAATTTGCATTTGTAACATTGGCGTCAACCTGAATTTTCATGTCGGTCCGTTTTCTGCTGTCATTTAGTATGACACTGTACATCTGTGTATTATAATATCATTGCTAAAAGCTGTTGAATTAAATCTTTTACCAGCCCCATTCATGTAAAGTGGTGGTGACAGAAATTGTGCCACAGGCCATCCCCTCGGGCTACCGTTAACTGGTCTTTAAAACGGATTGGTACGCATCATTTTTTTTGGATTAAATTGGTCCGGGGCACATATCCAATTTATTTTTTACGATAATGAACCTTGTTCGGTGTACCTTGTGTCGGCAATTCGATGCCGTAAAAGGTCGTTAGGTTGTGGAAAGGAATTAAAAGTTGTTACTTTTGTATCGCTTTTTAGGGTTCTGTAGTCACAACATGGAACCCTAGTTTCGCCTTGTCCGTCTGGTCCATAGTTTAGCTCAGAGACTCATTGTATAGTCGACCGAGTAATTGCTTGACCGGTTTTGAACCTCATCCCATTGTAATAGGGTCGAAAAGTGGTCAAGCATTTTCTTGGTCGACTATACTAAAATGCTGTATTTGGCATGGATATATGTAGCAATATTAATTTTGATTAGTTTTAGCATTAATAGTTTTGTTATTTTTTTAATTATGCTGACATTCCAATTTTTTTTTTTTTTTAGTTTTATTGTTTAATGCTTTTTATGAAATGTTGACGATCTCAATATAAAAACGTGTAATTTGTCATTTTTATGCAATTTATAATGTAATTATATTGACTGAATAAATAAACTAAACTATAAAGTGGTACCTAAATAAAAATGTTACTTTTTTTTTAGAGTACCTCTACAGTTAAAGTTTTTTTCGTCTACCCCATGGTGTGGGATGTCGTTGGATAGGTCTTGGAAAAATGTTGCGGGTTTGGGAAAACAATTATTCGATTACAGGGTCGGTTTTTTAAATATTAAGTTTTAAAGTACAAATTTTTGTTAAAGTCAAGTGTCCCCTCCTTTAACCTCAACATAAAACCTAACCTAAAATCTAAAACAAGCCCCTGACATTTTTAACAAACATAAGAATCTAAGTATTTTCAAATAATGACATACGTTTTTTTTTCTAAAAGTTGTTTTGCTTCAACCTATGTGTATAAAGTTATGCTCATGTAGGTATAGAAAAAATGACATATTTCGTTGAAAAGTCGTTTTCCAAACAAGTTATAACATAATGGTAAATTTTCTTTGATTTTTTAAATTTGGGCGCCAAAATTCTAAGGTAATTAATCGATTTTTTATCCCTTTCGTTATTTTATTAAATCATTACAAAGTTATAAACATGATTTCGAAAGAGAGTTGGTCTTTGAAACGACTGAACCGATATAGATAAAATTGTGTGCAGGCAGTTTATTATCCTAAACGAAATTGACATACTTACTTAAAGGTCGGATAAACGGATAAATGTCAACTTAAAGACAATCAAAATTATCTTTGTTCAGTTTAAACTGAGAAGCATAATGTATGTACAGTGTTTTTTATTTGATTAATTTTAATAATATCTGCTCATAATAATATTTATATTTTGTTTTTATGTGACGTTTCATAGCATAATTATATTATGTACGATTTTACTTAGTCAGTGCCTTAGTTTTTTATTCATATTGAGTAAATTATTTGCAAAAAAAAAACAGTAAAAAGAGTAATTAATGAATAATTATGAATGGCCGAAATTTTACTATCGGTTCGGTTCGGAAAAACCTCTGATAAGAAAATATAGGTAGCTAGCGTATGTAGCATATATAGCATACGCTACCATGCATACAACATAATTAAATTGTTAAACAATTTTCTACAATTTACTAAATTATGTTTCATCACAAAAAGTTATTACGGGGTCCAAAGTTTTTTTGTCCAATTATAAAGTATACAAATTAAAAATCCTTTTATTTCTTTTTTGTCCTAAAATGTACCTTTTCAGTTTCTAAATGTGACCTCAATGATTCTTAAAATTTTAATATTTTAACTCGTTTAATGCACAATAGTTATTAGGGGACAAAAGATTTGTAAGTTATTACCCATTATTCAAAGGTGAATGGGCATTT
The DNA here is from genome assembly GCA_963691745.1 of Ditula angustiorana. Lineage (NCBI taxonomy): Eukaryota > Metazoa > Arthropoda > Insecta > Lepidoptera > Tortricidae > Ditula > Ditula angustiorana. Next base: position 4,543,151 of record OY829472.1, on the reverse strand, counting down.
TTGTATGGGCGCTGTCCCAACCCTTGTATACAATAGTGAGTAGTATGGACGTGTAGTACTCGGTGTAAGGATCATCATAGGCTATGTTTCGAAGACCAGGTGTCTGCAGCATTAATCATTATTTTGTATGAAAAAAAAAAAAAAAAACAGCAAATTAGACCTATGCTCCCATTACGTTTTTTACTTCTAGTGGCCTCAGTAATGCGTGGTTAAAATCTTTCGGCTATATCTCGAAAATGATTTTACAGATACTTTTCATACAACTGCTAGTACAAAGTGAGGTATAAAATGGGCTGTAGCTTTTTCCCTGCAAACATCTCGGTTTTGCTGTCATATAAAAAAATTAAGCTCTTATTGAGAGCTTTCTAATAAGATATAGCACAACTGTATACAGCACTTGGGACAATTTGCCCATTCTCCTTTAACCATTCCCCAAATGTTAAATAATAATATGTTAAAACTATCCATAACTTTTAAAAATAAAAAACAATTAAAGAAGTAGGGAGTGTAGTGTGACCACCTTGTGTCGATATTGTATTCACTGGAAATGTACTATAGGGACGCGAGGGTCCCTAAGGTTACAAATCAAGCACAAATAGGAAAATTCAATCTTTTTATTTTATATTAAAACAATTCGTGACAATCCCTAAGTCAAAGCTGTCCCCTTTCTTTCTCTTGTGGCCAGCTCTAGAAAAAGATGTCAGGAAGAAGTCCTTACAATCATCCCCCTCTCCGATACAAACATAACACAACACTGCTCTTATTAATATCAACAAAACAGATGCCATTACACTAAACGAACAAAATATTTTTTATAAATCTGTGAACACGAACAATGTCCCTCAAGTAACAACTGACAAAAATGCCCTTATTCTAAGCGAACAAAATATTTTTTTAATCTGTTAACATGCACAATATCCCTCAAGCTGCGACTGCCAATTTTCCTCACCACATAATTTACATCAGAAATCCTTCTTCTAACCTCATAAGGTCCCTTATATAACCGACATAATTTTAAACTCTTGTTTGTTATTCGTCTTGGGACATACACCATGACTAATTGTCCTGGTAAGAAGGTTTTAGACTTGGCCTTTTTATCATAATACGCCTTCTGCTTAACTTGAGCCTTCTTAGCATTATCTATAGCTTTTCGCGTTAGAGCACGCAGGAAACTTACTCTACGATCAAAATCATCATTAACATTGCCTTCGTTGACATTTATATCGGTTATAAATCTGGGTTCCCTTGCATAGATGAGCAAATACGGTGACACTCTTGTAGATGCTTGTTTACTCGTATTATACGCATAACATACCATTGGTAAATATTGGCACCAGTCACGCTGATTTTCTGCTACATACATGGACAACATCTGCGTTAGCGTCCGATTAAATCTTTCGACAAGTCCATTGGTCGCCGGATGGAAGGCAGTAGTAAATCTAGACTTTGCACCAAAAAACCGCACCGTATCTTTCACCATATGAGAAGTGAAAACCGAACCTCTATCCGAAATAATTTCTCTCACGCCTCCAAAACGACAAAATATCTCTTGGGTCAAGAAATCCGAAATAATTTGGGCATTGACTCTGGGTACAGCCTTACACACAACATACTTTGATACATACTCAATAGAGACAATAATGTATTTATTTCCTACATGTGACTTCCTGAACGGACCTAGGATGTCGATTCCCACTTTCTCCATCATTTCATTCACTGCGATAGGCTGCAATTGTGCAACTTCATTAACTCTCTTCCGCTCCTGACATAAAACACAACTTCTGACATACTTTTCAATTTCTCTTTCGGCATATTTGACATAATATTTATCTCTAAATTTACCTATTGTCTTAGCTAGACCTAAGTGTCCCCCGGACCATGCGTCATCATGTAATTCGTTCAAAATACTTCCAAACAAGCTTTTTGGAATTACAGTTAAATTCCGTACTCCATCTAACTTTTTCACTTTCTTACATAAAATATCATTACATAAGCAAAAACCTTTATATGTTTCCAGACCATTTTGACGCAAAAGACTTAGCCAATGATTGCAAAATACATCTGATTCTTGCTCTAACCTTAAATCAGCTACCTCAATAGCATAGATCTCCATACCATCGTCTTGTTTATTCTGTGAATTCACAGATATTCCCTCATCATATAACGGATTTCTACTAAGAAAATCTGCTATAATATTTTGTTTTCCAGGGCAATGCACTATGTGACCACCGTGCTAATTTACCATTCATATCCTTCTTATCTCTCAACCAACACAAAGCTTTGTGATCCGTAACCACTTGGAACTTCAAGCCCCATAGAAAATGTTTAAAATAATTCAATGCCCATACTAGACTTAAACATTCCTTTTCTACCGTTGAGTATTTCTGTTCCGACTCACACAATTTACGGGATGCATACGATACAGGATGTAATTGATTTTCACCTTGCATCAAACAACATCCTAACGCACTTGCACTAGCATCTATATATAACCGTGTTATTATATTTATGTCATTGGAATAAAACCTTAATACAGGCGGATTCGAAATGTGTTGAATGATTTCATTGAATGCGTCTTGTTGTACATTAGTCCATTCAAAGCGCATATTCTTCTTTAATAACTTAGTTAAAGGCAATGCAATATGAGCTAAATTATCAATAAATTTACGATAATAGGAAAATAATCCTAATAACGATTTTAGTTCTTTTATATTTAATGGTGGTTTTAGTGAACCAAGTGTCTCTAATTTTTTTGCATCGGGTTTTATTCCATTACCCGAGATTTCATGTCCAAGAACTGTTATTTTATCATACCCAAAACTACATTTGCTTGGTTTAAAAGTTAAATTGGCCTCTTTGAATCTATCGAGAACCTTCTTAAGAGCGCCAGTGAACTCGTCGAAACTTTTTCCATAGACAATGACATTATCCACATACACCATAGCGTTTTTATATTTTAAATCTCCTAACACTTTATCCATTGTTCTTTGGAAGACAGCCTGACTGGTCTTCAGACCGAAGGGAAGGACATTAAATTCATATAAACCCGAGGGTGTGATAAACGCCGTTTTGTGCTTATCTGATTCTTCTATCGTTAATTGCCAATATCCGGAATTTAAATCTAGATCAGCATAATATTGGGCCCCTGATAAATATACCAACAAATCATCAATAATTGGTAACGGATAACTATCTGTTATAACCTTTTTATTCAATTTTCTGTAATCGATACAAAACCTCCATGTGTGATCTGGTTTTTGCACCAACACAACTGGCGAGGCATAAGCACTTTTCGATTCGCGAATGACGTTATTCTGAAGCATGTCCTTCACTTGATCGTTAATTATTTCTAATTGTTTTGATGAAACACGATATGGCGCTTTATGTACGGGTAATTCGTCTGTCGTGTTAATCTTAATCGGCACCAGATCACATTTTCCCAAATTATTAGAATTAAATGCAAATTGACTTTTACATTCTAATAATAACTCATTTAAGTATTTTTTTTGATCAACCTGTAGATGTGGACTTATATTGAATGAAGTCTCAAACAACTCAGTTTTATTACACATGTCAATGTCACTACTATTTGACAATTCAGAAAAATAAACATAATCTGACTTTGAGAAAATTGACATTTCGCTTTGTTTCCCATCAGAAAATTCACATGAAATTGAATGCGAAAAACCATTCTCTTTAGCCAAACATTCGTTTTCTTTGACAAATTCGGTACAACAGTTATCAAAAGTAATGCAGCCCTGTTTAAAATTTAAAATGGCATTGAATTTATTACAGAAGTCCTGTCCTAAGATAACATGTTGTTGTATATTTTTCACAGCAATAAACGAATGCGAGAACAAACGCTGATCGATGATGATGTTCATCAAGAGTTCTCCTTCCACTTCAAGTTGAGTCCCGGCTACAGATTTCAATAAATAACCGGATTTTGGATCAGGCTGTTTGCCTAAACGTCGTATGAAATCAGCCGAAACACACGAAACTGACGCCCCGGTGTCCACCAGTGCTAAATAGCTCTCATCGCTTGTAATAACTTTTATAAATGGTTTAAATGACTCACCAGATTGTTTTTCATTAATGGGGATATTCATATTACCGGGCACAGTGCATATATCCCCGCGGTCTAATATCTGCGCCCGCTGGCATTTGGGGGATCCTGGAGAGTTCTCTGTCTGAGATTGTATCGAGTATTAGGATTTTGAGTGTACGGAGATCGAGGTTGTTGAGGATTCGACGGTCTTGGAGTGTGAAATTCTTCCCTATGCGGAGTTGTTGGGTTTGTCGGAGTCATTGCTCGCGGAGACGAGTATGACAACTGGGGCAAAGGCTGTTCGTCAGGTATATTGAACTGCACCTGTCTATTAGGGTATAAACCGTTGGGAGGATACAAAGATAAATTTGAAAAGTTCTGGATCCTTTCTGAATCATAAATCTGTTTCATCTGCGTAATGCTGGCCTTTAAATCTGCCTTCGTGTTATAAATCATGCTGCCCAGTTTGTTTTTCAGTTCCGGCAATAAGGATTTTAGAAATTGAAGAATAAATGTCTTCTCTTCCAGTATCTTGGCCTTTACTGCAATACTACTCAATCTGTAATAGTATGAGATTAGATCTTCATTCGGCTCCTGTCTGAAGCTGTAAAATATCGACACATAATCATTAGTCGATGGAAATTCATTTCGGAATTTTTCGATCAGATCTTTATACGACAAATCTTCTGCATAAATCTGTTTATAAAAACTCAAAGCTGGCCCTCGTAGGTATGAGGCCAACACATGTTTATTTTCATTATCAGTCCATTTATTTATAGACGAGACTATTTGGTAGTCGACTAAAAAGTCATCAAAGCCAGTTACCTCCAGGCCATCAAACATTATATTATTTTGTGCCATAATTTTTGCACAAAAACTTCTTTTTCGTGACCGGCTGTCCTTCTAGGGGTTTACCGTTATTATAATAAACACCGTAAATACTTCGGTGTAGCACTAGTTTTCGCTGGTAGCGTCTACGACACACTCACTCGTTGTTGCTTCTCGCTTGGCTTACAAGAAGTATATTGAGATTACCCCGCACCTCCACCACTTTATAGGGACGCGAGGGTCCCTAAGGTTACAAATCAAGCACAAATAGGAAAATTCAATCTTTTTATTTTATATTAAAACAATTCGTGACAATCCCTAAGTCAAAGCTGTCCCCTTTCTTTCTCTTGTGGCCAGCTCTAGAAAAAGATGTCAGGAAGAAGTCCTTACAGTACCTCACGAAAAATATTTTTTTAAACAATATTTTTAAAGTACTTGTCAAGATAAATTCAACAAGCCCACAACTCAATGGGGTTAAATTGTTTCATCACAGAGCACCAGGCTTCCTTCTTGACTAGGCCCATCACCAGATCAGCTCACTGTCATCATAATACTGCAATGTCGTTTGACTTGCAAACGTATGCAAAATTTAAACTCAATCGAACACTGATAAGGTCTAATTTAAGGTACAACTTCAGATCACAGATAAGCGGGACAAGGTAAATAAATGTCCCTAGTTACAAAAGGGGCTATTGGATATTGCACGTACCACCACACCTATTACAAAAACATCACACACGTAACTTCAATAATTCAACACAGTCGATGCAACCGTATAAAAAGTTACTCAAAGACGAAGGAATGAGGAACGTCTTAAATCCGGATCAATTTTGACACCCGTAACATGCAGTCTTGCACAACCGAAAGCTCAAAGATTATAATAATCCATAATGCACTTTTCTTATTCACATGTTATAATGCTCACAATCTAATCGTAATTTCGTATTTGATTAAGAACTCGTTACTATTGCGAAAACTCTGAAACACTTAGAAGCTTATCTCGAAAGAACAGAACTCAACTCGAGTTAAAAAGTAAAACTTATTACATGTTAGGTAACAGTTGGGTGGATCCACAGACTAACGGAGTCAATCGCGAGATCTCACTATCGTGGTCAGTTACATATTTCAATAAAATGTTCGTACGAGTAATTCAATTATTGAAGTCTGCCGTGCCAGGGCGGGTTTTTCAGCCACACACAACGAACCGAACCCCCAAAAGTCTTGATTCACATTTAATTCATGACTTTGACTGCGCTCTCCCAAATGCCGCCAAAGCCTGGGTTGGTGCAAGCATTAAAGATTGAGCCGATGGCAAAAACCCGCCCGCATCTCGCCTCGCATCGACATACCGATCCGTCGTGCTCCTCGCAGTTTATAACATTCGCAAAGAAATAGCCTTCTGCAGCGCTGAGCGGGCACGATCCACTGGCGACAACTAGCACTTACTAACCTGATATTCGGTGTTCCTAGCTTCTCATATCGCAGTTTACTCCCTATAAGCGTCGCTCCCTACACCGCCGCGCTCGCTGGTCGATCGTTCTGGGCTCGCGCATGTCTGGCGAGTAACTCCCGGGTGAGACGTGGATCGATGCTATGGGGCGTGCGCCCGGCGGGCTCTCGTATTTATATGGTGACGTCATAATAATGCTCGCGCAAGCTGCGGCTTTTTACTTTCTGGAGCAACGGAGCTGTTACATCTAGTATCCCAGCGCTGGGCAAACGGCGAGCGCTTGGATTTCTATGGCTTTTTTTTTCAGGAACTATGACTAGTTGTTGAATAAACTTTAGCGTATTTTTTGTTAAGCTCCAATGTTGGAAGTTAATGGATTATACAGTTTTGAAGTTGTAGCCGATGATCTAGGCCAAAAAAATAATTTATTAACAGCGCAGTGTCCGCCATGTTGGTTGTTGAGTGACGTCACATGCTGTTGACTGGAAGACGTTCACTGGGGAACTTTTTATAAATGTATATTACGTTAAGTATTGTCAACAGTAAAGGACTTAATTCCAGAAGAAACAATAGATTTTTGGCAATTTGGATTAGTTTCTCTTTTTACTTATGGTGTCTCTCTTTATACTTATGGCGATGTGATTTTGCACTGTCATTTATTTAACTTCCTAAAAGTGTCTTAGCTCCTATTTTACAAGCTTTTACTTTCTTCGTTGTATGTCTGTCTTTTTGGTTTAAATCTTCAGCGAAGTAACGCCTGAGACTATTAGAAAAGACTAGACTCACTTATTAGTTATTGAAAATTACATAATAAAATAAAAATATGTAGAAATACGTCTAGAAAATATCAAAATAAGAAATAGAACATCACGGTTAAATTACACAATTAAAATATAAATACAAACTGACAAAAGAGTAAAAGTAAAATTAGGAAAAAGTTAAGTACAATGCAAATGGCAATAAGATGTGTTTTGAACTTTTTGACGCTGGGTCTCCTATTTTTGAGGTTTATGGTTCGATAACAAATACCCATGCCAAGTTTTTATACAATTTTCAGAGTTACTCCTTACTCCTTAGACTTTTGTTTCTTTTTTAGATAAATTTTGATCGTGACGTACTTACGATTATTTATCGTTCTGATTTACATTGCTTTTTAAGATCATTACATGACAATTGACATCCTATCTAAAGGCAGCATTGAACTTTTAATATTTTACTATGTCATTTCCGATGACAGCCGAATCTTCTTGAAGTATTGTGTTTGGCACGAAGTAGCTCCAACAGCGGTCAGTGTGGACAGCGCCATCTAGTAGGTATGTGCATTGAGACATTTATTAAAGGGGTTTGGCTCGTTAAACACACATTCCCGAAATGTGTACTTTCTCTAAAGATGCACTTCTTTAGAAGGGTCATTTTCTCGGAAGGTACACTGTCTCTAAAAGTGCACTTCCTTGTGTCCCTGTTTATAGTACTAAGGGTTTCTATGAAATAGTGCAAAAAAAGTTAAAACTTACTGTTTCAAAAAGTGCACATTTCGGGAAAGTTTCCAAATTGGAGAAGTGTACATTTTGTGAAAAGTGCACCATTAGAGAAAGTGCACATTTCGGAAAAGTGTGTTTTACGAGCCTAACCCAAAAAAAAGGTTTAAAGAAACTTTAAGCACATAAAGAAGAACAGGTAGTAATTGCAGTCCCTTTTAGCGCATGGCTTTACTAGGACTATGTTGGAAAACTGCCAATTCTAGGATAAATGAAACCTAATGAAACTGGTGCCTGACTTGTTTTATGGCTCAATTACGCTGGGCAAGTTGAAAGTGAGGTCGATGGAAGATATCCATCTAAAGGCGGTTTACTTGTCTTACCATAGGTGTAAACTAAATGCTAACTTAGAATTTTATATTAAGTATGCCACCTAAACACAGTTTATAGGATAAATAAAACAAATCGAGGCCGTAAATAGAAGAAAACCTTTACTTAGTCATCATCATCATCATCATCTCAGCCACAAGAAGTCCACTGTTGGACATAGGCCTCCTCCATGGATTTCCAAAGTGGCCGGTTGGAAGCAGAATGCAACCAGCGCCTTCCTGCCACCTGTACGAGGTCATCGGACCATCTTGTGGCTGGTCGTCCTACGCTGCGCTTGCCAATACGCGGCCGCCATTCGAGAACTTTCCGACCCCATCGGCCATCAGTTCTCCGTGCTATGTGCCCTGCCCACTGCCACTTCAACTTGCTAATCCGCTGGGCTATGTCGGTTACTTTCGTTCGTCTGCGGATCTCCTCATTTCTGATTCGATCACGCAGAGAAACTCCAAGCATAGCCCTCTCCATAGCTCGTTGCGTGACTTTGAGCTTTCTTATAAGGCCCATAGTAAGCGGCCACGTTTCAGTGCCATAAGTCATCACTGGTAACACACATTGATCATACACTCTCGATTTCAGACACTGAGGCTTTTACTTAGTATAAAGTCGCAATTTTTTTCTGTCTGTCAGACGTTCTTATAGTGTATCTTCGGCCGCCTTGTCGTTCTAAACCACTCAACGGATTTTGATGCCGTTTTCACTGTCATATAGAGATTTTTATAGGTAAGGTTTTTACGTGCAGTTTATCCCTATTGTACCCGTAGGAAGCCGGGACGGGGGGCTAGTAAGGTAATAAACTAAGATGCCGAGTTAATACATTAATATTAAAATAAATAAATCTATTATTCTCAGGCTACAAAGGTCCGTAGATAAATACCTTACATACATAAAAAATATATAACTAAGAATAAAACAAAATTATTTCGGCGACGATTCGGCGTGGCTCCGATTCATCGTCGATTCTGATGTCAAATTTTCCAGTGGCAGGCTGCCCCTGAACCGCCTGAACACGACACCCTTCGGCCAGAAGTCCGCACATGAGACGCTCTCCAATAACGGCCGCGGCACGCGCACTACGAACGAAGCGAAGTGCACGTAGTGGCGCGGACGCAGCTGGAACACCCTCAGGTTGTAGCCCGACTTTTGGCGGACTTACTCCACGACGTCGTCGACTGTCATGGAGTGGTGCAGGCGCGACAGGTAGAGCGCTGTGTTCGGTACGGCAGTTCGCAGCCCGGAGTTCTGATAGGGCTCGGCGATGCCGCACTGACTCTGGCGAGGCTTCCTGCGAGCCCTGCTTTTCTTCTGCATCAGCGTGTATCAATCGTCATCAACGTTGGTGCGGGCGGACCCAAGTCGCTGGTGACATTGACGCCTAACTCCTATCTACATACGTGGCCAATTCTAGTTTACCTAAGTTTATTTCTATGTGCGTCCCTCTCTCGTGACACTAGTTCGACAGAGACGCAAGGAGGGATAAATAATACCTAAACCGGTCATGTCAGGGCCACTGTTAGTACGACAAAGCGCTGCCACCGGCTGACAAAACCATGTAACTCCAGATGCCGCCTTTTTTAACACTCGAAGTTTTAAGTTTGACGTGTGTTTGTTTGTGGCATAGTAACTCACACGCTACTAGAATTTTATGAAGCCAAAAGAATTATCCTTAGAAGTTTTGTCTTTCTGTTTGTACGGCATCACGCAAATTGAATGCCGTTTTCACAGTTGTACTGCTGAAATCGGGCGCATTTTTATCTGAATACGCCACCTAAAAGCCGAGTTAGATACCTACTTCCAAATTCGACGCCACGAAGTCGCGTATATTGACTAGTATTTCACAGAAGTTTCCGTTTTCCAGTTCCTTTGAGCGATACAAAAAAGCAAAAACTGAACTTACAGCATATTGCTGTTCGACAGCGAGCACCGAGCTCTGACTTAGTAAATATTCAAAGCTCTTTCAACTAAGGACTAAGTTTCGATGTCCATGATTTGTTGATGGTGCAGCTGCTTGCATTTACAAGGAGGCTAAATATCTTACTAGATCTCTATCTTCTACTTATAAGATAAAACGGTCAGAATGAAAGGATAGAAAGAGTTTTAAAATTGAAAGTGAAATTTTAATAGCGATCTCTGTACTGTAATTGGTAATACAATGTGCCGTAATGAGACGACTACACACTCTAAACCCCATTTTCAATGGACAGTACACATTCGCCAGGCGGCTCGCGTCAAAAGGAACGCGCCGCCCGCATATCTTTTGCCCCGCAACTCCCAGCGACACGTTAGGGTTGCGCTGCATTCGTTTTCAATTACACTGCCTCCTTATGCTAATGCACGTAGGTTATGTTGTAGGTGTTGACGTGTTATATGTGTCCTTGGCGTTCAACTAATAGTGCGGATATATCGATCTTTGGCGTTGAACTCACAGCACGGATAAATCGGTCTTAGACTTGAAAAGTTTAAAGACAAAAAATCTGACATGTTATCTTTCGAAAAAAGTAACTTATACGATTAAGGGAAACAGGAATAAAACAGAAAAAAACATGCATTTCGTCATTATTTAATAATTTATACACCATTTTAAAACCATAAACTCCGATACACCACGTTAACCAACGCGTAATAATAAATTATATACATTACCCGACTATTTTATATTAAATATTCAGGCCAGATATACTTGTAGATCATCTTAACCCTTTGAACGCCAAGAACGCTTAAAGGTGTCGTGAGCTGTCGTGCCCGTCATGCCAATGACGCTTATAGTTTATCGATGACGTAGTGCAACAGCGCCCTACGTGCGTATTATGTTTAAACTTCAAACTTGTGTTTGACATTACATCATATTTTTGTTTGCGTTCTTGGCGTTCAAAGCGTTAATACTGCGTTTCTATATTCAAACTACGAATCGTTTTACCTAACAGTCGTTAAACGTTGACAGATGTTACATAAAAATGTGTCAAAATTAAACCGTTGGTAAGCAAAACGCCCGTACTTGAAAATAGGTCAATCAACTTTTTTACCTTACAATAATTTGTCCGCAAATTTTTGCAGATTCTTATTAGCATAAAGTTTAATTTATTTTTGTTTAATTAAATGTATCTATTGGCTATGGCGAAAGTTGTTCTGTTTGTTGAATAATATGCGAATATCTCCATAGATGGCGCTACCTGTTCGCTATTTAAGAAAAAAGTTTACCAAACATTGCCCATGCAATGTTTGGTAAACTTTTTTCTGTCTTATCTGTGTACAATAAAAATTCAATTTGGTCGTTTTATTATAGGTTATGGGTCCGCTTCCAGTGTGCCACTGTGCTTAAACAAACAAGAAAACAGTAAAATATATTTTTGGAAACACGAATTTTCGATAGGTAACGTTAAAGGTTAGGCTCGTAAAACACACTTTGCCAAAATGTGCACTTTCTCTAAAGGTGCACTTTCCGCAAAATGTACACTTTCCTAATTTGGAAACTTTCCCGAAATGCTCACTTTTTCAAAATGTGCACTTTTCCAAAACGCACGCTTTCCCGAAATGTGCACTTTTCCAAAATGCACGCTTTCCCGAAATGTGCACTTTTTCAAACAGTAACTTTAACTTTCTTTTCACACTATTTCATATGCACACACGGAAGTGCACTTTTAGAGACAGTGTACCTTCTGAGAAAATGACCCTTCTAAGGAAGTGCGCCCTTAGAGAAAGTGCACATTCTGGAAAAGTGCCTATTGACAAAGTGTACAGATCGGAAAGTGCACTTTTAGAGACAGTGTACATTCCGAGAAAATGACCCTTCCAAAGAAGTGCACCTTTAGAGAAACTGCACATTTCGGGAAAGTGTGTTTTACGAGCCCGACCCACGTTAAAGACAATTTTGGAAACGCCAGAGACATCAGCTTGTAGTGTTAGTATAATACATAGTTCATTGACTCCCAAAGGAACGCAGCATTATTAAATGCAGTTTTAATTTTAATAATTCGCAAAACTAAGACAATTTTGACATTTCTTTAATCTTAGCTCCATAAACCTAACTACAGCATATCTGACCAACGTACAACAGCTTTTGACAGGATTCAGAAATCCATCTGAACACAAGTCTACTATCAAATCCAGTTTTTCTATTACAAGGAACCTAGTAATATAGGATCCTAAGGCCGGAGTCCTATTACACTGCGGAGTTCGATCTATCGATCGATCACATTATACCTTGGTAGCCCGCAATGTAACTTTACCCCTCTTTACAACGTAACTTCTGCCTTAGGGCCGTATTGCAGTAAGGACCACAAAACTCAACCGAGTGGAACAACCAGGTTATGTTAGGTTGTCGCGTTTATGAAATTGGGTCCAGGTCCAGGTGGTAGCCTTCATAGGCGCCTTCATAAGCGAACACGAGATGAGGTACCCTCCATAGAGCTGAATACATTTTATTGGTAGTGCGATTGTGGGGTCCCTAATGCACAGTATCCTGAGAAGAAAGTGTACCTTTGCTTCGATTTGACATTTTCCCATTTATAGCTTACATACTAATACAACCGATCACCTTGTCAAGCTTAATTAAATATAAAAAATATAAATCTAATTGGACAGGGTAAACTAGCGTTGCTGAACTATCGGTAGTTTGACTATCGATGGTAGACCTCGAAAAATAGCCACAATATCGATAGGCCTATTGATAGTATCGATACTATCGATATTATTGATAGTTTTTAACCAATAGTATCGATAGTATTGGTGCCTATCGATAGTATTGGATTTGATGACTATCGACAGTATCGATAGTATCGATAGGCCTATCGATATTGTGCCTATTTTTCGAAGTCACGATACCATCAACAATACTATCGATAGTTCGATATATTGCCGCAACGCTAGGGTAAACACCCCTTTTATTGGCATCTGTACAAACATTGTCATGTCGTTTTTACAAGATAATGACCACTGTTGGCTTGAATTGTGGAGCGATTGAGCGTGTCTAACATTGGAGAGATGCCGAGAGTTCGGGCGTTTACCCTACATAAAATATACTTACACAATTATCAAACCGCGATTAGAATACAATTGGAGGGTAACGTCAGCCCACTGTCGTTTCATAGATATAGGAATGAAGCTTGACGCAAGTCTATGAAATGAGTGTGCTGACGTTACCCTACAATTGTATTCTAATCGCGGTTTGTTACTACGGGGCCCAATTTCATAAACACGACAGGCGACAGGTGACAGTGATCATTCGTTAACCACTAAGATGTTAAGTCTGTAAGTCTCTACCGTTACTGTTCGACACAGTAATGTACGGCTAATTGTCACTGTCACCTGTCGCATGTCTTGTTTATGAAATTGGGCCCTGGTCACGAGAACATGAAAAACATATCAGCTAGTATACAAAATTAGTTCAATTTTTAATTATTTTACGTTTATCGTTTTTTCACGTACTGTTTAATTATACATGACCATACCCACCTCACGAGTATTTATATCAAGTATTAAGAGGAGTGAGAACCCAGCCCGAAAAAGCGCTCCCCATACAAACGGCGATAACGTTTCCCACCTTCTAAACCTTAACCTATGGCAATGATTTTTTGGTATGTTGTCGTTATGTCTAGGAAGTAGGTTTGTATGTTTTGATTTTTTCAATATTCATCCTAGTTTTGAAAATATTAGCATTTTAGGAGTTTCATACAAAACAAAAAAACGTCAATATTTTTGAAACTATTAAGAATATTTAAAAAATTAAAACATACAAAACTAGTTCAAGGGCATAATGAAAAAAATTCAAATCCAAAAAATCATGGCAATAGGTTAAGATTTAGGGGGTGGAAAACGTTATCGCCGTTTGTATGGAGAGCGCTGGGTTCACACTCCTCTTAAACAAAATTCTAACTAAAAATGACAATTTTTAATTCCTTGAAGGCTGTGCGCCTTAGGTAGAAAATTACCGTCAATATCCACCGCACATAAGCAGTTTTATCAGTTTTCGTTATATTGATTGCAAAACAAATCTGTCACTTAATAATAAAAATATTTTAGCAAATGCTACTGTTATAATTTCTAAATGTCAAATAAAGTTGGCACCTTAAGGTTTACAGATAAACCGATTTCTTTAAACTTTATGATTGGTTGTATAAAGTTAGAATAATCGCACTTTGGAACGTTAGCCAGGACCCTAATTCTCGGTTCATGCGAGATGCATCTCACGTGCGAGTTCCGTCAAAAAGTGACAGATTTCCAAGGGATTTGACAGTTGTTTTCGTGCGAGATGCATCTCGCATAAACCGAGAATAGCCCCACAGAGTGAGTTGTCTTTTGTAATATTTATAAATGATCGATAAGTTATTTTTGTAAATGTATAATAAACTAACAATAACAAAATTAGATTGTAATAAAACTTTATAAGTATTAACGAAGTTTGAACCCTAATATCTGGTTGGCATGTATAATTCAGCTTAAGCAAAAAATATAATCTATAAGCATATGAAATGCAATTCTAGAATTCGCTGTGCATCAAATAATTATCAAATAATTAGGTTGGCACCTAATTATTTGAACATGAGACCTGAAAAAAACTCAAAACATCAGCCTACAATAAATATATGTCATTTAAAAAGACTACCGGAACTACTTTCTGGCACAGTACTAAATTCTGTCCTGTTATTAACTTGTAATGATATTTCAAATATTATTTGTTAGTATTGTACTGAATTTTCAGAGGAGTGTGAACCCAGCTCCAAAAAGCGCCCTCATACAAACGGCGATAAAGTTTTCCACCCTATAAACCTTAACCTATAGCAATGATTTTTTGGTATGTTGTCATTATGCCTTAGAACTAGGTTTGTATGTTTTGATTTTTTTAATATTCGTCACAGTTTTGAAAATATTTGCATTTTAGGAGTTTCATACAAAACACAAAAGCGTCAATATATTTGAAACTATTAAGAATATTTAATAAATCAAAACATACAAACCTAGTTCTAGAACATAATGATAACATACATAAAAATCATGGCTGTAGGTTAAGGTTTAGAGGGTGGAAAACATTATCGCCGTTTGTATGGAGAGCGCTGGGTTCACACTCTTAAGTGCAACTCTTTAATTTGCTTAACTCAGTGTTTTCCGATCTTTTTTATACCGTAATCCTTGTACGAGTTGTAATATTTTAGCAACACCCTTCTAAAACAGTATTTTTTAACCTGTGGTCCGCGGACCCCTGGGGTTCTCAGTCTTATCTAAGGACCATTTAACAATCATAAATATATGCCACCGAAAGTCTTGTAATCGCTACGCACGCAAATTTTTTTGTAATTTGTAGTACCAAAATAAATGGTCCGATATTTATTGCTGCTTTTTAATAAAGGGGGTTCATAAAATTGTGCTTGATTTCCTAAGGGGTCTGTTGACAAAAAAGGTTAAGCAACGCTGCTTTAAAAGACACTCTGATCTGTGCGACCGTAGCATGATGCTATTCTATTACTGACATAGTTGGAACCCCTGGCTTAGCCATTCATAATTATGACAGACATATAAAGGGATATGAGTTAGTTATTATTAAATACAGGTTAGTATTATACGTAAGTCATGATCAAAATTATGTGTACATATTAACAAAACGGATCACTCGCGTATTTTTAAATCGAGAAATGCCCGACATGTTTCGGACCAGTCCGTGGTCCTTAATCATGAGCCCCCGCGACGTCGTCGCGCCACCGCCGCGAAGGCTTATGATTAAGGACCACGGACTGGTCTGAAACATGTCCAGCATTTCGCGACTTAAAAATACGTGAGTGATCCGTTTTGTTAATATGTCCGTCTCACGGTAGTTTTATGTTAAAAATTATGTATACACTTTTTTAAGTAATATACTTCATTCAACATTTTTGAGCTGGACTGATAATTAAAAGGTCATATAAAGAGTTATTGTGTCTTTTGGATTAATGTGATTTTTAAGTAGAAGAATTTTTTTACAAATGTTAAAAGAACAAATGTCATATTTTCAAGTTTACAACAATGTAACAAAGTATAAATCAATAGAAATTGCCCACAAATAGAAGAGATGTTTTTGAGCATTTATTTTGTATTATCTGTCCTTTGATTACACTTACTGCTTAGATTATTCTGTAGTAATATTTTGTTATCTTAAAGGTCTTTAATTTTATCCATCTCTAGTGCCCAAAGTACAGTTAAGATCATAAAATGTGTATGTATACAGTTGTTCACTCTCACTAATATTGCAATAAAGTAAAAAATTTAATACATACACTCAGGGACAATATTAGAGGAATTATTATTAGGCAACATTATACCATTAATTTTGTCCCCGAGTATATGTATGATACTGTACAGTACTACTCAGTTATATCAATATGTGAGACGAGCCAGTTTTTTATTTTTAATCTGACTCTCCTCTTATTGCTCAAATTGTGAAACTTTGTATATGGTATCATAACATGGTAATGTCAATAATAAGCTAACGGCAATCGATCACGAACCTATGATGCCCACATATAGAAATATATATCCTGCCAGTGACTTAAGTATTGTATAACGGGTCCACATATAAAGGCCATTAACGGAATCTTATTTGACGCAGACGTCAACACACTTTCTATGACATTCTTCGAATAGCCATTGTACATCGGACTACGGAGAAGATATAATACAAGACCAAGCTTTCTGCGGCTTATCTCCAACTTCTGTTCTGTTGAGAGGTCTTTCATGTGACGGTTGTAGATTTTTAAACTGGCTAAATCAATACCGAGGGACACTAACCACTGCCTCCACGCCTTCGTACCGAACACACGCATGGCGGCCAAATGAATCAACGGTTTTAATATATGCAGCGATTCAGCATACATCAAGTCTTTAACATTCCTGTTAAGGCTACTGTCGTCTTGCAGCTTCAGCGGTTGCCAGTCGCGGAAGGCGACGGGCGGGGCGCCGTCTACTCGACGGACGACCCTTCCGGAACGTTTCAAAGTGAAAAACGAGCTCTCTGCATCTTCGCTCGTTTTTTCCTCTGTGAATTTCTTCCGTTGCATCGCTGCGACTGGCGGATGCTGGATCGGCAGCTCTTTGAACCTCAGTAGCAGTATAAAAGCGGAGGAACACTTAAAAAGCTGGAGTAGCGTAGCTGCTGTCCACTTCCCTTTGTTGCCCCATCGGTTCTTGACCACCAGCTCTACGAACACCTCCGAGTAATGGATGACTGTCAGCCATAGTTTTATTTGTTCGCGGAGGCTGTAGCTCTGCACGTCGACGGAATACGCCTCGTGAATGAGGCGGTCGTTAAACAGCGATACCAACTTCGACAAGGCGTAAACCAGCTCCGACACAATCGGGGACTTGTTTATTTTGCCCGCCACGAAATATGACGACCAGGTGGCTACGGTTTCCACGTCCGTCACCAGGTTAGGGTTGGTTATCACCCACCTTTTGTAAGCGGCGACTAGCTCCTTGAGAGATAGCTTTTCCATTGTAACTTCGATGCGCACTAAAGTTCAATCGCGGCACATGAACTTTTAACACTAATCTAAGGTTGTACTGAAGCCAATACATAGAAGTCCTTAATTTATTTAAATTAAATTACTAAATAAACGCGAATCAGCAGAGCCGGATGTAAATCCCCGTTGCCGTTGCCCCTTGCCCTGCCTGTTGACGTCGCTTGTCAAACAAAGTTTTGGTTTTTGTCTATAGTCTACAAAGCTTGCTATTCATGAGTATAAGCCACTGAGTAAACGTGAGATTTAGATTAAAGAGTACTTAGTCATGCTTTTTTCAATCACTAGGGTTCGAATCATGCCATGCGATTAAGAATTTATGTATATTGTCATTGCTTTTAAATTTGCCTTATCTGAATATAGGAAAAACGGGGCCTAGCACGCTAGCTTTTATCGATGACATAAAGCATAATATCCCTTCCTAACCAATATGCGTGTACGAGAGGGACGGAAGCGTTTATGTGCGCGATAACTGCTATCGGATTAAGAGCTGCTTCTTCTTCATTTAAATGATGTGACGAAAGAGCTGGATATCGATATATTTAACTGCAAAATCCACACTATGAGGTAGCGTCTGAAGGTGAGATGCTTTGATTAAGTATAGATTCTTATTTTTTTCTATGTTATCTGTGTCAAGGGTGACTTTTGCTTGCATTGCTGCGACCTTGTACTTATTAGTTTTTCAATACCTATTTAATACTTTGCTGCCATTTGTGAGATTCTACAATTGGCTTAGCTACTGAAGATGTTTAAATATTATTTTTGCAAGTTATTCACTTTACGAAAACAAATATAATAAATAAAACGGCGAGTGTTTATAAAAGTCGGCTTTTACTTGAAATAGAGAAGTAAATCAGTAACGTGAGTTTTTTTCGCAATTTTTCGGAAAGTGTTTAACGTATAGTTAACTTTATTTCACATTTCCTTATCTGTAGACCATGATACCATAGATTTACTATTAATCATAGAAATAGTTCCTTCATCCAAGGTATTAATTAATTGGGTATAACCTTGGTATTTCCCCTTCAAAAAAGGCAAAGCAATTAATTTGCATACAGCAATGCCTTTTATTATTGGATTGTTGAAAGCTAAAGCTATGTCTTTGATATTCGACTGATAATTACTCTTTTCCATATAATGTTCATTAGTCTTAGAAGTTTTCAAAAACCATATCAATTTAACGTGACATTGGGGCCTAGCACGCTAGCTTTTATCGATGACACAAAGCAGTTATCTCGTTCTAACCAGTCTGCGTGTGCGAAAGAGACGAATGCTTTATGTCAGCGATAAACGCTAGTGTGCTAGAGGGGATTGAGTGTTGCGGCGTAATAATCTGAAAATGAACTTTTTCCTCACTTGTTCTAATAGGACACCTTTTGGCTCATACTAAATCTTCTATCAGCGATGTTGTTCTAGCAATGTATGTTATAGCAGCATTTTAATATATTTAAAACAGAAGATACGGTTTCGTTTCACAAAAGACATCCTTAACATGGCTGTATGAGTTAATATTCGTTTATCCTTTTGCAACAGACGCCATCAAAAAACCTTAGGATCACATATACATATTTAAAAAAATACATACTTAAAAAAAATCGTGTTGCTTGCTTGCTTGCAGTGGACGCGGAATATGTTTTGAAATTCAATATTCTCAGAACCAAGACTTAAATGTGTTAACTTGAATTGGATAGTTGCGTTTGTGCGATTCGCGATGGACAATAATGGGCAGGACGAGCTCGATGCGGCTGGCATATTTAAGGACTCGTTCCAACTGCGGCCGTGTCCCGATGAAGAGAGAAAGCCAATATTTTGGCTGGACGGCGTCATGGGATGCCTCTCATCAGTCGTCTCGGTGTTCAAACAGCCTGAACAGAAGCCAGCTAAAGGTATTACCTATTTTTAGCTCCCAAGGACTGCATGCAAGGCCTATGCGCGAGTTTACAAGGATGCATCGCAATTGATTTTGTGTCCCGTGCCGTTTGCTGACAGAATTTAGACCTTCCGTCTACGTGCGAGGGAAGTTTTTGGTTAATTTATAATTTTCCTGGAAATGATCCTTGACCTGATGTGCGTACCGTAAAATGCCTGGGATTTGATTCTCGTCAGTTGGAGTATCGTACTGGCCGGTTGCAATTACAGAATTGTCGAATTTTAAAATTCGAAAATGGAATTTAGTTTAAAAATTTTAAGTAAAGTTTTGAGTGGGTTTCATTTTATCAGAGAGAAAAAATCAGTGCAAGATGAGTTCACTCCAGGTATGTTAAAAATGTACTTGTCTCAAATTACACTGAAATTAAATTGTAAATAAACAATCCATTATGTAGCTATTGTCAGCATCCTCAATTATGAACACATTCAAGCTTATTTCAAAACAGCAGTGGCGACCTTGCAAAAATTTGGTGACAAAGTTAGGCATTTTGTATACCAATAAATGGGCTGACTCTTGTTTAATTTGAGCACATTCTTTTCATGCCTCTACCGAGCTCAGCCAAGTTTTATAATTGCATTTATTTTGCATTTCTGCTAGTACTGTTCTATTTTTTTAAGTGATTGTGCAAATGTCACATTATAAACAAATGTTTTTGTTCACGCACTCATCACTCAACCCCATTTCGGCCCCAATTTAAAAACCGGTCAATCACGTCATACACTACACTGTTTTCAGGAGTCATTGGCAGTACTGTAGAATCTCACTAATCCAACACGTCCAATAATCCGACCCTTTTCTGGAACGTGCACCGTGCATTCTCTCTGTCGCGTAGTCCGTCAAACAGATACCTATGTTACTTTTATAAAAACGTGTAGAACAGAAACCCAAATACATCGTAATTTCTTTATAAAATGCTTTATTTTAATTAGCATAAATATTTCTACACAATCCAGTAATCCGAACATTCCAATAATCCGGCACCCTCTGGTTTTTAATGGTGCTGGATTAGTGAGATTCCACTTTAATGGTTGCTACCCTAAAAGTGACCGGTTGCACTTGATAAAAAAGTTGAAGTTTAAGTTAAATAGATTTTTTTGTTGTTTGTATCATTTAATTTTAACAATACACGTTTAACCAAGCTGAATTCTGAGCGACTAGAACCTTGTAGCAATGAGTGATAGCAGTAATATTATGACATTTCCTATGAAAATTTGTCACGATGGTTATTCTGAAAACATTCCACAGGGCAGAATTCAAATTGGATGACTGTACTGCTGCTCGAGTGAACATTCATGTATCAGCGCCTTTACTTGAAATTATTTTCCATGTTTCGTTTCAATAGAACATTGCCACACTGAAATTAGTGAAAGAGTGTGACTGGCACGCAATGATAAAGTTGCAGGTGCGAATCCTGCTGGCTGATTAAGATTTATTTTTATTTTGCTATTGCATTTAAGTCATTTCTTGTTAGTTTTATCCAAAATGGTTAAAGTTTACTGACACAATCATTATTATTATCTTCTTTGTATGTCGTTCCCATTCACGAGACAATAGTGTCCCGGACTGAGCAGGTGCTGTTCCTGTCTGCGCCATAGGGACAAGGGCGTAAAGACTATTGTGGAAAGATGGGACCTAGACCGTACAAGACTACAGGCCCCCAATTTTGGCGCTCATCAAGATTCATCTCGCATTCGAGATGTGTTAAAAAATGACAGATTTTGAAGGCATCTGACAGCTCTTTAGCATATGTCGAGTGTGACTTCATCTCTACTGATGGCAGAATTGCCCGGCAGGGGGAAAACGATGGACTAACAACTGGAATATTATTATTTGTAATGCACAAGCAGCTTTAAGTTAGTGCATGCATAGCATTGTTCATTTGTGTTATTGATTTAAATGTTTGTCTTGTTTGTTTGTTTGTTGTTTAATTGGATTATTCAAAACCAAAAGTTGTACAAGACCAATGACTGTTTATTGATCACAGCAAAATATCATCAGAAGGTATGACTATCATCATTTTTATTACAAGTTCTCATTTAATTTCCTGCGTTAGTTTGTCGTTTTTGTAAATGTTCAAGTGAAATCGTGCAAGTCAATTTTGACTAGCGATTAAAGTTTGGATTGACTAGAGTTTTGATGTCTATGTCGTCAACTGACGCAGCGTTTAGGCGTCCTCAACATTTAAAAAAATTCATTTTCTTCATTCATTGCCACATTGCATTTATTTTTACTAGCTGCGCGAATTTGTTTCAGCTCAGCGCGTTGCGTCGACTCATTATCGATTTTAAAGATTGGATATAGGGCACATATTATGTTAATTTTACAGTATTGCATGTACAGTAGGAGAAATATACTCACGTACCACCTTAGAACCCTATCGCAATGACGCGACGCGTTAAACGCCAGGCTATGTCATACAAATGTAATGCGTATGTCTCTTCGACTAGGTTCTATGGTGGTATTGGGTTTCAATTTCCTTGACTACAGTCACAATATTGGTTCAGTATTAGTGGTGGATCGTTGAAGCTTTTTCCCATCGATATAAGAAGACAATAGATCTGCTTGCTTGTTCGGATTGTTACAAACCTAGTGTCACCACTTTGAAGCAGGTGAAGATTGGCTTTCAATATTTAGCCATTGGTTCGACTTTGAATCTTATCGTAAGCGAATATAGCAGAACTAAAAATATGACGCCAATGTAAAACGTAAAAAACGAAGAGCTGTTTACTTGACAATTGGCACAGACAGTTTTATTCAGGGTAAGCATGCGCTATCCAACATAGTCTACCAAATAGACTATGGTCGGCTACTCTGCCACTGCGTTGTACACAGTTCTATAGTTTTCTCATTTCGATGCTTTTTCCGTTAACGCAACGAAACCTCCGTCAACGATCAACTAGTTGAAAAACCAGATGACGTTTATAACTGGTTTTAATAAATGTGCTCCTTTTAAAACACTAACTGTAGTTAATACTGTACACGATAGATTTACAAGAGACAGTTTTTGATTCGTAGTTAACTCAACTAATAGTTAAAAATCGTAAATAATGGTATGTTAATATCATTTCTTATGATTGAAAGGCAGTTGATGTTCCAATAGTTAGTTAATCGTTACCGAAAAAGTTTCGTTGAAAAAAACGTATAGTCGACCAAGAAATTGTTTGACCCCTTTTCGACCGTATTACAAAAGGATAGGGTGTAAAACAGGTCAAGCAATTACTTGGTCGACTATACATGGCATCCGTTTGATATTTCATTTGTTCGTATGAAAAAATGTAGCTAGTTGACGTTTAACTAGTTTATCGTTTATCGAGATATGGTTGACGCGTTAACGGTAGAAAAACGGTTGAATTAACTAGTTAGTTGATTCAACACCAACTCTTAGTGAGGATAACCTAGGATTGACTTCTAGTCAGCGTTTAAAAAATAGCCTCAAAAGTCGAACAAAGAGTACAATAAATCGACAATCGCTCGCGCTGTCAGTCTGTCGAACCGACGCCGACGGCGCTGCTTCAATACTATTATTTTGTAAAAAAAAACTTATTTGCAACGAAACTTAATAAATTATATTTAATGCGGTTAGACGTAAAATTGTAAATAAATCCAATGACTATAAATGGTGAACTAATTTGCATTTGAAACATTAGCGTCGGACTGTATTCTCATGTCGGTCCGTTTTTCTCTTTAGTATGACACTGTACATCCATACATTATAATATCATTGGTCAGGATTGAAATGTTTTGACTCTATTGAAGCAAAAAACTTCTTTTTAATTCGCTCCAACCCTGAAATTATGCTGAGACTGAAGCTATTCTTGAAAAACTGGAATAAGTGTTAATGCTTAATCTTGTATAATCTTGTAGAATTTTTGCTTATTGAACTGCAAATGTATAATACCCAACCACTTTATATGTATAACCAATTAGTATACAATTGTAACTGGTTCCCCGCGATACAGGCATTGCCTAGTGTGGGGACCCCTGATAAATTTTGTTACACCTTTATGCAAAATAAACAAATTTTTAATTTTTAATTTCATAATGCAAGTTTTGACTAGCTTGCAGTAGTTGTATTGTGTTGGAATTTGGGTATGCATGTGTGGGTCTGATGACAATGCAACACAGAACCCTAAAATGCACAGTCAGCTAAAAGGCTTGTATGTATTAAAATTGAAACTTTTAACAATTTTATTGTTTTGTCGACTAACAACTTGTAAGTGCAATTTGATAGAATGAAAATATTAAATTGCTTTTTTTACAAAATAATCTTGCCTTAAAATTGAGATTTTTAAGAAAAGTTTTATTCGTGCTTTGAGTCCCTCGCGGAACTCTTTCCTTTGAGTTATTTAAGTAGCGTTTATTAAAGACAACCAAAGACAAACTAAATGGAACAATAATCTTACAAAGTAAACCAGTGTCCGTATTATTGTAAAGAACCTTTTGTAAAGCAGTAAACATCTTTCAAGTGATATGCCAAATTTTTTGCCGTGACCAGGATTAATTGGTCCTTTGGCCCGGATAAAATGGTCCTTAAGCCGGATTTTTTTACAGATGAAAAATGGGAGATACCGTTCGAGTCGATCTCGGACCTGGTCTACCTAGGCTCTGGGGCCCAGGGGGTGGTATTCGGGGGCCAGATTAAGGGGGAGATGGTGGCAGTTAAGAAGCTGAGAGATCAGGCTGAAACGGACATAAAGCATTTGAGGAAGCTCAACCATGACAATATAGGTAAGATGACACTTGAAAATTAAGAAAAATAATTGGTTTACTGTCAATTTAACGCCAATGTGATTTGCCCATTTTTGACAAAATTCGCTAGCTCAGCCCTCTGGAGTACTCTAAACCGACGAGCATGCATGAAGAATGTTATGAGAGTAAGTGAAGCAAAGGTTGTATGTCAGGATCGTAGCAAGTGGAAATCCGTGGTCTCTGCCTACCCCACCGGGAAACAGGCGTGACTATGTATATATGTATTTGTTCGCAAGCTCGCATAAAAGGATCGTTAAAAATATCAGCTTTTCGTTTTTGAGTAACTTCTTTCATTTTAACAATATTTAATTTAATTTAACACATTTATTTAGTTAGGTTAGGGATAAAATAAATAAATAAATATTTTTGGGACAATTAACACCAATTGACCTAGTCCCAAAGTAAGCAACTGAAGCTGCTTGTGTTATGGGCACTGGACAACGCATATACATACTTACATAGACAAAGACATTTTTAAATACATATAACATCCAAGACTCGGGTACAAATATTCGTATTCACCATACAAACATTTGCCCCTCCTGGGAATCGAACCCAGAACCTCAAGCTTTGTAGTCAGGGTCACTAACCACTAGGCTATCAGGTCGTCAATGGGCAACGGGATGGGCGAACTATTTACTGTGTAAGCCAATATCACAACAACTACAGTGAAAAACCCTATCAAAATCCGTTGCTTCGTTTAGAAGTACAGTCAAGGAATTAAATTTCCAACCCACCTAAGGTTCAATAGCATATAGCAAACTGTCACCATAAGAGCTATAGAGCAAGACGTTAGTTTGACATATCGACCTTAATGCATTGCGTATGTCAGACGACATTTCAACGAAATGGGTAGGGAATTAAGTTCCTTGACTGTATTAGGCTACCGAAGATGTGAGGACAGACAGAAACAAATGTAATAATAACATTATAGTTCTGTGCATCTAGCACGAATCTTCTCGATACGCGTTAACTCGCTACGTAACTCAGTGCGTCTCGCTTCTACTGGACTAGTTAGAACGAGACGCACTGAGTTACGTAGCGAGTTAACGCGCATCGAGAAGATTCGTGCTAGGTGCACTGATGTATTTAAAAAATTATACCTCATTGAGTTCTTGCGGGTATCTTCTCATCAGAGGTTTTTCCGAACCGTTGGTAAATTTTATGACATTCATAGTTCATACTTATTAGTGCTTCCTGTAAGCCTAATCGGAATAAATATATTTGAATATATTTTGGTTTTACACAATGTAAAGACAAAGAAACATAGAAATATTTTCTAGCTATAGAAAGGCAAATGAGCAAGTTCACCTGAGGGTAAGTGATTACCACCGCCCATACACACCCGCAACAACACTACAGGGATTGCAGATGCCTAGCCAACCCAGAGGGCTAAGATGGAATACCTCTTGCCCCAGTAATTGCACCGGCTGTCTTACTCTCCACGCTGGAACACAACAGTGCAAGCGCTGCTGTTTAGTGGCAGGATTAGCGAGCAAGATGGTGGTAGCGATCCGGATGAACCTTGCACAAGGTCCTACCACCCTCAAACATTCTTCGCTTCTAAATTCTACATTTCGGACGTTCATAAATGCTTCCTGTAAGCCTAATTGGGGGTTTGTGGGTGGTAGGATCTTGTGCAAGGTCTGTCCGAATAGCTACCACCGTCTTGCTCGTTAATCCTGCCGCTAAGCAGCAGTGCTTGCACTGTTGTGTTCCGGCATGCAGAGCAAGACAGCCGCTGGATTTTTTTGGCACAAGAGGCATTCCATCTTAGCTATCCAGGTTAGCAACGCGTCTACAATCTCTTTGGTGTTGCGAGTGCTTTAGGCGGTGGTGATCACTTACCATCAGGTGACCCCCTTGCTTGTTTGCCTTCCTATTTGCAAAAAAAATGTAATCAATTCTGACTTTGACTTTGAACTTTGGCAGTCCGTTTCCGCGGCGTGGTCACCAAGCCCCCCTGCTACTGCGTGGTGATGGAGTACTGCCAGTACGGGCCTCTCTTCGAGTTCCTGCACAGCGGGTCCGTGTTCGCCCCCAAGCAGATCCTCAAGTGGGCCAAAGAGATATCACACGGGATGGCCTACCTGCACAGCCATAAGATCATCCATCGCGACCTCAAGAGCCCCAAGTGAGTGACAACCCCGGACCTATTGGGGGAGAGTGGTGGCAGTTTGTAGGGACCCGGGTGGCAGTTTGTAGGGGCCCGGGTGGCAGTTTGTAGGGGCCCAGGTGGCAGTTTGTAGAAGGCCCGGGTGGCAGTTTGTAGGGGCCTAGGTGGCAGTTTGTAGGCGTCAAAAATCATGATACTAGGTGTAAGGGACAGCATTCCAAAAATTTTAAACCAGGTTTCAAACCATTATCCTGAACTGAATCTAAGTGATTGTTAGTGATGATTTTTCCGAGAAAGTCGGATTAAATCAGAAATCAGATATATTTATTTGCATACAAACAATTCTGATTTCTGTGCCTCCTGACGCATAATGTCAATGACCAATGTTTTAACTACAAGACCTACGTGTGTTTCGCCTTTATACCAGGCATCGACGGGATCTTAAAAAGTAATGACAAACTGCGACACACAAATAGTACCTAAAAAAAATTATTTTTTTCCCAGCATCCTCATCGCCGACAATTTGGTCGTGAAAGTGTCCGATTTCGGCACGTCGCGCGAGTGGAACGACGTGAGCGCAATAATGTCGTTCACTGGCACCGTGGCCTGGATGGCGCCTGAGGTGATCCGGCACGAGCCGTGCTCGGAGCGCGTCGACGTCTGGTCGTTCGGGGTCGTGCTGTGGGAACTGCTCACACAGGAGGTGGGTGCCGTGGGGACTGGGGGATGGCTAGAGGGGATGAGAGGTTGGTGCCGTTGGGGTTAGGGGACGGCTAGCGGAAGGGAGAGAGAGGTAGGTGCCGTGCCGGGACGACTAGGGGATATTAGGTGGGTGCCGTGGGGACTAGGGGCGGCTGGAAGGGATAGGAGTTAATGCAGTGGGGGCAGGAGAGGCTAGACGGGATAGGAGGTTGGTGCACTGGGGGCTGTGGAACGGCTAGAGGGAGGGGCAGGAGGTCGGTGCTGTGGGAGTTGGGAAGGAGGGGATAGGAGACAACTGGCATAATTTCACTTGTCATTTAGCTGTTACCAAAGGAAGCTGGAAGATACTCTTATAAGGGATTGTCCGTATTATTCTTTTGTAACTGTTTATGTACAATAAACAGCTTACATACATACATTTCATAAGCCTTTTGATCTACCCACAGGTACCTTACAAGAACATGGAGACACACGCTATCATGTGGGGCGTGGGCACGGACACGATCTCGCTCCCGGTGCCGGCGACCGTGCCGGACAGCATGCAGCTGTTGCTCACCCAGTGCTGGAACCGGGTGCCCAAGAACAGGTCAGAAAACGGGGGATGTTAGAGCAATTTATAATGTGGACACTCGTGAGTCATTAAGGGATTTTTTTAAGGAAATAGATATCTTAACCCTACCGTCGCTTATAGTTTTGAAATAATCATGTACGTTAGGAAAAATAAATGCAATTTTCCTATCAACGTCGATAAGCCAAAGGCTACTAGAAATACGGGAAAGCTTTAAGTGCCTGACGCTTTAAGACTGGCTAAAACCAATAAGTCGTTCATGGGAAATTGCGTAAGATTTTACAACAAAATTCCAAAAAACATTACTGAACTAAATGATACAAAATTTAAATCTATTGTCAAGAAGACATTAATTTATCGGGCGTATTATAAAATCCAATGACTATCTTGGACAGGGATGTTTGGAAATGATCCCGATTTGTATTAGCGATCCCTGGCTCCAAAGATTGTACACGTGCTGTGTTAAATTGTTAAATTTTTAAATATTTGAGATGTAAAAAAACATTGTAGTTTTGATTTATTTAAAAAATTACACCTCGTTGAGTTTCTTGCCGGTATCTTCTCATCAGAGGTTTTTCCGAACCGGTGGTAAATTTTTTGACATTCATAAGTGCTACCTGTAAGCCTAATCTGAATAAAATATTTTGACTTTGACTTTGATGCCACCACCAGTGGCCCTTTAACTTCATATGTACTTGAGCTTACAGTTGCCACGAGCATTGTAACAAATGTGGCAAAATTCTTTGTTTATATAAAACTGGCGGACGCCTGTGACTTCGTTCGCGTGAAATTAGCAGTCTATGTCCATCAGGGATAGTTTAGCTCTCTATTAGTGAAAAAAATTTTGGGATCGGCTCAGGCTCAGGCTCAGGCTTATTATATTAGTGTAGGTGACATTTTCCGCTTTCTTCATGGTCGAAATAAATAGCAGAGTGTTTAACTTGGATTAAACACCAATTGCACCCTCGAACTATTAGCGCATGAACGGAGCGAGTGCATCTTTGTGTAATAGGTGTTTTTCATCCCTCGTTGAACAATCTACTATTTCTTTCTTCTTTCATTGTGTATGTATTTCCAGGCCTCCGTTCAAGATCATAGCGGCGCACCTGGAGATAGCTGGCGAAGAGTTCGTCGACATCCATGACGAGAACTTCAACGCCACGCAGGCTGGCTGGAAGCGGGAGGTGCAGGACAGCATGGAGCAACTGTACACCAAGTCTGTGCATTCGTTGAGCGTTTAAAAAAAACAGGCTAGCCTTTTTCAGGGTTCCGTACCACGAAAGAACAAACGCTACCCGTTTAGGATAACTTTGTTGTCCGCCTGTCTGTCTGCCAAGACCATTTTTCTTAACAACGCGATACAAATACAGTCTGCAGTCCCCGTCAACCGTGAAAAAATCAAACTTGTTAGTCAACGCAACCGAAGATACGGCCGTTTATGCCGCATATTTCATACATTCGCAAGGAAATTGAAAACCTATTGGTTATAACTAACTAACCAGCGTATAAAAAATGGCATCAAAAGTCGAACAAAAAGTACAATAAATCGACATTCGCTCGCGCTGTCAGTCTGTCGGACCGACGGCGTTGCTGTCAATACTATTATTTTGTAGAAAAACCTATTTGCAACGAAACTTAATAAATTATTATTTTATGCAGTTAGACGTAAAATGCCAAATCCAATGACTACAAATGGTAAAATAATAATTTGCATTTGTGACATTGGCGTCAACCTGTATTCTCATGTCGGGCCGTTTTTCTGCTGTCATTTAGTATCACATTGTACATCCATGTATTATAATATCATTGTGGATAAAATACTAGTGGAAACAGTTTACTCACTCACCTTCAGCTTGTGCTCACAAACTAGATAGTATTCGGAAAAAGCAGCTTTCCGCCCTCGTATCACAAATGACTATTGTGTTTAGGTCCGAAAAGAACCCACCGATCGATCTGCAGGAAACCACCACGCAGCGCCGCGATGAGCTGAAGCATGCCCGCGACATCAGACAGGTTGGTAAAGCGTCCATTTCCACCCTTGGGATGTTTTAGGGTTTCGTACCTCAAATGGAAAAAGCGGAACCCTAATAGGATTCGTGTGTTTGTGTGACTGTCACAGCCAGAGTTCAAAGTGATAATTCACTATGGATGAACTCCAGCAAAGTGCTTGGATATTTTTTCATTACAAAGCAATAAGCTTACTAAGTAACCCCAAATAGTATCTGATTTTTTGGTTGCCTCATTTAGTTATAAAAAATAAAAACATTTTATGAAAGCTAGGATGGTGTAAATACTGACTATCCTAAGTCCTAGTTTTCCCAAACAAAAATCAATGATATAATGAATGTAAAAGACGACAAACATTAAAAAATTCGCAGGATATGGTAGCGGTAATGAAGCGAAACTGGCAAGCGCAAAGCACGGAATGCTGATCTTGCAGGTTCGAGTCCTGCCATTACCCTAATTTTTCTTTGTGTTGTCATTCATTATATAGCATTTTGTCTATGAAATAGGAAGGCAAACAAGCAAGTGGGTCACCTGATGGTAAGTGATCACCACCGCCTATAGACACCCTCAATACCAAGGAGATTGCAGATGTGTTGCCAACCCAGAGGGCTAAGATGGAACACCTCTTGTGCCAGTAATTACACCGGCTGTCTTGCTGTCCACGCCGGAACACAACGCAAGCACTGCTGCTTAACGGTTGGATTAGCGAGCACGATGGTGGTAGCGATCCGGACGGTCTTCTATTTCATTAATGACTTGCGTGTTCTAGGTGTACGAGAAGCAACTCGCCCGTGCCAATGAGTTGTACATGGACGCATGCGCAGTGAGGCTACAGCTGGAGCAGAGGGAGTCAGCCCTTGCCGAGTGAGTGCCCTCCATTTATTTATATACTAGCTTTTGCCCGCGACTTCGTCCGCGTAGACTTGTTTAATTGAATCACACAAACGTGCACCCAATACGCAATCTGCAATATTTCCTGGATGGATGCTGTTCATGACGTCACGGCGGCGTATAACTCACTTATCGCTATCCCGTGGGAACTATGCATTTTTACGGGATAAAAAGTATCCTATGTGTTAATCCAAGTTATAAACTATATGTGTGCCAAATTTCAACTAAATCCATTCAGTTGTTTTTGCGTGATTGAGTAACAAACATCCAAACATACAAACTTTCACATTTATAATATTAGTAGGACTAGCGACCTCTCCCGGTTTCGCACGGGTAAAATAACGATATAATGTCTGTAAAAACCTTCCCTAGAAAATTCTCTAAATGACAGTCAAGTGGAAACCGTATCAAAATCCGTTGTTTAGGAGAAGGCGGCCGAACATACACTGTAAGGATTTAAAACAGACAGACAGAAACAATAGCGGCTTTACTTTATACTATGTTTCTTCCGGTGGTAGGACCTTGTGCAAGGTCCGTCCGGATCGCTACCACCATCTTGCTCGCTAATCCAGCCGCTAAGCAGCAGTGCTTGCGCTGTTGTGTTCCGGCGTGAAGCGCAAGACAGCCGGTGCAATTACTGGCATTAGTGGTATTCCGTCTTAGCCCTCTGGGTTGGCAACGCATCTGCAATCTCTTTGGTGGTGTACACTTACCATCAGGTGACCCACTTGCTGGTTTGCCTTCCTATGTTGTATAAAAAAAATTGCAAAGGTAAAGTTGTTTACTAGTCTGAATTTGATTTTTTTTTCCGATGTCTCTATTGTGGGAGCCCCGTGGCTACAGCCCCGGAGCCTCCACAAAAGAGGCCCTTCCCCCCCCCCCCCCCAAAAAAATTCGGCCCTGGCGTTACCTAAAACAGGTACAGTCAAGGAAACTGAAACACGTACCACCGTTGAACCTAGTCGAAGAGACATACGCATGACATTTGTATGACATAGCCTGGCGTTTAACGCGTCGCGTCATTACGATAGGGTTCTAAGGTGGTACGTGAATATATTTCCCCTACTGTACCTAAACTGCCACGTTCGTCACGCAACATACCATTACATTTCCAGGCGCGAGAAAGCTTTGAAAGCCTGCCGCTGCGGCGTTCGGAAGCTCAAATACCAGCGGCAGACCTCGTCCTCATCAGACGGCAAGTGTCAACTGGAACCGGTGCACCGGCGGAAGAAGAAACGGGACACCGTCCTCACCAACGACAAGGAACAGGTCAAGACGTTCCTGCTGCAGGAGGACACACAGACACCCTCCCAGCTCATCAAGAACAACAACGCGAAAGAAGTGAAAGAGGTCGAAACTGTGGTCGAGCAGAACGGTAACGTCGGCTTCAAGGAGCCGTTGAACGACAATTACTTTGAAGTAGCTCAGGTATAAACTGTAGGTTAGTTTAGTTATAATTTCGTCTACGGTTTCTGCAGACTTTTTGTAGCTTTTTTTTTAAGACGCACGGTTTAAATCGTTCGTTGGTAGTTATTTTTTTAATACTTACAATGCGTTTCTTTTCTGTTTTGTTAACGGGGTGAGTTAGGAGGGTGAACCCAGCCCCAAAAAGCGGCGATACAAACGGCGATAACGTTTTCCACCCTCTAAACCTTAACCTATGGCAATGTTTGGTATGTTGTCATTATGCCTTAGAACTAGGTTTGTATGTTTTTTTTTAATATTCTTCATAGATTTGACAATATTTTCATTTTAGTTTCATACGAAACAAAATAGCGTCAATAGTTTTGAAACTATGAAGAATATTTGAAAAATCAAAACATACAAACCTAGTTCTAGGGCATAATGACAACATACAAATAAATCATGGCTATAGGTTAAGGTTTAGAGGGTGGAAAACGTTATCGCCGTTTGTATGGAGAGTGTTCCCACTCTTTATTGAACCAGTCCCGTAGTACACTTATAGTGGAAATCTTTCAGCAACGGCGAACGAGTACATCCGAATTATTTGAATTATCTCTTATAATTTTTATTATTAATAGAAAAAGTCTGTAAAAACTTCCTACCCCGCTGGCGCTATTACAAAAATATGTATTTTTTCCTCTACATTCCAAAATTTGAAGCTTTAGGCGTTAGACCAACAGAACAGCTCTGTTGTTCTCTAAGTGCCACATCGACGGGTTGTCGTTCAACGAACTAGTTAATTAAAACGTTTATTTAACTTTAACGCGTTAACCATTTTTAGTTAAACGTTAATTTAATTTTTTCATCGAAAAATCAAACGGATGTCATCAACGTTTAATTCAACGAAGAATGATTGAGTGGAATATCACCTGGATTTCCACGACGACTATCGACGTTACCATTAGTTACGATTTTTAACGATTAGCTGAGTTAAGAAAGGATGTAAATCTACCGGTAACAGTATTAGCTACAGTTTGTCGTAGTTTTGCCAAAAGAACTTGAGTTAAAGCCATTGTGGGTGGTAGTGTATAGTTCACCAAGAAATTGCTTGACCACTTTTCGACCGTACTTCAAAGGGATAAGGTTCAAAAGTGGTCAAGCAATTACTTGGTCGACTATACAAAACTGATATGGAACTTCGTCAATTTTCTACGTGCAAGAAGAGCTATACTAAGTTTTTACCAATAACCCTCTTTTTTTCTGTTGGTCACGCTCTTCGATCAAGAATCCTCAAATTTCTCTAGAAATACTTATTTCAGGCCCAGCGGGGATTTCCCCAGGAGTTTCGTGAATTGTTAGAAATTACTAAATCTTCAACTTGTAGGCTAAAAAGATCTCATTTTTGACTTTTTTTTTATTTAAGCACGTGACCAATTTTTGACGAAACTTTTCCAGAAGTGAATAAAATAAAATTAAAAGATTGTTTCCAGTGAAGAAGAAATTATTGAGACGCTGTTAGTATAGGCAGTTTTGAGTTAGCTGAACTCTGATTGGTCGAAAGTTAGGTTTTTTTTAGATAGTTTTTTTTTATTTGCTGTTGTTTGAATTTCGAAAGCTATTCCATATTGTATGGTAGCAGTCCATTAATAATTTATAGAGGCTCCAATAGATAGCTGTATTGTCTTTAAATACTTTTGTTCCAAGCATAACCCTTCCTTTTGACTTTGCCGTAGTCGTTTGCGGGTGGTAGGACCCTGTGCAAGGTCCGTCCGGATCGCTACCACCTGCCGCTACGCAGGAGTGTATGCTCTGTTGTGTTCTGGCATGGAGAGTAAGACCGCCGGTGCAATCACTGGCACAAGGGGTATTCCATCTTAGCCCTCTGGGTTGACGACGCATCTGCAATTTCCTTGTGTTGCGGGTATCTATAGGCGGTGGTGATCACTAACCATCAGGTGACCTACTTGCGTGTTTGCCTTCCTACTTCATAAAAAAAGTCGGGTTAAAATACTTTATAAATAGCTTTAATACTTTTACTTTTACTCAAGTCAAAGTCAAATATCTTTATTCAGATTAGGCTTACAGGAAGCAATTATAAATGTCAGAAAAGTTACCACCGGTTCGGAAAAACCTCTGATGAGAAGATGCAAGAAACTCAACGCACGAGGTATAATTTTTTTGAAGTAAAATGGCTATGTTATTTTTCAAATCTTGATCAACGCGTGTGCAATAATCATTACGCACTCTGCTCCCTAATCGCGCTCCCGTACCGCTCGCGCGAATAATACCGCCTCGAGTGTAATGTCCAACATAGCACACTCGTATCATAATTCACTATTATCAACAGTGTACGAATTTAAAATCCATATATATCCCAAACCGACCAATCAGACGTCAGCTACAATCGACGGGTCTCTTAAAAAACTTTAGAGTAAGTAAATACATTAAAAAGTTTATAAATTTGAAACGTTACATTACTCATCAAGGCACCGATATACGACTGCCTATCTACGCATTATAGGCTCTATAGTGGCTGTGTATCTATACGTATATCTACTACACAGCTCTTATAGCGGTAAAACGTGGTTAATGGGCTGCAAGGCAATTCTCGGATCATACGAGCGTACGAAAAAAACTGTCAAATTTCTTTGAAATCTGTAATTTTTTGACGTATTTCGCACGTGAGATGCGTCTCTTATGAACCGAGAATTGGGGTCCTGGTTTAATTTCGTACAATGACATGCGCGCCGCACTTCGTGAAGCTATAGTTGCCGGCAAACTTCTTGAGCATAAATCGCGTTGCACATCCAGTTTTGTAGTAGAGTCGAGTAAGAAGTTTGCTGGGAACTGTAAAAGTCGTTCGGTGCACTGGAGCCGCCGCTATTGTTGCGTGCGTATCAATGATATTATAATACATGGATGTGTGTCATAACTAAATGACAGCAGAAAAACGGCCCGACATGAGAATACAGGTTGACGCCAATCAATGTCACAAATGCAAATTATTAGTTTACCATTTATAGTCATTGGATTTACAACTTTACGTCTAATTGCATAAGATAATAATTTAGTAAGTTTCGTTGCAAATAGGATTTTTTACAATATAATAGTATTGACGGCAGCGTCGTCGGCCTGACAGACTGACAGCGCGAGCGATTGTCGATTTATTGAACTTTTTGTGTGACTTTTGAGGCTATTTTTAAAAGCTGACTAGAAGTCCATTACTTATAGGTCAGTGGTTAAAATGTACAAGGGATGTTTTTATAGGCTTCAAAAAGTATTTTTGCCTATTTATTATTAACATATCGACAGTGGAAATCTCAAATGTCGTAAAGGACATTAAGGGACATGTCTTTTACGACATTTCAGATTTCTAGTATTGATATGTTTTCTTCTCTTTTACTTTAGTACAAACGAACGAAAACCAAAGCACTAATTGTTCCGGGTCATAGTCGCCTGTACCGTCCTTGGCAACGTTTTCTAGAATTAAGGTCATTGTACGGAGTTGCTCTTGCCCTACAACCGCGTTTTAGTCGTATGTAGGGTAAACGATCCTATTGTTGGCACCTGGCACCCTTCCAAATATAAAATATGCAGTAGATGACAATAGTTCAAAATCCAGAAGCCTATATCTACTTAAGGTGCCAATAGTAATGGTGTTTACCTTAGAACGTGTGCCCGGATTCTTGCCTTTTAAGTCTTTAAAACTCAATTATATAAAACATGCCTTGGAAGTACAACACGATCGGATATTTATGTCAATTTCGACTATTAAAAAAAAACTTTGTATAGCTCTTTTTTTTAACTTGGCACTTGGTTTGTCGCGCGTTTGGTAGCCAGCTATGCCCGCGGGGCGGTGCGACTTAAGAGGAGTGTGAACCCAGCCCCAAAAAGCGCTCCACATTTAAACGGCGATAACGTTTTTCACCCTCTAAACCTTAACCTATGGCAATGATTTTTTAGTATGTAGTCATTATGCCATAAAACTAGGTTTGTATGTTTGATTATTTAAATATTCTTCATACATTTGAAAATATCTGCATTTCAGGAGTTACAAACAAAACAAAAAAGCGTCAATATTTTTGAAACTATTAAGAATATTTTAAAAATCAAAACATTCAAACCTAGTTCTAGAGCATACTGAAAACACACAAAAAATAGGTTAAGGTTTCGAGAGTGGAAAACGTTATCGCTGTTTGTATGGATCTTAGCCCTCTGGGTTGGCAACGCATCTGCAATCTCTTCGATGTTGCAGGTGTCTATAGGTGGTGGTGTACACTTTCCGTCAGGTGACCCACTTGCTTGTTTGCCTTCCTTTTTCATAAAAAAAATTCAGTTTAATTTTAAACCATTTTTTTAACTTTTCCCTTCCTGTGGGTATTAACTCGGTACTAGACAAGTGGACGAGTGCCTAGAAAAAAAAGAGCTTCGTGTAAAAAGTGTTACGATTTTATATTTTAATTATCAACTCATTTTTAATACGGATTTTATTTATTATTTATATTTCTAGTGTAAGCATTCCATTTATAGATAAATATTTCCACAATATAATTATGTTACCTACAGACATTTTAAATGTTTGACCTGAATTTTTTTTTGG
Organism: Ditula angustiorana; assembly: GCA_963691745.1. Classification (NCBI taxonomy): domain Eukaryota; kingdom Metazoa; phylum Arthropoda; class Insecta; order Lepidoptera; family Tortricidae; genus Ditula; species Ditula angustiorana. Next base: position 4,506,511 of record OY829472.1, on the reverse strand, counting down.
CCTAAATTGTATTTTTTTATCTCAAGTTAACTTGAAATCTCCTTAGTCTTATTATTAATTTATTAGTTTTAGGTAATGATGCTCATTTACGAGCTGTAGTTTATATTTTAAGTGAACATTAGTTTTAGCTGGCCTAAAACTTATTACGACCCAGCCGATTTATTTATAGCTGTTAGAGTTTTATATAAAGTTTATTTTATTTTTATTTTAAATAGTGTTCCTTATTTTGTTTTGCGAAAATCGGGATCAATTGGATTATTTTTGTTGTGAGGCAAACTTTGGCGTCCATACAAACCGAATTTGTGTACAGAATTATAACTACAACTTCGAGGCGTCGATTGTAAGAGTGAGAAAATTAAAAAAAAATCAGTCGGACAGTTGCTGGTTCATTCGCCCTACAACGTTTATTCACGCGATTACCCGCTCGGCCAATGAAATGCGTCCTCGTTACGCACACAGGCAAGCATGCAAGGTAAAAGCGCCTTTACTGGTAACATATTTTTATGGTTCCTGTTTTAATTCCAAATTTAATAATTAAATTATGCAGAACAATTTAGACGTGATTAAGTTAATTGAAAGATGTTCAGTATAGTTTTACTAGATACTCCAAAAAAAATTTGTAAGATGTCTTTTCATACAATCGTCGGTTCGACAAAACGTCATCGTTTGCCTTTGACACATTATTATCGTTTACCCTGTACTTAATGTGATTTGTATTGCCTCATCAGAAAATTTAATGAGACATATTTTTATATAGTATATTTTGCGGCAACACCAGTTGCCCCCACTGTCTTGCATAATTTAGGTAAGTATGTACGAGATAGTTTTAGTGACAGCGAATTTGGGCACCTCAAACCTGTAACCTTTTCAACATTACTGACGATACGACCGAACGAATGGCGTACTAGCGTACTGGCGAACGAGTGGCGTTCAAGTAGCGAACGGTCGTACTGTTAGATCCAGGTGATGCCTCGTACAGAGGCGAAACGCGCGTCGATCGTGTTGTTCAGTGTTTAGTGGTGGTGGTGTGTAGTTGAGTCTGTGTGGTGCTGTTGCGTGTGGAAGCGGAGGTGGATGGGTTTTTGCATACATGTCGCACAGACGCAGCTAACTTGCACGAGCACGGCACTGGTTTCGCGGAGTAGCAAGGTAATTTGTTCCAGTTTGTTGAAATGGACCTCCGCAAAGTAACGCTTGGATCTATTAAGCACAAGCAGTTTAAAAAGTTACATGTTCTGAAAAGGTTAAATGGTTAAAACAGTGCTCGTATTCGCTATTAGAAAGTATTATAAATTAATTAAAGTGTCAACCATCTTGGGACTAGCCCGTCTTGCTAGCTTCACTTCGAACCAAATATTCCATTGTTACCATACCAATTGTACCATTATTTTAGCGGCGCCATTTTTGTGTAGCCCTCCACCACAGTCTGCCATGATCTTGATGTGATCTTGAGATTATCGATTGTGTAAATCACATAAAGGTTAACCATCTTATTCATTAACATTGCGTAAATTGCGATTGGTAGGACCTTTACCATGAGTACAGTGCACCTAGCCGTAACCGTCCTCGCTAGCGACAGCGTAAACGATTTGTATGGGGTATTGTACAGCGCCTCTAGCGCTCACTTAGAGAACTAAAGATCGCTAGTACGAGTCCAACGGTAAATTACCTATCGAAATCCAAGCGCCAGTGACTAACGTTTTGTAGCTGTTGCCGTAGAACATCGGTACCATGAGTCATAAATTGGACACATGTCATCGAAATATACAGTATCGACTATAGTTAATTCTCTCACTGACAAATTGGAGCGTGTTTAACCGCTGTCGACTGTAGTAACGTTATATGATTTTTTGATAGAGACTCATGGTAGTGGTACTTGAACAGGGTTCGTACGGATCGCTATCACTGTCTTGCTCGCTAAGCAGTGCTTGCGCTGTTGTGTTCCGGCGTGGAGAGCAAGGCAGCCGGTGCAATTACTAGAAGAGATATTCAATTTTTTTGGTAACCGAAATTTCTTTCGATTTTTATTTTTAAATGTTTTTAACATTTAAATTGTTAAATTAAAATTGTAATGACAACACAAAGAAAAATTAGGGCAATGGCAGGACTTGAACCTGCAACATCAGCATTCCGTGCCTTGCGTTTTCCAGTTTCGTCACACTGCCGCTGCCCTACCCTGCGAATTTTTCAATGTGCTTCGTCTTACGGTCATTACATTATTGATTTTAAGGGTAGTTGTACCCTCGGTGTCATCTATATGAAACTTTTTAACAAGTTATCATATTCAACTGGGTACCTTTACAGCTACCGTCAGCTGACGAGAGATGGCGCCGTTTGTTAATTTTTCTTTGTGTTGTCATTACAATTTTAATTTAATAATTTGAGATATTCCATCTTAACCCTTCCGGTTGGCAACGCATTTGCAATCTCCTTGGCGTTGTGGGTGTCTTTAGGCGGTGGCGATCACTTACCATCAGGTGACACACTTGCTTGTTTTCCTTCATAATTTATATTTTTAAAACACTATGTTCACATGTGTTATGTCTTTATCTGTCATTGTGACGGCTACCCTCAAATGAAAGGGACAAAGCATTTGTTAGCTTAAAATGATTGTTAGTTCTTTATGAATACATACATTGATTATGGTTCCTGATTGGTTTGCACAGAAAACCGCCGACGCGTACTGATATATGAGCATTTGCTCATATGTGTCGTCTGCTCAAATCACAGCCGAAAACCATACTTCAGCATGTTAATGCTGAACACACACACACATATTAATTTTAACCTAAAGTGTTATTTACATTATCGATAATCGTTAAAAATATAATGATTTTTGAGATTTTTTTTGGTGCTGTTTTTATTTAATATTCCTTATTATAAGTAGGTTTACTACAAACTGTGAATAGTCTGAACTTTTGACGTGTGTTTACTGTACCTTTTTTAAATGTTGACTTCTAAACCATTGTCATCCTTACTTGTCTTTAGTAGTAAACGATATTCTAACCTCAAATTTCACTTATTCCCATCAAAAATTTGTTTAGTGTTGTTATAAAACATTCTAAAGCAACAACTTACAAATTACCTCTGCTATTGAAAGCCTCGATTTAATTTATTTAGGCGATTAAGGGTTTAGACAGTAAACATATATGCAGTAAGTAATCTACGTATAGTCAAGGAATTTATTTCCAACCCACCTAAGGTTCAATATCATATAGCAAACTGTCGCAATAAGAGCTAACTAGAGTAAGACGTTAGTTTGACATATCGACCTTAATGCATTGCGAATGTCAGACGACATTTCAACGAAATGGGTAGGGAATTAAATTCTTTGACTGTACAAACGCTCGAAACCAGCACACTCACACAGACGCACGCTCGACACGGCTGCTAAGGGGTTTTCGCGGTGCTGTCAGTCGCGGCTGCCGCGCAGTGTTGCCAGATCTCCTGATTTTTCGGGGGATTTACTGATTTTCCCAGAATTCTACTGATCTACTAATTTAACTAAAAGTCTACTGATTTTTTTCAATACTATCTTTTCTTTAAAAGATCTGAGTGAAATGACACACAAAATTATGATGGTTTGGTTGGCACTATAAAATTGTCATCGTAAAATAGACTTAACGGGGTGGACGCATAGTTAATCTTGCTCCACAGTCAGCGAAATAAACCGGTTTGACACACTACGCCAAAATGATTACATGACTAAATTAAATATCACTTAATAGTATTCATGGAGAAAGCGATACCATTTCTATTTCACTTATGCGTATTTGTATATAATATATACAATTTTTTTTTTAACAAAAATGCATCTACTGATTTTTTGAAAATGTTCCCCATACATCTACTGATTTTTTCTAGTTGTATCTTCTGATTTTTCAAAAATGGACCTGGCAACACTGCTGCAGCATCGAGACGAGAGGACGCGCTTTGCGTTTATCGTTATTGCGTGCGCCCGAGACAGTGCGCGAAAATTTAAGAGGACAACCCTAACGCTGCAGCGTAGCGTAGGTATCTTATCTCACCAAATAGGCCTAGTTTCGGTATTGCTTTATTTATAAACTGAAGTTTCGGTGACAAGAAATGAAATTTGAAGTTAGAATTTTGTTTAAAGGTTAAGACAAGTATGGATTTATACACTTTGTGTACCTAGGATTCTACTGAATTTATATAAAATCATTCAGAACAACTGATTTTCTATTGTTACTTTTTTAAAGAAATTTTTGTATCAACGCCGTCGAATTTCAACGTTGCAGTAAAATTGCTTTACTGTTTGCCGGTCTGAAGGTTAAAACTGAAATAAAGGTAGGTCGCTGTTTTGATCGAACACGCGAATGTTTGTCATGGTTTCTGAACCCAGCGGGGCAATTCTCGCGTCAGTAGAGATGAAGTCACACTCGAGATAAGCCAAAAAGAGCTGTCAAATCCCTTCAAAATCTGTCGTATTTTGACACTTCTCGAACGTCAGATGAATCTTGATGAGTGCCAGAATGGGCCTGGCTTGTCAAAACGGTCAGAAATGGCAATATGGCATGGTGACCGGTGACTAGGGTTGCGCCTTAATAGAACACAAATAAAGTACACATCATAAAAAAAGAGTATTATTTAATTGTTACATATTTATAACATTATCGGGACTTTAGCGCGTAGACAACCGACAAGTAGACAACCCATGCCACTCCGTCTACTCGTGACCACGGCCATTGAAACATGGCCGAAACGTCGAGGTAAATCAACAATATATTTTTATCGCCCTAAAGTCCCGATAACGTTATAAATATGTGTTAAAATCGCGAAAGTTTAAAACAATTTAATTAATTGTTTCCATTATTTGTCCGTAACGAGCCATTAACAATCAGTTTTACGTGCATAGAGTATTTTAGCGTACTTTATTGGTGTCGTAGGTTATAAAGTACGCCTACATGAAAAAGAGGACAATACTCTATTTTAGAGTACGGGTGGCAACCCTACCGGTGACCTTAGAACCTGCTGAGGGTTTAAGGTTCTAACAGATTGTACCTATTTTTTGCTCATAATGACAGAATAAACTGTTTTAACATTTTCAACTCCTGCGACATACAATTGCGGGTGGACCTTGTGCAAGGTCTGTCCGGATCGCTACCACCATCTTACCGCTAAGCAGCAGTGCTTGCACTTTTGTGCTAATAAATTATTATTAAGTTTCGTTGCAAATAGGTAGGTTTTTTTTACAAAATAATAACATTGACAGCAGCGCCGTCCGTCCGACAGACTGACAGCGCGAGCGATCGTCGATTTAGTGTACTTTTCTCCGTCTTTTGATGCGGCCATTTTTTAAACGCTGACATGAAGTCCATTACTTATAGGTCAGTGGTTAAAACGTTACATCAATTAAAAGTGCTTGGCGTGTGAGTGATCACTTCATTCAAATATTAAAGCCTTCAAAGGGTTAATATGAAATTGAAATGCATTTATAATAACATGGATTTGCTAAATGGTTAAAAAATTTGCGTGTGAACTGTACAACTGGTACTTCACTCTTGGTTGTAACGTCGAGACAAACTTTTTTGTAACTCCTGTTTAGCTTCCTGGCACGTCATACTGTCTGTTGTATTGATGGATTACAAGGTAGATAATTGGAAATAACCTCTTTCTATATTTGCACCGGGGCCGACTCTAAGTTAACTGAAAATAACCGAGCAGTAGGTACAGTGAAGGAAATTTAAACACGTACCACCGTAGAACCTAGTCGAAGAGACATACGCATGACATTTGTATGACATAGCCTGGCGTTTAACGCGTCGCGTCATTGCGATAGGGTTCGAAGGTGGTACGTGAATATATTTCCCCTACTGTACACCTAAATGATAAAATTTGAATTTGTTATGTTTCTGTTTGTAAATTGGTTGTAACGAATTAACATTTTCCCTTTATTTGGTCTGCTGTCATCTAGGAAGAATATATCAAGTTTAAATTCACTTTCAAGTGTCCTTTGCCAAGTGATCCGTCAGTATTTATTCTGATTTATCCGTACACAATTTGTTTCTAAACGAAAACTTTCTCTAGACCACGACTTTAAAATTTTAACCTTTTCAAAACCTACATCGAAATGAGAAAACTATAGAACTGTGTACAACGCAGTGGCAGAGTAGCCGACCATAGTCTATTTGGTAGACTATGTTGGATAGCGTACGCTTACCCTGATTAAAACTGTCTGTGCCAATTGTCAAGTAAACAGCTCTGCGTTTCTTACGTTTTAAATTGGCGTTATATTTTTAGTTCTGCTATCCGATGCCTGTGTCGCTGCTAGTTAAAAAACTTAGAAGCACTTTATTCACTTACGATAAGATTCAAAGTTGAACCAATGGCTAAATATTGAAAGCCCCTTTTCACCTGCTTCACCCCGTCGCAAAGACGCTAGGCTTGTAACAATCCGAACAAGTAAGCAGATCTATTGTCTTCTTATATCGTTGAAAACCTAGCCCTGCATTTTCATCTCGCCCGATAGGTTAGGCTTGTGAGTCATATGAAAAGGTTCAAATAGTGGTTTAAGTGACTTTAACCTTGGCCGGCCCCGGGTTTGATGTACCTATAGCATAAGCGCGATCTAGTCTCATTTGAATGTATTTGACGGTAATTCTGATTAACAAAATAAATAAATGATCACTGTATATTTTGTTTTTGTTCCTTATGTTAGTACACACTAACATAAGAATCCATTTTTCTATACTGCTAGTATGGCCAGGGGGTTCCACTCCGCACTGTAGGTACGCTCGACCGCCTTGCCTATAGCATAGACAAATCGCAGTAGGCTGTCGACTCGCCGCGCGTTCGCTCGCTCGCCCCTGCCGTGTCAGTGTAGTTGAAAACGAATGCCGCGCAACCCTAACGTGTCGCCGGGAGTAGCAGGGGGAAGGCGGGCGTGGGCGGCGCGTTCCTTTTGACTCGCGCCGCCTGACTTAATGTGTATGAAGTAATACGAACTTTTTTAGCGTGTTAATAAAGTTGGAATTCGTTTCATCGCGGTCGTAAAAGAGAAGTTTCTTTACGTTAGTACTATTAATTATTCTGTGGTATGGCGAAGTGAGTACTTGAATCGGGGCACTGACTGTACAGTCAGCCTCAGAACTTAAAGCTTAGAGGAGTGTACCCAGCTCCAAAAAGCGCTCCCCATACAAACGGCGATAACGTTTTCCACCCTCGAAACCTTAACCTATGGCAATGATTTTTTTGTATGATGTCATAGTGCCCTTGCCTGATCAATCACCATCCTATTGAGTTTGCTGTAGGCGGATAAGAAGGATCTTAGAGGCGCTGGTGGTTCCATCTATTGACTAAAGTTTGAACTGTTGTGAATGATACGATCAGCGCCATCTAGTGATTAATCCAGACACCGTTTCGTAGTGTTCCAGTTGCACAGCTAGAACGCCTGACTGCTCTAAACCTTAACCTATGGCAATGATTTTTTGTTATGTTGTCATTATGCCTTAGAACTAGGTTTTTATGATTTGATTTTTTTAATATTCTTCAATACTGCAATATTTGCATTTTAGGAGTTTCATACAAAACAAAAAAGGGTGAATATTTTTGAAACTGCTAAGAATATTTTGAATATCAAAACATACAAACCTAGTTCTAGGGCAAAATTACATTAAATATCAACAAATTGTAGGTTTAGAAGGTGGAAAACGTTATCGCCGTTTGTTTGAGAGCGCTAGGTACAGACTCCCCTTAACAATGATTAGTAATTTTAAAAGTTATCAAACCTCTTTTAATCACAACAGTTATGTTTAGTTCTTTTCTGCCGAAAGCAAACGTCACAATGGCGAATCATATTTTTAACTAAAAAAGGTTTATGGGCGTTTATGATAAGGGTGTTTAAGGGGTACTATCGAATCTAGCGGGCACATATATACTTTTAACCTGACGGCCGCCAGGGTTATGTTTTTCGAGTGTGTGTGTGCATTTTACGTTTTTTATGTTTACTAGCGGACGCCTGCGACTTCGTTCGCGTGGAATTAGTAGCCTATGTCCGTCAGGGATAAGTCCGTCACTAATTTCCATTAGTGATTATTTTTTTTGGAATCGGTTCAGTAGTTCTAGAGACTACCCTCTAAATACATACAAACAAACAAACAGAGTTTACCTCTTTATTATATTAGTGTAGATTACGTCTTTATATTATATTATTAATAATCAATAATAAGTATGAATTCTGAGTTTCATGATTCTAGAACAATCCTATAACTCTTTTCCATATCCCCTTTTTCTTCACCCCCCCCCCCCATTTTCCCTCTTCTTTCCCTTTTTTCTGAATAGATCTGTGAAAATTCCTTCCTTATTCGTTCAGCGGTTTTTAGGTACGTGATGCGCTTACTTACTTTTTGTCTCATCGACTTTATTATAGTACTAGCTGTTGCCCGCGACTGCGTCCACGTAGCATTCCTTCATGAACCGTCCTTTTGTTACTAACCCAATATGGATTAATAATCTATATGTACACTATCTACTCTACTTATACACTAATATAATAAAGAGGTAAATTTTGTTTGTTTGTATGTAGGCTGTAATCTCTGGAACTACTGAAACGATTTCAAAAATTCTATCACGGATAGAAAGCTATACACTATTCGTGACGGACAGAGGCTACTATGACCACGCGAACGGGCATCCGCTAGTCTAAAATAAATATAAAGAGTACCGGTCACCCTGGTTTAAGGGGCCGTTCAAGTATTACGTAAGCAGTAGGTATAGGGGGGCGGGGGGGTCCTTGCTGTGCTTATTTTTGATGACATGGGGGGTGGGGGGGTCTAGATGGTGATTACGTCAGCAGCAGTTATTTACTTTTTTACACATATGGAACTTATGTGCATTATTCAAAATTTAGAGCACCAAGATGTTGAATGGTTCGATGAGATGAGAACGACGTAGGCATTCCAAAATCGGATAAAAGTGAGCAGACATACAACATTGAGGAGCACCTTTTTAATTTTCTTATTTCTAGAATTATATCTGCTGCTCATGTATCAATAAAAAAAATACATTAAAAGAAAAATGCATATCAATGTTTACGTAAGCATTGGAGGGGGGGGGGGGGGGGGGGGTAAGAGCTTTGATTACTTTTGCTGACAAGGGGGATGGGGGGGTAAATAATAGGGATGTCTCCTGGGTTAAAACAACAAGATTCTAATTAGTCCGTCAGTTAGATTATAGAAAAATACTCGATACGTATTTTTTTATTTGTCCATACGAATAATATTGACAAAGATACAGCACATTCAAATTCAGGAGTAGGGGCTCGTGACGTCACTCTTTCGTAAAAATTTTACGATATAATGACGTAGCGCGAACTTTCGCCGCTCTGTAACTTTGTTATTTTAAGTTTTAGAAGCAAAAGAAAAAATACGTATCTACTATTTTCTAAAAGATGGACTAATTATTATTTTTTAGTCAACATCCCAATTGTAGTAAATCTGCTTACGTAATACTTGAACGGCCCCTTAGTAGCTTGACATGAATCAAATCGAAGTTTTTAACATAGTCTAAAGCAGTCATGGAAGAACGACGTGAACACCCACCAGCTACTTCGTCAGAACGACATGCTCTAAACAGGAGAATTGGCAAACTCGTACGATACGATCTCCGATGCTCCAACACCCGTTCAATAGAACGAGCGATCGAGCAAAATCGGGGATCAAAGGTTTTTGTCAAGTCTCTTGGGAGGAGTCATCTGACGAAGCTGACCACTACGGATGGAGTAGTTGTTTCTTCCAGGTCTGGGATTCTTTCGGAAGTTGAAAACTTCTACAGCCAGTTGTACGCTACGCATGCATCTCAACCTGATCCCGAAAATGAGGAGTCCAGAGCTGCATTAACACGCCACTTTACGGAAGACTTGCCAGAAATCAGCCTGGACGAAATCGCGATGGCTCTCGGACAGCTTAAAAATGGAAAAGCCCCTGGAGAAGACGGTATTACGACTGAGCTCCTGAAATCTGGTGGTAAACCTATAATGAAGGAGCTCCAGGACATTTTTAATACTGTTCTTTTTGATGGGAGAACTCCAGAGGCGTGGAGTAAGAGTGTTGTCGTGCTGTTTTTCAAAAAGGGTGATAAAACTCTTTTGAAGAACTACCGACCCATTTCACTCTTAAGCCACGTCTATAAGCTGTTTTCGAGAATCATCGCGAACCGTCTTGCGCGAAGGCTCGACGAGTTCCAGCCTCCCGAACAGGCCGGGTTTCGATCGGGATACGGCACCATAGACCACATCCATACAGTGCGGCAGATTATACAGAAGACCGAAGAGTATAATAAGCCCTTGTGTTTAGCGTTTGTGGACTATGAGAAGGCCTTTGACTCGATCGAGATTTGGTCTGTTCTGGAATCTTTGCAGCGATGCCAAGTCGATTGGCGATACATCCAAGTGTTGAGAGGTCTGTACAACGCCGCTACTATGGCCGTCCAAGTCCAGAATCGGCAGTCTGAACCTATCCTCTTGCATCGTGGTGTGAGACAAGGGGACGTTATATCCCCCAAATTGTTCACAAATGCATTGGAGGATATGTTCAAGACGCTGGACTGGAAGGGGCGGGGCATTAACATAAATGGCGAGTACCTCTCACACTTACGATTTGCAGATGATATCGTCATCGTGGCGGAAACGCTGCAAGATTTGCAACATATGTTGAATGGCCTAGCTGATTCTTCTCAACGCATTGGTCTTCGGATGAACCTGGATAAAACCAAGGTTATGTTCAATGAACATGTAAGTCCGGAACCAATTGCAGTTCAGGGCAATATTCTCGAGGTTGTTAAGGAGTATGTTTACCTCGGGCAAACTATGCAATTGGGTAAAAACAACTTCGAGAAAGAGGCCAACAGAAGAATACAGTTGGGATGGGCAGCGTATGGGAAACTGCGTCGAGTCTTCACATCGCCAATTCCACAGAGTCTAAAGACGAAAGTCTTCAATCAGTGCGTCCTGCCCGTCATGACATACGGTGCCGAAACGTGGACACTCACTGTAGGGCTGGTCCACAAATTTAAAGTTGCTCAACGTGCTATGGAAAGGGCTATGCTCGGAGTTTCTCTAAAAGATCGAATTAGAAACGAAGTGATCCGACAGAGAACCAAAGTCATCGACATAGCCCACCGCATTAGCACGCTGAAGTGGCAGTGGGCCGGCCATATAACCCGAAGAACCGATAACCGTTGGGGTAGACGAGTTCTTGAGTGGAGACCACGGATCGGCAAACGTAGCGTGGGACGTCCTCAGACTCGGTGGAGCGATGATCTTCGCAAGGCGGCTGGCAAGAGCTGGATGAGAGTGGCCGAGGATCGTGCTCAGTGGCGTGCCATGGGAGAGGCCTATGTCCAGCAGTGGACGAATATAGGCTGATGATGATGATGAAAGCAGTCTTTATCCGTTCCTGTCCGTCCTAAATCCTTATAGTGTATGTTCCGCCGCCTCCGTCTAAACCACGCAACGGATTTTGATACGGTATTCACTGTCATTTAGAGATTTAAAAAACCAGTTGCTGGTTGTTTGGTTTGGTTGGATTGTCTAGAGCGGGGTAGTACCACCTGTCACAGATTACCGGTATAAGTAGGAGCTTGCTACTGTCAAAGTCAAAGCTAAAAATCTGTTTATTCAGATTACCACTGATGTGAAGATACCGATAAGAAACTCAACTTACGATACCATACTTAAGATAATTTGTACCAAAAAATTACACTTGATTTTAAGTCCGGAAGTGAGGGTTAGTCTTTAACCTCACCACGTGTCACCAGGGGGGAGGGAAGGAGTTAAAAATCGCTAAAAAACGTCACAAGATTAATCGAATGAGCATATTTTTGGCTCTCACTTTACGGTCCTTGGATTTGGTGTTGACATGATCTTAGAAGTCCAAACATGAGGTTTGCATGTATCATCATCATCATCATCATGTTCCTTTCGCCCCTCAGCAGGGGCACAGGTCCGGAACTCCTTTCTTTTTGAGTATGCGCCATATGCTGGTCCACTTCACACGATCAAATGATTTTTCAAAGCGTGGTTTGCATTTTTTAATTATCTCTCTTAAGCATCTTAAGCTTTTTAAGCATCTCTTAATTACAAAGAAAACCGTATCAAAGTTGTGATATTATGGTTTAACTGCACAGAATTTTGAATGTATTATGGGGTTGAATGTGCAGAACGGACTTATTTTATTTATGACCATAATTGTCAACTCGCATTCGAACAATAAAAATATTAGACTTTGACTTTAAAAATACGGCGTGGTTTAGAAGGAGCAAGCGGAAGGACGGACAGACACGGTGAGGAGATTAACACGGTGAGGTTAAGGAGAGACAGGAAAGGATAGCGAATGTTTTATACTGTACCTAAAGATAGGGATGAAGATATAAATGTGTGAAACAGGGTTTAATTCCGTGCCTAAAGCCCATGTTTTATTTACCTCGTGTTTGGTCCATATTGTAGTGAACGTAGGAGAATACGAATGCAGCGCGCTTTCCGACAATACAAGAATTGAGGTGTAAGAAAAATACGCTCCCCAGGAATTCCAGCGACTCAACGAACACAAACATTTTTATTTAGTATACTATATTGCACACTTACGTCATGTGCACCACGTGAAACGAAACCAGCTGTTCCTACACGAACCAGATACAATAAATCGACGGAATAACCGTCCAACATTGCTGCGGGAGTAGAATTTTTCCTGTATATTTATAGAAAAACGCTGGACGGGACGCGGCGGGCACATACGGGCGGTCGCGCGCGGCCCGAGCGGTATAGCGGAGCCCTATGGAGCCCCCGGCGTTCCACGGAGCGCCCCAGTCCGTCCGAGCGGCCCCGGGCGCCACCGCGGTCCTCGACTTCCCGCTGCCCGCGGGCACGCCACCCTTCCAATACCAATGGTAATTATAACTCGCCACACCAAACACAACACAGCATTCCTTACCACGCGACTTGCTTGCGTCGTCCCGCTCGCCCGCTACTGTTTAGAGAGGGACAGAGTCTCTTGTCCTACGATAGTGATTTCTGCGCACGTGATTGGAACATAACCTAACTGAAAGAATGGTCATATTCGACCGTTTTTGAGTGAAATTAGTGTCTATGCGTTCAAAATATTCTGATTAGACTTTTCAGTTCTTTATAATAGGAAGTAAGTAGGTACGGTTCGTAGAATACTTTACAGGACTAATGCAGTCACGGATGCCAAAGTGTTAAACAAAAAAGTGTAAAAAGAATAAACAGACAGCGTCCAAAAACGCTCCCGCGATTGTCAAATGTTTTCGCCATGCTCAATTAGCTTTCACGAATGATATTCGCAATTCTTTAGCACATTTCGCTATAATGTGACTCCTTTCGTTATGAACCTTACTGGCGTTTGTTAAGGTCGATTGTGGCGGTTTGTAAGCAGACGGTGTTTGTTTTTGTCGTGCGGTGCTGGTATAAATACTTATAAGCCAGGAAGCGTGCGCGAGCGCGACACTTGACGCTCGCTCCGACTGCAACATTTGGAGCATGTCGCGATTTTACCCGGCTACGGATAAGACAGGGCAGTTATGATTTTCCAACATAATTCCAAAAAACATTACTGAACAAAATGATACAAAATTCAAATCTATTGTCAAGAAGACAAGAGGGTGTATTATAAAATCAATGACCATATCTTGGACAAGGATCTTTGGAAATGATCCCAAATTGTATTAGCGATCCCTGGCTCCGAATAGTGTACAACTGTGTTAAATTGTTAATTTTTTTTAATATTTAAGATGTAGAATAACAGCTCGTTTTTCCCGATCCAGTGCTAAATTTTATGACATTCATAAGAGCTTCCTGTAAGCCAAATCTGAATAAAAATATCCAGACTTTGACTTTAAACTAAGGATGCAAAAACCCGCGGCCCGCGGGCCACATGCGGCTCAACGACGATGGACGTGCGATCCACCAGTGAATTGACGAGATTTCATTTTTTTGAAACCTGAAAATTAGTACAGGAATCGAAAGAGTTTTGCCTCCTGAACACGGAAAAATATTTATTATAATTTATTTCTCCATATTTAAAAAATACAAGAAATTAAAATAACGTATCTGAATTTACCATTTTATTATAGAATAGATAATTCTTTTGCCTTTTTCACCAGAAAAAGAGTTGTCATAATTTTAAATTTGACATTGTTATTGAAAATTGACAAATACATAAATAATCTATTTTTATTATTGTTAATGCATTAACGACGACGAACGACCTCTAATTTCAGCAGCGCTGAAGGCTTCGTTGCCTCCCATAAACTCCATCAACATGAAATAATCTACTTTAGGTAGATTTCCGCCGTCTGCAGCACAAAAACCATCGGTAGGTTTCATTGTCCTTTAAGCTGTTCCAAATCGTCTATGTTATGATCATCCGCCGTATCCGTAACAAAACCAGATGTCGTATTTATTTGCAGTCCAGTATCAAAATCGTCGCAGAAGTCTTATATTTTAAGTTTCAGAGCAAGAAAGAACCAAACCACCTAAGAAAACCACACGCCACGCACAACAAAAATTTGACAACGGGAACGTCATTTTAACGTTATCATCTATGGTTATCATCTTTGTTTTTAATAGAGACTAGACTAAAGTTATGGATCTATTGTGTCCTATATTTGGAGTTATGCCCTTTTAGAATAAGCACGTCTTAAAAAAATTGTAATAAATTAATTTTTAATCCTAGTGAAAATTTAAAACTTTTAGGGTCTTTCTCTTTTCAAGCAGAATGCAGAGAATGAATCAAATTATAGTCTTAGAAAATATGAAATGTTGTCCATTGAATAGAAATAATGAAAATTAAAAATTTACACCACCACCTCAGAAAAATCCCTAATTTTTTAGATAAATATTTAAGTTTATTATTTGTATAGTCGACCAAGAAATTGCTTGACTTTTCGACCGTATTACGAAGGGATCAGGTTCAAAAGTGATCAAGCAATTTCTTTGTCGACTATACAAACTAGAATAAATCACCTTGCTACTCCGCGAAACCAGTGCCGTGATCGTGCAATTTAACTGCGTCTGTGCGACATATGTATATATGTTCATGCAAAACCCACCCTTCTCCGCTTCCAAAGACTATATATATCACACAGACTCAACCACACACCACCACTAAACACTAAACAACACGATCGACGCGCG
This sequence comes from Ditula angustiorana, assembly GCA_963691745.1. Classification (NCBI taxonomy): domain Eukaryota; kingdom Metazoa; phylum Arthropoda; class Insecta; order Lepidoptera; family Tortricidae; genus Ditula; species Ditula angustiorana. Next base: position 4,491,342 of record OY829472.1, on the reverse strand, counting down.
TTTCGCCTCTGTACGAGGCATCATCGGGATCTAACAGTGCGACCGTTCGCTACTTGAACGAATGGCGTACACAGTTGCGTTTATTATTTGTACCTATAACTCATATCTGCTTTAGACCCTTGTGGCTCTAACATGACCGGCCAAGTTTAGTTTACCTGAGTTTATCGCTATGTGCGTCCGTTTCTTATGACACTAGTTTGACAGAGACGCAGCTGGATCGGTGATATTAAAGATCCTAACCAATAAGCTACAAAGTCGTTCAGCACCTCTGCACTGGGGCCGCCGCTTTAGTTGCTACACGTTAGCTGTCTTGCTTTATTGGCAATAAATAACCAACAATCAATGATATTATAATGCATGGATGTACAGTGTCATACTAAATGACAGCAGAAAACGGACCGCCATAAGAATACAGGTTGACGCCAATGTCACAAATGCAAATTATTAGTTTACCATTTGTAGTCATTGGATTTACAACTTTAGGTTTATACGTCTAACTGCATAAAATAATGCAATCTTTCTGCAATGCTTTATCAGTATTATAAATAAATAAATTAAGAACGATAAGTTTGTCGTAAAATTTTCAAAGAAGCCTGATGACATTATATTACGCGGTGCTGGACTTTCGAAATCTTTCCCGACTTCTCGGGAAGTTTCGCTTTCAAACGAATATTCAAAATTCTTTCATCAAACTGTTCAAAGAATTTAGTAACCGCCGTTCACGTTAGGCTTAACCGCCTTTTGTTCGGAATTGAACAAGTGTTCGATTGTTCAGGCTGCGACACGATGCTCTCTGGTTTAAATGGATTTTTATTTTGTAAATGTTTTTAACTTTGAATTTCTATTCAATTTCAAAAACATTTGCACGTCTGTGTCTCTATCGACATTTGGGCTTAAAGATTCTCATCAAAAACAAAAAATCTGAGATAATACTTGTCAACAGCCCAGAGTTTTAACCTTGTAAGGTTGTCTGATTGTTATAATTTACGTTGCTATAGTACTATAAAAAAATCTCCCAATTTAGGTAATAATCTTGTTATTTACATGGACGTCTATTTCCTACCTAATATTATTCACAATAATATTGATAAAGCCAATCATGTGGTTCATTATTAGCTAGACAAATTTCAGTGCTATATTGAAAAACAAATTTCATTCGACTAATGACTCAATGTTTAAGCAAATCCCATTCTACAATAATTACATTTCTGCTATAATATTTAGTAAGTTTCGTTGCAAATAGGTTTTTTTACAATAGTAATGAGAGCAGCGCCATCGATTGTCTAAATTGTCTAAGTCGATTGTCGATTTGTTGTACTTTTGTTCGAATTTTGATGCGACCAAATTTTAAACCCTGACAGGAAGTCCATTACTTACTTATAGGTCAGTGATCTGAGTTTATCTCTAGGTGTGTCACTTTGTTATGACACTAGTGACATTATTAGGTCATGTTAGGGCATTTCCTAAGTTTCAGTTCTTTTAACTTGAGTTCGATTTAAGAGGAGTGTGTACCCAGCGATCTCCATACAAACGGCGATAACGTTTTCCACCCTCTAAACCTTAATCTACTGCAATGTTTTTTTTTACCGGACTACGGCAAAGCCAAAAGGAAGGGTCATGTTTTTTGGTACGTTGTCATTATGCCTTAGAACTAGGTTTGTATGTTTTGATTTTTAAAATATTTTTCATAGATTGACAATATTTGAATTTTAGAAAAACTTCTAAAATTCAAATATTGTCAATCTATGAAAAATACAAAACACAAAGGCGTCAATATTTTTGAAACTATTAAGAATATAAAAAAAAAACAAAACATACAAACCTAGTTCTGGGGCATAATGACAACATACCAAGAAATCATGGCTATAGGTTGTGGTTTAGAGGGTGGAAAACGTTACAGCCGTTTGTATGGAGAGCGCTGGGTTCACACTCCTCGTAAATAGATACAGATTACAATTATCGACCTCCTGAAGGCAGGGAATAGAGAGAGATACATGGGATGAGATGGTCCGATAACCTCATACAGGTGGCAGGAAGGCGCTGGTTGCATGCCGCTTCCAACCGGTCACTTTGGAAATCCATGGAGGAGGCCTATGTTCAACAGTGGACTTCTTGTGGCTGAGATGATGATGATGATGATCAACCCTAAATTCTTGTAGCATATTCTATGTTCGGCTGCCTTCTCCTTCTAAACTACGCAACGGATTTTGATACGGTTTTCACTGTCAATTAGACATTTTTTAGGGTTCCGTGCCTCAAAAGGAAAAACTGAACCCTTAAAGGACCACTTTGTTGTCCGTCTATCTGTCTGTCTGTCTGTCAAGACCATTTTTCTCATGAACGCGTGGAGGTATTGTGTTGAAATTAATATCCAATACTCAAGTCTGCTGTTTCTTAGAGCCATGAAAAAATCAAACTTGTAAGTCAACGCAATTAAAAGATACGGCAGCCGTTTACGCCGCATGTTTCATACATTCGCAAGACACTCAAAAACCTATGGAGTACTTCCCGTTGACCTAGAACTATGAAATTTGGCAAGAAGCAAGTTCTCAATAAACCCGAAAACTGTAAATTTGTAAATTAAAATTCACACACAAAAAATATTTTTATGACGGAACACTCGGTGCGCGAGTCCGACTCGCACTGGCCGGTTTTACGAAAGGTTTTTATGTACATTACATATTATTATATAGTATATCCTATAGGATTTTTTAGTTTGCGAATGTTTTGATCTGGCGAGCTGCACTTGTTTACCGTCGGCGTCAACGTTATAACATAAACAAAAAAACACGGTTACATTACGAGAGTAAAGTAAAGATAGAAAGTCGTCATCTGCTAATAGTGGCGGCCTTGGGCTGGCAGCTGGGTCATGTTTAAGACAGCCCGTCGGTCAACTCACGCGCCAAATTACTGTTTCCTATCGATGCCTTTCTTACGGGCGGTAGGACCTTGTGCAAGGTCCGTCAGGACGCAACCACGACTTAGAATAGAATACTTTTTATTGTGAAACATAGGTGTACAGTAGGGGAAATATGAGTCTGATGAGGACGAGGTCTGCCGCTAGTATTTGAGCTTCCGAACGCCGCAGTGGCAGGCTTTCAAAGCTTTATTAGTAATATTGATATTGATACTCAGTACTAAGGCATGAATCAAAGTAATTCTTACTATAACGTGACTTTTCTCTTCTTCTACTATATTCTATCCATTCTTAAGAGAAGTGTGAACCCAGCGCTCTCCGTACAAACTGGGATAACGTTTTCCACCCTCGAAACCTTAACTTATGTCTATGATTTTTCTGTGTGTTGTCAGTATGCCCTAAAGCTAGGTTTGTATGCTTTGATTTTTTAAATATTCCTAACAGTTTCAAAAATATTGACGCTTTTTTTGTTTTGTATGAAATTCCTACAATGCAAATATTGTCAAATCTATAAATAATATATAAAAAAAAAAAAAAAAAAACAAAAAACCTAGTTCTAAGGTATAATGACAACATCCCAAAAAATCTTTGCCACAGGTTAAGTTTTAAAGGGTGGAAAACGTTATCGCCGTTGGTATGCGGAGCACTTTTTGGGACTGGATTCGCACTCTTCTTAAACGTTCTTTAATTGCTTGTGAAAACTAATTTAGTATGACACCATTCAAGGTTTACCTTTACCCAAAAATAAATGCGTGATCTACCGCCGGTAGCGACATCTAGCGCTTACGTCGCGTATCGCGAGCGCCACGGCCAATTAGCGTGATGCGTAGCACTGCCATCTAGTAGAGTACGCGCGAACTAACAACACGGTTTCGAGTTATGAATGAATGTACGGTTTTAGGGTTCCGTAGCCAACAAAGTGGGAGTAACTGCTGTTCTAGTGGACAGCTGTACCTATGGACACACTAACTCTTAACGCTACATCTCTCATTGTTAGAGCAATTGATATGTTTCTCTCACCGTCGTCATCATCATCATCTCAGCCACAAGAAGTCCACTGTTGAACGTAGGCCTCCTCCATGGATTTCCAAAGTGACCGGTTGGAAGCAGCATGCAACCAGCGCCTTCCTGCTACCTGTATGAGGTCATCGGACCATCTTGTGGCCGGTCGTCCTACGCTGCGCTTGCCAATACGCGGCCGCCATTCGAGAACTTTTCGATCTCATCGGCCATCAGTTCTCCGTGCTATGCGCCCTGCCCACTGCCACTTCAACTTGCTAATCCGCTGGGCTACGTCGGTTACTTTCGTTCGTCTGCGGATCTCCTCATTTCTGATTCGATCACGCAGAGAAACTCCAAGCATAGCCCTCTCCATAGCTCGTTGCGTGACTGAGCTTTCTTATAAGGCCCATAGTACGCGGCCGTTTCTCTATTCCCTGCCTTCTCTTTAACTTCTTGAAGGGAGGGATTAGAGAAACATGGGGATTGCGCGGACGATGAGAGATTGCTTATAGTAGTAAATGGGAGAGAGAGTATAATTTAGAGATGTCCACAGGTTCAGCTTTCAACAGGTAAAGCAGCTGATCTTACGCTTATAGTTTTGCAATGTCGATCGGTCTGTCAGTCCGCTAGCTTAGAGATTAGGGTTGAAAATAGGTCATATTCAAGTTCCACTTTAAAATTGACCCTAGATTAATTCTTGTACCCACGATGACACGACCACTTTATAGGTTCTTGGCGTTCAAAGGACTAAGGGGGAAAATTAGTATGTGTACACATAGTCAAAACTATGCGGAGAAAATAGCGGGTGATGCTAGTTGAAGTTAAAACTAATCTTTACTATTTACGTTTGAAATGCTGAATTGACTCGTTCCCGATTTTACCTTCATTTTACTTTAAAACGCGTACAATTTTGACCGTTCTTTCTCCCGTTTGAAAAAACGAAGTCTAGTCAGCCTCAGAAGTAACTAAGCTAAGCTAAGCTAGCACTTAAGAACCTTGTCGTAGTGACGTATGAAATAAGAGTTGCCCGACTTTGTCACATTACTGACAGGGGCAAGGTATTAAAATTTTCAGCTACTTACTTTTGAGGATGACCGTACAATTTCATCTTAGGGTACAGATAGACTTGCAACGAGCATTCCAACGAATGTTTTAAAGCATTTCAAATAATTAAGTATGAAGAAGAAAGCATCAGTTCGCTAGGTTCAGTTAACCGAACGCCCAAGTCCATCATCACCATTAAAACCATAATTTTCTACGTGGTCTTATTTATATTTGTATATCTACGGTGGCATTGCTAGATCGAGGCGCCCGCGTCTCTTAAAAATAAACTCAGTCTTACGTGAGCCGAGAGCGCGCTACGATGCTGCGCACGCGCTGCTATGGGTAGCAATTGTTGCAAGGGTGACGCAGGTCGCGTGGTGAAGGGCTCCTCTATATACACCAGGTACCTGCTGCTCATACTTCAGGAGATATTTGGAGTGGTCTGGGTGCTCCGGCGGCAGTACGTTGCTTCTGAATGTAGTGACCTAGTGAATTTTGTGTAGAGTAGTGGTTGTTACGAGTTTTTTTTTTACGTAAGGTACCAGCGGTTAAGGCAATTTTGTATAGTGTTTGGGTGATGCGATTGTTGCATTGTTTAGGTATTTTTTCCATGTTAATATTGGTGGTAGGGAATAAATTGGAAGGTACGGAGTTGGTAGCGTTTGGAGCTTTCCACGCTTTTGAATATGTGAAGAATAAAAGCTTTAGCCTAACTTGGTTTAAGTATAATTTTTTGTATCTTAACATAGTATCAATGATATTAATGCATGGATCTACAGTGTCATACTAAATGACAGCAGAAAAACGGACCGACATGAGAATACAGGTTGACGCCAATGTTACAAATGAAAATTATTAGTTTACCATTTATAGTCATTAGATTTAGAATTTTATGTCTAACTGCATAAAATAATAAATTATTAAGTTTCGTTGCAAATATGTTTTTTTACAATATAATAGTTTTGACAGCAGCGCCGTCGGTTCGCCAGACAGCGCGAGCGATTGTCGATTTGTTATACTTTTGTTAGACTTTTGATGCGGCCATTTTTTAAACGCTGACTAGGAGTCCATTATTTATAGGTCGATGCATAGTATAATACAAAGTTGCTATCCGTTGCTGTACTTATATCTTCGTCCTCTTACTCCTTCTTAACCACGCTACGGACTTTCATACGGTTTTCACTGTCATTACAGAATTTTCAAGAAAACTTTTTGAGCACATAATATCTTAATTATAAACATACAAAGCCGGGTCAGATCATTTATGCGGGGGGTAGGACTTTGTGCAAGGTCCGTCCGATACGCTACCACCATCTTGTTCGCTAAATAAATATCTAAGCATCAGCACTAATGAAAAATACTATATCCATATTACTTAGGTCAGTCCTGAACGCTACCACCATCTTGCTCGCTAATCCTGCCGCTAAGCAGCATTGCTTGCACTGTTGTGTTCCGGCGTGGAGAGCAAGACAGCCGGTGCAATTACTGGCACAAGAGGTATTCCATCTTAGCCCTCTGGGTTGGCAACGCATCTGCAATCCCTTTGGTATCGCGGGTGTCTATGGGCGTTGGTAATCACTTACCATCAGTGACCCGTTTCACTAAGCTACAACTTACAATTTTACAAGTCTAAACCGGCAACATTGGTCAATAATGACCAATGTTGCCGGTTTAGACTTGTAAAATTGTAACTTGTAGCTTCGTGAAACGGGCTACAGGTGAATTTGCTCGTTTATCTTCCTATGTTGTATTAATAAAAAAATAAAAAACTTGTTACAAATAAATAATAGCACTTACAAAATATGAGCCAAGTTCGAAATAAAATAAGTCATTCGTTCATATAACCGCTAAGTGTGGTAAGATTTACTTTGCTGTGACAATTATCAGTACTTTTATAATCTATATCTTTATTTTTCCATAGTGTAATACCACAAGTAATACTAAGTCGCTATCCATTCCCGTCCTGAATATTCTGACTCGTGTTTTTTGATAGAATCGTTTTATCGCATGTTTGACTTGTCTTTTTTGATATACAACATAATATGAAGGCAAACAAGCAAGTGGGTCACCTGACGGTAAGTGATCACCACCGCCCATAGACGCCCGCAACACCAAAGAGATTGCAGATGCGTTGCCTACCGAGAGGGCTAAGATGGAATACCTCTAGTGCCAGTAATTGCAACGGTTCTCTTGCTCTCCACGTTGGAACACAACAGTGCAAACACTGCTGCTTAGCGGTAGGATTAGCGAGCTGGATGGTAGTAGCGATCCGGACGGACCTTGCACAAGGTCCTACCCTCAGAAGGTCATACTCCCTTGTTCTTCTACCCGACCCGACTGCCGCCAGAAGGGAGGGTCATTTATTGTAGAATACTTAAGGGGGTTCCTAAAATCCTCAAGCTCTCTGCATATTTGGTATCTAAAGATGATAAAAAATAATGTATTCATTCACGTATTTATCCTAAAAGAAAAGAGATTTAATAAATTAAATTTACTTTCTAGAATCTTTGCTTGTGTTAAGCTCTGCGATAATAAGAAAAGGTTCTAATGGTTTAATTATTATTTTAATTGAATAAACGATTATTTAATCTTTTTCCTCCACTCAAAGCATCAACTTGTTATTTTAGGGTTCCGTAGGTACCTCTAAAGGAACCCTTATATTAAAATTTTTGTGTTGAGATTCCAATTTTAATTTTAATTTTGACTTAGTTTTAGTGTATATATAATGCTTTTTATTTTTTAGTATGTTGACATACCAATATTAATTTTGATTAGTATTTAAAAGTTTTTTTATTTATTTAATTATGCTGAAATTCCAATATTAATTTTGTTTTAGTTTTATTGTATAAGGTTTTTTATGAAATTTTGACGATCTCAATATAAAAACGTGTAATTTGACATTTAATGCAATTCATAATGTAATTATATTGACCGAATAAATAAATTAAAGTATAGGATAACTATAGGATCGTTGTCTGTCTGTCTTCCATAAATTTAGGCAAGTATGCGTCCGCGCACTTTGTCTAGACGCCTTGGCGCATCCTGTCTGTTTCTTAACGTCTCGGTACTTACGTTTTAATAACAGTAGTGTCCATTACAAGGTTTACACTACCCGTCTGACACCAGTTTCTGAGTAAACCTACGCTCTCTTTATTTTAGACTAGCGACCCGCCCCGGCTTCGCACGGGTACAATCAATGTTAAGACTCATTTTTCTACACCTTCGGTTACATTGTTAAAATTTTACCAAGGATCCCTAATTTTTTTCAAAATGAAATGTAGCCTATGTCATATTGGAAGAATGTAGCATTCTATTGGTGAAAGAAATTTTTAAATCGGCCCAGTACTTTTTGAGCCTATTCATTACAAACATACAAACATACAAAAATAGGTACAAATCTTTCCTCTTTATAATATTAGTGTAGAAAACAGTACCACTACCATGAGTTTCTATCGAAAATTCATATTACGTTACTACAGTCGATAGTGGTTAAATACGGTCCCATTTGTCAGTGAAAGAGTTAACCATAGTCGATACGGTATTTTTGGATGACATGTGTGAAATTTGTGACTCATGGTACCAATATTCTACGGCACCAGCTACAAAACGTTAGACACTGACGTTCAGATTTCGATAGGTAATTTACCGTTGGACTCATACTAGCGATCTTTAGTTATCTAAGTGAGCGCTAGAGGCGCTGTGCAATTTCCCATACGAATCGTTTTACGCTGTCGCTAGCGAGTACGGTTACGGCTAAGTGCACTGTACTCATGGTAAGGGTACTGATCTTCAAACGCAACGGGTTTTGATTATTTTTCAGTGTAATTTCAAGAAAGAAAAAAAGAAAATAGTTATTCAGCGAAGAATAGAAAATAACACTGTTGCATGGCTAGCACGACGCATCGCGACTCGCGTTGTCGCTTAGGTCGTCTCTGTCTAACTAGTCCAGAGAGAGACGCACTGAGCGACAAGCGAGAAAATGAGCACGTATGCTAGCCGTTCTGATGCTGAAAGGGACTCCACTCAGCATATTCTGCTGCAAGCAACAGCGCTGATTTTCAGTGGGGCCCTGAACTTAAAAAAACTAAAAAGCCTTAAACCTAGACCTGTCGGGTGACGTCATTTAGAATTTTATTTTAAGAAATAATTTTATTTATTTCTTAAAATAAGAAATAAATACATTCCAAATACCTTTGTACAAAGGAAAAAAATGTTTATTTAAATTACGTAGTTTAAAAAAAACGATGTTATCTCTTACATGGCTTACACTGGCTAACTTAAGAGATACATTAAAATAATAAAACATTATGTACTTACTGAAGTTCTAAAATTCTAGTTCTTTAAAAATCCTGGAAAAACGTTCTCCATACGTGCTTCACTGAAATAAAACTGTCAGGTTTTTTATTCTGTTCTGGAACAGTATTCTTAGATAATCGAAACGATTTCGGTTTAAAAAAAAACGAAAATATAACTATTTCTGAAAAAAGTATGAAAATTAAAAACAATACATTTTCTTTCTGTCAAAAGGGTTGGTAGGTTTTTTGAAAACGCTCAATAACAGCTGATGAAATCGTTTCATCCTCCCATCTTCTCACAGCCCGAAGAATTCATTGGTAGTAAAATCTTGTGCTTGTTCTAAATGAGAACCTCTTTTCGGCGTAGCACCATGAATTAATCTACAATCTACACTAATATAATAAAGAGGTAAACTTTGTTTGTTTAATAGTTTGTTTGTATGTAGGGGGTAATCTCTGAAACTACTGAACCAATTTCAAAAATTCTTTTACACATAGAAAGCTACACTATTCCTAACGGACATAGGCTACTAATTTTACGTGAACGAAGTCGCGTGCGTCCGCTAAATCATAATATTTGAATATTAATGGTATTTTATTATAGCCTGAAAGACATTATATTCTCACCATTGAACTAAATTATTTCATTTTCACATAACTATATTATGCTCGGTTTACACCAGCTTAGTGTTTTTTAAATATAAGAAGGCAAACTAGCAAGTGGGCAACCTGATGGTACTTACCCTACTCACCCATATACACTAGCAACATCAAGGAAACTGCAGATGCGTTGCCAACCCAGAGGGCTAAGATGGAATACCTCTTGTGCCAGTAATTACACCGGCTGTCTTGCTCTCCACGCCGGAACACAACTGTGTAAGCACTGCTGATTAGCGGCAGGATTAGCGAGCAAGATGGTGGTAGCGTTCAGGACTGACCTACTTAATATGGATATAGTATTTTTCATTAGTGCTGATGCTTAGATATTTATCTGCAGAGTGACAAGTAGCCGTTTATACATTGATGTAAGAGAATACGACAACTGTCGTAGTGTAGTGGCGATTAGCACATGATGTGACATTCACGGCACTTGACAAGCGACAAGTGTTATATAGTAGGTTTTAATTAGGCGCAGACGCTTGTCGTTTAGTAACCAGGATCGGTTCTTAAATACTAGACTTGCAGTTTGACTAATAAGCTCAGCTCTAAAAAAAAAATAGCTGAGCTAAGCTCTAAAAAAAAGGTTAAACTCACGTTAAAAGTGTAAGTGGCCGGAACTAGGCATTAGTCACTAAGCTCGTGTAAACCTAGCATTATGTATCTAACACATTCCCTCTTGTTTACAAACTTAACATACATTGGAATAACAAAGAATTCTATACAAATTCCTAGCCATGATGACGCTTCGAACGGCAAACTTAACGCGACACCATAACCTTGTATTTCATATAGGTCGGTGTTTTTTAATAGAAATCTTTCGCCTCAAGGTTTTCTAAGAGACAAACAGTATTAATAATTGCGTCCCAAACGAAAAATTCCTGAAAAAAATAAACGGTGTGCAATCTAAAGATAGTTTTATTTTGATTTCAGTATGGCCGCTTGCCCATACAAACCAAATTATCAGGGTAGGGAAGCAATTTGTAAACAAACATTTGGAAATGTCGTAAATGATTATTTTCATACATGAGCGAGTATACTGACATTTCAACCGCCGTTATTGTTCTTTGCTTTTATTAGCTTTGCGATTTACTAGCGGACGCGCGCGACTTCGTTCGCGTAAAATTATTAGCCTATGTCCGTCAGGGATAGTCTATCTTTCTATTAATGAAAGAATTTTTGAAATCGGTTCAGTAGTTGAAAATGAAAATGAAAAATTTATTTTGCAAGTAGGCCATATAGGCTCTTTTACATGTCTGAATCTACTAGCGCTTCGGAAAATGGAAGAATCTGCTGAGAAGAAACGCCGCAAGAAACTCAGCAGTTTATCTTTTTTTTTCTTCTCTTTTGAAAACAAGATTACAGAGCAATATACACAATCATAACAATAGTTCACATAAAGTGTGAAAAAAAAAAAAAGAAAAAAGATAATAAATAGCACAGCAAGCTTTAAGCATATTGAACGAACTGGCACTAGTACAGATTGACCAAGAGATGTATAGGGTCCCCAGGTCAAAGAAATTATAATCGGGATGTATGTGGTCCCTGATCAAATACTTAGTCTAAATAACTTAGAGATGTATAGTCTCTAAGGGTCAAAACAAATTAATTACCTTAATCTATGCTTAGCAGAGGTGTAAAACGCCTCCACGGTCAAATTGTACAATATTACTTGGAGATGTATAGTCTCCGAATGTCAAAAGAATATAAGAATAAAAATATTCATGTCAAAAAAAAAAATTGGTGAAAATCCAACAAAATCAGTAATATAACAATAACAACTCAATATATGTCTATATTTAGTTATATATATAAATATAAATAAATAGACAACACGATGAAGTCTCCCACATCAAACCGCATTTAAGTACCTACATTTTAGGCTTTTTCAGTTCCAGAGATTACCCCCTACATACAAACAAACAAACAAAGTTTACCTCTTTATTATATTAGTGTAGACTAGCGGACGCCCACGACTTCGTTCGCGTGGAATTAGTAGCCTATATCCGTCAGGGATAGTGTAGCTTTCCATATGTGAAAGAATTTTTAAAATCGGTTCAGTAGTTCCAGAGATTACCCTCTACATACAAACAAACAAAGTTTACCTCTTTATTATATTAGTGTAGATGGAGATAGTGTAGACAAGAATGATGATCAATATTATATTCTGACAAAAACAGAAACTGTGCTCGAAACAACGACTGTTTTAATCAAAACTTGATTACATCGGTCATCTTTATGGTCAATATTGCATAGAGTAAAATGACGTAGAATGACCAATGTTGCCGGTTTAGACTTGTAAAATTGTAACTTGTAGCTTCGTGAAACGAGTCACAGATTTACGCCCGTATCCCATTGGCAAAGCAAAAGAAATGAAATAATATAAATAATAATAAGCGAGGGAAGTATGCCAATACCGGAGCAAATGGCGTTCTGTGGTCTCTACCTACCCCAAAGGGAAACAAGCGTGAGCTCTTTCGTTTTAACTCCTTAAATGCAAATATTGGCAAATCTATAAAGAATATTTAAAAAATTAAAACATACAAACCTAGTTTTAGGGCATAATGAAAACATACCAAAAAATCATTGTCGTAAATTAAGGTCTAGAGGGTGGAAAATGTTATCGCTGTTTGTATGGAGAGCACTTTTTATGACTGAGTTCACACTCCGCTTAAAGCCAAAGTTGTTTATAAAGTTATGAAATATTCCCAACTGAAATTTTCATCTATATCTCATTAGAGGTAACAATCATAGTTGTAATGAGGTTATCGACCTAATTTCGATGCGTTGTCGTCATTACATCGAGCTATCTGGCCACTTGCGCAAGATTCGGTGAACGTCTGGGCTCGCGCCAAATCGTAGCCCAATGGAGGGTAAATATTGTGCCTTGAACGATTGTTGGGCAAATTGGGTAGATGACACTAGGGAATGCAGACCCGGTTGTTTTCTACGAAATATCCGGTTAAAACTGGGTTTGCATTCCCTTTTCTCATCTACAATATGTAGCCAACGATCGGAAGGGAATGCAAAGCCGGTTATATCTAGAAATAACCGGTTCAAGCCATGTTTGCAATCCCTTTTCTCATTTACATAATGTAGCCAACGATCGGAAGGGAACGCAAAGCCGGTTATATCTAAGAAATAACCGGTTTAAACCGGGTTTGCATCTCTTAAACCAAATGGCATGTAAGTGTTTTACTTGTTAGATTGTCATTTTTAAATGTCCACAAAAACAGACTTTTGAAAAGTCATAAATTATTATGAGGGCTATAGCGATTTTTGCAAATGTTTTATCAACAAATTGTAAAAAAGTTACCTTACCTCAGTCGCCCGTTTCACTAAGCTACAAGTTACAATTTTACAAGTCTAAACCGGCAACATTGGTCAGTATGCCCATTGCCTTTGGTCATTATTGACCAATGTTGCCGGTTTAGACTTGTAAAATTGTAACTTGTAGCTTAGTGAAACGGGCCGCAGAACTAAGTTTCTCGTACTAAGTGTTCCAATTTTTTCACAAATATTTTAGAACTGTAGAGTGATTCTCTACGCGACATCGACGAGCTCGACGCTGGGGCAGCGCCCAGTCTTGCTCTAGCCTCTAGCCTCGACGTCGAATAAAACGCTAGTGCGCATATAGAATAACAGTGCTGAGCCCAATTTCATAAACGCGACAGGCGACGGATGACAGTGACGATTCGATATGCATTCCTTGCCCACTATGATGTTAAATCCGTAAATCTGTAGCGTCACTTGTCGTGTACAGTGAATTGTCACTGTCACCTGTCCCGTTTATGAAATTGATCCCTGTATCCTTACCATGAGTACGGTGTATCTAGCCGTAACCTTACTCGCTAGCGACGGCGTAAACGATTTGTATGGGGAATTGTGCAGCGCCTCTAGCGCTCACTTAGAGAACTAAAAATCGCTAGTATGAGTCCAACGGTAAATAACCTATCGTAATCTAAGCGCTGGTGCCTAAAGTTTTGTAGCTGTTGCCGTAGAATATCGGTACCATGACTCACAAATTTGACACATGTCATCGAAAAATACCGTATCGACTATGATTAACTCTTTCACTGACAAATGGGAGCGTATTTAACCGCTATCGACTGTAACGTAATTTGAATTTTCGATGGAAACTCATGGTAATGGTACTGGTTCTTCTTTCTGTGCCAAGCTTTGTTGTGAAATGTTATTTCCTTGTCTGTTGTCAAGTTTTCTTTGTTGATCTCGCCTTAGTCTTAAGTCTATAAATTATCAGCACTAGTCATTAATGCGTCTTCCACATTTCAGAAATCTATTTCTGTAGAGGTCGCTGACCTTTTTATTTGATTGTCCAACTGTCGTTTTAAGTTCCACTTGGAACTTCGGGCTTTGAATTAACAGAACTACACTGATAGATTAGATAGTCTTTCGGTCCAGTCGAGTCTAAAATTATGGGTTCATTCAATATAGTTACTCAAAAATATGTTGAATGCGCGCAGTTGAATGCATGTGTATATACAGTCCACCAATTTGATTCATAGGCCACTGTAGAACCTTTTCACAATACATGTCAGTCATGTCATAAGGACTTCTTAAAAATTATATCGTAGTCGTGGTGTCGCTTTGGCAGCGAAAGTACCTTAGTTAGTTAGTTATGTTAGTTATAGCACAGCTATAGTGATGGTTGGAGACTGAAAACCAGTGGTCTCGCTGAGTGCTGAGTGAGTGCACTCATTTCCATTTTGCCACATTGTATTATTGCGTTTTATTACTTGTACTTATATTTTTTGTAACATTTTACTTTTGCTGTGTTGGTAAATGAAAATTTATTTAATTAATTTATTTACATACATTAATAAGAGCGTTATGTGCATTATTAAGCCCACATTTTTTGTTATTTTATCTAACACGAAATGCAAATAATAATAAGACCATTTTTATATTTATTTACTTGGCTCTGAGTTTTTTAAACTTGGGTTTTCTCTGTAAAAAAAAAGTATGAAATTAGTACGTGTTTAAACAGTGCACGTATTGAAAGTAGGGTTTTATTTTATTAGTTTACTGTGTAAACAATTAATAAAACTTTACTAAGTACATAAATATGCTTTGGCACATACATATTTTTGTATTATACTTTTAGTGAGAAAAGTCGAAAGGGGG
The DNA here is from genome assembly GCA_963691745.1 of Ditula angustiorana. NCBI lineage: Eukaryota > Metazoa > Arthropoda > Insecta > Lepidoptera > Tortricidae > Ditula > Ditula angustiorana. Next base: position 4,476,282 of record OY829472.1, on the reverse strand, counting down.
CCTATTTTAATTTAAGTAGTAGGTATTTGCCGTGGGGTACCGGCTTAGAATAGTACTTCCCCATCTCTTCCCATGGGTGCCGTAAAAACCGGCTAAGGGGTTTCTTCTCCAGAAGGTGGGCAGCAGCGCCTTCTGCTCGACACGTAAATACTGCGCTCGCCAACCCGCTTGCCAAGCGTGGTGAGTATGGCAAAACCCCTCCAAAGGAAACTAAAATGACTTCACAACAAAGGACCAGGTCCCCAGTCCCCGGCGGCTCCGCTATTCCGGGCCACGGTAGCAGCCTCGGTAACGGCGGAGCAGGGGGTGCTAAGAATCCCCGGCAGACGCCCGGCTACCACTCCCAACCCAAAAGACGACTGGCCCTGGTAACACACAACATTCGGACACTGAGAACTGACGAGAAGCTAATCGAGCTGGAAGAGGAGATGAGTAGGTTACACTGGGATATTTTGGGGTTATCCGAAGTCCGTCGAGAGGGTGAGGACACGATAACTCTGAAATCTTTTTTTTACGACCGCGATTTAACGAATTCCAACTTTATTCATACGCTCAAAAAGTTCGTATTACTTCATACACCATGCGCCAGGAGGCGCGAGTCAAAAGGAACGCACCGCCCGCGCCAGCCTTCCCCCCGAAACTCCCGGCGACACGCTAGGGTTGCGCGGCATTCGTTTTCAATTACACTGACACGTCGGGGGCCAGCGAGCGAGCGCGCGGCAAGTCGACAGACTACTGCGATTTGCCTATGCCATAGGCAAGGCAGTCGAGCGTACCTACAGTGCGGAGTGGACCCCCCTGCTTTGGGTACGGAACCCTAACAAATTTAAAGTGACGAAATCGGAAAACCGTCTGCGAGGAAGTAAATCAGGACAGACTGCCATAATTTTCCTTATAGACAGGCATCCGGTGTTATTTCGGCTGCGTGAACTACATCCCGATACTGTGACTAAATCCGTATGTTGGATAATGAACTTTATCTGTACACGATTTGAGTTGTGATGCAACCTTTATTCTAGCTGTAAACGAATGAAAGTTACGACATTGAAACATAATACGTAGGTATTATCGAATCGCGATTAGAATATTATTGGCGAGTAACGTCAGCACACTGTCATTTCATATATATAAATAAATAAACATAGCGGGTGGTAGGACCTTGTCCAAGGTCCGCCCGGATCACTACCATCATCTTGCTCGCTAATCCTGCCGCTAAGCAGCAGTGCTTGCTCTGTTGTGTTCCGCCGTGGAGAGCAAGACAGCCGATGTAATTACTGGCACTAGAGACATTCCATCTTAGCCCTCTGGGTTGGCAACGCATCTGCAATTCCTTTGGTGTTTCGGGTGTGTATGGGCGGTGGTGATCACTTACCATCAGGTGACCCACTTGCTTGTTTTCTTTTCTATTTCTTAAAAAAACCACAGTCGGTATTTCCGTTCCTGTTTTTCCTCATATCTTCGGCCACTTAGACCTCCCAAACCACGCAACGGATTTTGAAACGGTTTTCAATGTCATTTAGAGACATTGTTAGTGAAGGTTAGATACATACTTACATCTTAATCGTACCGTTAGCCAGGCGGGTCACTAGTGTCAGGGGCGTAGCGACGTAAAATGGCGCCCAGGGCTCGCATCCAAACTGCGCCCCATTCACTTTGTAAATAATTTAAAAAAAAGATACCTACACATTTTTTTTTACTAATTTTGTAATGTGATGGATGTAAAACAAACAAAATACCACAAATATGTCCCCGTCTGGATTAAATGTATCTATAATAAGGATTAAATGATCCTCAAAATACTTTTATTTGGTCATATATACAAATTTGGATTGTATTTTTTTTAATAGGTAGTTAGTTAATTTCGCTTTTTGCGCCCCCCTTATTTGGCGCCCAGGGCACATGCCCTGCCTGCCCCACCCTAGTTACGCTCCAGACTAGTATACACTGACCTATAAATAATGGACTTCTAGTCAGCTTTTAAAAATGGCCACATCAAAAGTCGACAAAAACTACAATAAATCGACAATCGCTCGCTCGCTCTGTCGGACCGACGGCGCTGCTGTCAATTTTGTAAAAAAAACTATTCAAGTAATCGCTTGACCACTTTTGAACCTTATCCTTTTGTGATACGGTCGAAAAGTGGTCAAGCAATTTCTTGGCCGACTATATTAGTTTATTCTGATGTGACTGCAAATCGGACAGTTTGGCCGAGCACTAAACATTGGCGACCGAAGCGGACAGCTGGCTAAATTTAACGCGCAAATCAGGGCACAAGGTCATGGGTGAAAACTTTGAAATATATGTATTTCTCTATCTTAGTTTATTTCTTGCCCATTCACGGGGCAATAGTGCCCCGGACCATTTGGGAGGCGTGCGCGGAGCCGAAGCCAACACGTAGAGGCCCTTTAGACAATTTAATGAAATGTGATGGGTACACCGGGCCGATGCTGTTCCTGGCCGCATCATAGGGACACGAGCAGAGGCAGCCACCTTTAGTTTATTTATTGTTATATTTATTCCATTTCTTTATGCTAATTGTATAGCCGACCAAGAAATTGCTTGATCACTTTTCGACCCTATTATGAAGGGATAAGGTTTAAAAGTGGTCAAGCAATTACTTGGTCGAATATACTTACTGTTGTGATGATAATGTATGTATATTGCTCTGTGATCTTGTATGTATGTAAATTATTTATTGTACAAAAACATAAATTACAAAAAGAGATACAGTGATGTACAAAGGTGAAGTTATCCCTTTGAGGGATCTCTTTCAGTTAACCTTTGAATATGTGAAACGAGTATCATAGTAGGGACAGACAAAGAGCAAGACATTGCATGTTGGGTGCACGTTTGCTTGATTCAATTAAACAAGTCTACGCGGACGAAGTCGCGGGCAAAAGCTAGTAAACTAATAAATACTTACACTACTTACTTATACTTACTTACTTACTATTTTTTAATGCTATATAAAGAAGTATAGAATTATTAGGATTTATTTTATACATTGTGAGGTCATTTAATGAGCGCAAAAGAAATACAGTATGGTTTATAGAATCAGGTGTTACTTTGCGGAGAAGTCCATATTGATACTAATGGAATCATTTTCTTTGCTAATCCGCGAACCCAGTGTCAGCAATCGTGCAAAAGACAACGCCTGTTCTGAATCATCTCAGCCACAAGAAGTCCACTGTTGAACATAAGCCTCCTCCATGGATTTCCAAAGTGACCAGTTGGAAGCGGCATGCAACCAGCGCCACCCTGCCACCTGTGTGAGGTCATCGGACCATCTTGTGGCTGGTCGTCCTACGCTGCGCTTGCCAATACGCGGCCGCCATTCGAGAACTTTTCGACCCCATCGGCCATCAGTTCTCCGTGCTATGTGCCCTGCCCACTGCCACTTCAACTTGCTAATCCGCTGGACTACGTCGGTTACTTACGTTCGTCTGGGGCTCTCCTCATCTCGCTCCTGTGCTGAATGGTATTTTTGATGTTGGTGGTTGGGTTATGGTCGCGTTTTGTGTTGTTTGTTTTATTTCTTTTATAAAGTATTCAGCACAGGCGTTGTCTTTTTCACGATTGCTGACACTGGTTTCGCGGATTAGCAAAGAAATTGATTCCATTATAGTATTAAAGACTGTATACTAAACACTCTTGCTGTGCTATTTATTGTTATATTTTTTTTACGTATGTCTGTATGTCATGAACTATTGTGATAATTATGTATATTGAACTGTAATCTGGTTTGAAAATAGAAGAAAAAAATAAACTGCTGAGTTTCTTGCGGTGTTTCTTCTCAGTAGTATCTTACAGTAGTATTTTCCGAAGCGTAAGTAGATTCAGACATGTAAAAGAGCCTATATGGTCTACTTGCAAAATAAAATTTTCATTTTCAATCAATGGAACATTTTTTTTCAAGATGGCCGCCACGCAATAAATAACGTCGACCTGCATGCCAAGTGATTCCCATTCATCGCTGACATCACACGTTATATATAATACTTGGCGTAATGTTCTTGCGATTGTAGTTCAACTGTATTATAGTTTGACGCATTACTTTCTTGACTATCTTTATCTTTACATAAGAATTTTATCTACACACATATCATAAGTGCTCAATAACGCATTCAAAAACCATAGAAAATGACCAGCATTATTACAACCAATGTTATTACAAGAATTTTCTTTTCTGTGGTAGTAGGTAAATCTGTTCTTTATTGGGTAGTATCTCTTAGTAGTCTTTGTTTATTGGTGATCACATTACCGATATCTCGTGACGCTATGAATTTAAATTTGGAACAGCTGTCAAAATTCAAGTTGGTCTCTATTCTAGTATCCACAGATATTAAAACAGTTATCGATACGAAACGTCAACGTAGTATGATTTTTTAATTTAAACGCACGACGCACGACATTTGATCTCGAGAGACATGACACTAGGGACTTCATTCGTTTGTCTATGGTTTAAAAAACGTTCGTCTTGGCGGATAGATCGAATGGCCGCCATTACTAGTTGTCAGTCGTTTGTTGGTTTTTTGCTGTTACGGTTTTTTGCAGTTATGATATGTGTGTAGATACAGTAATGTTATGCAACTGTATATAATTAGGCCTTAAAACACTCGTGTGATCCTGTTATGAAACTCGCTGACGCTCGTTTCATAAAACCACATTCGTGTTTTAAGGCCTCTCATTATATAGCAGTTGCATAGACTACTATTATAACCACAATATAGGCTTACAATATAAGGCACCAAGGCACCTATCAGGGGCGTATTTACCCTAGGGCCATCCAGGCCATGGCCCGGGACGCCAGGCTTCGAGGGGCGGCAGCCGCTCCTAAAATGAATACTTTATCGTCATTAAGAGGAAACACCAAGGCCTAGAGAATTGAAAAATAGGTATTTGTAAAATCTATTGCTGCCTCCATCTATCAAGCCTCCCCCCGCAAAGTGCAATAGAGACAGCCGCAGCTTGGACTGAAAATACCTATTTAAACTACACAAAATCAACGATTCGTAGACCCCTGATTCCTTTTCCAAAACTTATCAGATTTAACTACTTTTTTCATTAAAAATTAAAGAAAGGCTTTGGCAGTGTTCCTATGTTTTTCTTTTTTTATATAAGTTAGTAAAATTTGTTTTCTGAATGTATGAACGCAGCCGAAAATCTCGCCAATTTTTTAGGTTTTTGAATGTTTATATCTTTTTTAATAATTAATTTATTGAAAAAAGGAAAACATAGGGACATGCAATATAGTGGCCGTCGATTTTTTGGAAAAAAAAATTGCTCTACTGGCATTATCCAGAGAGGAAACAGGGGACGACGTTTGTATGGAAAAACGGCCCTTGTGTTTCCTCTTAAATGGGGCGCCAAAGCTAAATGGCCCGGAGCGCTAAATCTTTAAATACGCTTCTGGCACCTACGAGTATATTGTTAAAACACATACAGAAAAATACATAGAAAAAAAAGCATGACAATAACAAAAGAAACTTAACAAATACACAAACACAAAAAATATATATATAATTTTACTGCAAATTTTCCAATAAGTTTCGTCTTCAAAAAAAATTACAAAAAGAATCTAAAATTAAAAAAAAAAACGATTACGAAAACGGTCTTTGCTGTCTTTTAGAGATTGTTTTACGGATGGTTTTTATGTAAGTACGGTCAGCCTCAGAAGGAGTTGAATATTAGTACCTTCTCGCTGTCAGTTACGTGACAAATTCGAGCAACTCTCCTTTCATACGTCACTACGACAAAGTTCTTAAGTGTTAAGCGACTTCTGAGGTTTACTGTACCATCACATCCTAATTGTACAAAGATGACGTAGACGATGACGTTTCTATAGGCGGTGGTGTACACTTACCACCAGGTGACGCTTGCTAGTTTGCCTTCCTATTTCACAAAAAAAAGAATAGAATAGATGAAAAGTTTATTTCGCAGCTCTGAAAACTAGTAATAAAGATTTATGTGCTAAGTGCAGAAACGGTGTCCATTCAGCATTGGTCTATTCACGGAGAGTACGACGCACACTGGCGTTACGTGGATCGATGGTGGTGTGCGACATCATTGTAAATATTTTTGTAAATACATAAACTGTCTGTTACAGAAAAAAGTGTTTACCCGATAAACTTCTTCCATCTTGCATCCTGTACAGTCGCCACTAGAAATAACGGAGCGGGTAAGGTTTCAAAATGTCGCTACCACCATCTTGCTCGCTACTCCTGCCGCTAAGCAGCAGTGCTTGCACTGTTGTGTTCCGGAGTGGAGAGCAAGACAGCCGGTACAATTACTGGCACAAGAGGTATTCCATCTTAGCCCTATGGGTTGGCAACGCATCTGCAATCCCTTTGGACTTGCGGGTGTCTATAGGCGGTGGTGATCACTTACCATCAGGTGACCCATTTGCTTGTTTGCCTTCCTATATCATAAAAAAAATGTCAGTAAAACGCCAGAACGCATTCGAAAATCGAGAGGCGAGTTTAGAGCTTCCGTGCAAGTTTTCTGTCACAGATACGTGTCGAAAGCGTTAGCGATAACCTTCTAAATTGCTATGGCAACATTTGGTTGCAGATACGCGCCGCAGGAGGCGCTGCTTTGCTTCCATAATAATTGAGAAGGTAACGTTAACGCATTCGAGGCGTTTATTGGGACAAAAACTCATACTAGACGCATAGACTCTTTTGACTGCTTTGCCCGCTTCAATATTAGACGAAGACTGTACTAAAATGTATGTTATTGCATCTTGTAAGTTTATTGTTATTCTATGATACAAACAGAATGCGAGTTTTAAGTATCTTTTTGTTAAATTTACACGTCGAATTGTCTCTTGCCTTTCCATTTTATTAAAAAAAAAACAACAGCGGGTAGCTGTTTAGATTTATTCCAACTTGTTGATATGGACTTCCTCAAAGTAAGGCCTGAAACAATTAACGATTGGGTTATGATGGATGGAATCTCTATGCTTTGAAATGTTCGAGTATGCAAGTGGGTTTCATAGAAAACTTCAATCTACGGTAGACCATGAAACTCTGGGAACCCAGCAGAATACAACTCCGATGCATAACCGGGGTTCACAGGTCTCTTTGGAACTAAACACTTATTGGCTCAGGTGGGACTATACGGCGACGAATACAGTAGAATTTGTGTGGAAGCGGCTAAAACTATGGAACACATAATATTATGTGATTGTGATACCTTCGCCAAAACAAGGATCCTCCTTGGTAACTGACACCCTGAACCGGGTGAACCCATACTTCATACGCGGATGATGTGGTGCAATTGTAGTGCGTAGAATTCTCCCGGTTCAAGGTGTCCGTCCGTTACCAAGGAGTTTCAAAAGATTCCATTGAGTCGGAGTGTACCCAAAGCACCCTACTGGATATGATAACATAAGATGCAAGTGGGTTTAACTCTTAAGTTTTGAGCAATTCAAATGGTGTCGTGGTGACAATTATGTCCCGTTCGGTGACCCATCAAACATCGTGAACTATGTACTCATAGTTAGGGATACTTCCCTACTATCCTTGGATATATAGGATTCTGGAAGGCTCATCTATTCTATGATCTATTCTATGTTCTATCCTCGGGTAGAATCCTGGAAGGTTTCAAGAAAGTTTGTTCGATGCAACTTGGTTCCTCGTCGTCTTTAGTGCGCTTTTTTCACTCAATTTGGGGTAAGCTTTGATCACAATCCCTGATTCAGCATGTCGGGTTATTGCGCTAGACCTTCGTAACCCCTGTAGCAGAGTAATCAAATCGATATGATCATGGGTACACATTCACATGTATGTGCAGTGATTCTTCTATTCTTTTTATGTTTTCCGTAACCAATACTAAGGTAATATTTAAGTTTAAAAAATTCATGGTGTCCGTTGGAAATCGAACTCGGTACTTCACGACCTTGAGTCTACCAGTCTAGCCACAAGTCCACCAAAGATCAGCACGCAGCGTTTCTCACATTGAATAGCCTTTGCTTGAGCTTCATCACATCCACACTGTTTTAGATATTTTATTTCCACATTATAGCCAGTTGCTGGTTACAGTACAAATGGGCCGGCTCAACCGGTGTAGTGCCACACTCTCACAAGATACCGGCGTAAAGAAGCTTGCTACTACTTTTCGTACGGTGAGTGAGAGATCCGTGAAGGGCTTGGAGGGTGGAGGAGATCTTAGACCACCAACGGATCGTCCATTATCTTGGAATCGCTGATTTCTAGGCCAAGATCAAGGGAGGGGAGCAAATTCTGGCAATATTATACTAGGGACACTAAAATCACAATTTATCTCAAACGCTGGAGAGAGGGAGCCAATATAAAGTTTCTGGCCTGGTTCGAAAAACCGTAGATCGGGGGCTAATGATTCATACAGACAGTGGAGACCTGCATGCTGGGATGCATGCGGAGACGTCCACCGCTGGACATCCCAGATAGCAGTTTAAACTTGAATCTATTTTGCAACAAGTTTGATGTGTCCCAAGTGAAGGATTGTAACAAATTCGCCTTGGCAATTATACCCACTTGAGGCAAGTTTGAATCAAACTTTCTAGTTTCTCAGCAACGTCCTCTCCCAAAGGACCTCGACCTCCTTGAAACATGAAAAGAGATGTGTAGCTTTTACTTTGTGTATGATTAACAGGAGCAGAGCTGGGACCTCTCTCGATGAGCGATTCACAACCTCAGACGACGCGGGCGGCGTCCGACTGACGGTCACAGCCGCACGCGCAGGCGACAGCGGCGTCTACACTCTACAAGTGAGCATTCCTCAACTATTGGCTCTAGATTCATGTATACGTTTCAACTCCAGTCCAGCGTCTAGTATCCAGCTCTCGATTGAAATAGAGCGAGTACCTGTTTCTTAATCCGTGACGCTACATCTAGTTGCTGGATCATTGTAAACGGGTTAATTTTTAAACTCCAGACCAGCAGGAGATTTTCTAAGCGTAACAGCGACAGGCTTGACGCTGGGGCGGCTCTGTCTTGCTCTAGTGCTAGCAAGAGTGAGCCAGACAAAACGAGACCTTGACGGCGAGCTCGATTCTAATGCGCTAAGAAACAAGGAAGCCAATTTGTATGTCATTCGTTTTGCACAAACGATGATAATTTAAGCGGGTAATTCTCCAGCATTTTCACCGGTGCTCATTCATAATCATCATCATCATCATCATGTCCCTTTCGCCCCTCAGCAGGGGCATAGGGCTCCGGTGCTCATTACTATTCCTTATTTATTGACGCACTATCTGATGACAAAACTGGTTTAAAACCATATTTATGAACTACTACGTGATAACTAGAGGGGGAGGGGAGTCTTAGCATTTACTATGGGTGGTCACCGAGGGAAGGGGGGGGGGGAGGCTTAAAAATTGTAAGAAATGGTTCACGTAGTATCGTTCCCTTATTACCAAAATTGACCAAAGGTACAGTATGAAAGCACCAAAATCAGCTTTAGCTTACCATTGCCATTGTAAATATGGTGTTTGTCAGGCGAGCAATGCCGCGGGGAGTGACACAGCCCGCGTCCGGCTGGTGGTGGCACCGGACGAGGCGGCGAGTGGTGACGACCCGCCCACCTTCCTGCGGAGGCTCCAGGACCTGACCGTGAAAGTGGGCACGCGCACTCGGTTCCTGGTCGAGATCGTCAGCTCTACAGAGTGCAAGGTAAGCCCTGAGGGTTGAATTGGCAGGAGCCTGTATCTTTAAACTTATCAGTGCTGTAATTTAAGAGGAGTGTGAACCCAGCGCTCTCCATACAAACGGCGATAAGGTTTTCCACCCTCTAAACCTTAACTTATAGCCATGTTTTTTTTTGTTTACTGTCATTATGCCCTAGAACTAGGTGTGTATGTTTTGATTTTTCAAATATTCTTAATAGTTTCAAAAATATTGACGCTTTTTTGTTTTGTATTAAACCCCTAAAATGCAAATATTGTCAAATCTACGAAGAATATTAAAAAAATCAAAACAAACCTAGTTCTAAGCCATAATGACAACATACCAAAAAATCATAGCCATAGGTTAAGGTTTAGCGGGTGGAAAATGTTTTCGACGTTTGTATGGTGAGCGCTTTTTGGGGCTGGGTTCACACTCCTTTCAAAATATTTGTTAAATTTTTGTATGAAAAACTATACAATTATGTCAAATTGTGGCACTTGTATCTTTTGTGGTACGTACGTAGTAGATGTACCTCGCGAAGTTATAGTCGTTCGATGCACCTCCGCTCTGAGGCTGTCGCACCTGGGTTGTGGAGTAATATTTTTATGTTATCAAAATTTAAAGAATGTCAAATGAGTTAGCACGCTTGCGAATAAATAAACGACAAAACAGAAAAGCATACAGTAGTACCTATGCTTCTTAGAGCTAAACGCCGTTTTTGTTCTAAGAGAGACTACTGTAGGTATTTGTGCTATTATTTTATTCTGTGCCAATGCTTACTCTATCTGTTATTCCGAGACATAAACTGTAGACCAAATCTACACAGTACTATTGACGTAAAAAAAAACAAACAGCCAATCGGATTTATAGTATCAGCAAGATCCAATGCGAGTGTGCAAAAAAACAAGATTCCATCGTTTTTACTAATGACGTCATAACCTAGAACGTTTTTATTTTTAAATCGGCACGATCATTGTTCCACAGACACGTAAACGTGTGCGCTCTCAAAAAAACATTATAAATACTACGGCGGATGTGTGAAAATAGAGTTATGTCATTCGGCTGTATCGTGAATTCCTTCGGCTCAAGGTCTCGCTTTTTTTGTAGGGCGCGAATAAATACGCCCTTTCCAGTGGTTTCCAGCCAGAGTTTCTAGTTGATTCGAATTATTTTTTGAATTTAGAACGTCGATATAAAGGCCGTTTCACAGCTGCCGCCGAAAATGTATCAAACTGTCATAAATTTCATAGAAATTTGGCTGCAGCTCTTGCGAAATGTCTTCAACATATTATTATTACTATGTATACTTTAGGTGAAAAACGACTTTCTTATGCTGGTTTCCGATATTCAAACAGCGAATCGTTAACGGTTTAATTTTGACTAATTTTCTATGTGAACTCTGTCAAAGTTTAACAGCTGATCGTTACAATTTAGAGAGAACACATTTTTTTTTTGGCACATAGTCTTGTATGTTCACGTCCCATCTTTTCACAATAGTCTTTACGGCTGGCGGGGGCTGCCTCTGCTCGTGTCCCTATGATGCGGGCAGTGACAGCACCCGCCCGGTGTACCCATCACATTTCATTAAATTGTCTAAAGGGCCTCTACGTGTTGGCTTCGGCTCCGCGCACGCTTCCCAAAGGTCCGGGACACCATTATCTCGTGAATGGGAACTACATACAAATAATAATAATAATAAATATCCCTGGACAATTCACACCAATTGGCCTAGTCCCAAACTAGTAATGACATTTTTAATACAAGCTTTTCCGTTGACCGTACTTTATTATTCCATTAATAAATAAAATAATACATACCTAAATAAATATTTTGAGAACATCTACTCAAATTAACCTAGTCCCTAGACAGCTAAAACTGCTTATGTTACGGGTACTCGACAATGGATACTTGTACATATACATAGATACGAGTAAATACATAGGTAAGTATTTAACTCACACATTCAAACATAATATTCACCATACTAATATAATTTTTGCAATTATAAACTTAAATTGCGGTTGGTAAACTGACCGCGGCCTATATCGATGTATGAGAAAAACAGTTTTCCAACTGCAAAGTTAACTTTGTCCTTCAATCCAGTTCATAATTTTCTTTACCTGTGATGACTCTTCAACTTCCCTCACCTTCCAGGTGACATGGTACCGGAACGAGCGTCGCCTGATGGAGGCAGAGCGGGTGTCCTTGGTGCGGGACGGCAACTTCTGGTGCGCGGACGTGGCCGCCGTCAGTGTCGACGATGCCGGGCGCTGGACGTGCGCCGCGGAGAACGCCGGCGGCCGCGCCTCCTGCTCCGCACATCTTAACGTGCTAGGTATGGCAGAGGGGGAGGTTGAGGGATTAGATTCGATGACGGATCAAGTGTGACTGCGTTAGATCTGATGAAGGATTAAGTGCAACGCTGGGTTAGGTGTGATGATGAATTTCTAGTAACGGGTTAGGTATGATAATGGGTTAGGTTTGATGACTGGTTAACTGTGACCAAAGAAGATAGAAAACTGTGACGTAGATTAACTGTAATGACAAATTAAAAAATGATGATGGGTTAGGTTTTGTGACGGATTAAGTGTAGTAATTGGTTAGGTGTAATGTCGGGTCAAGTGTGATGGCGGGTTAAGTCTAAGTCCGTTAAAGGGTCAGTTATGATGATGAGATAGGTTTGATGATGGATTTTAATGTGATGATTAGTTAAGCTGATGACGGGTTAAGGGCGGCGAAGAACTTAAGTATTATAATGGGTTAGGTCTGATAAAACGTTGAGTGTGGTGTGAAGACTGGTTAAGTCTGATGACGGTTAACTGTGGTGATTGGTGTGATGATGGGTTAGGTCTGTAATGATGATGACAGTTAGGTGTAGGTAGCTGATAGCATGGAACCTTTTTGCTTTAAGCGATCAGACTTTTGCTGGAACTGGTTTGTTTGTTGCAGTCCCTAAGGCCTACAAGCGCCCTGAGTTTGTCGAGGAACTGCGTGCCATCCTCACAGAGCAGGGTACTGTATCCTTGGAGTGCAAGGTCATCGGCGTACCCACTCCCGTGCTGAGGTGGTTCAAAGTAAGTCGCTAGGAACATACCTGGCAATTCTCGCGTCATTAGAGATGAAGTTACACTCGAGATACGCCAAAAAGAGCTGTCAAATCCCTTCAAAATCTGTCATATTTTGACACGACTCGAACGTCAGATGAATCTCGATGAGCGCCAGAATTAGGGGCCTGGTAGCGAGCTGGTTAATATCCGGGCGTTGTAACCGCCGTCGTAGGCAATAAATGTTTAAGTATCAGAATTTTGATAAAAATGGATAGTAATTAATCCAAACGAACTCCGAAGCTCTGCCGGGACTACACAAATTAATTTAACACAAACATTCCTTCAAAATTCTGTCAACAACTTGCTGTTCGACTACAACCGAGTGCTTACGGGTTTCTAACTGAGACAATTTCGTGTTATACCTACTAATTGAAAGAGCAAGAGAGTCCACTGTGCCTGCGCCCTAAAATGACCGCTCATATTTAATTTATCCTTCGGCTCTATCTGTCATAAGAACAGGAGGCACATTAAGATGAGTTAAGCTTTTGTAGTCATGCTAGGAACACTGATGTGATTAAATAACTATTGTCTCTAAAGCTCAGCAATCGCTCCAACGATACCTACTGCAAGATAATATGTTGGTTGTGTCCTTTTTCAAATCAATTTTTTTGACTAATTTTGTTACACAATATTCATAGTTAATTGCTAATCTACGTCTATTTTAACTTAAATATATATTATGCTCTTTATGGGTAAAGATTACAGTTGTACTTACCATGTAAGACCTAGACTAGAATCACATCCTCTGTCCCAACTAAAGACCCCTGATCTTTAGAGTGCGATTTTTGAATCTCACCATAATGGCCGTTTTGCGTAGAGGTTCCGCCAGTTTGGTGAGCTTTAGTCACCTTGTGACATTCAAAAATAGCACCTCCTGAGTTAAAAACGAACAGAGTAGTATTATGACATGGTGATCCATAAAAGTTGTTCAATGTTCCCAGGATAGCCGCGAAATCAAAGCAGGGGATGTGTTCGCTCTAACAGCCAGCGCCGAAGACCCAACATCACTGGGTACCTATACTTGCGAAGCTGTCAACTGTATGGGTCGCACCTACTCCTCCTCCAAGGTCCATGTCACCCGTAGCAGCGAGGCCCGGCCTAGCTCCAGGTAACTATAACAACAACACATCAACAACAAATGTGAAGTCGCGGGACCTACGCCAGTAGCCCTAACATGACTGGCAAAGTATAGTTTATCTCTATCTGCGTCACATTTTTATGACACTAGTTAGACCCACAGTGAGGGGTTAAACTAAACCTGGGCTGTCATGTTAGGGCCGCTGAAGGCCGTTAATTGGATGGGCCGCATCGAATGATACCCGCAGCAGTGAGGCCCGGCCTACCTTCAGATAAATGTAACAACAACACAACAAAAACAGACGGAAGTCATGAGATTCACGACGCCTTATCTGTTTGGGTCGCAACTTCGCCTTGTTGTCAGGGATCTACGTCGCCAGCAGCAGTAAGGCCTGGCCCAGCTCTAGGTATTTGCAACAACAACACAACAGCAACAGACCAAACGTCGCGGGACCTATGCCGCATCTTAACTAGCGAAACTGTGAACTTTATGTGCCTAGTTCAAGGTCCACGTCACCCATAGCAGTGAGGCCTGAAGTAGCTTTAAAAAACTCCAGCAACAACAGCAACAACAACAACAGACCTGACGTCGCAGGCCCTATACCTGGAAAACCGTGAATTGCTAACATAACAACAGCATTCTGAAAAGTCATGACCGTAGGTTAGGGATTAGAGGGTGGAAAACGTTACCACCGTTTGTACGAGTACGGGGAGCGCTTTTGCAGGTTCTGTACATCATACTTTAATCCAAATCTAGGGCTAAGGTTACATTTGAAGAGTCATGTAACCTTGAATAACCCATGTTCAGTGGGCAGCTATGAGGTTAGACATCCCATAGAATATCGCTTGACCAAGACATTTTCTCTGCAGCGTCACGCCCGAGCCTCCGCCGATCTTCACCAAGGAGCTGGAAGACCAGTTCGTGAGGATCTGCGAGCACCTGTCCCTGGGCTGCCACATCGTTGTTCCGCCCTGGCCGCGCAGCGTGGTCTGGTACAACAAGGAGGGAAAGGTGGAGGCTGGAGACCGGTAAATAAACTGTTCCTTACAAGCTCTTATTCAGCTTAAGGATTCGATGCGGGTGATGCGGGTGGTAGGACCTTGTGCAAGGTCCGTCCAGTTCGCTACCACCATCTTGCTCGCTAAGCAGCAGAGCTTGCACTGCTCTGTTCCGGCGTGGAGAGCAAGACAGCCGGTGTAATTACTGGCACAAGAGGTATTCCATCTTATCCCTCTGGGTTGGCAACGCAACTGCAATCTTTTGGTGTTGCGGGTGTCTATAGGCGGTGGTGATCACTTACTATCAGGTGACCCACTTGCTTGTTTGCCTTCCTATTTCATAAAAAAAAATTAGAATAATTATTAACATAAAACTTTATGAGATTCAGACATATTTTTAAAGAGGAGTTAATCGGTTGACGTTTTTCGGACCAGTCCGTAGTCCTTACTCATCAAATTTGACAGTAAAAATGACGAAATAAACGAGGGTAGTTGCCGCCGCAGTAGTTGTTTGTTTGTTTGTATGTAAGGGGTAATCTCTGGAACTACCGAACCGATTTAAATTTTTTTTTCACAGATAGAAAGCTACACTATCCCTGACGGTCATAGGCTACTTATTCTATGCGAACGAAGTCGCGGGCGTCCACTAGCATTTTATATTTAAAAAAAACCTAATAGAGTTCGTGTGTTCAGGTACCACATAACCGAGGACGGAGTGGGGGGTTACTTGCTGGAGGTACAGTCAGCAGAGTGGCCCGACGAAGGCGAGTGGAAGTGTGTGGCTACCAGCGCCGGCGGTAGGGTCGGCATATCCACCTGCCAGGTCGTCATGGACGGTAAGCACAAACCTTAAAAGTGAGTTTGTTTGTTTGTCCCTACTATACATTGTAACGAAGAGTCAGATTTTTTTTTAGTAGAAGTCGCGGGTTAAAGTTAGTGTGAAAATAAAATGTTCATGTATACATTTTTAAACTCATTATCAAAATAATTTCTTAATATGTTTACGCGACTTGTAAACATTGAAATAAAACAATTATAAAGGTTTATGTTAGGGCCTTGTGTAAAGTCTGTCCGGATCGCTACCACCATCTTGCTCGCTAATCCTGCCGCTAAGCAGCAGTGCTTTCATTGTTGTGTTCCGGCGTGGAGTGCAAGACAGCCGGTGTAGTTACTGGCACAAGAGGTATTCCATCTTAGCCCTCTGGGTTGGCACCGCATCTGCAATCTCTTTGATGTTGTGGGTGTCTATAGGTGGTGAGGATCACTAACAATCAGGTGACCCACTTGCTTGTTTGCCTTCCTACTTCATTAAGAAAGGGCTCGAACTATCGGGGATAGATTCGTTACAATACACCCGATATAAACCATTATAATTGTTATATTTCAACGATTTGTTATTAAATTAGGGGTCTAAAAGTGTTAATTTTTTTGCAGTCCCAAAGAACTATCGAAAGCCCCGTTTCATGGAGAACCTTCAGGCCGTATTGACGGACGAGGGGCTGGTCTCCTTCGAGTGCAAGGTGGTCGGCTTCCCCACGCCGGTGCTCAGCTGGTTCAAAGACGGCCAGGAGCTGAAGCCTGGAGACGTCTACCAGCTCACAGGTACGTCATTAGTAAGGACCGGAGTTTCCACCATCTTGCTCACTAATGCAGCCGCTAAACATCAGTGTTTGCACTGTTGTGTTCCGGCATAGAGAGCAAGACCGCCGGTGAAATTACTGGCACAAGAGGTATTCCATCTTAGCCCTCTGGGTTGGCAACGCATCTGCTATCTCCTTGCTGTTGCGGATGGCGGCGGTGTTCACTTACCATCAGTTGACCCATTTGCTCGTTTGCCTTCCTATGTTGTACAATAAAAAAACTTTGGAGTTCGACTCGCATCTTATCGATTTTATTGTAATGACCCGTTTTTACTTTTTCTATCAGGCACCAACTCTCTTGGCTCGTACTGCTGCATAGCTCGGAACTGCATGGGCCAAGCGAGCAGTTCCGCCGAGCTGACGGTGGAAGACATCCAGAACCAGCTAAATGAGGAGGAGAAGCTCCAGTTGTTCACGAAGAACCAAGCCCCCAAGTTCATCCAGGGCTTGAAGAGCATTGAGGCGAAGATAGATGAACCATTCCGTTTTACCATTAAAGGTAGGCTGCGATAGAAGAATGTGGCTATACTGTGGTAGCCTGATGGTGCGACCGCCTCTTGGGTCGTAGGTTCCACCTTAAGACTTCAATGTATACACTAGATAAGCTAAGCGGAACAGAAAAATTGACACTCTGAGTTATGGTCTCAGGTCTCACAAAGTCTGGTTACAACTTAACCGCCGGATAGGAGATTGTTATTTCCCTCTAATATCAAGTGCCAGAAATGGTTAGCCTAAGATTTATCTAGCGAATAACCCCTAGTCTCATAAAAAAGTATGTACTTGGTAAAAATTAGTGTTTTTTTTTTCAGTTGCCATTCCACCTGAGCCATCAGTCCTCTGGTACCGGGACGACCAACCAGTTGACGAGTCCAACCGCTGCCACCTCAGCAAAGAAGACCGCGGTATCTTTGGCCTGGACATCCAAAACTTGGAGTTCTTAGACCAAGCTGAATGGAAGTGCGTAGCCATGAACGATTTCGGCCACAGCGTAACTTCCTGCTTCTTGAAATTGATTATACCGAGGCACTACAAGAAACCTAGATTTTTGGAGAATTTACAAGCTATCCTATCAGAGGAAGGAGCTGTGAATCTGGAGTGTAAAGTCATAGGTGTACCGCAGCCCGTTCTCAAGTGGTATAAGGACGGAGAGGAGCTCAAACCCGGTGATATACACAGGATCATATCAGGCCAAGATGGAACTTGCTGCTTAGGAACGTATACGTGTGAAGCGCAGAACTGTATGGGTATAGCAGCCAGCTCAGCCTCCCTGTTAGGCTTCGATGACTCCATGAAAACTAAGAAAAAGATAGCCGAAGAACAAGCACTCCAAAGAAACTTGTCGCTCAGTACGATACACGAAGAACGAACGTCGCAAATGTACGATACCCCCGTGGGAGATATAACTTTAGACGATAAAGGAGAGATATCTTTCTCTTTTGATGGCAAAGAGGTTTCGGTTTCTCTATACGAAACTCCTGATTTAACAGAAGAAGAAGCGTTGCAGATTGTTGAAATGTATGCGGATCAACTATCAGAGAATGTTACAGAGCATAATGTAGTTGAGCTGCCGCCGCTCAGGTTTGTTAAGGAAACTTCCACCTCGGGCAATTTATTAATGGAAGCAATTATAATCGATGTATCTCCGGAGTATTTCGCGTCACCAGAAGAAGACTTGAGAACAGATGCTGACGTAGAAGATTTATCAATAGCTGATGAAAATGGCATCCCACAATTATCTTTAGACCAAGACATAGGTGGAGAAGATTATTTAGAAAAAACTATGGCTTTACTTTCGGAAGAAAAAGCTGATATTCCTAGAAAAATAAGTAGAAAAAAGTCGGACTCAATAAAAAGTGGCGAGGACTTTTTCAGTTTATCGAGAGATCAATCTATATCTGAGGACAAGAGAGATGACGACACTCAAGTCTTATCTGAAAGCGATTTACAGAGCTTTGCAAGCGCTAGAAGTTATGAAAAGCTCAAATCAAAGTCATCTAAACCTTCGCTTGAAGAAGGGAAGGGTTCATCCGAAACAAAGACAATTTTACATAAAGACAACGTGAAAAATATAAAAGAAGTAAAATCTGATAAAAAAGAAATTCAAATTGAAGTTAAAGAGACAAAAGCAGAACCCAAAGAGGAAAGTCAGAAACGAACGGAGGCAGAGGCGGAAACGCCAATTATGAAACCAAAACGTGAACGCCGCAGCAGTCGCGGCTCACGGCGGTCTAGCTCAGGCAGTGAAAAGTCATTCAGTAAAGCCAGAGAGGAGTTACTACAAGTTAAACCTGAGGTTGAACCAAAGCCAAAAATATCGGATGATGAATTTAAAACTAAACTCAATGAAGTTAGCTCTACACTTGCCAAAGTTATCAATAATGTTCAAATAATTGAAAGAGATATTATTTTAAAATCAGAGTTAATGTCATCTGCTGCTACAGCATCCAGGAGTTTAGAAATAATAAGCAGTATTATTTCACCTTTATCGGAAATACACAGTGTAGCTGAAGCTGCTAAAGAATGTAAAGAGGTTAAAGAAGTTAGTAGCCTGTTTAACAACCTCCCACAGTTAATGAAATCGTTACAACAATCCCTTAATCTGGTAGAAAAATGTATAGATATGGAAGGTGAAAATAAGACGCTTGTTAAGAAAACATGCGTTGCTTTCGTAGAAACATGTGGAAACGAAATACAAAAGGCCATGTCTGAAATCAGCTCAGTTACTGTAACAGATTATTTACAGACAGAAGAAGTTGTACTTAAGGATATTCAAGTGTTGACGCACGAAATGACATCTGCCATTAAATATTCTTCAGATACAATTAAAACAAGGAACTTACTAAGCGAGGCAAATGAAATAAAAACTGAAGAAACATCCGCAGACGCTAAACATCTCAAGGACACTCAAAAGGCTGTATTTGAGTTGCGCAGTCCTCTTAACTCGTTACTATGCATAGCTGAGAGCGCAGATAATGATAAACTAGCCGATGTAGCTAAAATTAAAAATAGTGAGGTTATACTTAATGATATGTCTGCTTCTATTCAAGACCTGCAAACAGCTTTGGAACAAATAGAGTCACTGTCAGTTAAGGAAACGATGACTTCTTTAAATAAGTATAACACAGAAATCATTGAGACGGTTATGGATTCCGTTCTGAAACTAAGAATATCGTTTGAAAATCTTTCGACTGATACGACTAGTGAAGAAGATAAGGCTGTCCTAAAACAAGCCTTGACATCTATTAAACAAAACTTAAGTGAAATATCGACACATGTCGATAAAATAGAAATGAATGTAGGGAAATTTGATATTTTACAAAGCGAAAACAAATTGGAAGTATTGCAAAAAATGGCTCAAATACTTATTGCTTTAGAAAACAATTTACCACGCCTAGAAACCATACCAGAGGTACAATCACGCCTAAACATATTCCATAAAAACCTAACAAAAGTATTAGAGAACGTTATTGAGACAAATGAAGCAAGAAAATATTTTTCTTTAATAGAAATTTGCGACGTGGTCAATAGAATAAACACAGCGATTAAAACAATTCACTCTGATCGCATCCTGTCTCTTGCGAGCCTTAATAATACACTTAGAATAGTGCAAAACCACTTTATTAGTAATGTATTTGATTCAGAATTAAATTGCACCATATTAAGTAATATAACGGATGCACTTGTAGATATACAGGAAGCTATTAACCAGGCTGATGAAGTCAGTGTCAATATAGACTCCGAACATGTACAAGACCTGTCGACCTACGAGACTGGTAAAGCCAATGTGGCTTTAGAGCGTATTGAACATACAATAGCAGCAGTGAGTAAAATAAAATCAATGGAATGCACAGTTGACTTGAAAGCAGCTATAACACCCGTATTGGAGAACATATGTCCCGTTTTAGAGAAACTTAAACAAAGTATAGCATCAATCGCTTCAAGCCGCATCGAAGAAGAGGAGCATGTGTCTGACATATCCAATGTTTCAATCGTTCAAACTCTTGCCACGCCTTTGTGTGAACTAAACCACAATATAATGGTTATTAATCAAACCATTGTGGAAAACCTTAACAGTTTGAAAGAAAATAGCGAAGTATTTGTTACAGTTGCAGAGCCTTTACACGAGCTTCATACAACACTTGAAACTCTGCAACAAGTCGTTTTATCTCAATATGGTGATGACGTAACTCCATTTGATGTCAGCGTAAATATGGCGAATGCTGTACAAAATCTACAAAGTTGCATCGTTATGATACGCGAACAAGGTGGTATTGAATTTGCAGATGAGATGTCAACGTTAGAAGATATTTCAGGAATTAAGACTACCGCTGACACTCTGCCTTCAGATCGCTTAGTATTACCGACTGGGACGGAAACAAGGACTGAACAGTTAGTTGAATCGTTCCACCACGACGTCCCATATTCAGTTACAGCTCAAGCTCTGCAATCATTAAACGATCATATAACTGTCCTTCAAAACCCTGAAATAATTGACGCTTTGGACACATTATCTGAAGTCAGTGACTATTCAAGTTTAAAATCAGTTGCCTTGGGTTTAGGCGAACTGCACTCTGGTATCCAAGAACTTTTACATCCAGTTATTTTAGAGAGTTCTAACGAAATTGGATCCATAGATACTTCGAAACTAATGGCTATAGCAGAACCTTTGCAAGATTTACAGCAGTGTTTATCTGTATTAGATGCTACGAACATTCCTATATACGAGCATATACTAGAACTGCCAACGGAGAAGATACATTCCGTGTTTCAGAGTATAACTGAATTCAAAGAGAACCTCGATAAGTGTATCCACGCTGTATTCCCAGCCATGGACACCGCTGATAAAACGATTGAAATATCGAACAAAGTCGAAACATTGCGAGCCGTTTGTGAACATCTAAAAGACATTATAGAAAATACAAAAGCGATGTCAACCGACGAACCCGTTAAACAAGAGGTAGTAGCGCTAGAAGATACAGTCAATAATCTGTTAGACGCAACAGATGTCTCGAAAGGAATAAGAATTGAACAAGTGAAATCGGTTACTCAAGAACTATATGAAAATGTAATGAGAGTGCAAGAAGAACTTATTCAATTCACTCCACAAACACCTGAAAAATTAGCTCAAGAAGCAAACTTAATACAAGTCATTGATAAAGTTGAACGTAACATTGCTGTTTTAGAGGAATACGATTTTGTTGATCTATCCCGAGCTTCGGACATGTCTTGTGCATCACCACAAATTGCCATTGCGGTAGAAACTGACACACTGTTGCAAATGGATGATGTTGTCCAATGCGCCGTCGGCATTATTCAAGACTCTAGTGACGAAACACCTGTTGCTGACTTAATGATAGTGGAAGACTTCTTCAAAAATTGCAAAAATGAATTTGCTTTACTAAGATGCTTACTGACTAAGAAACTAAGTCATAAGAGAATAATAAGGCTTCTACAGGAGTTCAACGTTTTAAAACAAACAATCAATGATTTTAAAGTAAAACAGACAGAATTGCATTTAGCGGAGGATATAAGTAATTCTTTAATTACTTTCTTTGGTTACTGCGATGAATGTTTAAACAGCGTCCAAGAATCACTTATTAAAATTGTAGATTCACAAGCTGATTTACTCTTTAAAGCTCCTGTTATGAAACTTGATAAGACAAAGGCGGTTTTGAGTGACATTTTGGTAAGCAGCAAGTTTACTCCTCTAGAAGATGTAGCTAAACGATTCGTTAATGTCATCGATATTGCTGGACCATGTTTGCAAAGAGCTGAAATGGTTATACACGATGAAATAAAAAATAATGCTACAGTAGTTGAAGACAAAGCATTATTAACTGCTATGGACGATGCTGAAACTTTCATAGAAGAGCAAATACTAACTAAATCTGAGCTAACAGTAGAATCAAGGGAAATACTGCAGAAAATACTGGATTGTATACAAAAACACCATGATTACAAAGATGCTGTAGGATCAGGTAAGACGCTTATACTACTCAAATGTCTGGCAGAATGTTCTGACATTCTTCAAGAGAATATTACGGAAACCAAAGCTGAAACAAAGGTTCATAAGTTTGAAGATACAGCGTTAAAGGTAGTGCTAGCTGAAATGCTAGTACCTTTACAAGCATTGCACCATCAACTTATACACGTTCAAGAACAAGTTTTGACTGGTGTTGAAGAAGATGCCATATCAGTTGATCTAACATCCACTGAATCTTTCGCACACGCCATGGGTGAGATTCAACAAGAAATAAAACAGCTCGAGCAGCATGTAAATGAAGGGAAAGTGGTTGATAGCATTGAGAAAACAATGATTCTGGAGATAGACAAAGAAATACACACAATACAAGACAGTATAAGATCTATTGAAAATGTTAATACCGCCGAGAAAGAGAAGTTTTCTAAGCCAATAGAGGAAATAGAAAAATCTTTACACACTCTACTTGCGACTGAAGCTGAGAGTAAGCAAGACAAAGGTATTTTTTCCTTAGTAAAGTTATTATGCAAAGCAGTTGTTTTAAAGGGACTACTTGGTCATGTTCTAATAAACGTCATTAAATTTCTAGATACAGAAGATAATTTATTCAGGAATATAACGTTAATAAAACACTGTCTGGATCTACTAATTCGTGTTTTGTATCTACGATAAAGTGGCCCCTTTAAAATGTTACTTTCGTATTTAATTCTATTATAGTAGATTGTTGCACCGAGCAGAAAATGATTTACATCGAACTGTGTGTTGGTTTGTAGCCTAAGCAATACCAAAGACTCTAAACTCAATCAATTTAGTTATGCACTTGGTGCATGGTTCGTATTCTGCTTTTCTTCCAACTACTGCGAAAATTACGATTAACAATAAAATAAAAATTTTAGTTAAAATTACATCCGCCATCTTGAATCATAAGAATAATATCAAATTCGTGTTTATGGCGGATAGAATCTACGAATTTGATTTGTATGCTAGATGAATATGATAACTACAGTCGTGTTTTCAAACTTTTTGGTGTCAAAATTTAAAACTACAAATTAAAAAAAAACGGAATATTCAAGCCATAATGGATTACCGTACACCGATTACTCTAAAGTAATAAGTTATGGTAAGTCAGTTTCTATTTGTGCTGAAATTGTAGTGCAATATGGGTAACATTATTGCGTAGTTGGAAGAAAATGTTATTTATCTCTAAAGTTACTGTATTTATTTGTATTAAATTGGCTAGGTACTTCTGATAAGCACCTAGTAGCAATACTAGTCGTTAATATGCAGACTTTCTTTTAAATCTCTTTTAAATTTTAATAGATCAATATTTGTAATAACGGAAAAATACTTAAGACGTACTCGCATTTAGAAAAAAAATTAACTAAGATGATGTTATTTTATAGATATCAATTCCAATGTTGATTCATTGGAAAATGCTCTAAACCGATCCCTGGCAATCGATAAAGAATCAGTGGATTCCTTGACGTCAATAACTGGTCTTAATTTGAATGAAATTATCGATATAGCACAAGAACTTAAAAAACTAATCCACGACGGCGGAGACCCCAAAAACGATGAAAATAAAAACGAAAAGATTAAAAATCTAGAAACACTATTATCGCAATTCGATTGGATCAACTCAGACAGTGATAAACTTAAAGAATATGATAAGTTAAATGATGCACTCTTAACAATGTACCAACTTCTGAAAGCATGCAATGTTGATGCAAAACTTGATGAAGCTATACAAGAAGGTAATGCGGTCGGTTTTTGGCTAAGTTTGTTGCTTCCTCATTAAAATTGGCTTTTAGGTGACTCGTCTCATATCATAATGGCATTGCATCAAATGGCTATACCACTGCTAATTGTGGCTCAAAAAACAATGAATGAAGCTAAATCCAGCTTTGTAAAATATGGTATTCCAAAGAAGAACATTGCTATGTTTTGATCATCACTGTAAAACTAGATTTGTGAATTATTTACTACCTTAAATAAAAAGCGTATAGTAATCGTCTCTCTAACAATAAAATACTAGTACGTAGCCATAACAAAATAAACTGTATTTTAACAAAACTCAATTGACATTGCTTTAAAGCTCCTTTAAGATGTTAAGAAAGTATAAGTCAAAACAAAAGTTGATAGATAGTAAAAGACACAAATTATTTAGAAGAAGATGGAGAATTCAATGCTGATAACATAACAAGCTTGCAAATTCTGATGCTCATCTTTTGCGTGTACTAAAATTTTGTGCCTATACTTTATGTGTATATGAATTTCTGTTGATTTGGTGTTTCTATTGTGGTTTTGCAGAAAAAGCTCCAGAAGTCATACAACATGTCAATAAATGTGTCGAACTTCTAGAAATTGTTGAAGAAATTTCAACTATAATCCATCTAGACAATATCAAACAAACTGCTAACCTTGCAAAAGAATTACGCGAAAATGTAGCTATTATAGAGATTACGTTAAATAAAGAAGAGATGGAAGAAACAAGTAAAGAAAAAATAGAGTTTGAAGCTATTAATAAGAAAAATGCAGAACTAGCAATGAGATTAAAAGATGCACTTACATCTATCCAAGTACAAGTACTTGAGTGCACCGAAGAGTTAGAACCTAAGCTCAAAAATGAAGTAATACAACGCATTCAGGAAGCAACAGTACATTTACAAGCAGACTTTGACAAAGTTGATGTAATTGAATCAGTACCAACAACAAAGTCTAAAATAGCAGCACAACTTGAGGTAAAGGCTGCCGATGCAACTCAATTCGAACCTTTATCAACTAAACCAGAAGAGAAACAAAATGAAGGTACAATTCAGTTTGACACGAAGACTACTCCTGAAATTTGTTCGGCTGCTGTTGATGAAATAATGATAAGTGAAAAGAAAGATGAATTTATTGCAGACAAACCTGACGTTCAAGGTATTGATACTAAGCAAGACATTATTAATGTAATTCAAAAAGTGGCTAGTGAAAAAGAAGTGACACAAGGAATTGGGTCGATTGAGGAAATCAAACCAATGTCTCAAGCAATTGGCGAAGCTTATGAAATCATAACGACAGAACAGCTATCTACGGTTGAAACTTCCGTCTCTATTATTGTTGAAGGTAAAAGTGCTAATGATACAGATGTTACAGAGGCAGTATCTGCCAAGGAAATGGTCAAAGACGCAGCAGATGTGGCGGAACACGTTGAAAAAGAAAAACAATTGGTTTCAACAGTCGTTGGTAAGTTCATTAAGTTTATTCCAGATTTTGTTTTAATTTTTTAATTAAAAGTCTTAAAAGTTTTACAGAACTGTCTTTAAGCTAATAAAATAATACCTGATTTTAAAGTTTCTTGAAAAGCTTAAGTTAATACATAATTTATGTTTGCATTTTATCACCCTATCTTTTATGTCGCAAATTCGCGATAATTTCTTCTGAAAAGTATAAATCAAATTTTCTATATTCGCCGATATGTGTACAGAATATGAGTACCTGTTTTAACTGGTCTTCACATGATTGAGACTTTTCCGAAAGGTTTAAATTGATATTATTGAACTAATTTTGACTATGTTTAAACAATCTTAATTAAGATTACAACAAGGGTATATAAAATGCAAGTATAATTTTATGAGTGATTTCCCATTTTTATTAAATATTTGGAGCTTAAGTAATCGCATGTAAATGGGAACAAAAACTACATGAAGTATTCCCATTTCAGTGCTTTTGCAACGCATCGATGAATATCTGAGTCAAGATTCTGAAAAATCCGAAAAAACTGTAAACGTTGATGAAGTGAACAGATCTATTAATATAGCTAAGGAATTACGTGAAACTTTAACTTCTGAGACAGCCGAAGTGGTAAAACAAGTAGAACTTATGAAGG
The DNA here is from genome assembly GCA_963691745.1 of Ditula angustiorana. Classification (NCBI taxonomy): domain Eukaryota; kingdom Metazoa; phylum Arthropoda; class Insecta; order Lepidoptera; family Tortricidae; genus Ditula; species Ditula angustiorana. The sequence goes on along the minus strand of OY829472.1, from coordinate 4,449,961 downwards.
AACTCCATGCTTTAGTATCAATACACGCTCACGAATCATTAGATACAGATGTTACTCGTCGATTGTGTGACGAATTAAATTATGTTCTCAATTCCTACAACGTTGTAACAGAGCCTGAATATTTAAATAAAACAAACGAAGAAATCAAAAAAGGTGATGAAAGTTTGGCACAAGGTAGCGATATTGATATTTTAAAAATTGATGAGGTACCGTTAGCTTTAGAACCAGTTACCGATGTTAACAGTGAAATTAAAGTCACTGAGGCGGTTTTGGTTGAAGAAATTGTAGAAAACCAAGCTTCTGTGTTAAACGTTGAAAATAATCAGTCTATTATTGTTGGTATGGATGCAAGTAATCAATCCGTAGTGCAAGAAGATGAAATAGATTTAGCTGGAGTAAAATCACAAGAATCGAGAATTATGTTAGATGTGGAACCAGTGGAAAACTTTGAAACTGTGAAAACACAAGCAATTGAAGCATCTGTAAAAATTGAATCTACAGAGGAAATGAAAATACACACTGATTCTCTGGAATCAGACCCAACTCAAATTGTTAAAAGTGATAAAGCCGACGAACCAGTTGAAACTTTTGAGGAAATAGTTACAAAAGAAGCGGAAACCAGTCAGACTGAAGCAAGTGTTTTAAAAGAACAGTTTGTTTTAAAAGAACCTGCTGTTGAACAAGTTACACAGGCCAACGAGGAAAAATCTGATTTAGAAGGGGCAGAAGGAAGCGAAATGACAGAATTTGTAAGGAATGCTAATATTGAGGCATCACTTGAATCTGAAATTCGTGCAAATGAATCAGTCAATGAAGAATTCGTTCCTTCTACAATAGAAGTTAAAGAAGACCTACTAACAGAAGCCATCGTTGATGCAAAGGTTGACAAAGAAGATGATACGAAACAAATAGAATTACTTATTGCAGAAGATAAACCAATTGAAGTAATTGAAGAAGTCATAAGTGTTCCTGTTGAGATTAAAGAAGAAGATATTGTTACTGAAGTAATGGAAGTTGTTGAGTCAGTTAAATCTGAAAAAACCAACGAAAATGCCAGTTTTGTAGAAGAAAAAGAATTAATGAGAGCAGTTGAGCTTAAGGAGGAGGCAGATGACGTGTCACAGATATCTGAAAAGCTTAGCGAAGCTCAGCAAGAATTAGTAGTACCAACCGTTGAACTAGAAAAGACTTTAGACAAGACAGAAGTTTTTGAAGAGACTGATGAATTAAATAGGACAGAACTCGGTACCGCTGAGGAAGAAGATAGTAAACTTTTTGGGACTTCTATCGGTAATATACACTTATATATTATTCAAAAAAATAATTTCACAAGCTTTTACGTATTGGTTCACAAGCCTTTAATCTGTTTGCATTTAATAGGTATCCTAATTACCTTGTACAGACTATATCGGTCAAATGTTCAGACAAACTTTGGATGAATTTGAAGAAGAGAATATAATGAAAAAGCATGTGAATTTTCTCTGTGAGGCTTTTGTGACTAAAAGAGTAAAGTTGAAACAAAACGATATAATTTAATCCACTTAGTAAATGTTTTAGTAACCATATGTAACACTGTGTTACATAATAGTTTACTAAAATTGGTCAACATTTTGTAATACGTAATTTGTAAAAAAAATAAGGAGCCATACTTAAAACCAATGTACATAATATAAATAAAAAAAGATGAAAGATTCTAATTAATACACTTTTATTTATGTTTTTACTGTAATGTGATAACATCAACTGTACTTATCTGTGTTTAATAAAGCATAATTTATTTTTGTTGCTTTTCGTGGGACATCTGTTGTTATAATAAACTCTTTTGCACTTTATATTAATTAATACACCATATTCGACACTTTCAGAGACACTTATACAACACTTAGATGACTTTATCACTTTAAAAGAAACAATAGCCGATATGTCAGTTATTCTTAATAAAGAAGAGTTAAAACAATCCATATTTGCTGCGGAAACAATACAAGAACAATTAAAAACTACTACATGTAAAGACATATGCGAAATAATATCTGAAAATCAAGTGATGGTGACACTTCAACTACAAGATGCTTTAAATAACTTGCAAATGTTTGTACTTGAAAAAAGCGAGGAATTAAATCAAAATCTTGGAGGGGATAATGTGAGAAAAACAGTTGAAATGTCGATTTTATTAAAACAAGACTTAGAAAATATAGTTGTGGCATCTCAAACAGTTATAGAAAACTTCCGACCTGCAAGAGATGAAGAGTTACTGCCTTCTACAATGGATGACCAAGTTGTAAAGGACGCAAGTGAAGCCCCTGCTGAAATAATTGAAGGTTTTGACAATATTGAAAATACTGCTACTCGAAATACACAACCCGATGAGTTATCAGACATAACAAGTGTAGAAAACTCCTCTAAAGATGTGATTATTGAAAACATTGAACAACCGGTGACAGAAGAAATAGAATCGAAGGTATTAGAAGGTACAGAAGGAGAAGCATTTTGTGAGTCTTCTAAGGAAGCTGTAGTCGATACTTCAATAGCCAGTGTTAAACTAGATGAAGAAACAAAGGAAAACATTGAAACTACGGCAGCTAAGCAAATGACAGAGTTGGCTAAAGTTGCTGATGAAATTAGTGACGAACATACTCAAAACGAATGTGTCAAGCAACTTGAAGAGACTCAAAACGTGATCGCCGAAGTATCAGAAGAAACGACAAGTCTTAATATCAAACCTAATATCGGTAAAATTTATGACAACTCATAATTTTCAATAAGTGCACGATTTGTGTCGGTATTAATAAAGTATTAAAACACCCAAAAACTGCTTTGTTAAAAAACTATTAAAAGACATTACTAATCAATCATTTTGCTTTAACTATAGTACATTTGCTAAAAGAGCGGCTAAGTATTTTTGGACGTAAAACTATCTAAAGCTTAGCTTAACTATTTTGTCATGATTTTTCAATAATCTCAGTAGTTTCAGTACTCGCCAATGCACAAATCATCTATTCACTTAAACCAGTGTCGCTTCTATGCACCATCATAGCGTTAACTGACACAAAATTGATGTGCAAATTCTGCTCATAACTTATCTCGTTAAAGACGTTTGCCAAAAATTAGGTAAGGTGAGCTTGCTCCATATTATCGACTCCCGTTTTTTTTATTTATTAGAAATGGGTTTGCGTTTGGCCTCAATCTCACCTGATGGTAAATGAAGATGAGGCCGAAGATGTAGCACGCTCACCCAGAACATGCCTATTCACTCTTACCTTAAAAAGGCCAAGGTTATATTTTCCTTGAAATACAGACGCAGGAAGAGCATTCCAGTCCTTAAGCAAATACTTGTGTTTGTTTCAAAATAATGTCTGTCAAGTAATAGTATTTTATGCAACTGATGCATAATGAGGGGTGTTAAAACACGAGTGTGGTTTTATGAAACGAGCGTCAGCCAGTTTCATAATAGGATCACAGTAGTGTTTTAAGACCTAATTATGTACAGTTGCATACATTACTTTATCTACACACATATCATACCTGCAAAAAACCATAACAGCAAAAAAAAACAACAAACGAATGACAACAGTAATGGCGGCAATTCGATCCATCCGTCAAGCCGAACGTTTCTTTTAAATCATAGGCAAACGCATGAAGTCCCTATCCTCATGTCACTCGAGATCAAATGTCGTGCGTTAAATAAAATATACTGGATTGACGTTTTAATATCTATGGATACTAAAATAGACACTCACTTGAATTTTGATAGCTGTTCCAAATTTAAATTCGTAACGTTAGAGATATCAGCAATGTGATGACAATTTAAGCACAGATTTACCTACTACCACAGACATGAAATTTCTTATAATTAAATTGGTTGTAATAATGCTGGTCATTTCCGTCGGTTTCTGAACGCATTATAGAGCACTTATGATATGTGTGTAGATAATAGTATTTTATGCAACTGTTGCATAATGAGGGGTCTTAAAACACGAGTGTGGTTTTATGAAACGAGCGTCAGCGAGTTTCATAATAGGATCACACGAGTGTTTTATGATACCTTATGATACCCACATGATCATCCAATCGTCTCGCACTTTTGGTAGTAGTTAACTGTAGTAAACTGGATGTTGAGTTGGATTTATCCAACTCAACATCCAGTTTCGTACTGACAATACATAGTATGAAAACGATGCATGAGCTCAGTCTACTTACAACTACCATCCCTTGAGAAGATTGAGCTTAAAATATTATGTCTATGTCATCATCATTAATATTATGATGGGTTATTCAGTCAGATGCTGATTGATCGTCATCAGCTGATGCCTGGAAGTAAAAACTAGTCTCATTAAATGTTACATTTAATCCTGCCGCATAAACAGCTTCGTTAGTTCACATTAAATATCTGGAAGTAGAAACGAATAAAATAACTGACAAAAAAACGAATCTTTTTGCATTATAAACATAAATAATTTACACGCCTGAAAACAACGTTGCTTTAAAGCCATTATATCATGTACAAACTTAACAATGTCTACACGAATATAAATTTTCAGAAGGACTGCTGCAACATATTGATGAATATATATCCGAAACGATGACGAATACTGTTAACCAACTGTCAACTTTAGTGCACAATTCAGCTGTAGCGGATTCAATAGTTATTGCAAAGGAATTACAAGAAAGTGTCAAGAATATTGATATTGATGGAGGCATTGACGATAAAGTCATAGAACAAGCAGTCATAATTCAAAAACTACATGATGCTTTAACTGTGATAAAAACGTACACAAGTGATACTACGGGAGATATTCAGTCTATTCTTGGACCTGAATTAGCAAAATTAGTTGAAGTGGCCACACACCTCAATGCTGATTTACAAGCTATTGTAACCCAAGCCAAACTAGAATTGCCTAAAGATAGCCAGCCAACTCAATTAGAAGTAAGCAAAATAAATTTAATAGTTGAAATGGACATAGAACTAAAACCAGGTCAGGAAATAAAATTAGATAATCTGATTTATGATGAAGTCAAAGTCAAATCAACTACTGATGAGGGTGAAACCGAAATCCCGACACTAATAGAAACCAAAGTCCAAGAAAAAACTCTTGGTACTGAAACTGAAGCAATTTTAGTTAGTGAAGCCAAAACTTCTGATGAAGTAACTCTTATTGAGGAGAAAGTTGATAATTTAGATGAGGTAGCATCGCTTGAATTATTAACATCTACAGTCGGCGAAGCGACGGAAAAACTGGCAGCCATTCTAACTCAATCCATTAAGGATGAAGAATTACAAAAACTGAAGGACAAAAAAGAAAAGGCTGACGGTAATGCTGATAGTGTAGCAGGTGCAATTAATACAGCAAAGCTAATTGAAGTTGTTCAAGACAGCGGTGAAGCTAAGGATTTGAAAATGACATTTGGTAAATTGTATTCGAAATTTATTTTAACACACTAAAGAAAAAGGGTGTGATGCTTTATGCCTAATTAGAAATCATTGTACAAATATCATACAAGCTTTCTATCATTGATTACAAAAGACGTATGGATGGACTGGTAATTCGTAATTATTTGTATTAAATTAAACATAGCTGTTTTATTTGGCAAGGAACGATGTGTGTTACCTTCAAACAAATGGTAAAAGTCCATGCAGTCCTCGGAAATGCCGTTAAAAAAAGTAAAATTTTGATACCATGTTCTTTACATGTTAAGATTCCCATTTTCCTGCATTAATTCTTTGACCTACTATACAGGGTATCTCATTTAAATCGGTCAGTATGAGAAAGTCTAAAACTATAAGACATATGAAGATCTGTTCTTAGGAACCATGTCATTGATTTTAATAAGAAAAAAAACTGCATTCATACATTTAAAAAAAATCTGTACTCAGCTCGGGAATCGAACCTGGTTGTTGTGAAAAAAATAAACTTACACTTTTTTTATTTAGATATCGACTGTGCTTTAAGCAGTAAATGGCTCTATGAAACATGATTTCTAAAATGAATAAAATGCATTGTTTTCACATACTTTAATTTATTTTAGTCGGTGTTCGAAGTGACCGCCGTTACAATTTTCAACAAGTTCAGGCTTAAAGTATGTGAAAACAATGCATTTTATTCATTTTAGACATCATGTTTCATAGAGCCATTTACTGCTAAGGCCTACACAGTCGATATCTAAATAGAAATAGTGTAAGTTTTTTTTTTTCAAAACAACCGGGTTCGATTTCCGAGTTGAGTACAGGTTTTTTTTAAATGTATGAATGCAGTTTTTTTTTACTAAAGTCGATGACATGGTTCCTAAGAACAGATCTTCGTATGTCTTATAGTTTCAGGCTTTCTCATACTGACCGATTTAAATGAGACACCCTGTATTTTGGGTGATTTCATGGACAATGTCCTCAAATTATCACAGTACTCTTGGGCCGGCCGGTTAATTGTACTTCTTTAATCAGGGCTTTGGAAAATCAAGAACATTTTCAAGCAATCGCGAATTAATCTATACTGTGTGAAAAAAGACCGCGAGTTTCATTTATTCCTGTTTATTTTGCATAAGTATGGTTTCACAATAGTTGCACTGAATGTCTTTAACAGCTCCATACATTTTTACCCGACTACGGCAAAGCCAAAAGGAAGGGTTATGTTTGGTAGTATCACTTATGAATCGATCATTGCACGCCATCGAAATGAGAAAACTATAGAATTGTGTACAACGCAGTGGCAGAGTAGCCGACCATAGTCTATTTGGTAGACTATGTTGGATAGCGCACGCTTACCCTGAATAAAACTCTATGTGCCAATTGTCAAGTAAACAGCTCTGCTTTTCTTACTTTTTAAATTGGCGTCATATTTTTAGTTCTGCTATCCGACGCCTGTGTCGCTGCTAGTTAGAAAACTTAGAAGCACTTTATTCACTTACGATAGGATTCAAAGTTGAACCAATGGCTAAATATTGAAAGCCCCGCTTCACCTGCTTCACCCCGTCAACAATCCGAAAAAGTAGGCAGATCTATTGTCTGCTATATCGATATAGCACGCAAAAAGAAATTTAAAGTGCCAAACGTAACGAATATCACCAATGATTTTGGGAAATTTTGTTACACGGACAATTGGGTTGACACTTGCGAACAGTTTCTAAGATTCGGTTGTATAAAGTCTGTCATCAAGTGGCAGACCAGATTTCAGTAGCTCAAAACTCTGGACATTAACAAAGAGAAATTTAATGTAACGAATACAATACAGCCAAAGTTTTTATAACATTAATTGTGATCCACTACTCAGCCATCATATTAGCACATAACACGGCAAAGAAACAATTATTAGAATACAGCATGTTTTAGCATTCACGTGTTTTATGAACTTCTTGTCTATGGAGAAATTAATAATGATGTTTCGATTATCATAAAAAATTTAAATTTTACTGATTTCATAATAATTTGTAAATTAAAACGTAAGTGTGCTTGAACGTGAGTTTAGGGATTACTAGGGATTCTTTTTGGTTAGTTTTTATAATCAAACAGAGTTATATTCAAATTTGGAACGTATAAAAATTCTACGTTTTTAAAAGCTTCGTTATTTGAATATAGGAACAAGATTATAATGGACTTGTTTACAAAAATATGATATTAAACGAAATATGTTTGCCAACTTCATTGTGCTGTTTGCGGTTTGGAGACAGTACTTAAGAACTCTAATATGTTTTTTTTTATATTTTCACTGATCAGGCTTGATTCTAACTTAAGAACAAACTGTATTGAAACTTTGCAAACATAAGCAAGGTACAAAATATTAGTCACTATAGGAGTGCATTTCCGAAAACCAGTATTAAAATGTTCTTCTAAATGAAATTGTTTGTTAAAAAGTTATGTTTATCACAATAGACTTATGCAATGCATATAGCTTATGCTTTCGAAATAACAATGGAGTCGGTTTATTTAGTTGGAATAGTTTGACATCAAAACTTATGAAATGCCGAGCAGCGTATACGTGCTTAAAGCGACTTATTAATTAAATATCAATAGTGCCCGCGATAAGCCTTTATTTTCGCTTCGCAAAACTTGATTTTGGAAAAGTATTCACAAACAATTGCAATTTCAGATACACTTTTGCAACACATCGATGACTACACGACAGAAATCAATAACACGAAACAAATTACACACATTAAAGTCGAAATCTTCGATGAATCATTACATATTATAAATGAATTAAAGATGATTATCGCAAATGTTGATGCAGTTAAAATAATACAAGAACAAACAGGAGAATCAGCTCTGATTGATTCTGAAGCTCTAATCCCAGGACTAACAGACCAGCTTAAAATAGCTTTAAGTGTCGTAGAGACATCCGCTCTTGAAAATATTAAGAACGAACCAGGTTTAGAGAAAATAGTAGACACCGTGGCAACTTTGAAAACAGATCTGGATAATGTGAAAGCTTATTCAGAAGTTAAACAAAATAAGACTGAGTTCGTAAACAATATCAAAGAAAGTTATAAAAACGATGATGTTTCTGATAAAATACTTAAAGAAGCAGAAGTTACACATGTTTTAAATGAAACAACCCAATTAGCTATTTCAGAACTACCTATTGTTTGTGATAACATATTATCAAGAGTACCAGATGTTCAAAAACAGTTGATTGCTGATACTGTAAATATTGATGACACAGCAGGTCAAAACTCTACAGAATTACTTGTTCTAGCAGAAAAACCTTTAGATTCTGTAAAAATAGTCAGTCCTGATGTAACAGATACAAAAATTGTACAAAAAATTACATATGGTATAGAAACTGATGTGACTGAAGCAGCAGAAAACGACATAACTGAATCATTGATTGAAATGAAACTTCCCACTGAAGATACAGATACAGTAGAGCTTGAAACTGTTTATGATATGGCACCAGTTGAAAATATAGCTGAGCCTGCAATATTACAACAAGTAGAGTTAGTTGATACAACTGAAGAATCAAATGAACATGCATTTCCGAATGATGTTTTAGAAGTCCAACGTGATAGTGAGAGTGCATTAAGTGATATTTTGGACAAAAACGCACCAAAAGTTACTTTTTCTGATGACACAGACCGTAATGACGAAGACGTTATCGAATATGTAGAAAACCTAGCTCTTACATTGATAGAGACAGTGATTTCAGAAAGTGTTAAAATTATTGACGAAATTGAAGAAATTAGTATCAAAGACGACGAGGTCGAGGCAAACATTTCAGTCACAGAACAAGGCAATGATGAAATTAAAGAACATCTAATTGCCATAGAATCACCAACGGTCTTGGAAATAGCAACAGAAACGGAACAAGTCGATGTTATTGAGACATCTAACATTTTTGAAACACCAAATACGTCTGACATTTCAGAAACAGCTACTGACATGGTTCAATCTTTGGTTGTCACGGATACGCCTACGATCCTCGAAATTACCACTAACAAAGAACAGGTTACTACCGTAGATACACCAACAATGTCCGTAATACCTTCTGATATAATTGAACCTGTGGTTGCCACAGAACCATCCTTTAGATTGGAAACAACAATTGATAAAGATGGAGTTGCCGTCAAGGAGGCCAATTCTATTTTAGAATTATCTACTGATGGTGTTGAAGAACCTTTGGTTAGTATAGAAACACTCAATGTTTCTGAAACAATAGATAATATAGAACAAGTTGCTGTCGTAGATACCGTAAATATTTTAGAAATTACGAATGAAAATAAGGAACCTGTAGTTGCCATAAGAACGACTGTCTTTGAAACTATAATTGATGAAGAAGACATATCGACTGATATTATAGAGCCCATGGCTGTTATTGAAACACTTACTGTCTCTGAAACGATAAGTGACAAGGAACAAGTTGCAGTCATAGAAACCCCGATCATCTTAGAACTATCTGACAATATTGCAAAAAAGGTAGCGACTTTGGAATCACCTACGGTCCTCGAAATCACAACGGAAAGAGACCAAGTTGCTGTAATAGAGACACCTACTATTTTAGAAACGTTTGATGAAATTATAGAACCAGCAGCCATAAAAACTTCTTCTTTATCGGAAACAGTTATTGATACCATCCATCCTATTGCTACTGCGGAAACAACTATCAAAAATGATCAAGTAATGTTAGAAACAACAACTGATATGTTACATACTATTGTAGTAGTTGATACAGCCACAACTTCAGAACCAGTAACGGTTTTAGAAAAAACTGCTGACGTTGTAAAAGGGGCAAGTGATATTGTAGAAATACCGAGCGAGCCAATAGAAACAATATCTAACTTTGAGTTGATCTCTGACACGAATCAATCAGTCAACGTTTTAGATTCAGTAGCTAATGTTATCGATACCGTCATTGACGTAGATATGGCTGCTGATATTGTACAACCAATTGCTACCGTAGAAACGGCTAAAGACATCATAGAACCAATTGCTGTTAGCGAAACTGTCAGTATCTCCAATATAGCTACAGATATCATGCAATCACCTCCTGCCATAGAAACATCAACTCATATAACACAATCAACTTCTATAGCAGACTTAGATAATAATATGGAACCTACGACAAATGTAGAAACTGCTAGTGAATTTATGCAACCCGTGACCATTGCAGAAACAGCCAATAGTAGAATAGAACCAACAACTCCTGAAGAAATACGCATTGACCATAAGCAATCATTAGCTGTTTTAGAAAGAATCTCAGATATTACAGAACCAATTTTTGAATTAAATGCAGCTGCTGATAATATACAACCAATTATAACTGTACAAACAGCAAACGATTTAATGGAACCAGTTGCTCTCGAAGAAACAGCCATTATTTTAGAAACAAGTGAAATTATTCCACATCTTGACAGCCAAAAAGTATCTGTAGTAGACACTATCTCTGAACAAATTACTTTGGAAAAAGCATCTATTTTAAAAGTGGAAAAACCGATTGCTGTTAAAGAAACATTCACAGTCCTAGAAACAGCAACTGATAGTATGCAACCGATTGATGCTTGTAACACTTTCAAAGTTAGTATTACAGATATGCCAACTCACTCTCAAGAACAAGTGGTCATTGAAAGCCCGACTATCCTTGAAACGACTGCTCACCTTGTTCAACAAACTGCAATGATTGAAATACCAACTCTTACAGACGAAAATAATGATACAAAAGAAATGGTTTCTGTATTAGATAAACCTACCGTAAAAATACACACGGAGTCAGAAAACGATACCGTTATAGATAAAAAGATTACAGAAGCAGAAATGCATCAAGACTTAATATTTGATGAAGTCAAATCGAATAATGATTTTGATTTTCAAACTGAGGTGCTGAGAGCAAGTAAAAAAGTAGAAAAGGATTTATTCAGTTGCATTGGTAAATAAAATTCAAAAGAAGTTTTTAACACATACATTCACATTGATTCAATCACACTAAAATAAACAAAACATTCACGTTTACACGCATTGTTTGTTTTCATTTACAATGACTAATATTAATTCACACTTTGAATGTGTACTAAATCGTATAGTGTGATCTTTTCTAACACTATTAAACAGGTAATCTGAAGTGATCAACTGTACTTAATTGTTTAATCCCTAAACCTGTCTCAAACATACAGAGATCCTGCGTTGAATTTAAAACAGTTGAGTGTTGTGAACACGTTGCATTGTGAATGCAATGCACTGAAAGATGGTTAGAAAGCAAGCTATTTTCCTCGTAAATACAATCTTTGTTTCAAACAACGTAGCAGCTTAAGTTGAAATTCTACATCCATGACATAATGTTATGGTCCAAAAATCATCTCCGAACGGATAAGGATTTAACAGGGTTACTTTGTATTAAGTCCTTCTGTTCTGTTCTAATTAGTTCGATCATTCATATTATAATTTCAAAGTAAGTAGATCGCAATGAGAAAATACTGAGTAGGTTTTAGATGATGAATTATTAACGTTTTTATCACTTTTTGCTTGATAATTTTTAATATCAAGAATGCCAAAGACCATTTATGGCTTTCCATTTACGGCTAGTAAAATAACCGCAATAAAGCTATGCTAAAATATAACTTACTCGTATTTCACTTTAACGCAATAAAGTATCGTTACTACTTAGACTATATATCTTAGCCAATGACCAGGAGCTATAGCAATATTCATATATTGCTATAGCTCCTGGTTATAGAGTAGAAAGTCAATACCTCGATGATACCTAGACTTTTAATTCCATAGTTGGAGTCTTAAAACTATTTAAGGATTTAAAGACTATTGTAGCAGAATGCTAAGCTCATTCCACTGTATATGACCATTGGCATGTTACCAATACTCAACTGATATATCATCTGACATTAGGTAGTAATAAAAATAGTGATTGTATGTATTTATGATACTGATGTCTTTCAGAAACTGCTGTCTTAGTCCAACATATTCAGGAAATAACGTCAACACCGATTGCACAAGCCATTGAAGTTGTAGCCAAAGTTGTAGATGTCACGGAATTAAATGAATCTATAGCTATAGCGAAAAATCTCAAAGAAAGTATTACAGAGGAAATAGAAGAAAATAAAATGAACCAAAATGTTGTTAAGGAGCAAGCTATGTTAATAGAAAAATTACACGAAGGCTTGGTGGCTTTCCAAACAGTGGCTATTGAAAATGCTGAAGTTATTGCTAAAAATTTGGACGCAAATGAATGGAAGAAAGTTAGTGAAGTGGTGACTTGTTTACAAGAAGATTTATCAAGAGTTTTTGAAGCAGTTGTTGCAACAGGTTGGTATTGTCAATTATTAAATTCCGTTTTGATTTCAATGCATATTTAATTTTAGTTATCAACCTCACGTAACTAATTGGACAAATTTAGTGGTAGTAACAATAGTAATAAAAACTTTATTTTAGAACCTCCGATAGAGAAGACAGAAGAATCTTTGAACCATTTAGAAACGTTACTTCAGGAAGTGACCGACAAAATAGGTACCGGAGAGCGATCAAATGATGACACTGAATCATTACGAGACAATCTTGATGAGGTACAAACAGTAATCATTAAATTAAAGAGAGATTACGACGGAGCGGTGAATGACACTCTCAATGAAACTCTAGAGGACTTAGAGTGCAGTGTGAGGAGTGTGCAGTTACAGATAAGTGAAGATAGCCCTCCGGAGATGTTGAAGGAAGCCTGCGCAACTTTGCAATTGTTGGTCAATAATATGAATTCCACTGAAGATATTTCAGGTAATTATTACACTTTTTTTTTAACAGGTGGTATTACATTTTATAACTTATTTCAATCAATAAAATCGCGCTAATTAAATAGAATAGTTGTTAAAAGAAATATAAAATGCATAATTATAATAAACACATTTTTTAATTTACAGGTACTACAGTAAAAGAAATAAATACACAAAGTCTTTTGGAGAAATGTAGTGAAGATACTGAAGTAACGGTGAAATTGCTTAACATAGCAATGAGTAATAAAAATCAAATGGAAAAGGTCGTTGCAAATCTCAGCGTGTTACGAGATGTGATGCAACATTTGCGGAACAGTTTCCTTAATGATGCCGATACGTTAATAGATAGAGGTATTGAAGTATTGCAAAGCTTGGATCAAGTTGAAGAAAAAGTATTTACACTTGAAAAGGATATAGGAGATATATCAGGTTCCGTGAAAGACAGCATTCTCAATGCTGTACACTCTGTCTATGGAAGTATATCTAACATGAGAAGTACAGTACAAAGTATACAGAAAAGATATATGTATGAAAACTATGGTAGGCCTTCCGAAGATATACTGAAATCCATCAAAAACGTAACAAAAACTGATATCAATAAAGAATGGAAACCGTTTGGCAAGTCACTTCGAAAAGTATTAAATCACTTCGAAGACATCAAGTTTTACATCAATTTAGATAAAACAGCGAGGTTGCCAAGTGATGCGGCATTTACTAAAATTATTCTAAACGAATTGAAAATTAATCTCAATCAGGCAGTGAAATCATTCTCTGAAGACCATCCAAAGGTAAAGATAAGCTACCAGGCTGTTTTAAAGTGTATTGAAGAAAACCTGAGCCAAATGGAATGTTCAACTTCTTTGGAAGTGAAACAGAAAATACCCGTGTTCAAAGCCTTGGCTACGCTTTTACTTAAAATGACTAACGCCATTATAACATGTTCAGAAAATGAAAACAAGAAAGGTAGTTCAGAAGACATTGATAATCTATTTGCATCTAACGAAAAAGAAACATTTGAAAGTAAAATCCAAGAATTGCATCAACAAAAAGAATCCCCGATACCTGAAAAAGCAGAAATAAAATCCATAGATATGTCTTCCACGGAAAAAGAATTAGAATACGATAGACTAGATCAACAAAACCAGGAAACGCTAGCTGTAGAAACAAATGAACCAATATTGGAAGTTCCATCTACTAGTTCATCAAAAGAAGATCAATTAATCAAAGAGACTGAGTTGTTGGGTGAAATACAAACAGCAAAAACAGAAGATAGCGCAGATAAATCAGTACCTCCGCTCGATACTGCGGCAAATGAAAAGAAAGAAATTGATCCAGATATGTTAAAAGAAAAAACTCCCACCAATCAAGAAGATATACCTCAAGTAGCAGTTAAGACTGAAAAAGAAATTTTGGAAACAGCAACTGAACTTCAAACAAAGGATATTGAACCATCAACGTCGAAGTTTCTTGAATCGCAAAAAAAATATTCCTCACAAAATGATGATGTAATAATACCAGAAACTGTTAAGATAAGTGATGAAAAAGAACCAGAGTCAATAAGTAATTTAGAAGAAAACATACGTAAAGCCCATAAAGCAGAAGAAGAGAAAGAGGCTAAAACCGAAGAGCAGAAAGCAGAAAAAGAAACTGAGGCAAGCAAATATACGAAAGGAGATAAAACTGAGCCTCAAACCCAAAAAAAAGAAGATGATAGTATCGCCTTGAAGTTGACAGATAAAGACGAAACTAAATTTGTGAAATCAAAAGAGGAAGAAGTAATTGCGACAAAAGAAACAGAACAAGTGGAAGCTACAGGTAGTAAGAATCAAGAAAAAATTGATGTTGTGGTCAAAGAACAGAAAGAAAAAGATGAACTTCAGCGTTTTATGCAAAAAGAACTAGATGTTGTGAAGCCAAAAGAGGAAGAAGAATTGAAAGATAATCAACAGAAACAAAACGAAGGAGCAGTTTCCACAAAACCTAATCAGGTCGATGAACCTGTGACCATTAAGCAGATAGAAGACAATGTTGATGAAGCTACGAATATAAAAATAGAAGAAGAAGCTAGATCACAGATAGAAGAACAGAAAACGAAAGCTAAGAAACAAAAACAGAAAGGAACTCAAGCCGAAAAGCAAGAAGAAGGAGACACTGTTGTTAAGAAACTAAAAAAAGAAAACGACGCTACAGCTACAAATGACGCAAAAGAAGAGGAGGTTAAAACGCAGAAAGAGGATGAAACAAAGATTAAGAAGCAAAATGAAAGCGAAGCTAAAGCAATAACACAACAAGAAGAAGAGGAAACTGTAACCAAAACGAAAAATGAGGAAGAAGAAGCTAAGATTAAAGAGCAAAGAGAGGAACAAGAAGCTAAAATTAAGGAACAAAAGGATAACGAAGAAGCTAAAGCCATTAAGCAAAAAGAAGAAACAACTACAGCTCAAAAAGAAGAGGAAGAAGTTAAAGCCATAAAGCAAAAGGAGGATGAAGAAGCTGAAGTCATAAAGCAAAAAGATAAAAATGCTAAAAAGCAAAATGAGGCTGAAGCTGAAGTTATAAAACAAAAAGAGAAAGAGGAAGTCGAAGTTAAAGTTAAAAAGCAAAACTATGAACAAGATACAGCTCAAAAACAGAAAGCTGAGAAGCTAGAAGAAGAGGAGTTAGCAAACGCCTTAAATGAAAAAGAAGTAGAAGAAGCTAAGATTAAAAAGCAGAATGAGAACGAAGCTAAAATCAGGAACCAAAAAGAAGACGACGAATTTAGTGCTAAAGAGCAAAAGGAAGACGAAACTAAAGCCAAGAAACAAAATGATGAAGAAAAGGCCAAGGCTAAAAAACAGAGAGAGGAAGAAGAATCCAAAGTTGTAGAAGAAGAGGAGGCTAAAGTCAAAAAGCATAAAGAAGAGGAAGAAGCTAAGGCCACAAAGAAAAAGGAAGAAGAAGAGGCTAAGATTAAAAAGCAGAAAGCGGAAGAAGAAGCTAAGGCCATAAATAAAAAGGAAGAAGAGGTGGCTAAGATTAAAAAGCAGAAAGAGGAAGAAGAAGCTAAGGCTATAAAGAAAAAGGAAGAAGAGGAGGCAAAGATTAAAAAGCAGAAAGAGGAAGAAGATGCTAAGGCCACAAAGAAAAAGGAAGAAGAGGAGGCTAAAGCCAAAAAGCAAAAAGAAGAGGAAGAAGCTAAGGCCATAAAGAAAAAGGAAGCAGAGGAGGCTACGATTAAAAAGCAAAAAGAAGAGGAAGAAGCTAAGGCCATAAAGAAAAAGGAAGAAGAGGAGGCTAAGGTAAAAAAGCAGAAAGAGGAAGAAGAAGAGGCGAAAGCCAAAAAGCAAAAAGAAGAGAAGGAAAAGCAAAGGGAAGAAGAAGAATCAAAGATGAAAAAGCAGAACGAGGAACAAGAAGGTACAGTCTTGAAACAAAAAGAAGAAGAGGAGGCTAATATCAAAAAGCAGAAAGAGGAAGAAGAAGCTAAGGCCATAAAGAAAAAGGAAGAAGAGGAGGCTAAAGCCAAAAAGCAAAAAGAAGAGGAAGAAGGTAAGGCCCTAAAGAAAAAGGAAAAAGAGGAGGGTAAGATTAAAAAGCAGAAAGAGGAAGAAGAAGCTAAGGCCATAATGAAAAAGGAAGAAGAGGAGGCTAAAGCCAAAAAGCAAGAGGAAGAGGAAAAAGCTAAGGCCATAAAGAAAAAGGAAGAAGAGGAGGCTAAGATTAAAAAGCAGAAAGAGGAAGAAGAAGCTAAGGCCATACAGAAAAAGGAAGAAGAGGAGGCTAAAGTCAAAAAGCATAAAGAAGAGGAAGAAGCTAAGGCCACAAAGAAAAAGGAAGAAGAGGAGGCTAAGATTAAAAAGCAGAAGGAGGAAGAAGAAGCTAAGGCCATAAAGAAAAAGGAAGAAGAGGTGGCTAAGATTAAAAAGCAGAAAGAGGAAGAAGAAGCTAAGG
Organism: Ditula angustiorana; assembly: GCA_963691745.1. NCBI lineage: Eukaryota > Metazoa > Arthropoda > Insecta > Lepidoptera > Tortricidae > Ditula > Ditula angustiorana. Next base: position 4,432,834 of record OY829472.1, on the reverse strand, counting down.
CTATAAAGAAAAAGGAAGAAGAGGAGGCGAAGATTAAAAAGCAGAAAGAGGAAGAAGAAGCTAAGGCCACAAAGAAAAAGGAAGAAGAGGAGGCTAAAGCCAAAAAGCAAAAAGAAGAGGAAGAAGCTAAGGCCATAAAGAAAAAGGAAGAAGAAGAGGCTAAAGCCAAAAAGCAAAAAGAAGAGGAAGAAGCTAAGGCCATTAAGAAAAAGGAAGAAGAGGCGGCTAAGATTAAAAAGCAGAAAGAGGAAGAAGAAGCTAAGGCCATAAAGAAAAAGGAAGAAGAGGAGGCTAAAGTCAAAAAGCATAAAGAAGAGGAAGAAGCTAAGGCCACAAAGAAAAAGGAAGAAGAGGAGGCTAAGATTAAAAAGCAGAAGGAGGAAGAAGAAGCTAAGGCCATAAAGAAAAAGGAAGAAGAGGTGGCTAAGATTAAAAAGCAGAAAGAGGAAGAAGAAGCTAAGGCTATAAAGAAAAAGGAAGAAGAGGAGGCGAAGATTAAAAAGCAGAAAGAGGAAGAAGAAGCTAAGGCCACAAAGAAAAAGGAAGAAGAGGAGGCTAAAGCCAAAAAGCAAAAAGAAGAGGAAGAAGCTAAGGCCATAAAGAAAAAGGAAGAAGAAGAGGCTAAAGCCAAAAAGCAAAAAGAAGAGGAAGAAGCTAAGGCCATTAAGAAAAAGGAAGAAGAGGCGGCTAAAGCCAAAAAGCAAAAAGAAGAGGAAGAAGCTAAGGCCATAAAGAAAAAGGAAGAAGAGGAGGCTACGATTAAAAAGCAAAAAGAAGAGGAAGAAGCTAAGGCCATAAAGAAAAAGGAAGAAGAGGAGGCTAAGGTAAAAAAGCAGAAAGAGGAAGAAGAAGAGGCTAAAGCCAAAAAGCAAAAAGAGGACAAAGAAGTTAAGGCCATAAAGAAAAAGGAAGAAGAGGAGGCTAAAGCCAAAAAGCAAAAAGAGGAGGAAGAAGCTAAGGCCATAAAGAAAAAGGAAGAAGAGGAGGCTACGATTAAAAAGCAAAAAGAAGAGGAAGAAGCTAAAGCCATAAAGAAAAAGGAAGAAGAGGAGGCTAAGGTAAAAAAGCAGAAAGAGGAAGAAGAAGAGGCTAAAGCCAAAAAGCAAAAAGAGGAGAAAGAAGCTAAGGCCATAAAGAAAAAGGAAGAAGAGGAGGCTAAAGCCAAAAAGCAAAAAGAAGAGGAAGAAGCTAAGGCCATTAAGAAAAAGGAAGAAGAGGAGGCTAAAGCCAAACAACAAAAAGAAGAGGAAGAAGCTCAAGCTATTAAGCGAAAAGAAGAAGAAGACGCTAAGGCCAAGAAACGAAAAGCTAAAAAGCAAAAAGAAGAGGAGGCAGCTAAAGCTATAAAGCAAAAGGAAGAAGAAGAAGCGAAGGTTAAAAAACAGAAAGAAGAAGACGAGGCCAATGCTAAAAAGCAAAAAGAAGAAGAAGAAGCTAAGGCTACAAAGAAAAAGGAGGAAGAAATGGCCAGAGCCGTACAGCAAAAAGAAGAGGACGACAAGCAAAAAGAAGAAGAAAAAGAAAGGATTAAAAAGCATAAAGAGGAAGAGGAAGCTAAAGTTTTAAAACAAAAAGAAGAAGAGGACGCTAAGATCAAAAAGCAGAAAGAGGAAGAAGAAGCTAAGGCCAAGAAACAGAAAGCTAAAAAGCAAAAAGAAGAGGAGGCAGCTAAAGTTATAAAGCAAAAGGAAGAAGAAGAAGCTAAGATTAAAAAGAAGAAAGAAGAAGAAGAGAAAGCTAAAGCTCAAAAACAAAAAGAAGAAGACGAGGCCAATGCCAAAAAGCAAAAAGAAGAAGAAGAAGCTAAGATTAAAAAGGAGAAAGAGGAAAGAGATGCTAAAATTAGGAAACAAAAAGAAGAAGACGAAGCCAATGCAAAAAAGAAAAAAGAAGAAGAGGAGGCCAAGCCTAAAAAGCAGCAAGAGAAGGATGATGCTAAAGCCATGAAGCAACAGAAAGAAAAAGATGCTAAAGCCAAAAAACCGAAAGCTAAGAAACAAAAAGAAGAAGATGAGGCTAATAATAAACAGCAAACAGACGTCAAGGATTCAAAGACAACTGAACAAACTCGTGTTCTAAAAGAAGTTGATTCAGTTGAAACCATTGAAACTACTACTCAAAAAGACAACCAAGCAATGAAGGATCAAGTAAATACAACATTTAATAAACGCAATCATTTGGATACGCAAGAGTCCCTTAAAACTTACGAAAAAGACGCATCGTCAGGAAGAACCAAAAAAGAAAGAGATTTTGGAATCCAAAGCCCCGAGGGTGACCAAACAAGTGACTATCATCTTAACCATCGAAGCAGAACTAGAGACATTCACAAAGAAAAAATAGACGATCTAAGTGATAGAAGTGACATGAAATCTTACAGAGAAAGAAATGTTGAAGAATGGGTCAAATCCGACTCCAATAGAGGCCCAAAGCATGACGATGGTGAAAAACGTAAATTTGTGGATCATAGTCACAGGGACTATACGTCAGAATTTGCAAGACCTTCAGGTTATAGAGAAAAAACGTTTCATACTGACAATTTTAGCCTTGACACAGCGAGCAAAGGTGTTACTATTTACAAAGCACAGACATTGGTATTAGATGCACAGCTTCGTTCATCCGTTCCGCCACGCGATATGCGCAAAAGTGAGCCAACAGATCGATTATTAGACATCAAACACAGAACCAAAGCGGTCAGCGAAGCTAGAAGTATAATGACGGAGAAACGGTCAAGCGTACCAAGAGATGTTAGAAGAAAACCTGTGTTTTCCACTTACCTTACTGACAGGACCGCTGTTGAAGGTTCTAGAGTAAAATTAACATGTAGCGTGCTATCGTCTGCCGATCCCACAATTACTTGGTATAAGAATGGCGTCCTCATCGATAATAAATTGAAATACAGAACTAAATACATCGATGGCTTGATTACGCTTGAAGTGTTAAATGCTGCTCCGGCAGATTCTGCTGAGTACAACTGTACAGTTGAGAACGAAAATGGGTCTGTCAGCACCACTGCGATATTAAAAGTATACCCTAGCTTCGAAGCGTCTCCGATTCCGCCGACTTTTACAAGATCTATACGAGGTAAGATAATAATACCGTTGCAGAGAAATATATCCTTGCATATACTATTATTTCACTTAAATTAGTAGAGACGTGATAGATTCAAATAAAGAAATGAATTAACGTTTGGCGTTTGGTTGTAACAAATTGATTCACCTCTGGTTTCGTCTAATTTTCGTTGACATTTAACTTCAAAGTATGTAAGGAGACAGCGCAATGAAGCAGAGTTTTAACCCGTCGAAACCCATTAAATGACAAGCGGCTGCAACGTGTAGTCTTATAACTTAAAACGATCGAAATTTGATTGCAACTTGCTAGACCTAATACGGGGTAACAGGTAGTTACCGAGTACGTTTTTGCCGCAAATCTAAAGTATATTAGAGCATATACAAACAAAGATTTGATTGGCGTCTAAACACAAAATACTTAATGCGAAAAGCTAGGCTACAACGGGCTTACTTGAAGCAACAGAAGATCATGTTGCGTTTGTTTGCTCTGTTATACTACTGCAACTGCTATAATGGATTATTTTCTCATTTGGGCCATTCAAAAGGTCTAAGTGGTATATTTTGTAGGTTTTGTTTCAATTTATTTATGTTCTTAGCGAATTTTGCAAGCAAAGTTACGTTATCTTACAAAACTTGACTAAAAATACAAAATCGTCAACAGACAATTACCACCTGGCGGAGAACGAGCTGGTGCTTGAATGTCGGATTCGCGGGCAGCCTCTGCCCACTATATCCTGGTTCAAGGACGACCGACCTATTAACTCCAACGAGCGCTACCAAGCTTACTACTTGGCTGATGGAGTGTGCAGACTGGCCATCAGTGCTCCTACTCCTGAGGACAGCGGAAAGTACACCTGCAAAGCGGAGAACTCTGTCTGGTCTGATCAGATCACGCACGTCGTAAGCTTCTCCGGTGAGTTAATAGCCCTTTTTTCTTTAGGTCTTGCTTTGATTGGATGGGCACCTTAGTACGGTTAAGACCCTGTTACCCTAGGGACACTACCAGCAAAATGTATACTAAAGGGTCTATCTTACCTGGTGTACGCTTACCAGTATATGTCACCGTGAAAATTGTTAGATCATAATCTATCCTGCGAGGTTGTAAACTATCAATATAACTGTAATGTTTACAATTTAAAGTATTAATTTTAAATAGTTAACCAACTTGAACATCTATCCATGTCAAACCGTCAAATTGTGATAGTGGAAAGTCACGGAAGGCTCATCAGTTAACTTGTGTGTCTCGGAGCGTTGAGAAACACTTTGATGTTTTCTTTAGTGGTGTCTTTACTCTGTACAATATTATATGAACTTAAAGGATCTCTTACATTCTACCAACCTTTAAGACCAATATGATCTTTTGCATGAGGTGTGCAATGAAGATAATATATAGTGTAGCGTCCTAATATAAAGCATTGTTTCTAGGCAAAGAACAACGTCTTAGCCCTAATATTCAAACAATCGAGCGCTCCCGTTTCACCCGGCAAGCCATGGAGTCCCGACGTCCCCATTTCACCAACGTCCTCACGGATTATAAGGTTGCCCACGGGGGCACCATTGGTCTACAGGTTGAAATCCGGGGCTGCCCAACGAGGGTCGAATGGCTTAGGGAAGGCAAATCAGTCACAGATGTCTACAGAAACGCGAAGACTTTCGTCGAACAAGGGTTGTATACTCTGGCTTTGTCTGATGTCACAGAAAAGGAGACTGGATTGTACACTTGCAGAGCGTGGAGCACTCATGGTAATGTGGATATGAACGCAGCTATAACTGTGGTCCATCCAGCTGAAATGGATGGGAAGCCGGCCACCATAGTTGGAAGGCCTGAGAAGGATGTGCTGATATCTGTGGGAGAAGATTTAAATATTTCATTCAGAGTACAAGGAGAGCCAAAGCCTAAAGGTAAATGTGACATTTAATGAACCTTAAATCAACAAAATTTTACTCTGGCTCATAGGGGGTTAACAAAGTAACGCTTTATAAAAAACAGACCGTCACAAGTCTTTTACCTTTTTACTTACTATGTGAATTTGACGGAATTTTATGTTGGCTCAGATTTCCATTTTGTTCTTTCACGTGTTACTAATTAAATTTAAAAAATATCACGTCGAAATAAAACAACTTATCTGGTACTAGCTGACCTGACAGACGCTGTCCTCTCCGAATCATTGTAATCCTGAGCTCATACAAATATCCCAAAGATAAATAAAAGGCGGTCAGTGTTATAAGAATTTGAAAAACATTTAGGATTTTTTTCCATGATAGCAAAGCGTTTTATCGCAATATATTTGTATTATTTGATTCTTTAATTTAGTCTCCCTTTTTGACTAATCCGTCAATTAAAATCAAGTATTTAAACGTTTAAATACTATTCTTAAGTTCATTGTTACCAGAATGTTTAAGGTTACCCGCTTTGTCTGTATCTGACGTGGCATTAAAAAGGGTAATTACTTCTTTGCAGTGGTATTTATGAAAGGGACACGCGACATCACGACCAGCCAGCGCGTGTGCAAGATGACCTCTGATGACTATGTCAAGTTTACTGTGAAGAGGTCAGTCATCAGTGACGCCGGCACGTACTGCATACTCGCCAGAAACGCGTATGGGTGTGACAGGGCATTCGTCACTGCTGTGGTAAGCTTATTAAATAAAACGGTTCATAAGTAAAGTTTAGAAGTTTTGTTTAGTTTCGCTTAATTTTATACTGCAAAGTTTGATTTCAAAGGTATTATATGTGGACAATAGACTTAATACTCCGTGGCGATGTCGAGGACTTATGACGCGCTTGCAGTCTGTGTCTGAAACACTGTGTGATATTAATAAAACTGAGTTTTAATTATAATTAAAAGAAACCACTGAAATTGGTTTGGAATTTGATGAATCTCTGTTTGGGAAATCTGTTAAAAAGAGTAATTTTGTAATTTTTCTACTTTTTATGAGTTTGCAAGTTATTCATTTTAACTTTTATTCACATAGGTACGACAGCGGGCGTCTTCGGAAAACTTGATATCGGACTGGACGTACCCACTGGATGATTCAGCAATATCAGTCGTTAGTCGCAACTACGATTGTAAGTCTTAATTAAGCGGGTTCATTTTTGGTCTTATCGAAAGCTTTCAAAATAAACCTATTTGTTGAGCATGAAATAATTATTGTAAGATATGAAAAAGACGACAGCAAAAAACAAGTAATTAAGTATGATTAGCAATCACAATGACTTCAGTAGGTACTATCTGAGTATAAATGATCGATTTTGACATTTGACCCAAATTAATTTGGGAAAACGTAAAATATGATCAGTATCAGTAGGTATGACACTATAATTGTTATCGCCAACACAGAATTGGCAATAGATTTCCCGCACTTCATTAGTTATCAATCGATCCCAATAACACATCACTGGCACACAAATAGCTGGCAGCTTCTCAAGTGTATTAGAGGTCATGTTCAATGTATTTTTTTTTATTTAGCCGTACCACGCATCCCGAGTGAACCGACCGTAGTCGACGGAGGCAACAACTGGGTATCCCTGGCCTGGCCCAAGCCGGATACGACGACCCCTGTTCTAGCCTACAAAGTGGAGAGCTGGCTGCTTGGAAAGGAAGGGGGCGCGCGTTGGACGGAACTGGGAATAACCCCTAGAAACTCCTTTGACATCTTCAACTTGAAGCAAGGGGAGCAATACCACTTTAGGATCACTTTACGCAATCGCTACGGCTGGGGAGAATCAGTGCAAACCTCAGCACCAATCGGCGTAGGACTCTCAGGTGGCAGGCCAGAGTTTGTTGACATTCTCCCAGGCCAGCTGAAGGTCTTGGTTGGCCAGAAAGCAAGCTTAAGCTGCAGCGTTAAGGGTAAGCCGGTGCCAGAAGTCGTCTGGATGAAAAACGGACATGAGATTGAAGAGGACGGCCGGATGATTGCAAACTTTAACGGATACAACTGCAGCTTGGAGATCAGTGATATAAGGGAAGATGATGAAGCCAGGTACAGCTGCGAAGCGACCAATGAGCATGGCAGGGCGTCGACGTACGCGCGGCTTGCTGTCGTCACGGACAGACTCGTCTGGGAAGCCGATGCCAAATTGAAAAGGTATGTTTTAGGAAACAGGAAAGCAAATGAGTAAGTAGGTCAACTAATGGTAAGTGACCACCAACGCTCATAGAGCGACGAATACGAATCGCTTTTAACTTGTGTCCTTATTAACTGAGCAACTTGTAGCTAAACACTTTAAAACCTTGTTGTAGTAACATATGAAATAAATGAGACTTACCCGAATTTGTCACATTCATTACTGACAACGACAAGTACTAAAATGTTTAGCGACTTCTGAGGCTGGCCGTACACCATTTTTTGTCCATGTTTATAATGTAACATGACTTATGGGTTTCAGTACAGTCGAAGACTCATATAAGTCACCATTAAAACAGAACTCCGCGAAAGTGTCGTTATTCGAAAGGGAGGCATAAAGTATGCACTATGAAGTAGATATATCTATTTCAAGAAATTTCTCTGTTTCCTCTTGAATGGTCGGCTAAGTTTGTTGCTGTTTGTACGTTTATTTAAAGTGATTATTGCCTCTTGGCATTTTTATTTTACATTGCTTCTTTGGACCATTGCATGGTATGACCTTCTATCTAAAGGCATCAATGTACTTATTGCAGGGAACGATCATCTGAAGTCTGCGGTGACTACCCTCCTCAATTCACGATGCGACTGCGCGACCGTCGCGTGCAGGCGACGTACCCGGTCCGCCTGACGTGTCAGGTGGTCGGGTGCCCGACACCGACGGTCACCTGGTACAAGGATGGCAGAGAAGTGTATAAAGACAGTGAGTATATCTTTTTCTTTATCCAATTGGGATGTTGACAAAAAAATAATAATTAGTCCATCTTTTAGAACGCCAGAAAATAGTAGATACGTATTTTTTCTTTTGCTTCTAAAACTTAAAATAACAAAGTTACAGAGCGGCGAAAGTTCGCGCTACGTCATTATATCGTAAAATTTTTACGAATCGAGTGACGTCACGAGCCCCTACTCCTGAATTTGAATGTGCTGTATCTTTGTCAATATTATTCGTATGGACAAATAAAAAAATACGTATCGAGTATTTTTCTATAATCTAACTGACGGACTAATTAGAATCTTGTTGTTTTAACCCAGGAGACATCCCTATTCATCTGTGGTTTTACATAAATAGGTAGTCAATCATGAGTATTTTTACTACCATTAAACATTATTTTGTGCCACCAGGGACGTCCATGTGACATTCTTTGTGCTACCAGTGACGTCCATGTAACATCATACTGTGCCACCGGCGACGTCCAAATGAAAAAAAATGTTAGTCCTCGCAGTTGGCATCATATCTGCAATCTCCTTAGTTCTCCTTAGTCTGTGGGCGGTGGTGATCACTTACCATCAAGTGACCCACTTGTTCGTTTTTTTTTCTATTTTATAAAAGAAACACTATCGCTCTATCCAGACCGCCACACGCACTTCAAAGACGAGCTGTTCCACACCCTCGAGATCGCTCCTACGACCCTGGAGGACGGCGGCGTGTACGAAGCCCTCGCCAGGAACAGCAGCGGCGCCGTCTGCTGCCACTGTGGGCTGGTCGTCGACAAGGGCATCAGAGCTTACGTCGCTCCCGAGTTCTGCTGCGGCTTGGAACCGCTGTACCGGCTGACTGAAGGTAACGCATTCGTCGACGTCTGCAAGACCTGTTTTAGAGCTAGAGTAATGACCCTATCTTAACTATGATACAAGTCCCCTCTGTCTGCCCATCCAGCCCCGTGTGGTGCCCTAGGCTCCAACTTGATTAGTCTGTGGGTAAATCAAGCCCTGATCATCTAACGGTTGTTCTTGTTTTAAGGGTCCGTAGTCAGACTAGGAACCGTTATAGTTGCACTGAGTCTGTCTTTTTTTATGAAATAGGAAGGCAAACAAGCAAGTGGGTCACCTGATGGTAGGTGTACACCACCGCCTATAGACACCCGCAACATCGAAGAGATTGCAGATGCGATGCCAACCCAGAGGGCTAAGATGGAATACCTCTTGTGCCAGTAATTACACCGGGTGTCTTGCTCTCCACGCCGGAATACAACAATGCAAGCATTGCTGCTTGGCGGCAGGATTAGCGAGCAAGATGGTGATAGCGATCCGGACGGACCTTGCACAAGGTCCTACCACCCGCGAAGTCTGTGTGTGAAAGTCACTTTTTGTCGCATTATAAGTCGCATAGCTGACATCTTGTCCTGAAAACTAGGAGCAAGAATAAAATTGTAAAACATCTATAGGGTGCGCCCCCATACATGTAAAGTAAGGCTTTTTTATCCACAACATTAAATGAGATACCTATGGTTAAATTAGACAGCTTTCTGATAATCATTGTTTATTTTGCAAACGAAACTTTGGTTTTTTTGTTAATAATGTTGCTATTGCAAAATAAAGAAAAATTGTCGTCACATTAGCTGGAAGACGCTCACTGGTCATATACATACACGTATCTTTGCGTAGAACTCCACAACGGTCGGTATTATACTGGTCGCGTACATGGGTGTCCCACGATCCTCACCAGACCGTCGGTTCAAGGTATTGGGGGGGTAAAAAATGTACAAAAATGAAAATGTACTTTCACAACCAGGCGAAGAACTGCGCATCACAGCCGTGGTCGAAGCTTACCCGTCCGTGGGTGTCACGTGGTACCGCGACGGCGTCAGGCTAAGGCCGAGCCGTCGGGCCGTCATGACGCTCGACCGCGACGGACAGATAGAACTGGCGCTGGCCTTCGTGACGTCAAGGGACGCCGGGGTATACACGTGCACAGCGTCCAACGAGGTCGGGAGCGCGTCCACGTCGGGCAAGGTCGACGTTTTAGAAGGCCAGGTGGTCGAGAGAAGAGCGCCGCCGACGCTCGTGTCGCCTGATGTGCCGTGAGTGATTTTTTAAATTCTTTACGAGGTTTTTTTATCAAACATAGGAAATAATACGAGCAAGTGGGTCACCTGATGGTAAGTGATCACCACCGCCCATAGACACCCGCAACGCAAAAGGGATTGCAGATGCGTTGCCAACCCAGCGGTCTATGATGGAATACCTCTTGAGCCAGTAATTTTTGATTTTATTAATTAAATATGTACATATATATGCTTATGTAATGTACTTAACTATTAGATTAAGTGTAATTGCAGTGCCTTTACAGGGTTTATGTTGGAACATGTTATATTTTTCAGATCTTTTTAAAACCGCATAAAGCAGTAGTCGTTATCACATATGAATTTAATATATTTATATACATACTGTTCACACAAACACGGTTTGCATACTTTTGACAGACTTCAACAATGCCGCCTACGGAAAAATAAATAAAACAAAAAATTAAAATGATATGACAAACCTAAAAATGATACTCCACTCAATATAGTTCGTCGACTTACATTTTTTTATTTTTCACAATATGGCATCTGGTGGTCGCTATATTGAATTTTGATTATTGTCATGTCTTTAGTGACACTCGCAAGATTAAGACGAATCGTTTGACGTAAGAATTATCAAAATCGGCCCACGCATTTGGTCTCTAGATCGCCACAAAAGAACAAACATACATACATATAGGCTGATAAACACATTACTCTCCTTTGCGTCGTGTAGTCGGGTAAAAAGAGAAATACACGCCCCATGAGTCGAAAAAAGTTTGGGCCATGTAGAAACACCTTCAAAACTTATATAAATTCATTCGCACATTCGCACGCGCGACAACTCAATTGAGACGGCCCTAGTACAGCTCCTTTATACTCTTAGCGCATTAAGTCAGACGTGACGTCGAGGCATCACCCCTTCCCGCTCACTCGAGCAAGCACTCGCTACTACTAGAGCAAGACAGGGTGCTGTTCCAGCGTTAAGCTCATCGCTTCGAAAGATTCCCTCGCCAGATTTGCGCCGCGCGAATTATAGCTTCGCGAAACACGTAAAACACACACACACATGGGCGCACTTACCCAGCTTCTGGTCTCTTGGGCAAGTCAGATGCTAGATTCGGTAATCTTCGTCCGCCATCGTCGCGCACGGTTTTTTGGCAATTGCACCGTGTATTTTGCCAGTGTCTACTGCGCGGTGTGTGTAAGTTAGAGCATAAGGCCCCGTTTGCACTTTCATTAGGAATTTGGCTAGTTCATACATGTTCTGTGAGATTTTCAGGGGGGGGGGGGCAGCTGCCCCTCCCTACCCCCCTTGAGGACACGTATGTATGCACACACACCACACAGACCACATATACACACACACATACACGCACGCACGCACACATACACACCCACACATTTACATAGACACATGCATAAAAACAGAAAGAGCACAGTGCCATTTCATTTGCTATTTTAAGTGTTCGACCAATCTGTCCTGTCCTGGGACCAATCTGAAAATCAGCGCTGTGGCCCGTTTCACGAAGCTACAAGTTACAATTTTACAAGTCTAAACCGGCAACATTGGTCACTATGCCCATTGCCATTGGTCATTATTGACCAATGTTACCGGTTTAGACTTGTAAAATTGTAACTTGTAGCTTAGTGATACGGGCCACAGGTCATTGTGACTATTATGCTGAGATTAGTACCCGTTGTCAAACAAATAGGATAAGTAAAAATGTATATTTAGTTTAATTCAACTTGTTAATGCTGTCTGTGGCAATAAAATTTATTTAATTTAATTTTATAAGTCGCGACATCCACAGGGGCCATTGCATCGCGTATTGATTGAATCACGATTCGAGTGCACCGCAATTGCATTGCTACAAAATGTCGCCCTAACCCCGGCGGGGATTGAGACAACAGTGAACCTAAAATCTCGCCCGGTGAGAAATAGGCTCGGGAATTCTTTGAGGAAATTCAGTTATACTAGGTTACTCAAACGACAAAGAGCGCTTCGTGTAATGTCACCATTTTAAATATATCGTGTGCTAAACTCGTACCGTCATACCACATACACATATCGTGTGTCATTTTGCTTTAGTCCGTATCGCGAAAGCGATCTCTGCAAAAATGGTTAATCTTGCTGTATTTACCTTCAAACGGCTATCAAAAACTTCAAATTTCACTAAAGACGGATTTTTTTATCACACGTAAATAATTTTTGTCACAATTAATTTATTATTTACAACACCAAAAACATTTTAAATGAATAAGCTTTTTGACAGACATAACGTAAGCATTTAAAAATTTGACATCATGGCATTCGTGGCAGTATTGCCGACAGCATGTTGTGATTTTATTCGGATGTCTCATCTGGAGACTTCCGATACTGTTAACAGGGTGTAATTACTGGCACAAGAGGTATTCCATCTTAGCACTCTGGGTTGGCAACGCATTGCAATCCCTTTGGTATTGCGGGCGTCTATGGGCGGTGGTGATCACTTACCATCAGGTGAACCACTTGCTTGTTTGCCTTCCTATGTTGTATAAAAATAACGGTTTTAGACTTTTTAGGGCAATGTTACACCACAAAGAAACCGCATGCAAAGTTTCAAGCTCGTATGTCTGCTGTGGCCCTAACATGACTGGCCAAGTTTAGTTTATCTCTATCTGCGTCCCTTTCTTGTGACACTGGGACACTGAGACGCAGGGAGGGGTTAAACTAAACCTGGGCTGTCATGTTAGGGCCGCTGGGAATACATTAGATCAGCGTTTCTTAACCTTTTTTGTCCACGGACCCCTTAGGAAATCAAGCACAATTTTATGGACCGCTTAATAATAAGCAGCAATAAATTTCGGACTATTTATTTTAGTACTACAAATTACATAAAAATATGCGTGCATAGCGATTATGAGACTTTTGGTGGCATTTATTTGTGATTGTTAAATGGTCCATATATAAGACTGCGAACCCTTATACCTACATATCCTCGCGGACCACAGATTCGGTAACACTGCCTTAGATTATTGTTAATCGTGAGTCATAACATAACGCACAGAATCAGGGAACTTAGACATGATAATATTTCCTAAACTATATTAGGTACAGACTTGCATTTTGGGTGTAGAAGTAGGTTCAGTTAGTACTCTTGGTATCTGAAATTTCAGACTTCTAGCTTTGTCCACAACAGATTTATACTGGGGGATTAAAAGCACCGCGAACTGCTTCAAAAAGAGTATGGTACAATCGAAGACACATAGGAACTGCGAGAAAGTGTCATTTTCCGAAAGGGAGGCACATAGCACTTATGCACTATGAAGTTAACATATTTATCCATTTCGACCATAGACATTTCTCACAAGTCCCTCTTTAATAGTTGGTTAGGTTTGTTGCTGTTTGTACAGTAGGGGAAATATCACCTTAGAACCCTATCGCAATGACGCGACGCGTTAAACGCCAGGCTATGTCATACAAATGTCATGCGTATGTCTCTTCGACTAGGTTCTACGGTGGTACGTGTTTCAATTTCCTTGACTGTACAGCCGTGCCCGTTGTTTTGGTTTGCTCGACTTGGCTTGGCACTGTGCCACCAGATTAAACTGTTATAGTGCAAGCAATTTTTGACTTAATTTTGTCGTCTTTTTATAAATTTTAAGACGAAACTTGTTGTGGATTCCAATATTTTTTTGTGAAAATCTACTGACGAAGCCTGGTGGTGCTGAGCTTTAGTTTTTGTATTTTTATTTTATTTTAATGTATGTCTTTAATGAATAAAGGATTAATGTATTTTATCCTTCTTTTCATCTTCTCGTGTTACACAGATGTTATCGTTTGGCATCTGAAGGTTATAAGCGGAGGCGTATTTAAAGATTTGGCACCTCATTAAATGACGATAAGGTATTTCATTTTAGGGGCGGCTGCCGCCCCTAGCAGCCTGGCGTCCCGGGCCATGGCCCGGATGGCCCTAGGGCAAGTACGCCCCTGGTTATAAGTAGTCCCCATATTTGCAGATACTCCAAGGAGCCCATGTTCATCCGGAAGCCGAGGTCCAGTGAGGCCCACGAAGGGGATACTGTGATCATAGAGTGCGAGGTCATCGGGGACCCGAAACCAGACGTCTACTGGCTACGAGATTTCTTAAAGGTTCGAGTTCATCTACACTAATCTACACTAATCTACACTAGTCTACACTATCTACACTAATATAATAAAGAGTTAAACTTTGTTTGTTTGTTAGTTTGTTTGTATGTAGGGAGTAATCTCTGAAAGTACTGAACCGATTTCAAAAATTTCTTCACACAGAAAGCTACACTATTCTTGACGGACTTAGGTTACTAATTCTACGTGAGCGAAGTCGCGCGCGTCCGCTAGTATATTGTATACGTCACAAACTAAATGGTATAAAAAGAAAAGTTTCAAAAATCAATTTGAACGGTTTATTTACGTCGCGTTAACGATTCCAATTACCCAATACCCAATTGCAGAGAAATATTTGGAATAATTTCGAGTTTGGTTTTTAAATTAACTAATGCTAGGTAATGATAACACAAAGAAAAAATAGGGTAATGGCAGGACTCGAACTTGCAACTTCGGCAGTATCGGTTTTTAATTTCGAATTTATTTTTCATTATAAGTTTCTTTTATAGTCCCGAGTCAAATGTTTGCAATTTTTACTCGTGTTATATGTTGTTAAAACAGCTATTGTATAAAGTAATATTCACTTTGTGGAAATGTCAAGGTGCTAGTGTCATTCAAACCCCCCCCCCTTCCATAATTTAGTTTATAACAGCTACAGTAATACACTCTTAAAAAGTCAAGTGTCTACCTATCACGGTTTAAGAGATACAGCTCAATGGCAGACGGACGGACGGACAATAGAACTGCGGAGGCTCAGTAATAGGATCCCATCATGTTGGCCCCTTTGAGTACATTTTCGAGTACACTTTGGGTACATTTTCTGTCAACCATAAGGCTTCTCGTAAGCCTAATCTAAATACAGTTCCCGGCAAACAACTTGAGCACTGACCTTGACTGCGCTGTAGACGTTTCTAGTACAAATGTGTATGCGCAAACATAGCCCATCCACTCGATTCGTGCTCGAATTGTTTGCCTGCAACTATCTATTGAGTATTCTACAACTATTTTGACTTTTACTTTGACTTCTGATCGTCCCAGCCCGACTACTACCGAGACGCGACCCACTTCAAGCGCGTAGGCGCAGGACCTGAGTACCGCTTCGAGATTCCACACGCCAAACTCGACTACACCGGCGCCTACTCCGTAGTCGCGCGCAACGTGCACGGGGAAGCCAAAGCGATCATCTCCCTCCAAATATTCGCGAAAGGTATGTCATCGAGGTAGTCGTATTAGGTATTGCAACTTCCCGGGATTTCGAGTCGTTATCCTCATATGGATATGACCTATAATCCCGCGATCCCGTTGTGAAAAGAAATTGCTGTAGATACATTGTATGACATTTTGTTTTATTCAAAAGTAAACACGTCATATCTTTTGTTCGTATTCTAAATCAAGCGCTTACCTATTTGCGCTGACTTATAAATAATGGACTTCTAATCAGCGTTTAAAAAATGGCCTCAAAAGTTGAACAAAAAGCACAATAAATCGACAATCGCTCGCGTTGTCATTCTGTAGGACCGACGACGGTGCTGTCAATACTATTATTTTGTAAAAAACCCATTTGCAACGAAACTTAATAAATAATTATTTTATGCCCTTAGACGTAAATTTGTAAATCCAATAACTACGAACGGCGATAACGTTTTCCACCCTCTAAACCTTAACCTATTTTAATGACTTTTTGGTATGCTGTCATTATGCCTTAGAATTTCTCATTGTAATCAGTATTCACACGGAGCCTACCACAGAGGCTTCGTGGAGCCCTAGAATTCTGCGGAGCACACTTTGAGTATAGCTGCCTTAGAACTAGGGTTATATGTTTTGATTTTTTCAATATTGTTCATAGATTTGACAATATTTGCATTTTAGGAGTTTCATACAAAACAAAAAAGCGTCAATATTTTTGAAACTATTAAGAATATTTAAAAAATCAAAACATACAAAGGTTTGTATGTAGTTTTAGGGCATAATGATAACATATAAAAAAATTATGGGTATAGGCTAAGGTTTAGAGGTTGGAAACCGTTATCGCCGTTTGTATGGAGAGCGCTGGGTTCACACTCCTCTTAAGATTTAGAGAGAGTCCACAGGTACAGTTGTCTTCAAGTAGAGCCATTGCCAGTTATTGACGATGCCAAGCTGTCAATAAGTTCGGTTGAAATCCTACTTTGTAATAATGATATTTAACTTTTATATTTATTTTTATTTAATAACGTTCTCTTTCTCATAGATCTCTCTTCAACCGACGACTCCCACAACATCCGATATGGGTAAGCAAGCACGCTGTGGAAGCAACATCAACACTTTAGCACTTAATGGATTTCATTTATTACAAAAATTAAAATAACACTAAATAAGAAAAACATAATATTAATTCAAATTAATTTTAAAATGCTATATAATGACAACCCAAAAAAAATTTGGGTAATAGCAAAAAAAGAATCGAAAAGTAAAAAATTAGGATTACAGAAACAATATAAATTAGCAAAGATAACAATTAGAACAGGCAGCCAACATCACCAAACTAGATTAATTTATACTTCAATCTTTAATAGATACCGATTTTATACTATGTTAATATTGACGACCGGATAGCATTAGTGGTTAGTGACCCTGAATACAAAGCTTGAGGTTCCGGTTTCGATACCCGGAAGGGGTAAATATTTGTATGATTAATACGAATGTTTGTATCCGAGTCTTGGATGTTATATGTATTTAAGTATATATTTATCTATTTAAGAATGTATATCCGTTGTCTAGTACCCATATCACAAGCAGCATTAGTTGCTTGTTTTGGGACTAGGTCAATTGGTGTTAATTGTCCCGAAAATGTTTATTTTATTTATTTATAGATATTCTCTATAGCCTTAAGAATTGCTAGACTTAAGTGGCAGTGGGCGGGGCACATTGCTCGCAGAACGGATGGCCGATGGGGCCATAGAGTTCTCGAGTGGCGGCCGCGTACCGGAAGGCGCAGCGTGGGCAGACCCGCCACAAGGTGGACCGATGACTTGGGAATCGTTGCGGGAACCCGCTGGATGCAAGCAGCACAAGACCAATAGTTTTTGGCGATCCTTGGGAGAGGCCTATGTCCAGCCGTGGACGTCTTTCGGCTGAAATGATGATGATGATGATGATGATGATTCTCTATACCTCCAGGCGTGTGGACGTCATCCCTCGTTTCGAGCGCAACCTCACGGACCTGCTGAGTTACGACGGCGACGCTGTCGAGTTCGAGTGCCATCTCAGCGGCAACCCGCTGCCCGACATCCGGTGGTACCACTACGCGGAGGTACGTAACAGACCGTTTAAAAAACCCTACATACTCACCCTTTTTTTCATAAAGAATATCTTTTATAGTTTTTTAAACTTGGAATAGTTTAGATTCACGGGTTCGCCGAAAAAAAATTGTCCCAAGATTTGCTTTGATTGTTTTCCAAGACGTGATGGTACGCATTGCTTCCATTTAAAAACGTAACGGATCGGAATAATAAAAAAAGAATACAGCTTTTTTTCGATGATGCGTGGTAATCTACGATTTCGAGTATGACAACCAAAAAAACATTCATTCTGGAAAAAGGGTAGGTAGGTGTTTAAAATAAACGGCTCGACTTGGTCTACAAGGTACCTTTGCGAGTTGTAGGACCATGTACAATACAAACATCTTGATCATTACACAGTCGGCTCCCTGATCGTGCTCGTGTGCCGCCCGCGCGAATAATACCGCCTCGGGTGCAATGACCAACGTTACACACTAGTATCATAATGTACAGTCAATCAATTTGATTCATAGGCCTCTGTAGAACGTTGTCGCAATGAGTCATCGCTGAGAAAGTATGACATTTGCCCAGAAGTCATTATTTTATTTTATTTATTTATTAACTAACTTACATTTACAGACATGCCACACATGAAAGTTATATATTATTACTTTATTATGACATTTGCTGTGAAAGGATTCTACCTTGATTCTACAGTGGTCTATGAACTATGAATCAAATAGGTTGACAGTACTAATAACTACACTATTGATTAGGAATGTATAAACTGACTTTATATTTTCAGTTGATTCGCGACTGCCCGTATCTGGAGTGCACGTTTGAGGACGGCACGGCGCGGCTGAAGATCAGACAGGTGACGGCTGATGACGAGGGCACCTACACCTGCGAAGCCTCCAACAGCCTCGGGAAAGCCTCCAGCAGCGCCTGTCTGGTGGTCTACCGTGAGTACCCGTTTGGGACCTTTAGATAGGTACCCTTGGGACTTTGGATAATTTGCTCCGTTAAGTGTGTACAGAAACTTCTATTGTGAAAAATTTCTGAACATGCCTCACTGTTTGGACAGTGTAACTTTCCATATGTTCTAAAACTACTTCAACATTCTCCACGAACCCATATTCTTACGTAACGGTTTTATTTAAGAGCAGTGCGTATCCAGTTTCAAAAAGCGCTCTTCATACAGACAGCGATAACGTTTTCCACCCTCTAAACCTTAACCTATCGCAGCGATTTTTTGGTATGTTGTCATTATGCATTTAAACTAGGTTTGCATGTTTTGATTATTTTAGTATCCTTCATAGTTTTGACAATATTTTGTATTTTAGGAGTTTCATACGAAACAAAAAGCGTGAATATTTTTGAAACTAAAAAGAATTTTAAGAATCAAAACATACAAACCTAGTTCTAGGGCATAATGGCAACATATAATGAAACCATGTCTATAGGTTAAGGATTAGAGGGTGGAAAACGTCATCGCCGTTTGTATGGAGAGGGCTGGGTGCATAATTTACAATCTGTTCTGTCTATGCTTGGTGTAGATAGGTACAGGGGGTCTATTCTCGGTTTATGCGAGTAGCGAGATGCATCTCGCACGAGAACAACTTTCAATTCCCTTGGAAATCTGTAATTTTTTGACGGATCTCGCACGTGAGATGCTTCCGCATGAACCGAGAATTGGGGTCCAGGCCTAATCTACCATATGGCTTTTTGGGGTTCAGCCCAGGGCCCCATGGATTCAAGGGGCCCCCAGCTAAGTCAAGTCAAAATCAAAAATAGGCGAAAATGCGATTTTTTTTTAATTTACTTTGAGTAATTAGGTGGGCCCCTAAGTAGTATTAGCCCAGAGCCCCCTAAACTCACGGTCCGGCCCTGGATAGGTACCTATTTGTAATTGTAAGCACGTAACCCCCATAGCTCCGGGCGAGCCGAACACGCTCAGCCAGCGCCTGCGCCGGCCGCCAGCGCTCCTCTCCGCCGCGTCCACGCCCCGCTCCACCCCGCGGAGCACCCCCGCCCGGTCCGTCTCGAGAACCAGGACTCCAGGTAAGCCACAACTTTTAGTCCGTTCTTTGTACTGTCTTAACCTTTTGGTTAAGTTAGCCTTTTGGTCAAGTTACCCTTCTGGTTAAATTACCCTTCTGGTTAAATTACCCTTCTGCTTAAGTTACCCTTCTGGTTAAGTTACCCTTCTGGTTAAGTTACCCTTTTGGCTAAGTTACCCTTTTGGTCAAGTTACCCTTCTGGTTAAATTACCCTTCTGGTTAAGTTACCCTTCTGGTTAAGTTACCCTTCTGGTTAAGTTACCCTTTTGGCTAAGTTACCCTTTTGGTCAAGTTACCCTTCTGGTTAAATTACCCTTCTGGTTAAGTTACCTTTTTGGTTAAGTTATCCTTCTGGTTAAGTTACCCTTTTGGCTAAGTTACCCTTTTGGTCAAGTTAACCTTCTGGTTAAGTTACCCTTCTGGTTAAGTTACTCTTTTGGTTAAGTTACCCTTTTAGTCAAGTTACCCTTTTGTTCAAGTTACTCTTTTGGTTAAGTTACCCTTTTGGTCAAGTTACCCTTCTGGTTAAGTTACCCTTTTGGTCAAGTTACCCTTTTGGTAAAGTTACCCTTCTGGTTAAATTGCCCTACCGGACAAGATACAAGAGAAGGGTTCTTCTGACCTTAATAAATTGGATCAAATTGGCTTGCTGCTCAGCGACTTTCATAAGTGCTCTGACATTCAGAAGTGCTTGCTGTAACCTAATAAGAAATTATACATATTATATAATCTAAATAAAGATAAATTTAGACGAAATTTTTTATGGAGATTTAAGTATTAATGCAACTTCGTATATTTGTGTAAAACGTTTTATTCGCATATTCCTCATTGATTAGAAAGAAAAGCAGTTTGAATCGGTATGAAAAACATTTCTTATTGAGTACCTATAGGACACATAAAATTAATAAAATATAACGCTACTTTCAAAACTTGCATTGGTATAAATACAAACTTGCTTTAATATTTTAATTATACCGAGAAAAGTCAAACGTAACCACCGTAGCGATAAGACCGCCTTTTGGACCTATATTAAGATTTACAATACAATACAATAAAGCATATTGTATTGTATTGTAGCTTTTTTTACCCGACTACGGCGAAGCCAAAAGGAAGGGTTTTGTTTTTAGCAGTCTATGTATGTTTTTTGAGTAGTATATTTTAGACTGACACAATCTTCTTTTTCTGTAACCGCCCAGGCCTTGAAACCAACCGGCTCAGCAGCCCGTCGCGGCAAATGCCCCCCTCGTTTTACACCTACCCATTCAACAAAGTCGTCGAGGAGGGAGAGACCGTGGTATTCCAATGCGCCGTCAGAGGCCTACCATCCCCGTGGGCCACATGGGACAAGGACGGGATCATAGTCACGCCTTCCTCTCGCATCACGATAAAGGAGAAGGAAGAAATACGGACTCTTGAGATAGAACATGTGACCATCGAGGATGTAGGACTATACAGGATCAGCATTGAGAACGACTACGGGAGAGCTGAGGGTTCCGCCAGATTGGAGGTCATCACGCAGAAGGGGAAATTCTACGCTGGTGTCAGGGCGTACAGCGCGTCTCCTCGGAGGTCTGCGCCTTACAGAAGACATTGCCCGTCTAATTCGAAAGACTGAACGTTGAAGATATGTAAGTCCATTCTGTGTATGCAAAGCGATGTTGGGTACCCATTTTTACTGCACCGCGATTTGCTGTGGCGAATTTAATTATATTATAATGCCTGCCGTCATGTTACGAATAAGATCCCGTCAATTTAATTATGTTATTAAAGATTCAAGTGTTGCTTTTAAATTACTACCTGCAACATAAGTGCGATCATAGCTGAAACAGTGGAGTTTAGTACATTACACCCTGTGGTGGTGAAATAAAGAATGTCTCAGATCGCAGGAACTTGCCGCACGAGCCTAAGGCGATGACGATAAACATACGACCTGAGGCTTTTTTTATCACCAAGGTGTGTACACAATTTTAAGTCGTCCCCTGGCCAGGAAGTGGAAATTTCTGCTCGCGTGACGGGCGGTAAACTGCTACTTACGGCCCGGGGAGACGTAAAAACTATTAGGATACTTAAGGTCATAATTTTAAACTGAACTCAAATTCCAACTCCATACTACGCTAGTATGAAAACTTGAACTTGAATTTGGTTTAAAACTACGAGCCTTTGTCTTGAGATGTTTTGAGATTCTGTTACTTATTTAGTCTGAATTTAGTTGGGCACGGCTTAATTTGTCGTAATTAGAATTTTTTTATGTAACTTTTCCTTAATTAACGCCTTCGGCAGCTAAGACGTGGAATTTTTTGAAGCGACATAAATGTTGTTGCCAAACGGGAGTTGCTGTGGGGGTTACAATAACAAAGTGTATTAATTACGTCGGCGCAAGGATAAAAAATATAACATTACATTTTGTATTAAAACTAACCGGAAATAACCCTGAAAGAAATACCTAAATAAAACATCCGTGCAAATAATACCTGACAGTTTTATTAATAGCCACTAGTTAGAGTCGAAGGGGGATAAATTAGATTTAGACAGTCATTTTAAATAATTAATAGATTCAGGCGTTACTTTGCGGAGGTCCATATCAACAAACTGGAACAAATTGCCTTGCTACTCCGCGAAACCAAACCGCGTGTGGTTTCGCGGAATATATAGGTAATTAGTTCCAGTTTGTTAGTCATTTTAAGCTCGCTAAATGTAGAAATATGACGGCTTCTGTGTTCCCATTTTGATGTGGCATCCGGCAAGGCATTATTCGAAATTGATTGAATAGTTTTTTTTAAATGCAAACATTATTTTCAGGTTATATTCGGAGCAGCGTGTGAAAACAGTTAGGTATCATAATTATATCTGTGCATTTTTTTATTATGACGTGACGTCACTGGTCGTCATGCATCGCAGTAGTGTTATCATGTTAAGTTTTGGTTTCTTCTTAGGTTTTATTATTGTCGCTTCGCACTTTTTGTCGTATACTGTAACTGTCTAAAGACTTGATTATCGGTCGGCTTAAAACGGTATTTGTTGCTGTATCAGAAAAGTATACCGGTATTTTTAGTAATGATACTTAAACCAGCATGAGTCTGTATTGATATTATTATCTAATTGGATGCTTTATGTGTGCATTCAGAGAAATTTACGTTGATGATTTCCGGTTTATGGAATCAACAAAATATTAGTACAGAGTAAGCCGTATTACTATTACGTAATTTTACCTAAAACGTGGCAACTTTGCCATACTAATTTATCTACGTCATTATCTTAAGAGAAGTGTGAACCCAGCGCTATCCATACAAACGGCGATAACATTTTCCACCCTCTAAACCTTAACCTATAGCCATGATTTTGTTGTATGTTATCGTTATGCCCTAAAACTAGGTTTGTATGTTTTGATTTTTTAAATATTCTTAATAGTTTAAAATTTTTTGACGCTTTTGTGTTTTGTATGTAACTCCTAAAATGCAAATATTATCAAATCTATGAAGACTATTTAAAAAATCAAAACATACAAACCTAGTTCTAAGGCATAATGACTACAAACCAAAAAAGCATTGCTATAGGTTAAAGTTTAGAGGGCGGAAAACGTTATCGCCGTTTGTATGTGGAGCGCTTTTTGGGGCTGGGTCACACTCCTCTTAAAACGAGGTTCTTGAGATACAGCCTGGTGACAGACGGACGGACGGACAGCGGAGTTATAGTAATAGGGTCCCGTTTTACCCTTTGGGTACGGAACCAGAAACAGACGCGGAAAGCGATTTTGTTTTATCATCATGTCCGCCACACCGTATCCGGTGACGGCGACTCCTACATTTGGTTCAGTGTACCCTTACCATGAGTACAGTGCATCTAGCCGTAACCGTACTCGCTAGCGACGGCGTAAACTATTTGTATGGGGAATTGTACAGCGCCTCTAGCGCTCACTTAGAGAACTAAAGATCGCTAGTATGAGTCCAACGGTAAATTACCTATCGTAATCTAAGCGCTAGTGACAAAAGTTTTGTAGCTGTTGCCGTAGAACATTGGTACCATGAGTCACAAATTTGACACATGTCATCGAAAAATACCGTATCGACTATGGTTAACTCTTTCACTGACATATGGGAGCGTATTTAACCGCTATCGACTGAATTTTCGATAGAAACTCATGGTAATGGTACTGGTTTATTTCTGTGATGCGCTCTAACTTGGCTTGCGAAACCTAACTTCGCTTTAAAGACGCGATCAAATGCTGCACAATAGTATTTGTTGCATAATGAGGGGTCTTAAAACACGAGTGTGGTTTTATGAAACGAGCGTCAGCGAGTTTCATAATAGGATCACACGAGTGTTTTAAGACCTAATAATGTACAGTTGCATAAATTACTTTATCTACACACATATCATAAGTACTCTATGATGAGTTCAGAAGCCATAGGGCAATGACCTGCATTGCTACTACCTAATAGTGCTAGGTACCTATTAAATATCTATAGACTTTACACATTAAAATAATGTAATAAAAAATGAATTTGAACATATATTGAAACAAATTAGAAAAAATCTCATTATTATATTGGTTGTTATAATGCTGGTCATTGCCTACGGTTTCTGAACGCATTATAGGGCATTTATGATATATGTGTAGATAAAAGAGTTTTGTTTTATACGTTATCGTATATACGTTAACTTTATAGTTGAAGATATTAATTCTTTAGATCAAGTTTACACCAACGATATCAAGTGTTTAGTGACTGTCCTGCCATCAGCTAGATATGAGTATATAGCAGTTTAATTTGTATTCATCGATGCGAAGCTTGCATGGGTATTGTTTATCGATTTTGTTTGACACAAAATTTTGAATTGTATCCGCTGATTTACTATTAACAACGTGCTTAAAGTACATTTACGAACTGACTTGATGACTTTTGAAAAAAAAAACTTTTGTTAAGGCAGTTGTCCCAGTCATTGACAGTGAGTCTAATTGACAGGGAGAATTATGCCAGGTACTGGTAAAAACAATGATCTATGCGCGTCAATTACTGGTACACTTACCTTATTACTAAAATACGTTTATAGAGGCCAATTAATGAATAATTATAATGTTTTATTGATTGATTTGCGGTTTTATCGCGTGCCCAATTCGTTCTTTAAGTTTTATTGTTGAGGCATATTAAAATAATTTGTTTCATAAATAAAAGAAATTCTCATTCTAACGTCACTAATTCCGCAAGAAACAAAAAATATAACTGTGTTGATAATTGAATTAAAATAACGTATGTGGTTGTAATTGGTTAAAAAACTTACGTCTATGTTATCCTTAGACAATCATGGAGTTGTTGAGTCACGCACAAACATAATGTTGTTTAAAAATAGTACATTATGTTAACCTTTTGGCCGCCCAGTGCATGTCACCAGATTTTTATGCCACGGACAGCAAACTGTGTAACGTTCCATACATTTTGTATGACAACCGTTTAATTATGTCGTCTGGGGCACGTTTAATTGCAGTCAAAGGGTTAAAACAATGCCAGCTTTTTGTCGATTAATGTTATGACAATTTTATCGAAATAAAGATTTAAAGTGTTGCCTACGTTAGAAGTTCTGAGCCCCGGGGTATTGTAAAATAAATATTATTACGAATTTATTGGCGTTTTATTTTGCTATTAGAAAACGTAGAATGCTAAAGATTGGAGTAATTTTACACGAGTGTAGAAATGTAGTTATACCTGCTTAAGAGAAGTGTGAACCCAGCGCTTTCCATACAAACGGCGATAACGTTTTCCACCCTCTAAACCTTAACCTATAGCCATGATTTTTTTGTATGTTATCATTATGCCCTAAAACTAGGTTTGTATGTTTTGATTTTAAATATTCTTAATAGTTTACAAAATATTGACGCTTTTGTGTTTTGTATGAAACTCCTAAAATGCAAATATTATCAAATCTATGAATATGTAGGCATAATGACAACAAACCTAAAAATCATTGCCATAGGTTAAGGTTTAGAAGGCGGAAAACGTTATCGCCGTTTGTATGGGGAGCGCTTTTTGGGGCTGGGTTCACACTCCTCTTAAGGGATAAAACGCAGAACCGTATCTTGCGCGATAAGTTTTTTTCGTTTCTGTCAGTCTGAGACCGATCATAATTGCTGTCACTGATTGGTGTATGCGTAATGTCGCGCGATAATGTGCTGCGCTTTATGCTTGCTACTTTGCATTGTAAATTCACCTGGGCCCAATTTAGATATGAGCGCCGATGGCCAATTCCACGGCGGCGGTGTTGTCTCAAAATTTCTTCAGCGGCAGCGGCGCGCGGCGGCGGCGCGCGGTGGCATACTTTGGATGTTTTATCAGGGGTCGATTTCTTGTATTTTTTTTTGAAAGAGAACCATATTGTTGTTGCCAAAGAAAGTTTTATTATTATTTAATAAAGAAATGGAAGACATTGACGATCGTAACTTTTAACACCTCATCAAAATTTACTTTTTTAATCGACTCCTTAAAATGAGGAGGTTCTCAATTTCACTAAATATGTAATGTTAGTTTTAATTTGCGTGTATGTTACGCAATATATCCGCGAATTGTTGACAGATTTCAATAATTATTTAATTTTTGAACGATGAATCGCTGTCAGCATATATATTCGAAGAGGAAAGCACATCGCAACGGCGCGCCGCGTGCCTCACTCAACGGCGGCGCGCCGTACGAATTCACGGCGACGACGGCGCGCCTGCGCGGCGCTCAAATCTAGCCAAATTTCATAAACGCGACAGGCGACATTTGTGATAATGTCAATTTGCCGTACATTACAATGTCGACAAGTAACGCTACAGACTGACAGACATCATAGTGGGCAAGCAATGTGAACGAATTGTCACAGTCACCTGTCGCCTGCCGTGTTTATGGAATTGGGCTTTTTTTCCCTTACCATGAGTTGACAGTGACAGTATTCGCTAGCTTGGATATAGCCTCAGTACATGTCAAGCGTACACGCCCAAAACTGTCAGAATGGTTACCTTTGATGCACGTCAAGATAGTAAAACGTGCAAATTAATAAGTAAAACGAAGATTATACTACATTAACGTACACCAACGGTAACCATTTCATGTGTGTACAGGGCGTCATTTACAGAGTAGAGTAAGTATGTTTTCATCTCTTTTTGGCACATTAAGTAAAGAGATCAGCTTAAATTTAAGGTAGCGCTTTTAATTTTAAAACTTTTTCTATGCTTTATTATTTCTATGGCGTAAACGATTTGAACTATTGAATGCAAACACTGTTATTTTCTGTACGGAATAACCGGTTAGAACCGGTTTTTTCTTAGAGGAAATAACCGGATTTGCATTTCCTAATTTGTGCGGAAATCGTACAGCGCCTCTAGCGGTCACTTAGTTTCATTGCGTTTAAGGGGAGTGTGAACCCAGCCCCAAAAAAACGCTTTCCATACAAACGGCGATAACGTTTCCCAGCCTCTAAACTCCAGGTGAACTTCTCATTGTTCGGTGCATTGAAATTCGGAATTTTGAATATAGAAATTGTAAATGGTAGACATTTTTAAATTTCGAATTTGTGAAGAATCGGAATAGTTGTATTAGGAGTTTTAAAACATTAGGATTATAAATATAGATATTTTAAAATTCGTAATTCCGACTTTCGGAATTATTTTTTTGTGATTATCTGTAGGTACCCTATTATGACAACACACACATAAATAAAACAACCGCTTTTTTTACTAGTTTATTTACACTTAAAACTAGATAACACTTAAAATTATAATTTACACTAACTACAAACGCTAAGTTATTTACATTACAATTATAGCTTAAAGTAATTATGTCTAAGAGTAACATCCGCTTGCCCGACACGCTGCCTGTGATTCACTTATTTCTATCTTATACCTAGAGCCCGATAGACCGTGGCTATAGCCCGGCTGTAGGGGCCCGACTAGCGTCACTTGCGGTTCGTTAGCCGCACGCGTGCCCCATTCTCCTCTAACAGCAACGATACCGACGTTGTCTGATCGTCGTCGAGACCAGGGTGTTCAATCGCCGTCGAGACACGGTGTCTCATCGTCGTTGAGACAACATCGTGGCTCACTCGTCGCAGAGGGAACGGGGTGCTGTTTGCGACGAACGTGGCATGTCTTCGTTAGTAACGCCTCGACGGCCGGGGTACAGCGACGAGACGAAACAAAAAGTTAGTATTTACACAATATTACAATTAATATTACTTTGTTATACACAACAATTTATACATTATACTTGTAGGTATATTGAAACGACAGTTGCTTATATACCTACGTTAACTAGGCAGTGTTTTGGTTTCGCTTATTAATTTCTTATGTTTAATTTTATTAAAGCCTATTAACCACCAGTGTTGAGGATGCTTGAGAACAAATTAATTAGGTAATATGTTTTTTTCGTGAGAAGAAAAGGTATGAAAGATGTGAAAAGGTAACAAATCACTAATAAAAATATCCAAATTTTCGACAGATGTTCAAAAAAATCTCAAAAAAAAAAGAGTTTTTACCTTAATCAGTCTTAGTTACTGAACTCGTTTTACGGCGCTTCAAACGCTTAACCACTTACTTAATACGCTCGCAAGTGCCCACAACGTATACTTAATAGTTGTGTTGTGGATGAAAATTATACATATTATCTCTCTCTAAGTACCTATAAATTTGTGCGCAATTGACCGACCAATTTCAATAGACGGAAATACTGAAGCTGTTAACACAAATCCGGGTTACAACTATTGTTAGGATGATATACAACTTAGATTACCAGAATTACTACCAAGTGGCAACACAGTTAACAAATGACCACTGTCTGTCTGTTTGCTGTGCTCAGAAGCGTTATTCTCTAAGTGCATTAGCGTCCAGATCAACGTCGAGACATCGTCTCGTCCCGCTCACTCGTGCTACTGCGCTAGAGCAAGACAGAGCAGCGCTGCCCCATAGTCGAGTTTGTCACCGTTGTGCTTAGAAAATCATACTACTGTATTGAATTCCATTATCCGCGTTTTAACAGCACGTTTAGCTTCTCCATTCTATTAGAGACGTGCTGTAAAAGTTACTAAGGTGCTACTGTAGGGTAGGAAGAATTACATGTGTTAACCCGCCTCGTCAGTTCTACAGAAAAACTGCCGACGGGCTAGCCACATCTCGGACTTGTTGGATAAGGTGCGCGCGAGCGTGAATAACAAAAAAATCTCACTTTTGTCCTGCTATGTTACCACCGGATGGCTATATGTACATAATTATAGCTAAAGTGACAGTGGCTATTTAGCTATCTCCAGCCATTTAATGGCGTAATGAGAAAACTTAATACCCACTGAGCGCCGAGTCCGCTCAGTTAGTCAGCAGGGAGACCGCGGGCAGGTGTGACTCGACTTGAGACGGCTGAGGCGTTCGCGTCCCCTCCTCCCCACAGCCAGCGAGTAGCTTGACCACCTGTGAGGTAGCCACTCGCTGGCTGCCATTTCTGTGAAATGCTAGAGTTATGCGTTAAATGTTGATATTACAAATAATAGCCCAGTCACCGAATATACCGACACCGACATCGCCGTATCGCTAATAACCTCGTAAGGCCCACATCAAATTTCATTCTATGAATTTTGAACCATATCGTTTGAGACAGTGAGTTCAAAGTCAGTTTGACATTTGTCCTATATTTAGGACTTGGGGCCTTAGGAGGATAATGCAGTTATTACTTGGTGTATGCATGTCTTCGTCTTCTACATAAATATTATGTCGCACACATCCAAGTGAAGCACCGGGGTTACATTAACTTATACCTTATTTAAAATAGCAATCTAGCTTCTGTCTTATCAGGATTTTGGTTGAATATCCTTCCAGTACGACTCATGTAAACAAAATGTTTAATCAAATCTAATTGATCTTGATTGGTACAGCAAGCAGCAGATATATCTAAGTAACAGTCGAAAGATACTCGCAGCGGCCCTAACATGACAGTCCAGGTTTAGTTTAACCCCTCCCTGTGTCTCTGTCTAACTAGTGTGATAAGAAAGAGACGCAGATAGAGATAAACTAAACTTGGCCAGTCATGTTATGGCCACAGGAAAGACAACAAGACAACGCGTATACCTTTTGTGCATTTCAAATGTTCAGTTATTTCAGTTACCAAATGTACATCAAGCGGACACTCCGCGCCTGCGTTGTGGCGACACCTGCAAAGTTAGTACCCGCCAAGTTCTAGGACTATTGTAAATTGATGGAAGTTAAATTGTACTGAAATAATATAAGGAGAGAAATTAGTATTGATTGTGGTAAGGCATCTGCCTAATGAAAATGGCTCAACCGATGATGATCTTGGCAGACTATGAGTACCTACTCTAAAATGCTTCTTTAAGAGTGACATAGAAATGCTACTCCCCAACAAGCTGTCCTGTGTTCAATAGTTCTGCATTCTGCCTTCATTATTTTTATTAGCCGCCTTGAATTTGTTATGATGTTATAGAACCTGTTCTTTGTTTCATAGGAACTATTGAAGAATTGGTGATTTGGCTTCTAAACCCCGGATCATACTGTTTACATGAATTGCTATTGTATTGCTATAGTAAATAAAGTACATGCTTTACGATTATATCTATACTAAAAGTACATTCATCACTACACAGAAACGTTTTTTTTTAAATTTTTTTTTCTACCACCTTATGAGATACTTATGCCTACCTTATTAAATAAACGACCTCAGTAAAATGTGCACGAAAACGTTAAAGCTAAGTGATAACATCGATGTGCCTACTTAAGATGCAACCTCTTACATACCAACACTGTACCTACAAACATTTATTTTACCGTTAAATATAGTAAATAACCTAGGTAGTCTTATTATAAATATCCTAAGCTACAATAACGAGTCCCCTCAAGTGAAAATTACGCTAACCAGCGTAATTTTCAAGCCTAATTTTTCCACGAAATGTGAACATTAGTTTGAAAGAATTAAATTATATTAACCTTAACAAATCCTAGACTGTGCCCCTAATTTATCGTTTAATTACTATGTTTAAACGAGTACATACGATAAAAGTATTTTTTTGGATTTTTTTTCTTTTTTTTTCTCAATCTACTTATATGACATGTAACTTATTCATAAGTGCGCCGAGTCCGCTCAGTTAGTCAGCAGGGAGACCGCGGGCAGGTGTGACTCGACTTGAGACGGCTGAGGTGTTCGCGTCCCCTTCCTCCCCGTAGCCAGCGAATGGCTAAGTGCATTGTCACACATGTGTGAGCTGATGAGGTCAGTAAAGTTGCGTTACATTGCTGCATCACCATGGTTTCCGGTATGGCGACGTCGGATCCACAAGTCAATGTATTACTACACGATTACACGTATGATTTTACACGTCGATAAGGGTGTAAATAAACAGCCATTCGCGAGCTGCCATTTCAGTAGAAATGAGGTGTCTATTTAAGATACTAGTGCATATTATGTTATTAATATTAATTGAAATAAAATATTTTGTCTTATATTAATTTGGAAATCGACGTAAAGTGTACCGTGGCGACGGGTGATAGACACCACAAAGTAGAAAATATTTAATAAATATTATCTTAGAAGAACCTAATGTGCCGTATGAGAATTTTAAATATATTTCAAACTTCAATCAGTATTATTCAAATAAACACATACTTTAACTACAATTTAAAGACTCGACTAGTCAGATCCTTGGTTTTTCCTGTTTTCCTATATGCCGCGGAGACTTGGACACTAAGAGAGAGTGAGAGGCGAAAGATCGATGCGCTTGAAATGTGGTGCTGGAGAAAAATGCTCCGAATATCCTGGACGGAGTTTCGCTCCAATAACTCTATTCTTCAGGAGCTAAACATTAAACAGCGCCTGTCTTCCGTGGTTAAGTCCAGAATCCTCTCTTTCTTCGGGCATATAGCGAGACGCGGAGAGTTTTCCATCGAGCGGCTGGTGGTTCAGGGCAGGGTTGAGGGCACCAGACCACGCGGTCGGTCCCCCATGAGGTGGACCGACCTGATCAAATCCGCCACAAACCAGCCCATGCACGAGAACACTAGACGCGCAGCCGTGAGAGAAGAATGGCGCCGGGTCGTAAAGCTCGCCACTCAAGATACGACGGCCACGACCACTCTGCCAAGAGTGTAGCGACGAAGAAGAAGAAGAAACTACAATTTACACTACATCGCCCTCTTAATCTATTTTTTTTATTAATGTTATGTTTGTACAATTTAATCTATCAAGATGCTCTTGTCATTTGTCGATATACTTTATTTATATCACAAAATAGATATATATATAACATATTTAATACATCTTTTATAATTAATGGTTGAAGCCCAATACGTGACAACCTACAGTGATCACTGATCACCAAAAGAAGTTGTGGACATTGTAAACAACCCGCTATATTGGTATTGTCTATGATTTGATGAATTGACTACTTTGTGTATTTAACCAAAGGAGATGGCAAGCCGTACCAAACATTTATTTCTGCCAATTTTAGCTAGGGGAGACGGGTCTAGTGTTGCCAGATGACCGGGAAGTCCGGGATTGTCCTGGAATTACGCGTCTTGTCCTGTGTCCAGGAATTACACTTCTGGGTCCCGGATTTCGAATATTACTATATTTTTTAGGGTTCCTTACCTCAAAAGAAAAAAATCCGAAAACCATAAACTGTATCGGAACTTTTCAGATGAGATATATCGGAATAAATCACAACATGCTGTCGGCAACACAGCCACGAATGCAATGATGTCAAATTTTTCAAATGATTACATCATTTCTGTCAAAAAGCTTGTTCATTTAAAATGTATTTTGTGTTGAAAATAATTAATAAATTGAGAAGAATATTGATTACGTGTGATAAAAAAATCCGTTTTTTGTGAAATTTGAAGTTACTGATAGCCGTTTGAAGTTAATATGGCACAATTAACCATTTTTGCAGAGATCGCTTTTGCGATACTGACTTAAGCAAAATGACATACGCTATCGCGGCGAACTGGTTTTTATAAACCGTTATGACCAAAAGTAACGGTTTTGGTCATGTGCATTGGCAGAGGGGAATGCGTGCGCTTGCCAGGTCCTTTGGTTTAATTGAAAATGAAAATGAATGAAAATGAAAATTTTATTTTGCAAGTAGGCCATATAGGCTCTTTTACATGTGTGAAGAATTCCTATGGACTGTGAAATAAAACAATTTATACGGTATATATCGCGTGTATTGTAACGAATCTAATTCCCGACGTTTCGAGCCCTTTACAGGTCCCATGTTCACGAGCAGACTGACAAAAAATTTTAGAATACAAACTACCCAATTTTGAAAAAATAATTGAAAAAAATTTAAAAAACTAAATATTAAATCGTTCCAATTAACGCAATAAGACTACAGACTCTACCAGCGCTTCGGAAGTGGCATCTGCTGAGAAGACTGCGCCGCAAGAAACTCAGCATTAAGCCTTTTTTCAACCAATTAATTTAAAACAGTTTTTTACAAACAAGAAGTTACATAAAGATAGAGATAAAATAACAGAAATATATGTATAATATGTATGTATTATATGGTAGAGTCTGTAGTCTTATTGCGTTAATTGCAACGATTTCATATTTAGTTTTTTAAATTTTTTCAATTACTTTTTCAAAATTGGGTAGTTTGTATTCTAAAATTTTTTGTCAGTCTGCCCGTGAACATGGGACCTGTAAAGGGCTCGAAACGTCGGGAATTAGATTCGTTACAATACACGCGATATATATACCGTATAAATTGTTTTATTTCGATGTCTACAAGTCGCGAAAACATAAGAAAATCCTATGGACTGTATAAATAAAGATGGAAAAATGAGAATAGTGCTAATTTAATGAATAAAATTTATATACATGACTATGGGTGAACCTCGTGGCAGCAGCCTCAGCCGATGGCGAACGACTGACTCCAAAACTCTTCGAGCTGGGCTGCTGTCACGAGGCCTTACACTGGCCAGTAATATAAATATGCATAAGTACAAAAGCAAAGAGGCCTGCTCGCCCTTCACAACATGTCTGAATCTACTAGCGCTTCGGAAAATGGAAGATACTACTGAGAACAAACGCCGCAAGAAACTTCAGCAGTTTATTTTTGTCTAAGACAAGATGCTGTAATAGTACATTATGAGACAACAGTTAAAAACTAGAGCCGAAGGCGAGGGATTTTCTAGTATGAGGCCAGAAAAATTAAGACACATTGTAAAACACGTCAGGAAATAATTAAATACCTTTTTTAAATAAACTACCCGATTTTTTTAAATTTTTCCTTACTAAGTCAATTCACTTGTTGTTTACAGCATATTTTCCTGCACCTGCATCAAATTACATTCAGTTTCATGCACCTACCTCCTTCTAACACAGGAACCGAAGATACTCTTCCTCATGTTTTTCCAGAAGTTCCAGACAGGAGATGCTACCTGGGCAGGTTCTTCATCTGGAACTATCAGTAGAAGATCGAGCTGTAAAAGAGATCTTCATTAATATGGGATCGTGTAAGGAAAAAGTAGTTTATGCTACTGCTATATAATGACAGGCCTTAAAACCCATTTTTTTACCATATTTTTTTACAATTTTGTCAACAAACGAATGACAACAGTAATGGCGGCAATTCGATCCTTTTTTTCGATCGCGTTTTTTAAATTATAGACAAACGTATGAAGCCCTATTCTCATGTCACTCGAGTTCAAATGTCGTGCGTTTATATTAAAAAAGCATACTGGATTGATGTTTCGCATCGATAACTGTGGCAGCTATTCGGTCGCCCACCGCATTCCTAGTTGCTCAGTCACACCCGTTCGTTTACAAAAATCTCCTCCAGTCATTCTATCAGCTCGTTTACATCAGTCGTTCATTCACAGTGTTGCTAGCATTATCACATCATTAACTTCGCTTTTTTCTTACTTTAAGGTGGATCGATTCGTATGTGGCGGGAATTTCAAGATTTTCTCAGTTTTTAATTTTTTGTAGCCAAATGGTAGGATTTTTTTGTATCAATTCATAGTTTTCCGGTAGTAAAACACTGTTTT
This sequence comes from Ditula angustiorana, assembly GCA_963691745.1. Classification (NCBI taxonomy): domain Eukaryota; kingdom Metazoa; phylum Arthropoda; class Insecta; order Lepidoptera; family Tortricidae; genus Ditula; species Ditula angustiorana. The sequence goes on along the minus strand of OY829472.1, from coordinate 4,398,393 downwards.
TATGCGCTTGTCGTTAGATTATGGAAATTCAAGTTACTAATTTTAAATAATTGTACTCTTTGTGCATCGACGGCTTTTTAGGTATTGAATGCACAATTATTTAAAATCAGCAGCTTGAACTTTCAAAAACGAAACACAGTGCCCTAATAAACAGTATTATATTACCGGAAAACCACTTGAATTGATAAAAAGTCTCACTATTTAGCCACAATAAATTAAAAATTGTGATAATTTCAAAATTCCTGAATCATAAGAAGCGATCCTCCTTAAATTCATAGAGCTATTTTTTTTGGTGGCCTGAATGTCTCAAATCCTAGTCCTCGCGAGAGGTACTGGCGACTGCGATTGCTTAGCGAGTAAAATGAATAGATACATCATAAGGGTTATAATGAAGATCGAAGGGTCCATCGGCCCGAACGACGACTCCGGTCGGCAGTTTGAACCACCACCTAAGGTCACCTAGAATGGTGCACAGCACAGAGCTACTTAAATGAAAGACAATCAAGATTGCCAAAAACGTAACCCTTCCAGTCGGGTAATAACTGTACATCCTCTGAAGATTCAAATTCGCGTAACACAAATGCGTGAAGTTAATAATGTCTTTTATTGTCACTTTTATGAATTTGAAGGCAAACAAGCAAGTGGGTCACCTGATGGTAAGTTATTACCACTGCCTATAGACACCCGTAACATCAAAGCAATTCAGATGCGTTGCCAATCCAGAGGGCTAAGATGGAATACCTTTTATGCCAGTAATTACACCGGCTGTCTTGCTCTCAAGCCGCAACACAACAGTGCAAGCACTGCTGCTTAGCGACAGGATTAGCGAGCAAGATGGTGGTAGCGATCCGGACGGACCTTGCACAGGGTCTACCACCCACAATACTTGGCGTTGTCTTGGCGTTGACTTGGCGTTGAAAGCCTTAAAAATGTGACTTGGAAATAAGGTGTCTTTCTAGCAATGTTTTTTAATCTGTGGATTGCGAGTTCCAGATCTCGATCGCGAAAAATTGGTCGCTAGAGCGGAGTGCGCCGCCCGCTCGCCGCATTGTTCCAGTCCTAGCTGATCGCTAGGTTTTTTTTACTCATAAAGCTGTCGCGTATTCAAAAATGTTGTAAAACACTGGAATATAGGAACGCGGTATTAGCCAGCTGAATAAGTCTAGGCTAACTGTGTGACATTTTATAAAATTTATTATATTATCTTGGATTCAACTCACGAAGATTCAACTCACACAAATTGCGTGAAGTATGATTTCTTTTCGATGACACTTGACGTGGAAAATCTTACAAATGTGACAAGTTAATAATGTGCGTGTAGCTGTGTGAACGATTAAAAATAAAAGTACCAACCGGTGACTGTCGCCTGCAGTGAATCAAGTAACACCTCAAATTGATCTGAGCGGTTGTTAGGTAAACACTCCTGTGCCCTTTCGGTGGCCCCACTGATATCCAAGGGTGTGCCAGGGCGTCGCTTGCGCACAGCCTGTCTTCTGCAGACACTTTTAATAGAGAGTTTATGAAGTCCTTAGCTTCCCGGGAAATGATTCCGAATATCTCGTCAGGATACATGTAATTAGCTGTTATTGTTCTCGCAGATTGCGTGGGCCAGTCGCCAATGAACGGCTTTGCTCCAGAAAGCCTGTAATTAATGTTCATATTAGTTATGCCCGCACGTGACACGTCAAAAATGTCTTAAGATATTTACTCATTATCTCGTAACTGATCTGGACCTAGTCGTCGACAGTGCCCCAGTAATTGCCGAGAAGATACGGAAACCTATGTACGAGTAAAAATGAGATACAATTATGTCAACTACTAGTACGAATAATGACTAGCACTGGTACAGTTACAATAACAGGTTTAATTTTTTTTAGTTTATTCAGATGCAGATCATTTATTAACCTTTTAGCTACCATTGTTTGAAATATATGATACAAAATAACGAGCTCATTTCGCTGCGTATGCGTAGATACTCAAAATTGTCACAAATTGTGTATTACTATGGCTATAACGACAGCAATAGACCATAATACCGCTCTTTTTGCATTGAGGATTATAAAGTAAACTCACAGCATGTAGGTGATGACTCCGACACTCCACATATCCGTGTTCAGTGACACCCTATCCCGTTTAATCACTTCTGGTGAAGCGAAGTCCTTAGTACTGATCTTGGCCACGTACTCTTCGTTGTCATTCAAATGCTTTGCCTTGCTAAAATCGATGATCTTCAGATTATAATCATTCACGTATTTAAAGACAATGTTGTCAGGTTTTAGGTCGAGATGGGCTATGTTCTGCCCGTGGAGGTATATCAGGCCCTCTAATATCTGTCTGAGGACTCTTGGGATGTCTTGTTCGCGGATGAAGTCATTATGAATCATCGCTGCGAACAGGGAACCACCCTGCATACTGCAAGAAATAACAACAAGAAAACTGTTTATGTCATAATAATGGCTTTGCACGGGTTCCATTAAGATAACGTACATAAAAACCTTTCGTAACAAAATCTCTAAATTATAATGGAATATGTAACAAAATCCATTGCGTGGTTAAGGAGGAGTAAGCGGCTGAAGATATGAGATCAAACAGAGGTGGTTAACGACTTTATACTATGCAAAGATAAAGGAGAAGTTATGAAAGAGTTCGTTTACTGACCGACTGATTGACAGATCACGCAGAGTTTAAACTGCTGGAGATAGAAACATCAAATTTGGAACATGCATTGCAAAATTCCAAACTTCATAATTTTAAAGTAAAAGTCGAAATATCTAAAAGAAGTATACAAGTTTACCACCGTTTCGGCGAAACGTCTGACGAGAAGATACCGACAAGTAACTCAACGAGGTTTAATTTGGTCAAAGAAAGTAAAATTACAATTTTATTTTAACACCTTAAGTATTTAACCTTAACCTTAAGTATTGTATGTATAAGTACAGATAGATTGTTTGGAGCCACGGATCGCGAATGCAGGTTAAGATCATTTTCAAACATCCCTGTCCAAGATATAATCATTCATTTCATAATGCGCCCGAGAAATTAACGTCTTCTTGACGATTTTGATTGTCTCTTTTCAGCGGTTTACGGTGCGTTGGCCATCGGTCTATCGATCAGTCAGTAACGAATCTCTTTTTATAATTTGTTAAGCTTGACTTATAAAATGCATACTTACTATGTTGTTACAAACACACAGCAGTGGTTCTCGTAGTAAAAGTCTTGCAGTCCAATCAGTTTAGGATGGTTCAGCTGTCTCAAAATCTCGTATTCTTGTAAAGCTTTGTTCCTACTTTCCACAGAATCGAGCTTCACTTGTTTTGCCACGTAATATTTATTGTCAGCGTCTCTAATGAGTGTCACCTCACTAAAGAGACCTGTGCCAATGCCTTCGTTTGCCATGATGTATGATAACACTTGAAAATTTAGTAGTTTGAATTGTTTTGTTATATGGAGACTTAACAATGACCAATTAGGACCCTGCGCAGATTTGATAAAGTGATAAAGTAGTATAATAGCGAATACAAAAACTTAAATTACAGTGTTTTTGATTTTTCTCTGCTGTGTATATTCATGAAGATATGATGGTTGGAAAAAAAAACCTCCTCCTTTTTTCGAGGTCGGTTAGCAATGGCCTTTGAGCAGCCCACTCAAAACGCTCCATAGATTTAGCGGATATATAGTGATATAATTGCGATGCGTCGACATACGAGTATTTATGCAGTTTATGGACTGACTGCGTTTTATATTTGTGTTATAAGGATTCAAAACATGGATTCATACATGTACAAACATGTATGGTAAACGAACCTGGGAATATCTGTTACCCTATGTACTTAATGAATGGCCTGACAGCGTATGCGAGAGCCTAGCTAACAACCCACACAAGTGTAAACTAGTGTTAAAATCGATGTTATCGTCATGTTATAAATATACCTATATAATTGTAATAACGTACTGTAAGCGTGCGATCAACAGTGACAGATAAATCGCTCGCGATTTTCGCTCACTGTTCTTACTTGATAAGATGTTTTTTGTATATCGTTAAATAAATAAATTTAAAAAAAAAAATGATTTTATTCGTAAAATTCCGTTTTTTTTTTATTTGTCGTGATCTAAAGTTTTTGTTGCTAAACTATCAAACAGTATTTTTCAATCTTTCTAAATACGCGACCATGTAAAGCAAAAAAAACTGGCGACCACTAGACCGTAACAATGCGGCGATCGGCCGGTCGCAATCCGCTCGGGCGATCAACCTTTTACGATCGCGACCTCCCTAGCGAGGCTTCCAGGTACCCCTGGGGATCAGGGCCTACAGCTTAAAAAACACTGCTATAAAAGTTAATTTTGGGTATTTACATTACATGAATGCCTAATTCATTTCATGCGCTTAAACTCTGCTATATTGAGATGATAGTTGCGTAGAGCCCTTAGAAAATTAGTCGTTGTTAAGTCACGTATATAACATTAATTAGGGTACGATTATTTTTGTTTACAAGAAATAGAATATATGGGATAACTCTATGGAAAGTGACCGCCGCTATAGGTTACCAGCAAATCCAACGATCTGCTGCCTTTCACGGATCTCGTCATTAACCGTACGAAACACAATCGGAAGCCACTGCTGTACGGTAAGACGGTAATAACTACCCCGTGACGTGAAGTATTTTTCGGCATAATCCTCCATGGAGTTATGCAAAGCGTTGGAGATTACTGATATGTTGTCAGCGTCTAATTGGACAAGAAAAGTATTGCATTAGTGAAGGTAAAGTTCTTAATGGCAAAGCAATATAACCTTTCCAACGCAAGCCACGGATATAGGGTAAATATCCCTTTGGCATCCAGAGTACCAGTCATTGGTATGCCAACGACAACTGTGTTTTTGATTGTAAGTGCACCTACTTTTTGTATACTCAAAGACAAACATAGGAAACCATTAAAGTCGGAACTAAGCTTGTATAACAATTTGGGGTTCACAGCTGACTGCCATTTAGTCGCGATTACGGTAAAAGCTAGTCTTTGACGTTGAAAACTTAACGATCCCAAAATCCCAGGATTACAATTAGAATTCCAGAATTGGAATTTCTAAAGTCGAGTTTAATAGAAATCGCCAAAGTTGTAAACAAATATGGCCAGCATTGGACACGTAAAAATATTTAGTAAAATAACAATTAATTAATAGATATTTTGATTAACGAATAAAAATACAAGGATAAAGTATATAAATCGGTAATGGACCATACTCGTTGTTCGAAAGTGTGTTATTACGGAGTGATAATGGTAAATTAGTTTGTTTACATTATTGGCCATATCTATTGAAATCGACTTTAGGTGTGCCGCTTTTGCTACCACGGTACGTCAATACAGTTCAATGTTGGATAGCAACTTACCATTTTCATCGTCTTCATTGAAGTACAGATCAGGTCTTATCCTCAAGCAGATGTAGATGCCCATGGGTGGGTCAGAGACCACGAACACTGGATTGTTGATGGTACCGATTTCCCGAAACCTTTGGCTGGACGTCGCCATTTCAACCCGAAACGACTGACACTGTAATGTCGAGTTGTCCCTACAATATAAAAAAGTCTCATCGAAAAACGTTTCACCGAATGTATTGTTTCGCAGAATTTTCATGTCATCGACGCTGCTGTGGCCTTAATATGATTGGTCGTGCAGTTTCTCCGTTTTAATCTCTATTTGCGTGCTTTTCGTAAGACACTAGTTTGACAAAGACGCAGGGAGGCCGAACATGTTACATGGCCACTGGGTTCCTATACTTTGAAGGATATCTCAGACATACATCGTGTACGCTAAGCTAGGATGGAGTTTTATCTATAAGAGAAGTGTGAACCCAGCGCTCTTCATATAAACGGGGATAATGTTTTCCACCCTCTAAACCTAAACCTATAGCCATGATTGCTTTTATATGTTTTCAGTATGCCCTAGAACTAGGTCTGTATGTTTTGATTTTTTAAATATCCCCTCTTTCGAGCCTTACATGATTAACGGATGATCCCAAAGGATAATAAAGGTATTAAGATAGTCAAATCCAGTCCTAGTTGCAACTGACCATTGGAATACCATATCAGTGCACCTCCTGGGCTGCTGGCAGACATGCTTTCTCCTGGCGGCGCCGTTGTACCCCGGTCTCAAGAAACGCGGCGGGCCGCGTCGTCTGCAAATTTAACACCAACTCAAGAGCAGAGACTGTCTACCCGACTGCGCTACTCTAAAGCTTCATTCAGACTACGACGACACTAATAATTATACGCAGGTACACTCAGTGTACTTACACTGTATGTACCTACAGAGACACTGTACCTGTATAATAATAATAAAAACGCAGGGCAGCTTGTGGCGAGAAGTTGGGTAGTAGCGACCCCACATACCCGAGTGCTTCCGGGGAAGCGAAGGAAAAGGGGGGATGAAAAGTTCTATGGAAACATCGTCATTTTTAGAGGTAGAAGCTTGAAACTTATTTTTTAGGCTGTTGATTCGATATAAATAAATATGACATTTAAAGTTTGTAAAAGTTTTACCCTCAAGGGTGTAAAATAAATGGAATAGGGGATGAAAGTTTGTATGGAAATATGTAAGGTTTATGTGAATGTTTTACAAGTTTGCGACCAGAGACAAAATATTAGTGCTATTCTGATGTAAAATTTACGGAGTCATCATAGGAGGCGGTGGGGGCATGGTAATAATTAGCCAAAATAATTAAAAATGCTACCCAAAGACACTATTCCTCGCGGACGAAGTCGCAGGCACAGCTAGTACAAAATATATTGACTAAAATAAAATATAATACTATTATTTTATGTTGGCGACAAAACGGCGTGGCCCCGTTGCGCCGTCACTTCCGATGTCGCGTTCGCCACCGGTAAGGTGCCCCGAAACCGTCGAAACACGACATCCTTCGGCCAGAATAGTGTCGTAGTCCCTGTATAACGCACGCAAGTGTCTCTAAGCGTTCATAAACGCGTTAAACGTTGCAACATGGCCGAAATGTCGAGGTAAATTAACATGATTAAACGTGAGCAGCTCTGGAAACTTTCAAATGTCATGAGGAATGGTGCTACAGTTGCTGGTGATTAAATTTGTTCGATTGACAACCAAACTGAATTCCCTGTCACGGAACTAATCAGAACAGACCAGAATAGAATAGAACAGAACAGAATACAGTAGGTCATAATAGAATCGAATAGAGTATTGAGGAGTGGAGTGGAGAGGAGTGGAGTGGAGTGGAGTGGAGTGGAGTGGAGTGGAGTGGAGTGGAGTGGAGTGGATTGGAGTGGAGTGGAGTGGAGTGAAGTCGACTTGAGTCAAGTCGAGTTGAATAGAAATTGTTTGTTTCTTTAAATGTGGTAATCAAAAGGTGTTCAATATTTAAAAAACAGCATATCCTGTCACCTTTGCAACGTTGTATTATTATAGCATTAGCTATGAAAACCATTAACATGATTAATGACACACACATGACATGATTGATGATTATGACATTTGCTGTGAAAAGGTTCTAAAGCGGCTCACAATTCAGTTTGGTCTAGTTGACATCGTGGGTCACACTTACCCTCGGCCGTGGCTAGGGCCCGCTACGGGTTCGTCGCTCATCGTTTAGGACCTGTAACAGTTAATCAAGTCAAAACAATAGAAACTTATTTAGAGATAAGAAGTTATACAAACTTTTTTGCCGACACTACCTTGTCAATGTTAACGCGTATAGAGAAAATTCGTGCTACAGGGCCCCAGCTACGGATGCCAACATTTTTTCGGTTGAATATAGTATTTTTGAGCATAAGCTATAAGCTATTAAATAGAATGCTTCAAAAATATAGTATTTTTTGGAAAGATGAAAAAAAGGCAATTGCGTAAGTTTGTTATCTATTTATCTATTCTATCTATTTAAATAAAGTGACAAGTGCTCGAAATATAGTATATTTGTGTACTATATTTCAGTCCAACAGTATATAGTACGGAGAACCAAAATATAGTACCATCTACACTAATCTACATCTACATCTACACTAACATAATAAAGAGGTAAACTTTGTTTGTTTTTTTGTTTGATAGTTTGTTTGTATGTAGGGGGTAATCTCTGGAATTACTGAACCGATTTCAAAAATTCTTTCACAGATGGGAAGCTACACTATCCCTGACGGACATATGCTAAATTTTAATTTGTCTAAAAAAAGTTTTCAGCTTTAAATTTTAATATTTGTAAATCAAGTCGGTAAGTTACATACACAAAATGGCCGCTTTACCAACCTGCGTTTAGCAAATTAATGGTTGGCCCATGTACACTTCTACACTAATATAATAAAGAGATTAACTTTTTTGTTTGTTAGTTTGCTTGTATGTAGGGGGTAATCTCTGGAATTACTGAACCGATTTCAAAAATTCTTTCACAGATAGAAAGCTACACTATTCCTGACGGACATAGGCTACTAATTTTTCGTGAACAAAGTCACGCGCGTCCGCTAGTACTATATAATATGGTACAGTTGGCAACCCTATTATAGCCACAGCGTCGAAGTCGTCGCTGTTACGCTTAGGGCATCACTCCCCAGTTTAACGCTAGCTCGTGTTAGCCACAGGGAGAGTGGTTGGAAGGTCCCAACTCCCCCAGCTCCCTCCGAGCACGTTCAAATAGAGGCAAACCACCTGTAGAGCGCCCAAGCGTCGGGCGGGACGGGACCGAGGTGTGTACCCAGCGCTCCCCATACAAACCGCGATAACGTTTTCCACCCTCTAAACCTTAACCTACAGCTATGATTTTTTGTATGTTGTGATTATGCCCCAGATTTGGTTAGTATGTTTTGATTTTTTAAATATTCTTAATAGTTTCAACAATATTGACGCTTTTGTATTTTGTATGAAACTCCTAAAATGCAAATATTGTCAAATCTATGAAGAATATTAAAAAAATCAAAACATTCACACTTAGTTCTAAGGCATAATGACAACATACCAAAAAATCATGGCTATAAGTTAAGGTTTACAGGGTGGAAAACGTTATCGCCGTTGTTATTTATGTTTGTCATAGATATCTTGAAAACTGTGGCACTTTTACTAAACCTAATTTACCTGTTCTACACTTTCCTAAGTACCCCATGTATACAGGGTGTCCCTAAAACCAACGCCAAAACTTCAAGGACAATAATATTATAATGCATGGATGTACAGTGTCATACTAAATGACAGCAGAAAAACGACCCGACATGAGAATACAGGTTGACGTTACTGTCACAAATGCAAATTATTAGTTTACCATTCATAGTCATTGGATTTTATTATATATTTTACGTCGAACTGCATAAAATAATAACTTATTAAGTTTCGTTACAAAGGGATTTTTTACAAAATCATATCCGTTGTCTAGTACCCATAGTACAAGCTCTGCCTAGTTTGAGACTAGGTCAATTAGTGTTAAATGTCCCGAGATATTTATTAATTATTTATTTTTCTCGATGTTTTGCTACATTAAAACGCATTGGTCCGATAGTTATATCCTATTTTTTTTATTATGGGATAAATCGTAGGTTGTACTCAAGATAAAACTTTAAAACAATCTAAGAGTCCTTTCAGCGGCTACCCATAACACAAGCAGCTTTAGTTGCTTACTTTGAAACTAAGTCAATTGGTGTTAATTGTCCCAAAAATATTTATTTATTTATTTAATAGTATTGACAGCAGCGCCGTCGGTCCGACAGACTGACAGCGCGAGCGATTGTCGATGTGTTGTACTTTTTGTTCGACTTTTGAGGGCATTTTTTTACGCTTACTAGAAGTCCATTATTTATAGGTCAGTGTTCGAGGACTAATAGAGCAAAATATACTACCCATAAGCTATCAAATTAATTTAATATGACCTTTATGAAAAGTTCATAGTTTTCGAGATATTGGCACATTTATAAAAATCGTGATTCTTGATTCCCTGAACCAGTCTTTCGGGTGCTGCGACAGAAAATTTCGACATATTGCAAATCAAGTTTTTGCATAATGTTACTTAAGAATTCTGCTATTGTATGTAATCAAATATTTTTTTGCGATAAATTGTTTTACCAAACCAAATTTTAGATTTTTGATTTTTCACCTGTAGTTTCGATCGAGTTTAATTTCTAAAAAGTGTGCTTTTAGGACATAAAAAGGGCCTAAATTAAAATTGTAATGACAACACAAAGAAAAATTAGGGCAATGGCAGGACTTAAACCTGCAACATCAGCATTCCGTGCCTTGCGTTTGCCAGTTTCGCCACACTGCCGCTGCCCTACCCTGCGAATTTTTCAATTTGCTTCGTCTTACGGTCATTACATTATTGATTTTAAGGGTACAACTACCCTCGGTGTCATCTATATGAAACTTTTTAACAAGTTATCACATTCAACTCGGTACCTTTACAGCTACCGCCAGCTGACGAGAGATGGGATAAAATCGAAAGAAATTTCGGTTACAAAATTTAAAGGGCCTAAAATAAAATAGAATACAAAACTTACCAGTAATTCGGTTCCGCTTCCGATAATGGTAGCTAGTTTAGATCAGTGTCGCGGTATGCTCTAGGTATTTACTCGCACATTTACACCCTTAATAAAAGTTTATCAATCCCTTTTAACTAACAAATGTTTAGTTCCTTTCATTGTAAGGCAAACGTCATATGACAGATAAAGGCATCACACATGTTAACTAAAGAAAGAAAATTCAACTAAAAAAAGAAAAATAATAAATAAAAATAACACATGTTGAAGCTGAAACTCACTTGCAAGCAGGAGCGCTGATTTTCAGTGTGATTCTAAACTTTAAACTTAAAACCTTAAACTAACTAACATAGGTTTACGCAGCGTTTATGAACGGGTTAGGTTTCAACCAGCCAGTGGACTTGTTAGCAATGACGGTAAGGTAGCATGCAATGCAAGAGCAAGGCTTTGGTCCTGCGCAGACCCCGCCCAGGAGGATGTAACGGGTCCACCTACAATTCAACCTTTCACGCGCTCAATACATAGTCTGTCATGTACCGCTTTATATAGGTCACAGCGGTGAACTATGACATTAATAATGGCGTTTAGGTGCCAGGTGACTTACCAAATATTAAAAAACTGGCCAAGTGCGACTCGGAATCGCGCACCGAGGATTCCGTCATCAACAACATCTAGTATCGCATTTTTGCTCTGTAAGACCAAAAAATTTTTAATGTGTGTATTAATTACAAATTTACGGTTTTTGGTAAGACCTTGCTTCTTGCCAAATTTCATAGTTCTAGGTCAACGGGAAGTACCCCATACGTTTTTGAGTGCCTTGCGAATGTATGAAACATGCGGCATACACGGCCGTATCTTTTGATTGCGTTGACTTAGAAGTTTGATTTTTTCACGGGTCTAAAGGACTGCAAATTTGAGTATTTGATATCAATTTCAACTCAATACCTCCACGCGTTCTTCAGAAAAACGGTCTTGACAGACAGACAGACAACAATGTGGTCCTATAAGGGTTCCGTTTTTCCTTTTGAGCCACGGAACCCTAAAAATGACCTGAATAAAAGTCTTACCGTTTTCAAGAAATTTCGATTTTTACAATTATAATTTTGCCTCTTTTACTGTAGTAAGTCAAGTTTTGACTCCTCACGGTGAAAAAAACATGACCAGCTCACTTTTAATATTTGTTAGGTCACCTGCCCACCTGCCTCCCCTTTAAGAGGAGAACCCTGGCCCCTGTGTCCCCCGTGTCCCTTGACCCCTGTGTGAAACCTGTGCTGTCCATACAATCGGCGATAACGTTTCCATCCTCTTAACCTTAACCTGGAGTGCGATTTTTGAATCTCACCGGGTGACTAAAGCTCACCCAAATTTCCATTTTTAATAGAGATTTGGCCATTTAAGTGAGCTTTAGTCACCAGTGAGATTTTAAAATTGCACCTCTGCAGCCATGATTTTTTTGCATGTTATCATTATGCCGCCATAGTCTTATAGTCGACCAAGAAATTGCTTGATCACTTTTCGACCGTATTACAAAGGGATAAAGTTCAAAAGAGGTCAAGCAATTATTTGATCGCCTATACGTACAGTCAAGGAATTTAATTTCCAATCCACCTAAGGTTCAATATCGTATAGCAAGCTGTCACCATAAGAGCAAACTAGAGCAAGACGTTAGTTTGACATATCGACCTTAATGCAATGCGAAAATGCGAATGTCAGGCGACATTTCAACGAAATGGGTAGGGAATTAAATTCTTTGACTGTACGTACGTATGTATATGGGAAGCGCTTTTGAGACTGGGTTCACGCTCATCTTAAATTTGCCGTACAGTGCGCCTCATAAGTAAATACCACTTAAGAACCTTGTCGTGGTAACGTGGGTAATATTTGCGGGCGGTAGGACTTTGTGCGAGGTCCGTCCTACCACCATCTTGCTCGCTAATCCTGCCGCTAAGCAGCAGTGCTTGCACTGCTGTGTTCCGGCGAGGAGAGCAAGACAGCCGGTGCAATTACTGGCACAAGAGGTATTCCATCTTAGCCTTCTTGGTTGGCAACACATCTGCAATAACTTTGGTATTGCGGGTGTCTATAGGCGGTGGTGATCACTTACCGTCAGGACCCACTTGCTTGTTTGCCTTCCTATTTCATAAAAAAAATACAGCAGCAGTAAAAACAATAACATAAAAAACTCGAAACAATTAAAAACCATATCAAAATCCGTGGTGCGTTTTAGGAGGAGAAGGCGTCCAAAGCTATGATGAATATTTTGTTTTATCTTTTTTTTTATACAACATAGGAAGGCAAACAAGCAAGTGGGTCACCTGATGGTAAGTAATCACCACCGCCTATAGACACCTGCAACAACAAAGAGAGTGCAGATGCGTTGCCAACCCAGAGGGCTAAGATGGAATACCTCTTGTGCCAGTAATTACACCGGCTGTCTTGCTCTCCACGCCGGAACACAACAGTGCAAGCACTGCTGCTTAGCGGCAGGATTAGCGAACATAATACTCATTTTTACATAGTACAAAGAAAATCGTCATCTGTTCCTATCTGTCCTGAATCCTTATAGTGTATGTTCGGCCGTGCCATGTAAGGCACAGATCCCACTAAGGGCGAGGAAGCGATTAGCTATCGACTATTTTCTCGCTCAAGAAATTAACAAAGAATAAAGATCCGGTGTCGGTTAAAGAGATATATATATTTATAGTTCATCGCTGTTCACACTGCCGGCGAGAACTCTCCCTTCACTAGTTGATCTCAGCGATAAAAGCTATAAACGATAAAACTCGCTCAGCGGTACTCGCCAAGCGATGCCCGCTTGGTATTCAAAGCGATCATTCTACTTCTACAATTCATCTACACTATCTACACGTACTACCATCACCCGTACCACGTTGCCACCCGTACTCTAAAATAGAGTATTGTCCTCTTTTTCATGTAGGCATACTTTATAATCTACGACCAATAAAGTACGCTAAAATACTCTATGTACGTAAAATTTTTAATGGCTCATTACGGACAAATAATGGAAAAAATTTATAAATACTCTTTTTTATGATGTGTACTTTATTTTTGTTTTACAAAAATGAAAAATACTTTATTTGCCCTAAAAAAGGGTGGCAACCCGGCCTAATTGTATCCCAATGACTAGTGACCTAATTGAAATATATTAATTGTAAACTCATCTGAAAACCCTTAACTCTTTTTATTTTATTTTATTAATTTATTCGCCTATTGACACTCTAGGTACCATGTGAATTTGTCACAAACCTTTGCAAAACATATTTTTCATTGATTTTTTTAAATGAAATATGGGATCAAACTAAACCTATTTAGTATTAAACGAAGTGTGATGTAACTGATGTATTTATTTATTCACAGTCTTTTATTATTATTTTTTTAATTATCATTTATGATAATTAAAATATCATAGCTAACACGACGGCAATTAAAACCAGCTTTGTAATAAAAAAGCTCGCACTATTGTGGTTTTCTTCGTTTAAGAGCTACGTGGGCACTTTAATTATTTATTCTGTGCTACAGACAGACACACATTCACGCGTAGGCCTAATTTAGACTTAAAAAACAAACACTAAAAGAGCTCTTTTTGCGTCGGAGCTAAAAAAATTAACACTCAAACACTTGGTCGTCCTAAACGAAATTTTGAAGACAGTTCAACTGATAATTAAGTATTATGAATGAGGAAGGCATATAATTATTTATATGAAGGCACATAATACCATTTTAACTTTTGTTGTTTGAACACATTTAAAACTAATTATTTGACCTATTTCCTAAAACATCTCTACTCTCGCTCAACTCTATGAAAAACGGCCATTTTGGTGAGCTTTAGTCACCCGGTGAGATTCAAAAATCGCAATCCAGGATTTTTTTTTTTATTAAAAATAAATAAATCTTCCGCTGATGCATCAATACATTAAATTCATAGCTACGTAAAGGAAAAAAAAACACTTTCCTCATATTTAGAAAGTTAAATTTTAAGGAAACTGATAACCTAATCGCCGCGAAACATTGCCAAGAAACATCTCGCTTAATTCAGCTGCTAGAAAAAATCGCGTTGAAATCAGCTCACCGGGTCCCGAGTAGGGAATGCATCCCAGTTGATACCTCTAAGGAATAACCGGTTAACCGGTTATTTTCCCGGTTATTTACTCGATAACCGGGTTTGCATTCTCTAGTCCGGAGCATCTAGGACATAACAGCCAGACAGAAGCTGGAAGATTTCGATATTCATTTCTCATTACATTGCATTGCGAATCAAAAATAAAAAAAATATCAAAACAACTTCGCATTAAACTTTACGATTTTCCTTAACTACTAACTGGAAATCGGCTTAATTTATTTTATTTTTTTATTTTTTTATTGCTTAAGAAACACAAAAAAAGAATTATACACAAAATGGGATATCTGGCGGACCTCAAACTAGGCTAAGCCTGTATCTTGAGGTCCAGAAAGAGACAAATATTATAAAGATACTCACGGTTATGGTTTTATAACGTTCTTAGTAGAGTCCAACTGACTTATATCACTTTTATTCAGCAATGGACAAATCACGAGGCAGAGACAACCAGCCCAGGCCGCGTCTATAAGACAACAGGACTTTTCTAAGCCAGGTGACTGCCTTAAAAGCAGTTGATTATAGATTAAGGTATTCAAGCGTAATAAGTAGAGGCGACATTTTGAAGGGCGATTATTCGGATTTGTTTAACACTGTTTGTTCACATCCACGAATGAGATCACATTGGCATTAATTAAAAGAGACGAGTACCTCTTCTCGACGTCGTTCGAGGTGATATTTAAATTTAATTCATGGCTTGCTGTACTCATACTCCTATGTATAGCTTTGTGTAACTCAATTGTAAGAATTATGCGGGTGGTAGGACCGTGTGCAAGGTCCGTCCGGATCGCTACGACCATCTCGCTCGCTAATCCTTCCGCCAAGCAGGAGTGCTGTTGTGTTCCGGCGTAGAGAGCAAGACAGCCAGTGCAATTACTGACACATGAGGTATTCCATCTTAGCCCTCTGGGTTCTGCAATCTCCTTGGTGTTTCGGGTGTGATACTTACCATCAGGTGACCCGCTTGCTTGTTTTCCTACCTATTTCATAAAAAAAAACGAAAACCATCAACAAATTGGGGGTCGTAAATAACTTACGTCACACGATGTTACGATTGCAAGCTCCCCCCCCCCCCCCCCTCGTCAACCAACTCTTTAATACCGGCCTTAACTTGCTTGGTTTACCTCCCCCCCCCCCCCCCCCCTTATGAGCGTGGCGTAATTTATGGATGACCCCTTGGTACATCTTGCTACTCCGCTAAAACAACAGAGGTGACAGAGCATATTATATCACATCAGCCGGAAGACGCACATTGCTGGGCATAGGCCCGATGACGATAGACCGTAGACGATATATAATGCTAATAAATCCATTCCAAGAACGCACACATCAACAAATTACCCACACAGCCACACGGTTAGGGTTGCCAGATGGTCCTAAATCGTTTGGATTCTTCCGACATTTCATGTGATGTCCAGACTGTCGACAAATAGCAAAATCTCCCGACAAATAAACATTACAGTATCTTATCATCAAATTCTAAATACCGCAACAATAATTTGAAAATGGCACACGCGGTGCAATTTTCATGAAAATTGCTCAAGTTTTCGATATTTCCTTGATACTCCGAAGGGATTCAAATTGGTGAAGTCGGTAAAGAGCAATGCCAAATACTTGTGGCAAACACACCGTAAAAAAATAATGTAAATTTTATCCCACCAAAACATAAATGTAAAAAGGAGAGCCATGTTCAATACAAAAATTATGCTTGGCTGTGGGCTTCGCCGCAAAAAGAATGGAGATCTAAATGAGTGCCAAGTCCTATGCAAAATCCAATTATGTATTTAAATGAACAAAATAACATTATGAATAAGTATTAAACTCTATTTCTTTGCTTTATTGGATACCTATAACAATTACTGTTGTTTAAAAATGTGAGATCTTAAAGTAGGTTAAATTTGACTTGGCCAGTTTTTATCAGAATTAAAAAATATATATAGTATCCAGTTTGCTTGAACTTGGCTTGACACGCTGCCGCGTGTCTAGATTTTAATTCTTTTTTAAAGAGCTGCTTATCTTAAAAAAATTGTTCACAATTTTGACTCATAAATTTTTATTTCTCCAGCAACAACCCCAAAATCCTGACATTTTGAACTGGTATCCTGATATTTATATTTTAGATCTGACAACCCTAAATGTGTAGGGTTGTGACAAATAAATTGATAATTATATAATGGACAAGCAGTTTAGATACAAAAATATGCAGTTTTTATTTTACAATAAAACTAATTATATTTAAAAACAGTCAGTAAGGTACAAAAATATCGTATCGTTTCAAAAAACTAAAAATATGTAGAGACGACATTATTGCGCCGGTGTAAGAGTGTTTAGTTTGCGCTTTCAGATTTATCTCAACTGCGCTTTCCGATTCCGACCGTGCTTTCCGATTCTGACTACGCTTTCCGATTGATTATGTTTGCACTTTCCGATTTATTCCGACTGCGTCTTCCAATTCCGGCTGCACTTTCCGATTTATCCTGACTGCGTCTTCCGATTCCCGCTGCGCTTTCCGATTTATCCCGACTGCGTCTTTCGATTCCCACTGCGCTTTCCGATTTATTCCGACTGCGTTTTCCGATTCCGACTTGCCAATCTGATTGATTCCTGAATCTTTGCCCGCCTCGTGCGTTAGCAACGCGCCGTCTGCGAACATAAATGACATATTCATCCCAGCTATTTACGATATGCCGATATATATAATATATATATATATATACTTAAGGAGAAGGTCAAGCGAGCAATGAGCCATAATTCTTGAATATTAGCTTTCATTAGGTACCTTTTTTTCGATATTCTTTGCGTCTACCGTTCACGAAAACAGGGGAGCGTTGTTGCTGTGTTGTTTTTTTAAGGGATTTCCACAATGATTATTGGGATGCCAGGAAAATGCGTAATAGGGGCAAACTTACAAGAGGATCGTAATCATAATTAGAATCAGAATCTTACCATCAGGGACTCTAAGTGACCGCCTAACTTTAAATTATCTTCGTGCATCGCTTTCAAATGCCCTTGCACTAGTTCACAAGGCAAAATGAAGATTTTTTATAGAAGAGAAAAGGCATATCATCTGACGGTAAGTGCTCACTGCTCATAGACACCAGCAATACCAAGGATTCTAGAATTCTAGATGCGTTGCCAACCCAGAGGGCTAAGATGGAATACCTTTTGTGCCAGTAATTGCACCGGCTGTCTCGCTCTCCATGTCGGAGCGCAACAGTTAACACTGCTGCTTAGCGACTGGATGCGCGAGCAAGATAAGGCTCCAGCAGCGCGTTTCTGCAAAAAAAAATGCATAGCAATTTAGAAGTTTACATGATAACGCGTTCGAGACCTTTTTTGTGACAGAAAGCTTACACTAA
This sequence comes from Ditula angustiorana, assembly GCA_963691745.1. Lineage (NCBI taxonomy): Eukaryota > Metazoa > Arthropoda > Insecta > Lepidoptera > Tortricidae > Ditula > Ditula angustiorana. The sequence goes on along the minus strand of OY829472.1, from coordinate 4,380,433 downwards.
GCTCTAAACTGTATATTTAGCTTTCCCGTCGTATTTCTAGTAGTATTTAGCACAGAATAAATAATAATAGTACTAAAGTACAGAGACTTCTCTTTTTCGATTGCGATTAAATGAATTCCAACTTTGTTGACACGCTTATAAAGTCCGTATTCCATCCATTCGCCAGGCGGCTCGCGTCAAAGGAAACGTGGCGCCCGCGCCCGCCTTTCCCCCGCGACGACACGTTAGGGTTGCGCTGCTTTGGTTTTCAATTACACTGACACGGCAGGGGTGAAAGCCGACAGCCTACTGCGATTTGCCTACTCTGTAGGCAAGGCGGCCGAGCCTACAGTCCAGAGTGGAACCACTACCTTTAGCTTGTCTAGTGTTATGCTTTAATATAGCTGGTAACCAAGGTTAAACCTGGATATTATTCGAAATGGACAGTGTAACATGATCCTGTCAGTTGGTTTTCCTGTCGCAGGTTACGGAGGTCAGACGTCAGTGGCTCCTGTGTAATACTGACCTATCTGGGGTTAAGGTCAAAACGTACTCCGAATGAAGCGGTAAGAGGATATGAGACGAATAAAAAAAATAAAAAACCTTAACCCTGCTCATTTAGCCTCCTATTTTTTTCTTTATTGGCGGCTACGAGGCTTGTGCCAATGTCAATGATGATGATGAACGATATTGTACGGTATGGGCCGTAAGACAGTCGGGTTTTTTTTTATTAAATAGGAAGGCAAACAAGCAACAAGTGGGTCACCTGATGGTAAGTGTACACCACCGCCTATTGCACATCGAAGAGATTGCAGATGCGTTGCCAATCCAGAGGGGTATCTTGTGCCAGTAATTACACCGGCTGTCTTGCTCTCCACGCCGGAACACAACAGTACAAGCACTGCTGCTTAGCTGCAGGATAACTATCAAGATGGTGGTAGCTATCCGGACTGACCGCGCACAAGGTCCAACCACCCGTAAAAGCTAGCTAGTCTAGTTAAGTAGATTAGTTTTTCCAAGTCTAATTCTACAGAAAAATAGATGATTCTGCTGAAAAAAGAGCCGCAAGAACACTGACCTGTAAGTAATGGACTTCTAGTCAGCGTTTAAAATATGGCCGCATCAAAAGTCGAACAAAACTACAACAAATCGACAATCGCTCGCGCTGTCAGTCTTTCGGACCGACGGCGCTGCTGTCAATACTATTATTTTGTATAAAAACCTATTTGCAAAGAAACTTACTAAATTATTATTTTATGCAGTTAGGCGTAAAGTTGGAAATCCAATGACTATAAAGGGTAAACTAATAATTTGCATCTGTAACATTGGCGTCAACCTGTATTCTCGTGTGGGGCCGTTTTTCTGCTGTCATTTAGTATGACACTGTACATCCATGTATTATAATATCATTGCGCAAGAAACTTAGCGACTTTTTTTTATCTCTTTTTAAAAACAAAATTACCTACACAACAACATACTTACATTATGTTTATTATCTATGGTAAAAACTTAACATAAAGAATAAGGATTAAAGAAAAATAGTTAAAAATTAATAGCACAGCACGCTTTGGGTAGGTACCAATATTGAACTAACTGGCACTACTTAAGATTGACCAGGAGATGTATGACTTCGGTTACACGCTAATTCTGGCGTCAGTTCAGTCCATCATTCCGGTACAGTTTTGGACAGTTCAGACTGACACGACACGAGACAGGTTACACGATAAATTCTCTCGTCATTTGGCCAAAATGATGGACTGAGCTGACGACAGAATGAGCGTGTAACCGACGTCTATGGGGTCCCCAGGCCAAAGAAATTTGATAGAGATGTATATGTACATATGGTCCTTGAACTAATAATCGAATATTTACAGGGCCGGACCGTGAGTTTAGGGGGCCCTGGGCTAATACTTCTTAGGGACCCATCTAATTACTTTCGTATTATCGTCTATTTTTTACTTTGACTTGACTTAGCTGGGGGCTTAGATTAATAACGCCCAGATTGATAGTCTCAAATAAAACTTCACGTCAAAAGTGTCGCCAGAAAGCAATTGATGTGTGCGTGACCGCCTTGTATTGACGTCCGCTGTCACGCACACTAATGCGCCCATAATATTGCAAGTAAAATATCAGTTCCCCCAAAGTTGGGGATTTTTATAACATTTTACTAGCTAAAGGTACTATATTCTATCTAGAACAAAATAATTGTGTATTGATTTAAAACGATAACTCCTCTACACTTTCTAACTTTCATGTCACTATCTTCAACACTTTAACTTTTAGACTGCGTTTAACCGTTAACACCCGAACGACAAGCAGACTGTCAGACTTGCTTCCGAATTTATAATATTATTTTGCATAGGATACAAACCAATCGTGGCAGGCTTATCGCATGATGATGATGTGTGTCATTACAGCATTAATTGTCAATGTTCGCATTTCCTTTTATGCAGATCCTAAAATTTATGAGCAACCAAGGAAACATTTGTAACTATGGTAGACACTCAAATATTCTTGGATTTCTAAGATATTATATCTAAGATATTTGTTGGGAAGGTACCACGTCATAATCTGCACAAACCTCGTTTAGTTGTCTATTTTAGAGCGTTTTCAAAATGTACAGAATATAGGTATTTTAGTATTTTTCATTGGTCTCCAAAATACTTCCCCACGGTTCAGCCTATTTTTTTTTATTCTAACGAGCACGAATTAATTGATCAAAGGAACTTTATTGAATGAAATGGCCTTTCTGATGGCAGTCAGATATTAATATTAGGTAATAAATCCTCTTAATTTTCTCAAAAAAATATTTTCGTAATCACCGCTCGACTATGTGCCAAAAAGTTGAATTTGGGGAATTTTTATCCCTAAACTGGCAATATTTGACATGGACGTTCAAAATTACGAAATAAATTGACGATTTAAGCAATAAAATATTCGTTTAAAGTCTGTACTTACGTATGATATGAAATCCTATAATGTTTATTGTGTTTTTTGGATGCATTTTGACAACCTTTGATGGCACAGGCCGTCATAATTTAATTAAAACCGGGAGCTGTCAACAGGAGCGTGTGACGTTTGGTACTATTGAGCCGGCCGAGAGGGTTAGCCGGTTCCGGCTACCTTTTTTTGGCGACATTTTTCGTGCGTGGACACGGTTTCTGGGCGTTATTATTCTAAGGCTGGGGGCCCCTTGAATCCATGGGGCCTGGGCTGAAGCCCAAAAAGCTAAATGGTAAATGCAGCCCTGAATAATTAATCTAAATAACTTAGAGAATAATCTCAAAGGGTCAAAAATAAATGAATTATCTCAATCTAAGCTTGACAAAGGTTTAAAACGCCTCGAAAGTCAAATTGTATTACCAATATTAATTGGAGACGCATTATTGTCTCCGAATATCAAATTTACTTTTTCATTTTTGTGGAGACATGTTTATAATTTTCTTATTTATATTGTGGTTGATTGGTAGAGAATGCCTGCTGGTATTAAGACCGCCAATTGTATTTGTTTTCTAAACTTTACAATGAAGCTTAAATACATACATTTACAGCTCACTTAATACAAGTTAGGGATTATGGAGGTGATAAAACGTTTACAACATCTTTTGTTCAGCGTTGTAGGCGTGGCTAAAAAGTTTGGATAACACGATGAAAATTGAACCATACTCGAATGCAATATGGTCCATTTTCGTTTAACGCCGTGGTTACATAGGGTATTCTGAGTTGGAAACCCAGAATTTAGGTCACGAATGGGCGTGGACTTCGATCTAGTAACTGAGAAGTGTTGGTACAGTCACATGTAAAAATATGTAAGAAAAAACGAACATCTTTGCTTTTTTTAATACAACATACAAACGAGCAAGTGGTTCACCTGATGGTAAGTGATCACCACTGCCCATAGACACCCGCAACACCAAAGGGATTGCAGATGCGTTGCCAACCCAGAGGGCTAAGATGAAATACCACTTGTGCCAGTAATGGCGCCGGCTGTCTTGCTCTCCACGCCGGAATAAAACAGTGCAAGCACGGCTGCTTAGCGGCAAGGTCCGGACGGATTTTACACAAGGTCCTACCACCCGCAAGCTTTTAATAAATCATTACATAGTATAAAATAAAGTCGCTATCCGTTCCAGTCTGTCCTAAATCTATAGTTTAGTTTAGTTTAGTTTAGTTTAGTTTATTTATTCAGTCAATATAATTACATCATAAATTGCACAAAATGTCAAATTACACGTTTTTATATCGAGATCGTCAAATTTCATAAAAAGCATTAATCAATAAAACTAAAATAAAATCATATTCGAATGTCAGCATAATTAAACAAATATTAAAACTATTAAATACTAAAAGTAATCAAATTAATATTGGTATGTCAACATAATAAAAATAATAAGCATTATACACTAAAACTAAGTCAAAATTAAAATTAAAATTGGAATGTCAACATGAAAAATTCGTCTATAATAGGGATCAAAAATAAATAAAAAAGAAGTAAGAAAGAAATAAAATATGAAAATGTCAAATTACACTTATAAAAACTAAACAAAAATGTCCAAATACTCTTTCACTGAATACAATGGATGATCCAACAAAAGGTTCTTCAGTCGGCGACCAAATGCTTCGTCACAATTTAAGTTTCTTAATTCAGCGGGTAGATACTCGTAGTAGGTGGGACCAATGACGACTATTAGCGTGTGTTAGGCCGCCTAACTAGCGACTTGCCCCGGTTTCATACCGGTACAATCGGAATGTAAAGCCCAAAAAAACCTTCCGCTAGAAAAACTCTAAATGACGAGGAAAATCGTTGAGTTTCTTGCCGGTATCTTCTCATCAGAGGTTTTTCCGAACCGGTGGTAAATTTTTTGACATTCATAAGTGCTACCTGTAAGCCTGATCTGAATAAAATATTTTGACTTTGACTTTGACTTATTAAAATCCGTTGCGTGGTTTAGAAGGAGAAGGCGGCCGAAGATTCACAACAATGATTTAGGACAGACAGTACCTATAAAGACTTTATACTATACAGGGTGGAAAGTTTGAATGTCACATGGATGGCGACTACCTTAAATATTGGAAATAGCACGTTGTGTGTAAAGGAGACTTCCCTTTATTTTTAAAAACAATAAATTCTACATTCATGGATTTTTGAAAAATCACAAAAACAAATTCTTTGGGTTTGTACTAATCCCTATGGACACTGTCCGAAATAAACGTTTATTTTATTTATTTACTCATTATTTAAAATAAAAGTAAGTCTCCATTGCGTACAATTTGCTATTTCCAATAATTACAGTAGTTGCGGTGCATTTTACGTGACGGGTGAAAACAAAATTAAAAGGTAATACTTAAAATTGTAATAACAACACAAAAAAAAATTAGGGCAATGGCAGGACTTGAACCTGCAGCATCAGCATTCCGTGCCTTGCGTTCCCCAATTTCGCTACACTGCCACTGCTCTACCCTGCGAATTTTTCAATGTGCTTCGTCTTACATAAACATTTAAAATAAAAATCGAAAGAAATTTCGGTTATAAAATTTAGGTAATACTTAGTTTTCAAGGCCTTCCGTTATTTTGATTGTGTATGTCATTTAGAGAAAAATGAACCTTATCAGTAACCCTTTCGATCTCCATCATAAAATACAGCATGTATTTTTTTGTCATTGCCCGGTTCGAGTCCCGACTAAGACAAGCGATTTTTCAAAAATCCATGAATGCAGAATTTATTGTTTTTTAAAATAAAGGATAGTCTCCTTTACACAGAATGTGCTATTTCCAGTATTTAAGGTAGTTGCCATCCATGTAGCATTCAAACTTTCCACCCTGTAAATGTAAAGGAGATAAATATAAAAATAAAAAATATATATCCCAGAGATAGACTGTTGTGTTCCGGTGTGGAGAGCTAGACAGCCGGTGACATTACTGGCACAAGAGGTATTCCATCTTAGCCCTCTGGGTTGCCAACGTATCTGCAGTCTCTTTGGTGTTGCGGGTGTCTATAGGCGGTGGTGACCACTTACCATCAGGTGACCCGCTTGTTCTTTTGACTTCCTATAATATACACTATAGATACTTAAAAAAAAACACATCGACGAAATTTTAGTTTTATGGGTTACCTATAAGTAGTATCTACAAACTGGAACAAATTACCTTGCTATTCCGCGAAACCAGTGCCGGGCCTGTGCAAAATAGCTGCGTCTGTGCGACATATATATATACTCAAGCAAAAACCCGCCCTCCTCCGTCATAGTATCTGTTTGCGAAGCAAATAAGTAAACGAGTAAGTAAGCGAGTCCACTGGTTCCATGCAAACGTGATCGCACCGAACATTGCTCTAACGATAAGCTAAACTGGATTGAGGGACAAACTTATCATTGCCATTGGAAAACTGTTGTTCCCATACATCAATATACGTTTGATATTTGTTTTCTAAGATGTTAAGCAACCGAAAATAGTAGATTGTTCAACGAGGGATGAAATATACTTATTACGCACGAGATGTTTTGGCGCATGAACGGAGCGAGTGCGCCAATAGTTCGAGAGTCGAATTGGTGTTTCACTCAGTGGAGACTCCATTATTTTCTGTGTTCAAATACTAAATCGTTTGGGAACGGATTATCGGAAAGTTGCGCGACCGAGCGAGCGGTTCCCGCGCCCGCTGAGGTCGTACGCGATATGTTGCAGAGGGGCTGAAGGTTGCGGGGTGCCGAATCACTCGAGCCGGATGCATTGGTGCGCTCTTAAAAAACGGCTTTTACAATCTGACAGAACAACAACCACATTTCATGACAGTTGGAAACTATTGCCATATGAAATTCTAAATGTCTGTGCCGGAAAACTCTATTGCAGAGTTAGCGTTGCCGGACTCTACCTATCCACAAAAAAACTTTCAACCTTCTTAGTAACTGGCTTTAATAAATCTGGACCAGCGATACTGTCACAAATTAAAACAAAGAACTGAAAATCTTATTTTCAAACGGCAAAATTCAACAGAAACGTAAAGCACAAAATTATTAAGTTCAACAGCCGTCAAAATATGGAAATTTTACACAGAATAAATAAGACATTTGAGAGTGTGAGAACCACAATTAAATCGAAAAATTCTACGGAAAGAGTGCCGTCTTTGAAGAAGGATATCCACGCGTTGGGGTGCGACTTGGTGCTCCTCGGGAAGACGAACCATGACCAGTTCGTGCGCTCGCTGGCCATGGAGGGCTACCTCGCGCTGCTCTCCGCCAAGACGATGCCAGTCTCCTTATTAGAGAAGAAAAACATTTTACACGGAGTCTTCGAGAAGTTGAAACCATATGCGCTCAGAGAAGAGTGCTTATTCATCTACCTCCGCATCCAGAACCTTCTCTGCTACTATCTCATCCAGTTGGAACAAATCGAGCTCGCGCGAGAGATCCTCGAAGCGACAGAAGAACTCTACAACAAAATTAGCAAATCACAGGCTGACCAGTACTTGGATGCAGAAGACTTGTTCACTGTCGAGCCACTGTTGACGGTAAGGCGTGTCAGTCCAGAAAAAATTGACAAGGTCATCACTAATAATGTTCAGATGCAGGCGTTTTTGTATAACAAATTAAACATCCCGGACAAGTACAGTCTTTACAACCACATGGCGTTGAGACGACAGCTAGAGCTGAAAGAGGGCACTCCTCAGGACTGGGCGCTCCGCACGGCCCGCCTCGGTAACTACTTCACTTACCTCCACCAGCTCGGCAACGCCCGTCACCACTTGTGCGCCGCATACCATGTGCTCCGCACTTGCCACGACAACTGCAAACTGATGCCCGAAGAATTCGTACTGCAGAAAGCTGATTTTGAGATCCATTTCTTAGAGCTCGGTCACCATTGGGTCAAGTACGGGCTCACACTTTTCAAACTCTCCAAAAAGAAGATTTTGAACAGATACTTCTCAGACGAAGCTTCTAAGGCGGACTTATGGAAAACAGTCGATTTAGCTCAACAAGCGGACAATGTCCAAAAATTCGAGGATGAGAACTTGAAGGACTTGGGCGCGGAGAAGTCGAAAGGTGACGCCAGTGCCGAGAAACTGTTCCTGTTTCCATCTTTGGACCTGAAGGAGATGGAAGCGCGGGTCCCTCAAGACAAAGTCAGCAGCATCGACGAGGCACGCAAGCTGTTCGCTTTCACCCACAAGTGGCTGATGCGGACAAAGCACTATTACGACTTTGAACACCACGCGGCCCAGTATATCTCGTGCTCGCTCCAACTGGCGGAGCTCTACGAGCACTTGGCTTTCTTCGAGAGAAACATCGACAACCAGTATAGCATCCAAAAACGCAGAGCAGACGTTCTGGAAACCCTGAACTCTCTGTTGAAAACGTGTGACAATGTGATGTCCGTGCAGATTGACGTTATAAGAGAGCTGTCGCAAGTCCAACTGGAGCTTATGGCGTTGAATTTGCAGAAGTTGTGGCGGGAGGAGTCACAGACTAACGTCTTTAACCTGGATGCGGACGCGGAGTCCATCATCAACTCCTTGGGTTCGGAGTCGAACAAGACGTTGACTGGGAGGACGTTGAACTCGACCTCCAAGAACATGTTCCTAAGGAAGATGGAGGCGGCTACCTCCATCAACGGGAAGCTTGGGAGGCTGAGCGGACAGATGGGCGCGAGGAGTCCTTCGCAGCTCAGTTTCGGATCGGGGATACTGAAACACTGAGGTTGGTTTAGCAAAAGTGACTGTTTGTATTACCAATAAAAATAGCTAAACTTTTCATAGTCTCTTCTTTATTCTTGACATACTTATTATAAAGTAAAGTCGCAATTCATTCCTGTCGGTGCTAAATCCTTATACTTAGTGTAACTTCGGTCGCCTTCTCATTCTAAACCACTAACACGTCTTCACTATCATTTAGACATTACAGACCGATTGTAACTAAGCGAAACTGCCCCGCGGGTCGCAAGTTTTATTATATGAGAACAACCACTTTGTGCACGTTTAACGTGGTAGAACGACACCGCACTGTAGCCATTTGCTGGTGTTAGTACGAATGAGCCAGTCCGATCGGGATAGTACCACAATTTCATAATACCGGCGTGAACTAGTAGCTTCCTAATACCTTACGTATAACGAGTGAAAGGCCTAAAGGCAGGCAATAATTCCGCGATTCTCTTCGAATCGGTGGTTTCGTTGGCGGGCGGTGTTCACTTCCCTACCCATCAAGTGCCCGGCTTTTTTTAAATATAATAGGAAGGCAAACAAGCAAGTGTGTCACCTGGTGGTAAGTGATCACCACCGCCTATAGACACCCGCAACACCAAGGAGATTGCAGATGCGTTGCCAACCTAGAGGCCTAAGATGGAATACCTCTTGTGCCAATAATTACACCGGCTGTCTTGCTCTCCACGCCGGAGCACAACAGTGCAAGCACTGCTGCTTAGCGGCAGGATTAACAAGCAAGATGGTGGTAGCTATCCGGACGGACCTTGCACAAGGTCCTACCATGGGCATGCCGGTTTGCCCCTCTTTCGCACAAGTTTTTTTGTATCGCAATGCGAAAATCCAATGCTTGTCAGCGATTGCAAAGAGGTAAACCCTATTTTTATAATCAACTAGCTGTGCCCGCGACTTCGTCCGCGTGGAATAACTGTCTTTGGGTAGCATTTTTAATTATTTAGCATAATTAATTTACAAATAAGACATACGTATCAATACCTACTTTAATGAGCTATTTGCAGTGTATATTTGCCCTCACGTGTCTGCCCATTCGGGTAAGCACTCTTGGACATATTTTCCTACCTTCCCCGCGCCATACCCCCCCCCCCCCCGTATAATGACTCCGTAAATGTTACATCAGAATAGCTCTAATATTTTGTCTCTGGTCACAAACTTGTAAAACATTCACATAAACCTTACATATTTCCAAACAAACCTTCATCCCCTATTCCCTATTATTATTTTACACCATTGAGGGTAAAACTTCTACAAACTTTGAATTACATATTTATTTATATCGAATCAACAGCCTAAAAACTAAGTTTCAAGCTTCTAGCTCTAAAAATGACGATATTTCCATACAACTTTTCATCCCCCCTTTTAACCCCTTACAACCCCTTTTTCGCAGCCTATGTCCTTTCTCAGGCTCTAGACTATCTGTGTGCCAAATTTCATTTAAATCGGTTCAGTAGTTTTGGCGTGAAGGCGCGACAGACAGACAGACAGAGTTACTTTCGCATTTATAATATTAGTAAGGAGTAAGGATGTAATGTTCCAGTCACCTGGGGGTCTAGCACGCTAGCTTTTATCGATGACATATCGATAGCATATATCCAGCTCTTACCAGTATGCGAGTGCGAGAGGGACCAAAGCGTTTATGTGCGCGATAAACGCTTGCGTGCTACGATAGCTGGGGTAACTTATGTATACCAGCCCCTGTAGCACGCAAGCTTTTATCGATGACATAAAGCATTTATCCCGTTCTAACCAGTATGCGTGTGCGAAAGGGACGAATACTTTATGTTGCGATAAACGTTAGTGTGCTAGAGGTGCTGAGTAACATTAAATAACTTTCTGCGGCGCAAGCTAGTTAAATTACGGAAAAATTATGCCTCAAAACATCTCCACAAAACTAGTGTCAAGTTAGATTCTCTGAGCGACGAGTTAGACAAATAGACGCTAGAAATGATCCCCAGTTAACTGTGTTAAAAGAATTGGTCTGTTTTTCGTTACTGAGTGGAAGTCAGTGCAAAAAGTGCGGTCCGCTGGCCACATGCCGTAATATTACGGGAGGTCACGACAAATTTGGCAACGATCACCAATATGGCTGATCCGAAATTCGCAAGATAAAGGGCAACTCCGTGATGCCAAATATGTCGGTCTGCTAAGTGGTTGCGTTATCGATATATGGCGCCTGCAAAACCAGTTTTCGTTCCCAAAAAAAAAAACGATAAGGTAAATGGCTGAATAAAGTAAAGAAAGGAAGTACCGGTTGGACTCATGTGAATTCTGCTAAAACTGAACAAATATTCGGTCGCGTTGGATAAATCAAGTTCAAACATATTTTTGGGGAATAAGAACAGTGTCAAAAACATCCTCCTATACTTCTCTAGCAAACCTACCCTCCTCCGTCTATAATAGAAACAACGTAAATTAAAAAGCAACGTTTATTATAACATTGTTGTTTCGGCGAGGGGAGCAAGACAACTTGTAGGTAGCAAGAGGTATTCCATCTTAGCCCTCTGGATCGGCAACGCATCTGCAGGTATCTTTGTCGTGTTGCATGTGTGACTCACTTGCTCGTTTGCCTTCTGGTTGTATAAAAAAAATCTTACGTATAGTTGACCAAGATATTGCTTGACCACTTTTCGACCGTATTACAAAGGGATAAGTTCAAAAGTTCAGAGATTACCCCCTACATACCAACAAACAAAGATTATCTCTTGTTATATTAGTGTAGATTAGTGTAGAAAGTATAGATAGGATAATTCTGACGAACTTCATTCGACACTAACGGTATCCGTCGCGCCGTGTGTCAAATTCGTCTAGACACTTTCCATGGTGAATGGAGGTCAAATATACACCTTAATTTGATGGTGTAGGGTTTCATTGGCTGGGCAACCTTCGCAGGCGGAGGGCACACGTGGGCGAGACTCAAAAGACGTCGCTAGGGTTGCCAAAACTTCCAAAGGCGGACCCGGTTGCAATAATAGCCCGAATAGCTTAGGGATTAGTGACTAAAGCAAAGCTTGCGGTTCCGAGCTCGATTCCAGGGAGACGCAAATGTTTTTATGGCGAATACGAATGTTTCAAAGTTACATTGCGAATTGCGAATGTCTGACATTTCAGCGAAATGGGTAGGGAGTTAATTCTTTGACTGTTCATAATTCTATGTACACATCGCACGTTTAGAATTAAAGTGACCCATTTCTGAATTATACACGTCCCAAAATATCACCTTAACTAAAAGACATAGGGTTTAATTTTCGGAAATGTCATATTCAGAATTGAGTCGCTTTAATTCTAAACGTGCGACATGTAAGTCTGCGTTTTATTATTGAGCGTTGATATTTTTCTTATATTTTCAATAGCTAGTTACTTTTCACGTATTATTTATTGTATAGAGTTATCCGAATCAAATACTCGATTAGTTTAATGATGGCTAAGTATATTTTGTTCGTGCGCTGGCTCCACGTGATAGCTAAGGCTTAGTGTGGGATCGTCGCTTATGTTTTGTCTGTCTGTTTTCTTTTAGTAATATATTTTATATTTTTTAATAGTGCGACATCATATCACTCAAGATAATTTTATAAGTCAAACAATAGAAGTTGTAAAGAGCTTCTGGGGTTGCGTGTCGGGTTTCCTCCTCGTGTGCCCAAGTGCTGCGGTTCCCTTATGGATTTCTCCGGGGGGAAGAGCGTAACTTGGGCCGGTGTACCAAGGGCATCGGTCATCGATTTCTTAGCCTATATGGTGGGATATCATTGGCCGATGGCTAATAACCCGACGGGTGAGGGGGAGGACACACCGAACAATTTCGTTCAACACTGACGTTGGCACAAGCCTCGTGGCCGCCAAGAAAGAGCTTCTGAACACTTTTACACAGCTTTATGCTACATGCAAGTTAAAGCCTTGCCCACTTAGAAATAGTTTACCAACCTCATTCAACTAAAATGTGTCTTGTTCCTCTCATTTCAAAGCTAACTTCACTACGACAGACAGAGACGAAATATGTGTTAACATGGAGGTTTATTGAGTGTTTATGAATAAGGAGGTTAGCATTTTAAGTGTACAAGCACCCATTACCTCTGCCAGAGGGGTTCCACTCCGCAATGTAGGTGCGCTCGCCGCATGACCTATGGCATAGGTTAATCGCAGTAGGTTGCCGGCTAACCGCGCGCGCGCCTGCTCACTCTGTGTCGCGCGTTAGTAGTCTTACAGTAAGTAGCCCAACCCTAGCGGTGCGCCAGGGCATTGCGGGTGGAAGGCGGGCGCGGGCGGCGCCTTCCTTTTGACACATGCCGCCTGGCGAATGTTTATGAAGTAATACGAACTTTTTGTGCCTGATTATAAAGTTGGAATTCGTTTAATGGTGGTCGAAAAAGAGAAGTTTCTGTACGTTAGTACTATTATTTATTCTGTGACCTGGGGTCCACGAACCTATCCCAAGGGGTCCGCAGACGAAATAAACATCAAAAGTAAAAATTATGAGGCGTAACGACACGGCCGAACGTTTGACGGGCGTGGCATTTTTCGTGTGAGTCAAATAGGCTCATACGAGTGTTGCATATAAAAGTATCCAAGCGGTTTTTTGTTTGATTATGAGGGCCACGGGTCATGGGATGGTAAGGTTGCATTAGGGGTCCGCCCTTGCAAAAGGTTTATTAACACTGCTCTAGCGCTAGCTCGCTAGCGAGACAGGGCGATGCCTCGACGTCTAGTCCAACGCTGATGGGCTTAGAGAATGACTCTCCTGTAAACAGAGTAAAGAGGCTTCATGATTTTAAATTTAATTAAGGCTCAAAGATGTTTTGTCTAAAAGCCCCTAATGAGCCTACTATCTTTGTTTTGAAAATAAGTATTTTCTGTAGCGAAATGGAAGTTTTTGCAAGAGGGTGACTATTTGATTGCAAAAAGGGGCTTTCAGCGCTAATTTGACAATGGCTATTTTTGTATGTGTTTTTTTATTCCAATTATGTTGACTGGAAGGGTTGTTTCATCGGTTATTTTATTACAAATCACTGTGTGGGTAGGAACTGCAAGGTCCGTCCGTATCGCTACTACCAACTCGTTCCCTAATTCTGCTAGGCAGCAGTGCTTGCACTGTTGTGTTCCGGCGTGGAGAGCAAGACAATCGGTGTAATTACGGGCACAAGGTATACCATCTTAGCCCTCTGGGTTTGCAACGCATTTGCAATCTCCATGAGCGGTGCTGATCACTTACCATAAGATGGCCCACTTGCTCGTTTTCCGTCCTAGGTTGTATAAAAAAAGAAGTTCTGTTATCGAAATTTACTTCCGATTAAAATTGTAATGACAACACAAAGAAAAATTAGGGCAATAGCAGGACTTGAACCTGCAACATCAGCATTCAGTGCCTTGTGTTTGCCAGTTACAGCGGCAGTGTGGCGAAACTGGCAAACGCAAGGCACGGAATGCTGATGTTGCAGGTTCAAGTCCTGCCATTGCCCTAATTTTTTTTCTTTGTGTGGCGTCATTACAATTTTAATTTAATAATTTGAATGTTAAAAACATTTAAAATAAAAAGCGAAAAAAATTACGGTTACAAAATTTACTCCAGATTTTTTTTAAACATTCAAATAACTACACCACATTCGCCACTTTAGCCACATTACCAACTATTAGTGGATATTGTGGCGAAACTGGCAAAGGCAAGGCATGAATGCCGATGTTGCAGGTCCGAGTCCAGCCGTTACTCTAATTTTTCCTTGTTGTCATTATCATTTAAATTTATTTGAATGTTTAAAAAAAGAAGTGCCGGGTCAACTTTTTACCCGACTGCCGCCAGAAGGGAGGTTTATGTTTTTCTTCGTGTAATGTGATGATGTCACTTACTTGAAACGTTTAAGAGGAGCGTGAACCCAGCCCGAAAAAGCGCTCCCCATACAAACGGCGATAACGTTTTTCAAACCCTCTAAACCTTAATCTATGACACAGATTTTTTGGTATGTCGTCACTATGCCTTGGAACTAGGTTTTTATATTTTGATTTTTTGAACATTCTTCATACATTTGACAATATTTGCATTTCAGGAGTTTCATACAAAACACAAAAGCGTCAATACTTTTGACACTATTAAGAATATTTAAAAAATCAAAACATACAAACCTAGTTCTGCGGCAGAACGACAACATACAAAAAAATCATGGCTATAGGCTAAGGTTTAGAGGGTGGAAAACGTTATCGCCGTTTGTATGGAGAGCGCTGGGTGCACATTCCTGTTAAGTGATTAATCTTTAAATTTTGTAACCGAAATTTCTTTCGATTTTTATTTTAAATGTTTTTAACATTCAAATTATTAAATTAAAATAAAGGGCCTAAATTAAAATTGTAATGACAACACAAAGAAAAATTAGGGCAATGGCAGGACTTGAACCTGCAACATCAGCATTCCGTGCCTTGCGTTTTCCAGTTTCGCCACACTGCCGCTGCCCCACCCTGCGAATTTTTCAATGTGCTTCGTCTTACGGTCATTACATTATTGATTTTAAGGGTACAACTACCCTCGGTGTCATCTATATGATGATGTTGCAGGTTCAAGTCCTGCCATTGCCCTAATTTTTCTTTGTGTTGTCGTTACAACTTTAATTTGATTAATCTTTCCTTTTATTAGGGTTCTGTACCAAAAAGGTGCAGATAACTCATCCTTGCCTTATGTCTGACTAGTGTCATAAGAAAAGACGTACAGTAGGGGAAATATATTCACGTACCACCGTAGAACCCTATCGCAACGACGCGACGCGTCAACCGCCAGGCTATGTCATACAAATGTCATGCGTATGTCTCTTCGACTAGGTTCTACGGTGGTACGTGTTTCAATTTCCTTGACTGTACCTACATAGAAATAAATTAACCATGTTCGGCCATGTCAACGCTACCTATGGCGACTGTTGTCATTTTAAATGAATAGATTTAGGCGTTACTTTGCGGAGGTCCATTTTAACAAACTGGAACAAATTACCTTGCTACTCCGCGAACTCAGTGTCGTGCTCGTGCAAGTTAGCCGCGTCTGTGCGACATATAATGGTCATGCAAAAACCCACCCTCCTCCGCTTCCGCACGAAACAACACATATCACACAGACTCTAATACACACCACCACCACTAAACACTGACCGTTCGCTACTTGAACGAATGGCGCAAGGGCGAATGGGTTCAAGTAGCGAACGGTCATACTGTTAGATCCCGATGATGCCTCGTACAGAGGCGAAACGCGCGTCGATCGTGTTGTTTAGTGTTTAGTGGTGTGTAGTTGAGTCTGTGTGATATATGTTGTTTCGTGTGGAAGCGGAGGGTGGGTTTTTGCATGAACATATATAAATATGTCGCACAGACGCAGCTAATTTGTTCCAGTTTGTTGTAGTCAGTTTATTTGACAGAAAAGGGAAACTACTGTATCTTTCAAGATTAACATGTAAAAAAAAAGTTCAAAAAAATCCCTTTTTTGTGAAAGCGAGGTGTGTAGGGTAAAAAAATCGATTTAATATAACTTATTTAATTCAAAACTCTATAAACAATTTACAAAAGAAACAATATTATGTACAACAGGAAATAATTTAACAGTAATAGTCAATAAAAATCTTCAAATACAAATAGATCGTTTCATTTAAAAATTGATCAAAATCATACGACAATTGTAAATGTAAGAATTGGAAGAGTCTGAAATAGCAGTTGGTCAAATTAAAAACATTATACTGTTATAGTAGTTTATGCAACTGCTATATAATGAAAGGCCTTAAAACACAGTTGCATACATTACTTTATCTATACACATATCATTACGGCAAAAAACCATAACAGAAAAAACCAACAAACGAATGAAAACAGTAATGGTGGCAATTCGATCCATCCGTCACGACGAACGTTTTTTTTTTTTAAATCACAGACAAACGAATGAAGTCCCTACTCTCATGTCATTCGAGATCAAATGTCGCGGTTTATATTAAAAAACATACTGGATTGACGTTTCGTATCAATAACTGTTTTAATATCTATGGATACTAGAATAGAGACCCACTTAAATTTTGACAGCTGTTTCAAACTTAAACTCAAAACGTTACAGAAATCGGTATGTTATGGCCATTAAAGTTCAGATTTACCTACAACCACCGACAAGAAAGTTCTCATAATAAAATTGGTTGTAAAGATGCTGGTCATTTCCTACGGTTTCTAAACACATTATAAAGCACTAATGATATGTGTGTAGATAAAGTACTAAAATTATTAATATCAGTTACGTAACGATTTAATTACCAAACCGATATAAATCGTTCTAAAGCGGTTACGTAACTGATATTGATTATTTTAGTAACAGTAAAAAAAAAATAGGACCAATTATCAACTTGCGGTCTACTATCTCGCTCGTACTAAAAACATATGACTCGTTGAATATTATTTGTATGGTAAATTAAAATAAATTAAAACATAACTTGACCACATTTCAACCGTGCCACAGACAGCATCAAATATAATACCGGAGCGGGCAAGTTTGTCAAAAATATCTGAACTTGCCTCTTTTTTATGAAATAGGAAGGCAAACAAGCAAGTGGGTCACCTGATGGTAAGTGATCACCACCGCCTATAGACATCCGCACCACCAAAGAGATTGCAGATGCGTTGCCAACCCAGAGGGCTAAGATGGAATACCTCTTGTGCCAGTAATTGCACCGGCTGTCTTGCTCTCCACGCCGGAACACAACAGTGCAACCACTCCTGCTTAGCGGCAGGATTAGCGAGCAAGATGGTGGTAGCGATCCGGACGGACCTTGCACAAGGCCATTGCGCTAGCGACTAGTATCACTATAAACTCATGGTAAGGGTACAGAAAACATTTAGTATGCTAGGTCCGTTAGGGTTGACAATTCTGTAAATGATATGGCTTGAGGTTCGACAGGTTCAAGGTTGATTGGTCAAGTTATATTTTAACAAATATCGATTTGTAGACATTGGAATAAAATAATTTAAACGATTTAATATCGCGTGTATTGTAACGAATCTAATTCCCGACGTTTCCCGACGTGTCCTGTTGTTGTTTGTATTCTAAGTTTTTGTCGGGCTGCCCGTGAACATGATACCTGTAAAGGGCTCGAAACGTTAGGTGCGTTACAATACACGCGATATAAACCGTTTAAATTGTTTTATTTCAAATATCGATTGTATAACATCACATCGGGATATAAAATTGTACACTGCCACTTTCAAATTTGCGACGTATTAACCTATACAATATTTTATTTAATGTACATACTCACTGAGATACGTTAATAATAAATACACATAGTTATCAGTTATGATCAAACATGTACTGACTCGGGGCACGTTCTAGGGATTTGATATCGATAAATATGATGTCGATATTTATATACAGCCTTGGCCAAAAGTATTTAGCACTCTTGTATTTTCTTACAAATATCAAATTTTTAAATTGAAATGGCCTATCTTTGTAACAAAAAAATTTCATTGGCTTTCATTTCGCTTACATGAAATGTTACTTTGAATACCAATTAAATTCTAGTTACCTATCAAAATTTATTAATACATATTATATTCTACGTCATCTGACAAATAATTTATATACATACACGGAAAATATTTACATTGAGAAAATTAATGCTAATACAAAAAAAATATTCTGTAAATATATCGTCATCTGATAGTTTTGTAATTCGGAAATGAGATTTTATTTACAAGTTAAATAAAAATGATGTCATGCTCAATACTTGGCGAAAACTGTACATATGTATACCGTTGGAAATCCTCTACTAGTCAACTAAAATAAAGAGTACGATATCATAGTGAATATTTGCATTATGACGGCAATCTTTATTAAAGACAAACATGGAAAAATATTAATTCACATACTATAACAACCATTTTAAAATAAATAAAGAACATTTTTACATTTGTTTGTTTTTGTCTATAAATATAGAGAGAACGAATAATATATTAATAGAACGGATCACTCACGTATTTTTAAGTCAAGAAATGCCCGACATGTTTCGGAACAGTCCGTGGTCCTTAATCATGAGCCCCCGCGGCGGTGGCGCGACGACTGCGACCGAAGCCCTGACAGCTCGGCTGCTCGGTGCAGGCGGCGAACAACCCTCGTTTGCTTCATTATTTTTAATGTTAAATATAGGGTTGCACACTACACTAACCATATCACTCTCTAAAGGCTCGGACACACCCGTCGCCGACGTATTACTCCACACCGTAAAACGACTTAAAAATACGTGAGTGATCCGTTTTATTAATATGTCCGAGTCTCACTGTAGTTTTATGTTAAAGAACGAATAATATATTATTGTTGAAACAATCTTGATCCTGACATTAATATCGATATGTTTTCCGCAAAAATATTTTGCCACATCACTATAGTGTTTGCGCCCCGAGACACACGTTAGTTTCAAATTTTTATTACAAAGTAAAGGTAGCCACATTTAATACACCTATAAATAAATATTATTAAAAATACCCCATTGCACCATTTCTCGACCTGAACTGGTAGTACAGTCAGCGTCAAATATACCAGAGCGGGCAAGGTGGTCAAAAATATCTGAACACGCCCGAGCGTATTTAACAATAGAGTCAAGTTCAGATATTTTTGACACCTTGCCCGCTCTAGTATATTTGACGCTAACTGTACTACACACTGTTCCGTGTATATCGAGTTTTCGGACTAGTTAGCTGTGCATTTGACGACAAAGCTAGTCGCGGCTGCTTAAAATTAAACTATCTGAAATATAGTAAGTACAGTCAGTCTCACAAGTAGCTGAACAGTTTAGTACCTTGTCGCTGTCAGTATTTTTTTTATGAAAAAGGAAGGCAAACAAGTAAGTGGGTCCCCTGATGGTAAACGTATACCACCGCCTATAGACACCCGCAACAACAAAGACATTGCAGTTGCGTTGCCAACCCAGAGGACTAAGATGGAACAACTCTTGTGCCAGTAATTGCACCGGCTGTCTTGTTCTTCACGCCGGAACACAACAGTACAAGCACTGCTGCTTAGCGGCAGGATTAGCGAGCAAGATGGTAGTAGCGATCCGGACGGACCTTGCACAAGTTCCTGCCACCCGCAGAACAGCAGAACTGATGTAACAAATTTGAGCAACTCTCATTTTATTCGTTACTGCGACAAGGTCCTTAAGTGCTAAGCTACTGAGGCTGACTGTACATCTGGTACTCAGAATACAACAATTTAAAAAATACTAAACCTCTGTCTCTGGTCCTGGCAATATATCCATATACTTAATAAATGCGTTTTAATCGCGAACCAAACGCTAGGTTCTACATTTTTTTAAATATATATAACTATTAAATACTTAAAATATTAAAATACAAACTTATCTAGGAATAAGTAGAAAAGTGATCTTTATTTTTACTAACGATGTTACTAAATATTATACATATACTGTGATGTGTGTTGTTCCTACAAAAGTCAATTAAAGTTACATTAAATTTACATGGAATTAACAAAAATACATAATTATAAACATATTTTTACAGTATTTATAACTATATAAATAATTTTTTAAGGTCCGTATTCATAATTCAGCACGGCTAGCACGATTTGCAGTGACTAGCTTTCTATTACTGGCTATATGCCCCCTTTTAATTACCCAAGTGGGACAAAGAAACATCGAGCAACAAGCGATAAAATGGCAAGCCGTGCTAGCCGTTCAGATATTGATATATTACACATCCTATAATACTACAGAAATAACAACATAATAATTACCTTAACTCGTAACAAGAACTCGCCAATTTTAAATTAAGGTTGTTAACATATAATAAGTAACCGTCCATTAATCACTTGATGTTTTTTTTGGCATTTTTAACCCCCTCTTCCCCTTGGTGATACATGGTGAGGTTTAAGACCCCCCCCCCATATCACGTGTATTTTTTTAGTACATTCAGCGTCAAATATACCAAAGCGGGCAAGGTGGTCAAAAATATCTGAACACGCCCGAGCGTATTTGACAATAGAGTCGAGTTCAGATATTTTTGACACCTTGCCCGCTCTGGTATATTTGACGCTGACTGTACCAACAAAGAATCTAATTTTTTTTTATATTTATCAAAGTCACACTACAAGCCGCTTTCGATTTTGTACGCGTTTGCCGAAAAAATAAATATACACGTGATATATTACTACACCCCTCCCCCCTTGTGATATTTCGTGACTTTTATGGACCCCTCCCCCCTCTTTCCAGCCTCACGTAATTAATGGACGGCGCCTATGAAATATGAAAATTGCATAGGTAAATAATTATGATTAAGATAATATGGAACATAAATATAAAACCTGATCGGCCAGAAAGATAAGTAAGTACAACTAAGCCTACAATTATAGACTCACAAAAATTACGTCTTTAAATTAATAAATACAATTTATTACCAACTAGCGACCCGCCCCGGCTTCGCACGGGTACAATCAATTTTAAGACTCATTTTTCTACACCTTCGGTTACATTGTTCAAATTTTACCAAGGATCCCTAATTTTTTTCAAAATGAAATATAGCCTATGTCAAATTGGAAGAATGTAGCATTCTATTGGTGAAAGAATTTTTTAAATCGGCCCAGTACTTTTTGAGCCTATTCATTACAAACATACAAAAATAGGTACAAATCTTTCCTCTTTATAATATTAGTGTAGAAGTGTAAACAAAGAACGGGAGATTAATAAAACGGAATAAAATGTACAAGTACGACCCAAAAACACTATACACTAAATGCGTTCAGTCCTGCGGTCTGCGCAATTATATGAACGCGACAGGCGACAGGTGACAGTGGCAATCCGCCGTACATTACTGTGTCGACAAGTAACGCTACAGAATTACAGGCTTAACATCATAGGTAAGCAATGTACGCGATACTATGACGCGTATTGTGTGTTACGCGACAGGCGACAGTGACAATTCGGTATAAAATGCTTGCCCACTACGTTGTTAAGTCTGTAATTCCGTAGCGTTACTTGTCGACACAGTAATGTAAGGCGAATTGTCACCTGTCGCATGTCACCGGGCGACTGTTGACTGATTTGAAATTTTTTGGTCGTCATTAAAATTGCTGTCACACAACATGCTTTTATTTAAAAAAAAGTATACTTTAAATACAATGTTGCCAACCCACAAATCTAACCATTCTTATTCAGCGTAAGATGTACAATGGAATGCTAATTAATGTAATTTTAGTTTTAAAAAGGTAAAAATATAAAATGCTACAATCATAAAATAATTAAATTAGGAAGGAATGTTAAAATCTCAAAATTAAAAGGTAAAATTCATATCATATCATAATTCAAATTCATATTATTCATATTTATTTTATTTTTTTATTTATAGGATAAAAAAAAAGGTGCGCGTCTGAAAGTGTCGCTTTTTTAGTAATCATTTTTTTTTAAATCCATGCAACTAGCAAGAATAATGATAAAATAATATTCCGTACAGCCACCAACGTACAGTAGGGGAAATATATTCACGTGCCACCTTAGAACCCTATCGCAATGACGGACGCGTTAAACGCCAGGCTACGTCATACAAATGTCATGCGTATGTCTCTTCGACTAGGTTGTACGGTGGTACGTGTTTCAATTTCCTTGACTGTTCCTACTAGAAATTGATAGGTAGATATGTACAACATTTATGTACCAGTCCACTTTTGACAAAGATCGTTGCAAAATCAAAACGTGGAAATAAATAAACGACGTATTTCGCGCTAAAAATTTCATTTAGTATGTAAATATGTATGTAAATTCTTTTTTGTACAAAAAAACATAAATGACAAAAAGAGATACAGTGATGTACTGTCAAGGAATTTATTTCCAACCCACCTAAGGTTCAATAGCATATAGCAAACCGTCACCATAAGAGCTATAGAGCAAGACGTTAGTTTGACATATCGACCTTAATGCATTGCGAATGTCAGACGACATTTCAACGAAATGGGTAGGGAATTAAATTCCTTGACTGTACAATGGCGAACTTATCCCTTTAAGGGATCTCTTCCAGTTAACCTTTGAGTTAACTAGAAGTAACCGTTAGTAAAACTATGGCTTAAATATGTTCGCTGTACAGTCAGAGTCAAATATACCAGAGCGAGCAAGGTGGTCAAAAATATCTGAACACGCCCGAGCGTATTTGACAATAGAGTCGCTATAGAGTATTTTATGCAACTGCTATATAATGAGAGGCCTTAAAACACGAGTGTGGTTTTATGAAACGAGCGCCATCAAGTTTCATAATAGGATCACACGAGTGTTTTAAGGCCTAATTATATACAGTTGCATACATTACTTTATCTACACACATATCATAACTGCAAAGAACCGTAACAGCAAAAAACCAACAAACGAGTCGCAACAAGTATGGCGGCAATTCGATCTATCCGTCAAGACGAACGTTTTTTTTAAATCATAGACAAACGAATGAAGTCCCTATTGTCATGTCACTCGAGATCAAATGTCGTGCGTCTAAATTAAAAAATCATACTGAGTTGACGTTTCGTATCGATAACTTTTTTAATATCTATGGATACTAGAATAGAGACCAACTCGAATTTTGACAGCTGTTCCAAATTTAAATTCATAACGTCAGAGATATCGGTAATGTGATCACCAATAAACACAGGCTACTAAGAGATACTACCCAATAAAGAACTGATTTACCTACTACCACAGCCAAGAAAATTCTTATAATAGCATTGGCTGTAATAATGCTGGTCATTTTCTATGGTTTTTGAACGCGTTATTTAGCCTTTATGATATGTGTGTAAATAAAACATCTTAACGAGTCGCTGGTGACTGTCGTAACGCATAAACTTTAGCGCATTATACTCATTTTTTATAATAAACTTTGTAGCACCGAGCATGTCTCAAAACTCAAACATATAACGTTGTGTGTAACCGTACAGAACAAATATTTAAAGAAATGGCCTCAGGGCCGAATTTCATAAACGCGACAGGCGACAGGTGACAGTGACATTTTGCTCTACATTACAGTGTCGACAATTAATGCTACAGACTTACAGATTTAACTTCATTTGCCCACAGCAATGTACACCGAATTGTCACTGTCACCTGTCGCCTGCCGCGTTTATGAAATTGGGCCCAGCTGTCATCGGAGATGCCTTAGTAAATAAAACTAAGCGAAGTACATGGCTGCCTTTTCGATAGAAGGCCAAGTATCATAATGGTTTAAACCGGCAATGTAAATCAAAAACGATCTTTGTATGTACAGTAGGGGAAATATATTCACTTACCACCTTAGAACCCTATCGCAATGACGCGACGCGTTACACGCCAGGCTATGTCATACAAATGTCATGCCTACGTCACTTCGACTAGGTTCTACGGTGGTACGTGTTTCAATTTCCTTGACTGTACATCGTTATATTAAAAAAATCGCTTTTAATTTATTACTATATCTGTGATTGTACCGCTCAGCTGTATTACCAAACCGTGATTAGAATACAATTGGAAGGTAACGTCAGCACACTATCGGTGGTAAATTTTTTGACATTCATAAGTGCTACCTGTAAGCCTAATCTGAATAAAACATTTTGACTTTTGACTTTGACTTTATCATTTTATCAGGGTTTGAAGCGATAATTATCATTGATAATTATCAAGATAAATATAGGGTTGATATCTTTGATAAGTATAACGAGTGAAGTTGATGAGGATAATATTATTGATTAACTTCTTGTATTTTGATTTGCAAGTTTTTATTAGCAAAAAATTACTAAAAGGTTACATTGTGAAATGTGTATAATTTATTTACTAAACTACTTGCTTTTAGCGTAAATGTTGATTTGTAATATCAGTTAAAAAAGGATTGCTAGGCTTCCATCTGTTTGAGCGGGTTAGCCCCGGCACGTAGGCTGGGGCTCCGGTCAGGCGTCGTACATGGAACATGTCTTAGGTCCCGCGACGCCTGCTAGTAAGCCGGTTTGACGGTGACGCCGTGATAGGTTTTGGTATGCCTCCCACTCTGGGGGAGAGTCCCACATATCCCCCGAGCCGCTCCAGGCATGGGGAAGTCAAAGTTTTCCCACCACGACACAAAAAAAGGCTTATATCTGTTTGATAATTATCTGATAATTAAGTATCGTGATAGTTATCACAGGCCATATATATCTTGATAATTTCAAACCGTGCATTTCATACCTATAGAAACAAAGATTGACGTAAGCCTACGAAATGACAGTGTGCTGACGTTACCCTTCAATTGTATTCTAACCACGGTTTGATAATAACTGCACGAATACAGGCAGACGCGCTGATGTCCCAAAGTCGAAGTTAAAGTCGAAACAGTCACAGTCGAGAAACGTCAAAAAGAGCTGTCAGAGCTCTCTAAAATCTGTAATTTTTAACACATCTCGAATGTGAGATGAATCTCGATGACCGCTAGAATTGGAGACCGGAGGCGTCCGTATCTCGACCGCGGAGGATCCGTCTCCCGGTTTACCTGCCGTCTCGCCGCTGCACCACCTCGAAGAGCACGGCGCTGGCGTCGACGTCGCTCTCGTCGCTGTGATGCGCCCACTTGGCTTCGAGCAGCGGCTCGGCGGCGTCCTTCGCCGGCCACGCGCGCCCCGCCGGGTCGAACTCGTCGTCAATGGCCGCCACCGTGCCGGTCACCGAGCGGAGGAAGAGCAGCTGTGGGTGAGAATCGCTTGAGCATTTGGGTTGGATTAACTTCATGAGTTTTTATTAGAAAAGCCATCATCACTTTTCATTATAAATGTCAAAATGACTTAATTATGAGTCATAATGACATTTCATTATAAAAGTTATAATGAATTTTTGTTATAGAAGTCATCATGGCTTTTCATTATAAAAGTCATAATGATTTTTTATTGTAAAAGTCACGTCTTTTCATTATAGAAGTCATAATGACAATTAATAATAAGTCACAAGGATGTTTCATTACAAAAGTTATAATGACTTTTCGTTATAAAAGTCATTATCGCTTCAGTACAAAAGTCATAATTACTTTTCATTATAAGTGTCAAAATGACTTTTCTTTAAATTTCTTGAGTGGCGATCGGAGGTTACCTTGTGGACGCAGTGGCCCGTGATGCCGAGCAGACAGACCCCGAGCCCGGCCACGTTGATGGGGCTCAGCCTGTCGCCGCTCACCTCCACGGCCAGGACTAGAATGCACATCTCCTACAAACAAACAAAAATATCACAACCATTCATCTACCCCACGCTTCGTATCAATTATAGTACTCTAGGATTACAACCAATCATCCTTTTTCACGCTTTGTATCGTTTATGGTACACCAGGAGTACAACATTTATCCTTTGCACGCATCGTATCATTCATGGTACTTTAGGATTACAACCATTCACCCTTTCCACCCTTCGTATCGCTTATAAATGGTACTCCATGATTACAATCATTCAACCATTTCACGGTTTATATCGTTTATGGCAGTGTTTCTTAACCTGTGGTCCGCGGACCCCTGGGGGTTCGCGAGCATACGTATGGGGCTCCGCAGTCTTATCTATGGACCATTTAACAATCATAAACAAATGCCACGAAAAGTCTTGTAATCGTTACGCACGCATATTTTTTTGTAATTTGTAGTACTAAAATAAATGGTCCGAAATGTATTGCTGCTTTTTTTATTAAGGGGGTTCATAAAATTGTGCTTGATTTCCTAAGGGGTCCGTGGACAAAAAAGGTTAAGAAACGCTGGTTTAAGTGGTTTATAGTACTTTAGGGTTACAACCATTCATCCTTTCCACCCTTTGTATCTTTTACGGTAGGAACTCCATTACAACTAGGGATGCGCCGAGCAACACTTTTGCCGAGTAACGAGTACCGAGTTTTACTCGGTTCAATTTTTTTTCAACCCAATACTCGGCCGAGTAACTGGGTTCAATCAAATTCCCATTTCGCGCGCGTAAACATGTACAAACAGGTTCGCGCCGGTCGAGCGGCCGGCTCGCGTTGATACACCCCTCACCCCGCCCGCGCCTTTCAACTACCAGTTACTTACTTACTACTCATGCTTAGCATAATTTTGAGTTTGATTTTATTAATTGAAATTGTCAAAGATTTCCTAAATTAGTAATGAATACTTTTTGATTAACACTGTTGTTTTAATTATATCTACCTAAATACATATATTGCTTTTCTTAAACCGAGTATACTCAGCATTTAAACCGAGTTATTCGGCCGAGTACGAGTATCAAAAAACCCGCCGAGTACGCCGAGTACCGAGTATCAACCGAGTACTCGGCCCATCTCTAATCCTCATCAACCTCATCCATTATACTTATCAAAGATAATTGTCAACTTATATATTATCTTGATAATTATCGTGATAATTATTAAGGATAATTATCACTTCAAACCCTGGTTCATCATCAGAAATGTTTGACCTCACCTTAAATATTCCGGCTATGGACAGTGTTAGGCTGGAAGTGTATGTAACCACCAAGAACTCGCTGACCTCCATTAGGAATGCGATGGTGGCGCCCCCCGACACCTAAGTACATCAATATACTACATTAACCCTTAACCACGGCTTAACCTTAACCGTTCAGGTAGGACCTTGTGCAAGGTCCGTCCGGATTGCTACCACTATCTTGCTCGCTAATCCTGCCGCTAAGCAGCAGTGCTTGCACTGTTGTGTTCCGGCGTGGAGAGCAAGACAGCCGGTGTAATTACTGGCACAAGAGGTATTCCATTTTAGCCCTCTGGGTTGGCAACGCATCTGCACTCTCTTTGTTGTTGCAGGTGTCTATAGGCGGTGGTGGGTCACTTACCATCAGGTGACCCACTTGTTTGTTTGCCTTCCTATACTGTATATATATAAAAAAAACCAGCTCCCATCAAACCAGGGGCGTATTTACCCTAGGGCCATCCAGGCTATGGCCGCTAGGCTGCTAGGGGCGGCAGCCGCCCCTAAAATAAAATACTTTATTGTCATTTAATGGGACGCCACAGCTAAATGGCCCGGTGCGCCAAATCTTTAAATACGCCTCTGCATCAAACTAGATGTTTTCCCAGAAAATCAAATACAGACAAATGTTTGCTCCTATTTGGACAACATTTTAGAAGCAAGTTTTTTCTTTTTTTTACCCTTATTTATTCAGAGGCTTTGATCAAAGCTGAAAATGTCAGCCCCATTAGAAAACAAGACAAATATCCACCTTAAAGCCAGCCACTACTTAAAACCAGCGTTGCTGCACTCGTCTAGTGTGGCAACACGTGCTGAGTGGAGATCCCTTTATTGGTATCAAATTGTGTCACCATCGATAGTTAGGTTATAAATATTTTGTAAGTTAATTTTTGTAAATGGTGGTGGTACTTTATGAGACTAAATAAAAATATTTTCTTTCTTTTAAACAATTGTACAAACTCCTAGCTGCATCGCTAGTTGATTCAGACGAAATAGACTGCAATGATCCCACATTGAAGGAACCAAACCTCAATTGCGCAAACAATAGAAGCAAGTTGTTTTTCACTTTAGCACATTCGGATTTGTATCAGATTATGTAGTTGTTAAAGTTGCATTTTGAAAACATGTACGTAGGAGACATAATTCCCTTAGCCTGGTACAAGGTTATGAAACCAGTGTGCTATGTTGGTTATATCCGTTGATGACTTTCTGTATGTATCAAGGTATGCAAAAGCGGTTTTATTTTGCATGAAAAATCCGGTGAAAACCGATTATTTCTTGGAAAAAATAACCGCGTTTGCATTCCTCAGTACGTACGTAGGTTACGCGATATTTCCGCGAATTGTGAAGCGATTACAACAATTCTTTTTTCAATTGAATCGGTTATACTCGAGGCTGTTCTCATTTAAATTTGGAAAAAAAATTACCTCTAAAGGATGGTTCACAATTCAGATTGCAGCGACCCGGTGTAATGTGAATCAACCTTTATAAGAGTGGAAAATTAAGGAATAATTCACCATCTTACATATAAATCGACTGTCCCAGTGAACAAACTTGAATATGAAGGTTGACAACGTCTTAAATTTGTAGCTTAAGACCAATAATATCGTTTTATTTTTAGTACTACATCTAAATCAAAAACCGACTATGTAAATAGAGCTTCTGATGAGCCCCTTATTCGACTGTCTCAATTATCAAAGTCGTATCTGCAAAAAGTTGTTCACTTTTGTGTTTTATATATAATATACTTGCGGACGCGCGCGACTTCGTTTGCGTGGTTAGAGTAGCCTATCTCCGTAAGAGATAGTGTAGCTTTCTATCTGTGAAAGAATTTTTGAAATCGGTTCAGTAGTTCCAGAGATTACCCCCTACATACAAACAAACAAAGTTTACCTCTTTAATATATTAGTGTACATAGTGTAGATGAATATAGAATCGGTTTTTGAATTAGAAAAAGGCAATATTTATTCCTCATACAGGTGGCAGAAAGGCGCTAGTTGCGTGCCGCTTCCAACAGGTATCTTTGAAAAACCATGGAGGAGGCCTATGTTCAACAGTGGGCTTCTTGTGGCTGAGATGATGATGATGAAGATGAATATTTATTACCTTAACCAACGTCGGAACAAGGAGGTCCTGCGGTAGAGTCTGAAGGTACTCGAAGCAACGCATACCTGGACATCATACAAACACTTTATAACCTGAATCCGAAGGAGATTCTCTATTCTTCCGTACATAGTATTAGCGGACGCGCGCGACTTCGTTCACGTAAAATTAGTAGCATATGTCCGTCAGGAATAGTGTAGCTTTCTATCTGTGAAAGAATTTTTGAAATCGGTTCAGTAGGTCCAGAGATTACCCCCTACATACAAACAAACAAACAAAGTTTACCTCTTTATTATATTAGTGTAGATGTGTAGATGTAGATAAAACCTGTCTGTCTCCATATCTTCGGCCCCATACTCCTTCTAAACCACGCAACGGATTTTGATACAGTTTTCACCGCCACCGTTTGTAGACAAAGTGATGTAGGATTTATTTTTGCGGGAAAAATAATATCGATATCAATGTCAAGATCAAGTTATTTTTCAACAATAAAAAATATACTCTCTGTACATTTTTGATCAAAAATAATAAACAAAGTGTTAATACCTTATCTTGTATAATTTTGTAGAATTTATGCTTATTCAACTGCAAATGTATAACTCTGTTTACCTGATAAGTGTACCTATGTTACTCAACCATGCACTTCATATAACCAATATGTATACAATTGTAACTGGTTCCCCGCGATACAGGCATTGCCTAGTGTGGGGACCCCTGGCAAATTTTGTTACATCTTTATTTAAAATAAACAATTTTTTTTTATCCGCGAACCCAGTATCCAACGAGTCGACAGTCGAGAGCTCAATAGCTCCTGATGATGCCTCGTGGAGAGGTGAAATACGTGTCGAGTGGTATTTTTGGTGCAGGTGGTTGGGTTGAGGTCGCGTTTTGTGTTGTTTGTTTTATTTCTTTTATAAGGTATTTAGCACAGGCGTTGTCTTTTACTCGATTGCTGACACTGGGTTCGCGGATTAGCAAAGAAATTGTTTCCATTGGTATCAAAATGGACTTCCGCAAAGTAACGCCTGAATCTATAAACTTTTTAATTTTTTTTATAATGAAACAGTGGAGGTATTCATTTTTTTATATTGAAATGGTTTTAGTATAGTATGGGTTTAGTATAGATAAAAATCACCATCTAAATCAAAATATTTATCTACCATTATATCGTGCCTCTTTGTACTGTAGACTAGAAGATGACCACCGATGGGTATATCGTCGGTCGATTTACCACGTTGGTGGCAAACAAGCATGCGGCTCGCCTGATGTTAAGCAATTACCACCGTCTATGAACGCTTGCAACTCCAGTGGAATCACGCATAATACCCCTCTTGAAGACGCTCATGCTGTACCTCGCTGGAAAAACCTCACTACTCAATATTCTGATTTTAAACATTACGAAAAGGCGTAATTCGCGCTAGTGCAAGGTTGTAAAACAGCAGTTACGCCCCTTCGTTAATTGACCATTATGTGTATGTATAAACATCAACATCATATTTATCGATACCAAATCCCTAGAACGTCCCCCCTACCCTACCCTATGTGCTCATTTTACATGACACGTGATCTAAAATTCCAGGACTCATGGGAAAAAAGGATAACGCGTTTATCGTGTGGTATGATCCTGGATTTGTCTTATTAAAACTTGGGTACTTTTAATTTTGTATGTATGTATTATATAATACCATGTATGTGTTGTAAGTTTATCGATCTGCATTGTATGTATATTCCGGCTGATTTGTGTTATTCTTGTTTTTTATTTATTCACGATCCTGCACCGTTCTAATTTCTGTTTAGCCTGATGGTTGACTGGTTGAGAATGCCTTATGGCATTAAGTCCGCGTTGTACATTATTGATTGCATTGTGCAATAATGTTTAAATAAATAAATAAATAAAACGCAGGACACAGCAAAATTATAGCTGAAAAACGGGACGTCCTGTAAAATACATTCCAACTGACCTTCAAAGTACATGGTGAACGGGAGCAAGGAGAGGAACATCCAAGGCTGCACGTGGAACACCATGTCTATGGGGTTGTCCAGGCCAAGCTTGGCCTTCTGCATGAGGAGCTGAGCGAAGGTCCAGCGCAGGCCGCCGGCGAACGAGGCTATCAGCAGGAAGTCGAAGCCAAGCAGGTTGAACTGCGTAGCCTGGTACGTGAACATGATGAGGCCTGTCGCGATCATGAGCACTATGCCCACGAGAGACCAGGACTGTCGACAAACGGAAGCGTTTTAAATAAAGGAGAATGGGCAAATTGTCCCAAGTGCTGTATACAGTTGTGCTATATCTTATTAGAAAGCTCTCAATAAGAGCTTAATTTTTTTATATGACAGCAAAACCGAGATGTTTGCAGGGAAAAAGCTACAGCCCATTTTATACCTCACTTTGTACTAGCAGTTGTATGAAAAGTATCTGTAAAATCATTTTCGAGATATAGCCGAAAGATTTTAACCACGCATTACTGAGGCCACTAGAAGTAAAAAACGTAATGTGAGCATAGGTCTAATTTGGTGTTTTTTTTTTTTTTTCATACAAAACAATGATTAATGCTGCAGACACCTGGTCTTCGAAACATAGCCTATGATGATCCTTACACCGAGTACTACACGTCCATACTACTCACTATTGTATACAAGGGTTGGGACAGCGCCCATACAAAAATGCCCATTCACCTTTAAATGATAATGACCAGGGGTCTAATTACCCTAGGGCCATCCGGGCCATGGCCCGGGGCGCCAGGCTGCAAGGGGCGGCAGCCACCCCTAAAATGAAATACTTTATCTTCATTTAATGGGGCGCCAAAGCTAAATGGCCCGGAGCGCCAAATCTTTAAATACGCCTCTGATAATGACAACACAAAGACAAATTAGGGTAATGGCAGGGTATAATTAAATGAGGCAACCAAAAAAATCTGATATTATTTGGAGTTACTCAGGAAGCTAATTACTTTGTAATGGAATAATATCCAAGCACTTTGCTGGAGTTCATCCATAGCGAATTGACATGGCCTTTGAAATGTTTGGGCGGAAGTCATATCCATATTAAATAAATAAATAAATATCTTGGGACAATCTGGTAAACCTTGTGTTATGGGTACTAGACAACGGATAAACATACTTATATGTATAGATAAATACAAACTTAAATACAAATAACATCCATGACTCAGGTACAAACATTCGTGTTCGTCACACAAATATTTGCCCATACCAGGATTTGAACCCGGGACCTCTTGCACAGGAAGCATACACATGTGCCACTGCGCCATACAGGTCGTCGTATTATTCCTAGCAGTCGCCAAGAGTCCGACCTCAGTCATCTCGAATTACTTCAACCAAATCCTGTAACATATTTTTAGCATAATCTGCTCACTTGTCTGTTATACGCCGAGCAAACTGAATATTCATAGCAACCCTAAGGCACGTGGATACATTGACGTATTTATATGCTCTTACCGCAAATTTCAAGAGCGTTCACTTGCCTTAATTCTATGTGACGTCGTGTTTTGACATTAAGGGCTGTTGTCAATATGAATGTACTCATCAGGGGGACATTGAGACCGATAAACAACCCTCCATTTAGCCAGACAACCTTCCGAAGGTTATTACGTACAAGTTAACGTCTCACGTTATCCATTTCAATAAATTGATGACAGCGGTGAATACTTCGCCGAACAAAGGCGAAGGTGCTTTCAAGAGTCTAATAATACCACAGACATTACTTTATTACTTTTTAAAGGAAAATTTATATAATTTTTGGTTTATAATTTTTTAATTTAATATTGACTATATACGTTTCTGAAATAATTTATTGACCATAATTATGTAATTAAACAATGATAATGAATTGTGAGCAATATTTGCGGACATTGATAATATGACTTTTAATTGTATTTGTGATATATTTGATACAATCTCATGTAATCTCTTTGATTTCCTTTCTTTCCATGTGCATGTTAGAGGAAACAAAAACAGATTTGTACACCCACACTTACGGGTATTAGAGGCTCAACATATTTAGCAATCCTACCATCTGTCACCATACCTATGTTAAACAAATAAACGTATTTCATTTCATTTCATTTTATTTCATTTAAAGTAGAGGCGGTTAATATAATGCATAGCATAAATAATTATCTATCTATATAAATAAAAATGAATTGTTGTTCGTTAGTCTGATTAAAACTCGAGAACGGCTGGGCCGCTTGAGCTGATTTTGGTTTTAAAATGTTTGTCGTAGTCCAGGGTAGGTCTAAACGGTGAGCAAATATGCCTCCAATAATTAGGCGGTACGAAGTTCGCCGGGTCAGCTAGTAGCAAATATAATTTCACTACTAATTGCTACAATAATGAATTTACATATATACATACATACATACATACTTCGTTTGCGTGGAATTAGTAGCCTAAGCCCGTCAGGAATAGTGTCGCTTTTTATTAGTGAAAAAAATTTGATCGGTTCAGTAGCTCCAAAGATTACCTCTTACATACAAACAAATAAGCAAAAATGTACGTCATCATCATCATCATCTCAGCCACAAGAAGTCCACTGTTGGACATAGGCCTCCTCCATGGATTTCCAAAGTGGCCGGTTGGAAGCAGAATGCAACCAGCGCCTTCCTGCCACCTGTACGAGGTCATCGGACCATCTTGTGGCTGGTCGTCCTACGCTGCGCTTGCCAATACGCGGCCGCCATTCGAGAACTTTCCGACCCCATCGGCCATCAGTTCTCCGTGCTATGTGCCCTGCCCACTGCCACTTCAACTTGCTAATCCGCTGGGCTATGTCGGTTACTTTCGTTCGTCTGCGGATCTCCTCATTTCTGATTCGATCACGCAGAGAAACTCCAAGCATAGCCCTCTCCATAGCTCGTTGCGTGACTTTGAGCTTTCTTATAAGGCCCATAGTAAGCGGCCACGTTTCAGTGCCATAAGTCATCACTGGTAACACACATTGATCATACACTCTCGATTTCAGACACTGAGGTATATTGGACAAGAAGACATTGCGCAGTTTCCCGAACGCTGCCCAGCCGAGTTGGATTCGACGATTGACCTCTTTCTCAAAGTTGGACCTGCCTAGTTGGACTGTTTGTCCTAGGTAGACGTATTCGTCAACAACTTTGAGAGTTGAGTTTCCTACTGCTATTGGGGTGGGCACTACATGGACATTCGACATGACTTTCGTTTTGTCCATGTTCATCTTAAGGCCCACCCGTTGGGAAACCCGATTGAGGTCTTCGAGCATCGTGCTAAGGTCTTCCATCGATTCTGCCATGACTACTATATCGTCGGCAAATCGAAGGTGAGTGATGTACTCGCCGTTGATATTGATGCCGAATCCTTTCCACTCCAGAAGCTTAAAGGCATCTTCCATTGTGTTGGTGAACAGTGCAAAAATGTACGTATCTTTATAATATTTCCATTTGCATTAAGCAATTGCGTACAGTGACTTAAGTAGTGGAAAATATTTTTCCATAGCAAAACTTGGGACATTTTTTTTCGGTGAATCCCGGTAATCTCCAGGGGTTAGGCTCGTAAACACACTTTCCCGAAATGTGCACTTTCTCTAAAGGTGCACTTTCCGCAAAATGTACACTTACCTCATTTGGAAACATTCCCGAAATGTGCACTTTCTCTAAAGGTGCACTTTCCGCAAAATGTACACTTACCTCATTTGGAAACATTCCCGCAATGTGTACTTTTTCAAACAGTAACTTTTAACTTTTTTTGTACTATTTCATACAAACCTAAGGGTACTAAAAACTGGGAAACAGGGAAGTGCACATTCGTCCGAGAAAATGACCCATCTAAAGAAGTGCACCATTAGAGAAAGTGCACATTTCGGGAATGTGTGTTTTACGTGCCCAACCCATCTAAACGATATGAAAAACAAAACAAAAAGTTTTTTTGTTGTTTTTCATATCGTTTAGATTACCGATATAAAAACGTTTTCTGAGAAAAAAGGGTACCTACACCTATGTAGGGTTTTTTCAAAATATGCTCGAGAATTAGATTTGTTAATTACAATATACGCCATACAAACCGCATTAATTGTCTTATTGCAATTCAATTGGGAGCTGGACGCCATGCATTGCGGGTGGTAGGACCTTGTGCAAGGTTCGTCCGGATCGCTACCACCATCTTGCTCGCTTATCCTGCCGCTAAGCAGCAGTGCTTGCACTGTTGTGTTCCGGCGTGGAGAGCAAGACAGCCGGTGTAATTACTGGCACAAGAGGTTTTCCATCTTAGCCCTCTGGGTTGGCAACGCATCTGCACTCTCTTTGTTGTTGTATAAAAAAAATGCTTAGAGTGTCATCCACTGAACCAAAAAAACAGCAGCAAAATCGCCGCGGCATTGAAGCGGTGATACGCTGTGACGATTTCCTGATTGTCGAGGACTTTTTTTACCAATAAAAAACAAGACAGCGTAAAAAATAACTAACTGAAAAGAGAAAAACAAGCTCTATGACCTGTCGAATACCAAAGACAAAGTCAAAAGATATTTATTCAGATTAGGCTTACAGAAAGCACTTATGAATGTCAGAAAACTTACCACCGGTTCAGACTAAACCGCGTTGAGAAGAAACTCAACGCGTATTTATAACGTTCTCGGGATTTTAGCGCGATAAAAATATATTGTTGATTTAGCTCGTTGGTCTACTCGTGACCACGGCCATTGAAACATGGCCGAAACGTCGAGTTAAATCAACAATATATTTTTATCGCGCTAAAGTCCCGAGAACGTTATAAAATGTGTGAATTTGGTTCTATGTGATGTCTATTCTTCTATGTGATGATGTTAGCTTTTAAGTAATAAATTGAATGGTATTAGAATTTATTTTATTGACATACATAATAATGATAACGACATGATGTAGTATTTATGATGATTAGAATTAGAATTAAGTTTTTATTTGCATGTGAAACACAGATGAATTATATAATGATTCAGTACAGTCCTGAAAAGTTTCTCGTATGTCATGCGATCATTTCTTATGTTAGATTATATTTTTTAAAGCGTGTACCTACACCTGTAAAGGTAGGGTTAAGCGAAACTATTACTAAGCATCTGTAACTGTACTGTTAAAACCTTAATTTAGACGCATTAAATTTCATTTCATTTCATTTCAGTGACAATCGCGAAAGTTTAAAACAACTCAACGCGGTATGAAAGTAAAAGTCAAAATGTTTTTATTCAGATCAGATTTTATTACATCTTAAATATATAAAAATGTAACAATTTAATCATTTAACAAAGTACGTGTACAATATTTGGAGCCAGCGGCCCTAACATGACAGCCCAGGTTTAGTTTAACCCCTCCCTATGTCTCCGTCTAACTAGTGTCATAAGAAAGGGACGCAGATAGAGATAAACTAAACTTGGCCAGTCATGTTAGGGCCACAAGGATCGCCGTACCATTATTTTATCAAGTGAAAACAAAATTAGTTTTTTTTTTAGAATTTTACACAGGCGTACACTGTTTGGAGGCAGGGATCGCCAATGCATGTCGGGATCATTTCCAAACATCCCTGTTAATATAATAGTAGTTTATGCAACTGCTATAATATAATGAGAGGCCTTGTGGTTTTATGAAACGAGCGTTAGCGAGTTTTATAATAGGATCACACGAGTGTTTTAAGGCCTAATTATACACAGTTGCATACATTACTTTATCTACACACATATCATAATTTCTCAATAACGCGTTCAAAAACCATAGAAAATGACCAGCATTATTACAACCAATGTCATTTTAAGAATTTTCGTGTCTGTGGTAGTAGGTAAATCTGTTCTTTATTGGGTAGTATCTCCTAGTAGTCTGTGTTTATTGGTGATTACATTACCGATATCTCGTGACGTTATGAATTTAAATTTGGAACAGCTGTCAAAATTCAAGTTGGTCTCTATTCTAGTATCCACAGATATTAAAACATTTATCGATACGAAACGTCAATTCAGTATGATTTTTTAATTTAAACGCACGACATTTGATCTCGAGTGACATGACAATAGGGACTTCATTATATTGTCTATGATTTAAAAAAAAACGTTCGTCTTGACGGATAGATCGCATTGCCGCCATACTTGTTTGTTGGTTTTTTGCTGTTACGGTTTTTTGCAGTTATGATATGTGTGTAGATAAAGTAATGTATGCAACTGTATATAATTAGGCCTTAAAACACTCGTGTGATCCTATTATGAAACTCGCTGACGCTCGTTTCATAAAACCACACTCGTGTTTTAAGGCCTCTCATTATATAGCAGTTGCATAAAATACTATTATCTACACACATATCATAACTGCAAAAAACCGTAACAGCAAAAAAACCAACAAACGAAAGACAACAGTAATGGCGGCAATTCGATCCATCCGTCAAGACGAACGTTTTTTTTTTTAAATCATAGACACACGAATGAAGTCCCTATTCTCATGTTCACTCGAGATCAAATGTCGTGCGTTTATATTTAAAAAAAACATTCTGGTTTGACGTTTAGCACCGATCACTGTTTCAATATCTAAGGATACTAAAATAGAGACACACTTAAATTTTGACAGCTGTTCCAAATTTAAACTCAGAACGTTACAGAAATCGGTACGTATCGGTACCTTAATGGTACAGATTTTACCTTCTACCACAGACAAGAAAGTTCTCATAATGAAATTGGTTGTAATAATGCTGGTCATTTCCTACGGTTTTTGAACGCATTATAGAGCATTTATGATATGTGTGTAGATAAAATTAATAATACGCCCGAGAAATTAGCGTCTTCGGTAGCAATAGATTAAAATTTTGTATCTTTTTGTTGAGTAATATAGTAAAACGCACCATGCCATCTCTTGTTGGATATTGTATGTCTGTTTATTTTGAGTGTGGCTGGTTCTCTTTTAGATAGATAGATAAATTTGTTTATTTCTTATTGGAAAGTACATTAAATTTAGAATGTCAAATATAACAAATATACAATAACATCGTCAAAAAGGTAATCAAAATAATAAAGAATATCTAGAAATAAGTCTGGAAATTGTCGAAATGTCAAGAGTAAAAAATCGATGTCTCAAAAAAAATTAAGTACAAACTCACAAAAGGTGAAAATGTCATACTAAGCAAAAAAATGAAAAAAAAAACCAATCGGGTACACAATAGTAGATCAAAATAATAAGAAAAAACAGTAATATGTCAAATTAAATAAATGTAACTACTGTTTTCATTGTACTCTTTAACCGAGTACGATGATTTGTTTAATAACATTTTAGTCGGCAACCAAATGCTTTACTTTGCACTGGCCATAGTGCCCATCGTACTCTGGCTCATAACTCTCTCCAAAGCTTGTAGGTACAGTCAGCGTCAAATATACCAGAGCGGGCAAGGTGGTCAAAAATATCTGAACACGCCCGAGCGTATTTGACAATCGAGTTAAGATATTCTTGACACCTTGCCCGCTCTGGTATATTTGACGCTGACTGTACATAAGCTACCTCAATAGATATCGCACGTACATCGCTAGCTCGAAGAGTTTTTGTATTACTTGGCTTAACAATGGAGACGTAATCTACTATGAAGTGTCATTGTCGCCTGTACCATTACCATGAGTTTCTATCGAAAATTCATATTACGTTACTACAGTCGATAGCGGTTAATAAGCTCCCATTTGTCAGTGAAAGAGTTTTTTTTATGGCTTTCTCATCTCTAGTTTGAGATGGAATTTGCCAATAACGACTTTGACATTAGCCACGCCGCGAGACTATCGTACGGTAAGTAGGCAGTGAAAGAGTTAATCATAGTCGATACGGTATTTTTCGATGACATGTGTCAAATTTAAGACGCATGGTACCAATGTTTTACGGCAACAGCTACAAAACTTTAGTCAGAAGCGCTTAGATTACGATAGGTAATTTACCGTTGGCCTCATACTAGCGATCTTTAGTTCTCTAAGTGAGCGCTAGAGGCGCTGTACAATTCCCTATACAAATCATTTACGCCGTTGCTAGCGAATACGGTTACGGCTAGATGCACTGTACTCATGGTAAGGGAACCGATATGTGTTAGTTAGGTGAAACAGAGGCCAGTTTTTCGTAATCGCGTAACAGCTGTGTATTCGAACTGGTTAATGAATCATTTAATAGCCTTGGCAATAAAGAACAATGGTCTGATAACGATATGTCACAAAGACTATTGACGACCGGGCTCAGAAATAACACTTATATTATCAACTAATTAATAATATATTATAAGAAACTTGCAAGGGGCGGAGAAAAAGATAGTACCAAAGAAAAGACGACTGACAGACAAAAAAATTATAAACTGTGACATTTCTCGCTATAAGGGCCCAATTTCAGCGACAGGTGACAATGACAATCCGCGATTACTGTGTCGACAAGTAACGCTACAGACTGAAAGGCTTAACATCACAGTGGGCAAGCAATGTATAGTCGACTAAGAAATCGCTTGACCACTTTTCAACCGTATTACAAAAGGATAAGGTTCAAAAGTGGTCAAGCAATTACTTGGTCGACTATACACCGAACTGTCACTGTCACCTGCCGCCTGTTATGAAATTGGGCCCAGCAGGTCGTATGAAACTGTCGCTGACAAAGATTAAATGTATACCT
Source organism: Ditula angustiorana (assembly GCA_963691745.1). Lineage (NCBI taxonomy): Eukaryota > Metazoa > Arthropoda > Insecta > Lepidoptera > Tortricidae > Ditula > Ditula angustiorana. The sequence goes on along the minus strand of OY829472.1, from coordinate 4,340,603 downwards.
CCCTGCGTCTCTGTCAAACTAGTGTCATAAGAAAGGGACGCACATAGAGACAAACTCAGTCAGTGCCACAGCACAACTGTTGAAGTAACCAGGCGTGCAATTTTTGAATCTCACCGGGTGACTACAGCTCGCCAAAATGGTGAGCTTTAGTCACCTGGTGAGATTCAAAAAATGCATTTGAATCTCACCGGGTAACTAAAGCTCAGCAAAATAGCCGCTTTCCATTGAGATTCGGTCATTTTGGTGAGCTCTAGTCACCTGGTGAGATTCAAACTTATTGTTATATTTTTTTCACACTTAATGTGAACTATTGTTATGATTGTGTATATTGCTCTGTAATCTTGTTTTGAAAAGAGAAAAAAAAAAAAGACAAACTGCTGAGTTTCTTGCGGCGTTTCTTCCATTTTCCGAAGCGCTTGTAGATTCAGATATGTAAAAGAGCCTATATGGCCTACTTGCAAAATAAATTTTTCATTTTCATTTTCAAAAGTTGCACCCCTGACCGCCATTGTCGTAGCGTGTTTTGTCAACTCGATATTCTTATGAATTTTTGCAAGAATAATACATTAAAGTTAAGCTACAATGAAATAAATATAAATATAACAATAAAATTCACAATAATCTGACGACACAGTTAAAAGTGTTTCTTTTAGTCAGTTTTTTTTATGCAACGTAGGAAGGCAAACGAGCAAGTGGTTTACCTGATGGTAAGTGATCACCACCTCCTATAGACGCCAGCAACACCAAATGGATTGCAGATGCGTTGCCCACCCAGAGGACTAAGATGTACGTTTTGTGCCAAATTTGTGGAGGACAAGGAAAATTAATAATGTTACTTACTAATGTATTTACTTATTATTTATTTCTATACTTATTTATTGACTTAAATAAAATTAGCATTGTAAACCTGTTACCCTACCGTGACTGGCCAAGGTTAGTTTATCTCTATATGCGTTTCTTTCTTATGACACTAGTTAGACAGAGACACACGGAGGGGTTAAACTAAACCTGGGCTGTCATGTTAGGAACGCTGTGGGGCGATTTTTGAGTTCCGAACACTGGATATTCGCCGGCCGCGCGCCAATCAGTGCCGGTTAAAATAAACGCTCGCTTTTGATTGGCCCGCGGCTCGCGAACGTTCGAAACTCAAACGACCCGCTGGAACTAAGCGCAACAAAGATTGAAGTCCCTTACCTTCTTCTCCAAGCCGAGCAGGATAGCGAATCCCAGAATGAAGATAATGGTGGTCGACTTGGTCATTGTATAGAGTGAGATGGTGACCAGCCCCAGGCCCCAGTTGGAGAAACCTACGTCGATGCCGCTAGCGAGACCTGCGGCAGAACAATTTGTTTAACCCTCTTAATGCTACGTCAAACACAATTGAGTAGACGACGTCTAAAATCAAATGGCATGAACGTGTTAGATTGTTGTAGATCATCATTTTTGAATAATATCCACAAAATGCGGGTGGCAGGACCTTGTGTAAGATCCGTCCGGATCGCTACCACCATCTTGCTTGCTAATCCTGCCGCTAAGCAGTAGTGCTTGCAGTTGTGTTCCAGCGTGGAGAGTAAAACAGCCGGTGTAATTACTGGCACAAGAGGTGTTCCATCTTAGCCCTCTGGGTTGGCAACGCATCTGCAATCTTCTTGGTGTCTATAGGCGGTGGCGATGACTTACCATCAGGTGACCGACCTGCTTGTTTTCCTTCTTATTTCATAAAAAAAAACTGAATTTTTATTTTTTGTCTACGATCACTATTTGTTTAAATATCGCGATTTGAAAATAATGCAACGCAAGCTCCGCGAAAACGGTACATACAAAATGGCTACTAAGATATGCCGTCATGTCTGGGTCACGCATGTAATTTTGCTAAGTAAAAGTATGGAGTGCGCAACTAAATCGCGTTTGACCAGTTCAACGCCCGTGAGCTTATAATAATAATAATCAAAAAGGGGAAAAACAAACCTGTGGGCCCCACGGAGCGCAGGCAGGTGATGAAGGGCAGCACCAGCTGACTGGTACCAGTCACCAGGTACCGGATGGTCCTTACCACCACCGACAGCGCCCACTTCACTATCAGGTGGTACATCACCACCGTCAGCGGGTAGCGGAAGTCCTGGGAAGAGAACATATTCGTTTAGTTTAGTCAAAGTGCTATGTAATGTGTGCCGTATCTTCTTAGTGAAATAGGTTTTAGAGTTCCGCGCTTTAATAGTCGCCGTAGTAATTGTTTATTTCGTGTCCCCTTTGCACGTGCCAAATACGCAGCTAATTCATTTATAGCTAGAGCTTGCGATGAATATAACGCTCGTTTTTCTGAAGCTGAAATATTTAATGTTTCCCTTATTACATATACAGCTTCTCTTCTATCCATTGTTAATAGTTAGTATACTTGTTAGTTTGATTGTTTTTGAATTGTCCTTTATTAACTGCTCATCTTTTAGTTTTTTTTTTCTACATTCTTAACGTTTGTAATTGTTAGTAGATATTCGGTTCAGCCATTTTTAAACACTAACTCACAAAAATTTGTTCGAGTACGAGTAAATGGTGGTATCTTTATTGGTTAATGTTTTATATAAGATAATTATTTGTAAGAACAATTGTACCGTTTGTGCCCAAATAAACATGAAAACATGAAAATATGTAATGACAACACAAAGAAAAATAAGGTTAAATTTAGTTGTGCCATACCGCTGTTTCTGTGGCTCAGAGGTAGACAGTTTGGGTCACCATGGTCTTAGAAGCCCGAAAAACGCTGGTCGTTGTCCCGTCATGCCTGCCTCAATGACACTCTCCGTCGGGCTCTTGTCAGCGCAAACGTGCCTGCTGTGTTAAAGCCGTGTGGCCTTGCACGCAGCGATGACAAGAGACCCGACGGCATGACCCTTGTGCCTTGGCAATTAGGACGGCCCTTAGTTTGGGACGCAACATACGTCGATACTCTGGCGCCGTCCTACCTTGGCTCAACGACATTAAAGGCAGGTAGAGCGGCTGCTACGGCGGAGGCAGCAAAACATCGCAAATATGCGTGCCTTGGTGACAATTTTATTTTTGCTGCCTTCGCCGTAGAGACCCTGGGCCCATGGGGACCCGACGACCACATGTTGTATAAAAAAATAAAGAAAAAAATAGTCGACACCTTCGGTGACCCAATGGCTGGCGCGTTCCTCGCCCATCGTATAGAATTGCCATTCAGAGAGGTAACGCCGCCAGCCTTTTGGGCACTCTACCCAGAAACAGCGGCTTAGGTGACATTTTTAATTTTAATTTTAATTAGATTTTTAACTTTTCTATTTTCTATTCTGTTATAACTTTGTTTCTTTTTCTAAATAGACAGCAGTATTAGAAATGCGTAAATTGGTATGATATATCGCACGTTTAGAATTAAAACGACTCAATTCTGAATATGACATTTCCCAAAATTAAACCCTATGTCTTATAGTTAAGGTAATATTTTGGGACGTGTATAATTCAGAAATGGGTCGCTTTAATTCTAAACGTGCGATATATATTATAGTCACGGCAATAAAGTGGTAGTATAAAGTTTTAAAAAAAGGTACCTCCCCTACACCTAAAATGGGTTTAGTTTTTTTTTCGTCTACCCCATAGTGTGGGGTGTCGTTGGATAGGTCTTTAAGAATATAGCGGGTTTGCGGAAATAATTTGGGACAATTAACACCAATTGACCTAGTCCCCAACTAAGCAAAGCTTGTACTATGGGTACTAGACAACGGATATCCATACTTATGCAGATAAATACATACTTAAATACAAATAACATCCAAGACTCGGGTACAAACATTCAGATTCATCATAAAAACTTTTGCCTCTTGTGGGAATCGAACCCAAAAACTCTAGCTTCATAGTCAAGGGTACAAACCACTAAGCCATTTGGCTGTCTCAATGCCTGTTATTTCCAGTAGAAATTATATCTTGAGCGAGCTAGCAGTAAAGATAGCTTTATCAGCTAGAGACAACATGGAGGTAAAAGATAATGTGTGTATGATTTTGATAGTCAAACAAACTGTTGTGAACGAGGAAAATTTGTATGTCATTTGGCATGTTGCATTCCATATCAACAAACTGAAAAAATACCCTGCTACCACAGAATAAATAATAGCATTTTATGCAACTGTTGCATAATGAGGGGTCTTAAAACACGAGTGTGGTTTTATGACACGTCAGCGAGTTTCATAATAGGATCACACGAGTGTTTTAAGACCTAATTATGTACAGTTGCATACATTACTTTATCTACACACATATCATAGGTACTCTATGATGGGTTCAAAAGCCATAAGGCAATAACCTGCATTGCTACTAGCTATTTATTTCTTTAAACAAATTAGAAAAATTCTTATAATAATATTGGTTGTTATAATGCTGGTCATTGCCTACGGTTTCTGAACGCATTATAGAGCATTTATGATATATGTGTAGATAATAGTACTAACGTACAGAAATTTCTCTTTTCCGAACGCGATTAAACAAATTCCAACTTCATTGGTACGCAGAAAAAGTTCGTATTACTTCTTACACCATGCGCCAGGCGGTGCGAGTCAAAAAGAACGCGCTGCCCGCGTCCGCCTCCCCCCGCAACTCCCGGTGACACGTTAGGTTTGCGCGGCATTCGTTTTCAATTACACTGACACGTTGGGGACGAGTGAGCGAGCGCGCGGCAAGCCGACAGCCTACTGCGATTTGCCTATGCCATAGGCAAGGTGGTCGAGCATGCGTCGAGCGGATTGGAACCCCCTTGGTTAGAGTTGCTGCGCATTCGTTTTCAAATAGACTGGGTTCACAATCAGTGTTTACGAGCGAGAAAAACGCAAAAACGCGGCAATGGCTATCTCTGATTGGTCAATGCCCGCAAAATGGCCGTGTTTTTGCGTTTTTATGGCTCGTAAATGCTTATTGTGAATCCAGGCTTACACTGACACAGCGAGGGCGCGCGAGCAGGCGCGGGGCAAGCCGACAACCTACTGCGATTTGCCTACGCTGTGGGCAAGGCGACCGAGCGTACCTACAGTGCGGAGTGGAACCCCCCTGCTGCTACTCCTCAAAACGAAACTTGGTTTCGCGGAACAGTAAGGTAATTTGTTCTAGTTTGATTATTTACTACTATTTTTCTCAATAATTAGGATAGGATAGGATTTTTTTGTCTCTTAATTTGTTGATTTTTTTTAGTACTGTGTGGCGTTTAAAGCATTCGCGTGCGTTGTATCAGACACAAAAGAAGTTTCATTGTTTTGTTACCCATTGGTGACCACAGCATGCGAATATACGAACTATAGCATGGATCCAAAACTGTCAGAATGGTTACCTTTGGTGTGCGTCAAGGTAGAGAACCAGTAAATTAATAAGAAAAATGTAGATTGTACTACCACAAGCTTGGTATTGCGGAAGAATGAAGTTGGACATGCACTAACTATTAGGAACTCAGAATCCTTAATACTATTTTAAAAACATTCATTGTCTTTCTCATAAAAAATACAATGTATACATCGCACGCTTAGTATTAAAGTGACTCAATTCTGAATTTGATATTTCCCAAATTAAACCCTATGTCTTTGAATTAAGGTAAAATTTTGGGACGTGTATTATTCAGAAATGGGTCACTTTAATATTAAGCGTGCGACATATACTAGGGTGTTTCATTTTATTGACTTTTGATTTTCGTTTCACTTTGCATGAATTCTTATTCTCTCTGACATACGAGGGGAGGCTGAAAAGTAATCTACCTAACTATGAAAGAAAAGACTGCCGTAGCTAGTTTTTTTTTTTTCAATTTAGTCCTCTGTCAGGGAAATGCACTTATTAGATTTGTCAAATATTGACATAAACCCATGAAAAAGAAATCTTTGTGTTTCTCGTCAAAAAACTCAGTAACTGCAGCCTTCATTTCGTCATCGGTCATAAATCTTCGTCCTCGGAGATCTTTTTTAATATGCCTGAACAGAAAATAGGCACAGGGGGCTAGATCTGGACAGTAGGAAGGGTGAGCGATCGTATCAAAGCCATTTTCTTTCATAGCATGCATCGTTGTGCGGGCGGTATGCACAGGTGCGTTATTGTGCAAAATCGGGATTCCTTTGCTAAGTTCGCCTCTTCTTTTTTCTTTTACGGCATCTCTTAGCTGGTATAGTAAGTTAGCATAATATTCAGCATTCATTGTTGTTGTTTTTGGTAAATAATCAATGAGCAAAATCCCTTCTGTATCCCGAAATATTGTTGGCATAAGTTTTCCAGCCGATGGACGGACCTTGAATTTCCGAGGAGGCTTCTCCTCCTTGAATTTCCCCTGTAAGGACTCCTGTTTACTTTCAGGGTCCCACTGTCGAATCCAGGTCTCATCACACGTTACGACTCTTGAAATAATTTCTTTTTCTTTCCCACGACTCATGCTCAAAAACTCCTCACAACATTTGACCCGCCTGTCCTTGTCAAAAGCAATCAGCATTCTAGGGACCCAGCGTGCACTGACCTTGAACATGTTCAAGTGCTAGTGAATTATTTTATTTACTCGTTCTTTACTGATGCCCACATCTCTAGCTATCTTCCACTGCTTCACTCGCCGGTCTTCTAAAATTATTTTTTTTACTTTCGCCACATCTTCATTGGTGACCGCAGAAACTGGTCTTCCACTACAACAGTCATCTTCCAGGCTTTCGTGACCAAATTTAAACTGCTTGGACCAAAACTTTATAGTAAATTCGGAAGGGCACAAACCACTAAACACACACAACATACGCTCTCGGATCTGCGAAGGCGTATTTCCTTCTTAGTAAGGAATTTTATGACTGCACGGTGCTCAATTTTAGTAATTTTGTTTTTTCTTCTGACATGTTAACAATATTCGAGAGTAGCAAACAAACGAGATGCATGAAACAAATGAATGCCAAACAATTTGAAAAAAGAATAACAGGTGAATAGAAATCCATACCAGCCAATATTATTTTCGCATTATTTTATGACCAAAGAGATAACTTATCAGCCGCCCCTCATATAAGGTTTATATGCCAAAAACTAATAAAATCGATCAATATTTGGAATTTGCAGAATGTAAATAAATTTACTCAAACAACAACAAACTTATTTACAGTAAATGATTTAAGTTAAGTTTGTCTTTGTTGAGGAGGATATTAAGTGCTATAAGTGTGTTACTAAACCTTCTTAATTAAATTAAACTTTGAAAGCCATTTTGAAAAAAAGGTATTAACACTCAATATGCATATTTTTCATTCTAGCTTATTATTTTGTGCAACCCCTAAACATTGTCTAATCGTTTTGAAATTTGGCATACATATTTTTATGATTAACGAGACTCGAGGGGCGAGCAAGGCAGGGTAGAATATAACTTTTTTTTACCCATAATAAAGTGAAAACCCCTAATATGTACAGATAAAACTATAAAAAATTAAATATGGCCCCCGTGGCATGATGCCCAAAAGCCTAGCATGGCATCCTTCCCACATTGTACCGCAATACTAATTCTTTGTAATGTACACCAATATATATATTTTTTTAATTAATGGCTTCCCATCTCTGGGTTGAAATGGATTTGGCCAATTACAACTTTGGTTGACATTAGACACATCGGGAGAATGTCCGGTAGGTCTGGTAGGTACGGTAAGTCTGGTAGGTACGGTAGGTCTGGTACCAATATTAATCATTTTGACATTTCATTTGTGTACAGGGTGTCTATTGAAGAGGAAGTTTAGAGTATGTAGTAGTCTCTTTTTGGCACATTGTATTGCCATTTAAAGTTAAGAAATCAGCTATTAAAACATCACTTTAAATTTTATTACTCTTTCTATGCTATACTGTTTCTAAAATACTCTTCCCTCGGTGTCAACAAAGCACACAGGTATGAAATCCTCGAGTTACTAACTTATTATTAGCGGATTATAGCAATAGCACGTAGCTGACACAAAACATCGGTCGCTAAACTTCGAAGCATTGGAGACCAAATGATAAAAACAAACACATTGATAAAAAAGTAACCCTACCTTTAACAGCCATCGCTGGTAGAACGTCAATCCAATCGACAGCGAGAAGTATATCAGGATGAAACCCAGAGACAGCAGACTCTTTTGGTAATAAGCATCGAGACATTTCCTCTTAGGTTTGGCTGTGACCACGATATCATCTTCGGTGTCACCATTCGTCACCAGCTGTTCATACTTTACGCCTGACATGGCGAGCGCGGGAACGTCCGTGTATTATTAACTCACTCAGCTGCATAGCAGCTAGGATGTGCAGTTAGTAATTATGTTAATAAAGGATTGTTTGTTAATTATAATAATTCGCGTTTAGCTCGCCGTAGTAACGTTGGAACGTCACGTTTGACAGCCCAATACGGTTGGACCGCAGAGCAGACGACTGACGGCAATAACAGACGAGCAAGTGCTGCCATCTTGCTGCCACATGTTCCGACGAAAATTATTCGTGCACATCCAAATGAGTCCAAAAAGAGATGAACTCACTCAGTGATTGCGTTTATTTGCTTAAAACGGTGTATTTTTTACTATGTTTATTTTATTATTGCACTTGTTTTAAAACTAATAAGAAGTATCAGTAGTGAACAGTGCTAGAATACATATACAGTTTTTAACTGCTTAATAGTTACTTGAAATATTAATTTGTTTATATACCATACGTTTCATTCGGACCGTTTCTCCGTCAAAATTGCCGTCGAATTTCGTCACGTCAAATGCGTCATATAAATTTATTATGGGATATACTATGTTTTGATTGATGATTTATACCAAAATCACCAAAGAACATAAATAATAAACAATGTAATGTAGTTTTTTTGGGTGCCAATAATTTAACAGATTCAAACTTCTAGCAACAAATCTAAAACTGTAAGTATATTTTTCATTCTTTGTTGACAATCGCGTAATAAACTACGCAGTTGAATAATCCTGTCATTTCGTTGTGCTAAACCTTTTGTGTTGGACCAGTGTTGGACATTGCATAATATCATCGCCACGGATGTTCAGAGTTTCGTTGGTCTGTATTTGTAAAAACAAAAAGTTCGTGTTCATAAACTCATAAATAAACAAGTTTTCCCACTGTATATAAATTCAGTATAGGTACATGAAATTTAGCCATACCCACCTCATAAGAAAACGATGGCAACATAACATTTTCAAAGTACCTTCTCTAATAAGTTTTCCTTTTTTTAAATGAAACTGGTAAAACATTATCTTACAGGTGTTCAAAATGACAGATTCCAGTTCATTCTCGTCCCTATTGGCTTTGGTGGACAGTCATCTGTCCAAAACGAGCATTCAGGGTCAGCCAGAAAGCACTAGTCACAGTTTAAGTGATCATATTCAAATCCCAAAACTCACTGGTCACAGTGGGGCACAATCAGACACGAAAGTCTCGTTCTCTCCCGGCCAACGAATCGGGATACCCACATTCAGCTTCAGCACGAGCCCTGTGACTATAAACAATGTTCTGGCCGAACAAGTCTCCAATATGCTCAAAGCGAAAGAGTTGAAACGGCAACAGGATGAAGAAGAACAACGACTGGTAGAAAAAACTAGACAGTTACAGCTCGAGGAAGACAATGAGGTCATAGACCTTATGCAAGCTCTCCAGACTCCATACAAACCCGAACCCATAAGGAAAAACCTTAGCAGCGCAAGCTCAGTTGAATCCTTATTCGATCCAAATTTTATAGATTGTGACGAGGAAATCACTCCTATGAAAACTCCAGAACCTCTCCTACCATGCAAAACCGATATGTCGTATATTCTTTACCAGAAAATCAAAAGAGGAAAGTGTTCTAACTTTGGCAAAGTGTTGACATCCCGCCTTAGGCCTGTCGCAGCACCTTATTTAAGAGAAATCGTTAACAGCAGTATTGTCAGATTCAATTTCGACACTCCTTCTCCTTGCGATTTGATCAAAGAGAAGCTTAGAAAGCCTTCGACATACAACACATATAATTTTAATATTTTTGACATGGTATAGGGCATTAAGTGGCCACCAGGTTGTATTCTGATTGGTCTATGATGCAATCCAAAGATTGCTGTACTAGGTGGATGCCTATCAATGCACCATTGAGCTTTGTAAGCTATTCGTGCCATCGTAGGCACCGATGCCGAAAAATGTGTTCACTTTATATACAAAGATTCACACCAAGTACGTTCTCAAGGTTTGCTTCATGCTAAAATGAAGTCTCAACTATGTCTAAATATAAGCATTGACAATAGAACAATATTAATATTTTCTTGCATTACTTTTAAATTTCCAAGATAATAATTTAAGCACTGCCAGCATGCGTAATAGTAATAGATAATAGGTGATAGATTAATCTATTTTAAATGTGATAAAACTATTTTTAAATTGTTAAGATTCCTCCTTTTTTAGACAAGGTGGTTTTAGCTCATGATCCCAAGTTAAATGGCCAATGTTGTTTTTTCTTAAGTTCTATCATGTCAATGATCTCCAAGGCCACACTTGTAACACTAATATATTTGTCCAGGTGTGTCTGTTGATCAAACTAGACTATTAATTCTATTTATGCATTTTTTACCCGAGACTATTTTTCTAGAAACATTGAACATACTATTTTGAGCGTCCAGGATTTAATAATAAAATTTTGTATGATGTAAATAAACACAATTAACTTTATGTTGATAATGTACAGTCAAGGAAATTGAAACACGTACCACCGTAGAACCTAGTCGAAGAGACATACACATGACATTTGTGTGACATAGCCTGGCGTTTAACGCATCACGTCATTACGAAAGGGTTCTAAGGTGGTATGTGAATATATTTCCCCTACTGTATAAGCTATGGCTTGTACATAATCAACTTGAAGTAAATTGTTATTATTGTTGTTATGTCCTATGGGACAAGCTTTCTTTAGTTTGAGATTGGATCAATTGGTGTATTTTTTTATTTATTTATGTATAATTTGCCAAGAAAGTACAAGGTTTTTTTGTAGCACAATTATTCAGCAAGCACCGAATGACTGACTGCAGCAAAGTTAAGTTTCATCAACATTTGATGAAAGAAATGAAGACAAAGCTGCTCTGCTTAGTATGTGAACTATGTAGTCTATGAAGTACATAATATTTTTAATGGAATTTTAAATATTTTTTTTAAAGAAATAGGCTTCTATTGCTTTTGTTTCACATCAAAATTTTCCAATAAGAAACAAAAGAAATACAACTCAAATGATTCAATGTGTCCTGGTAATGTCTATGTTTCATTGTATGATGGGCTTTAGGAGGCTACTGACAAGATTTTTTGTCGTTCAGCTTATGCTGCTATCTGTACCACTAAATTTTAATATATTTGTTTAGTAAGACGGGACTTTATCGCGTAATTATTTTTTATGTTATTTATCACAACGTTTCAATCATATTGCAATAGCGAAGTGTACTCATTTTAGTACAAAAATTATCAAGTTTTCTCTTTATTGAAAGTTTAAACATGGATCTCCATTCCGAGCAATTTCCTTTACTCCTAGCTAGGGAAACCAACCCCGTGTGCTCATTTCACAGGACATTTGCTCTAACTTTACAGGATTCATGGAATAAATACGGGACAGCGCGTTTATGGTACGGTATGGTCCTGTATTTTTAATATTAAAATACGGGACACGGTCATAATGATAGCTGAAAAACGGGACGTCCCGTATAATACAGGACAGTTAATGGCCACCCTATTCGTAGCGTTTTTCGCGGATGTAAAGCATGCGTCCTTTTCGCTCACACTTCTTAGTTAGACAGGGATGAGTATTTCCACGACAAAAGCTAGCGTGCTAGGACATCAGGGGGCCTAGCACGCTAGCTTTTACCGATGACATAAGCATTTATCCCGTTCTCTAACTAGTATGCGTGTGCGAGAGGGACCAAAGCGTTTATGTGCGCGATAAACGCTAGCGTGCTACTGTAGCTGAAGTCATGATCTAAAAAAACACGTAAACATAAATTTGTTCATGTTTAGTTTTCAAACATCCAGTAGTTTTTGATTTACTTAAGCGTTGGCCGTTGCTTGCGGTGGAATTGTGCTTTCAACCCAATTCCCAGTATTTTAACGTGTGTAAAGTAAAGTTTAAGCAAAATTCGGTCAATTGCGATTGGCACTCTCGCATCGAGGGTTCTGTATGTTTTCCTAGGAAATAAAAAATTGTCGTGGTCACAGCTTTCAAATTTCATTGGGAATCAGTATTTCAGTATTTATTGTTCAAATACAGTATATGTGTTGAGTTTATACACCTGCAGAAATTTCAAATGTTTTAGCTTAGTTTATGAGACAGGCCCTGAAAGAATAATGGTTTAAAACTGATAAAGTAATGGACTATGAATTATGACTTGTTGAAACATTCCCTGTCCAGCATACAAATATATTAGCACTTCGAGTGCATTTAATAAAATAAATGTCAATGAACTTAACAAATAAACAGACGGCAATAGTATAGAGGTCTCACTCGTCAATTATGACATGACAGATGGCTCGTGCGGGGAAATAAGATTAACAAAATAAGTCACGTGACTCGGCAAATCAACCAATCAAAGCATTCTTTTGGGTCTCCACAGATCCAAAAGATTGACCTGATTGGTTGATTTGCCGAGTCACGTGACTATTTTGTTAACCTTATTTTAAGTACCTAAAGAAATAAACTGTAGAGAATTAATCTCCTGGTTCTGTATTCTGAGTATGTTTTTGTATTGTAACCGATTCGGTCTAATGGCGTGTATTGTGTGTGTGCGTGTAAGACATATATTTTTATATATTATTATTAATTTAAATGAACAGTTAACTTTAATCAATTAGGATAGTTTTAAATATGCACCCAGTTTATGATGAATAAATTGTTTTTTATAATTTGTTTTGTTTTTGTATCAAGGTCAAAGTCAAAATATCTTTATTCAGACTAGGCTTACAGGAAAAAACCTGTGATGGAAGATACCAAAAAGAAGCTAAACCAGGTATAGTAGCACGCTTGCGTTTATCGCTGACATAAAGCATTCGTCCCTTTCGCACACGCATACTGGTTAGAACGGGACAAATGCTTTATGTCATCGATAAAAGCTGGCGTGCCAGGCCCCCAGAAGTATTTTTTTAAATAAATCAAAATTGCAATGCTATAATACAATGCAATGTTCTTGCAGGGATCGCCAATGCAGGTGGGGATCATCACCAAACATCCCTGTCCAAGGTACTTATAGTCATTGGTTTTATTTTTATTCATGCGAAAGTTATATCTAGTGGAGCATTTTGTTTGAACTGACGCTGCTCACTTATGTTGAACCATTCCTGAGGCCTTAAGAGCGTACAAACAGAGATTTGGCAACGTCACCTTTAGCTGCCAAATATTTAGCTGTTTTCATTGATTTATCAAAATTAATGAGTTAAAATACGGAAAATAGCAACGGTATGTACTAGAACTTGTGTTCTTACATTTGTTAGTAAGTAGTAAACCTTATATACTTATACCGAAATATACACATTTAAGTACAAATGGAAAGTTTCTAAATGCTTGTTTTACACTTAATTATAACTATTTAGTATAACTGTATTAAATATTGCAATGCATTATCAATATTTTAGTACATACCGTTGCTATATTCCGTATTTTAATTCATTTATTTTGATAAATCAATGAAAACATTTAAATATTTGGCAGCCATAGGCGACGTTGCCAGATCTCTGTTTGCACGCTCTTCACATGACTGGTCAAGTTTAATTTATACCTATGTAAGTCCCTTTCTTATGTTTGACACTAGTTATAGCTGCAGCGAGTGATAAATAACATTTGGCCAGCCATGTTTGCGGCCAGGACCAAATTTCATAAACGCGACCGGTGACAGTGACAATTCGGTATTCATTGCTTGCCCACTATGAGGTTAAGTTTGTAAGTCTGTAGCGTTACTTGTCGACACAGTAATGTGCGGCGAATTGTCACCTATCGCCTGTCGCGTTTATGAAAGTGGTCCCAGGCCCCTACTTCAACAAGCTGACAGCTGACTTAATATGTCAAGTGACAACGACAATTCAAGGTACATTTCGTTTCCGCGATTTTAAGCTCAGTAATACAAAACCCTTCGAGTTAGCCGTGTATGCCAAATATCGTTGTCACCTGTCAGCTTGGATAGGGGATTGTCGGGGTTTTCCCGATGTCACGAAAATGCTACTGCGAAATTTAACTTTTTTTAACGCTATGCGGGAGTTGTGGAAGTCTCATGGAGAGGCCTTTTGCCTTTGGGACACAAATATAGCCTATTAAAAAAAACGCTACGCCAAATCATTGCCAAATACAAAAGCCGTCACTCGCACGTTAAGCGTGGTGTTAGCAACGCGAATTTGAATCTTATCCCAACTTGTGTAAGCCTCTTTTGCGCTGTACGCACTGACGGGTATATCCGTCGTTGGCGTTGAAGTGCATTTTATTTTTACGTAGGTGTATCGTAAAGTTCGTATTACTTCATACACCATGCGCCAGGCGGCGCGAGCCAAAAGAAACGTGCCGCCTGCCCCCGCCTTCCCCCCGCTACTCCCGGCGACTCGCTATTCGTTTTCAATTACAATGACACGGCGGGAGCGAGCGAGCGCGCGCGTAGCAAGCCGACAGCCTACTGCGATTTGCCTATGCCATAGGCAAGGCGGTCGAGCGTACCTACACTGCGGAGTGGAACCCCCCTGCTTTCAGCTCTGATATCCAGAATGAGTTAAATGACACCACAAATTCTATTTAAAAATTATTTAATTCTTCATAATTGCTTCTTACTATAACAATTGGCTTATTACTGCTATACAACTAAAACCTAATTTGGACTAATAATACAATTTGTTGAGCTAAAGTAAGGCAAGATGGTTTGCGAAGATGGCAGGGAACAGTGTGGCATAGGCTCAGAATTTAAAAATTACAAAATCAATTTACTATTTACACTTCGACAGAAAAACGCTCGTTAAATTTGGAAGTCTTTGGTTCTGTCTGGCTATTGCTTCAAACGAGTGAGTGAACGATATAAACGTTGTATAAAAGCTGTATAGAGATCTCCTGTACACGCTTTTAAAGTGCTTGCTACTTGGGATCACTTAAGCCTTTTTTGTCCGTTCACCATTTTCATAGCATGTAGGATAATTTTCATGCCAGTTGCACGGATGACATTTTTTCAAAATCCTTTAATTGACTAAAAATATATATTATTAACTATTTTGGGGTTAACGTTAAGTCACCGTGCTTTTAATCATGGATAGGGAACTAAGATTAAAAATGACATCCAAGCCAGTGACATTCATTGAACTGACCTCCATGGAAGTGACATTTATAGAAATAACATTCATGGAAGTGACATCAAAGCCAGTGACATTAATGGAAATGACATCCAAGCCATGGAAGTGACGTGACATTCATGGCAATGACATCCACGAAAGAGACATTCGTGGCAATGACATCCATGAAAGTGACATTCATGGCAATGCCATCCATGCCAGCAACTTTCATGGAAGTGACATCCATGACAGTGACATCCATAGAAAGTAACATTCAAGGAAGTAACATCCATGTCAGTGACATTCATTGAAGTGATATCTAAGCCAGTGACACCCATGAAACTGATGTCCATGGCAGTGGCGTCAATGGCAGTGACATTCATGGCAATCACATCCATGATAGCGACAAAGCATTGCCCATAGCTTGGTAAGTAAGCACGCAATTAGAAATACTTCAACTAGGACATTCAACTTGCAATATCCAGGATAATATTTTTCAACTTTAAATAACTAAGCCAGTTTTATCTGGAAGAACTAAGTACATACAACCTTCGTTTTGTTGGAAGAACATGTAGTGTAAAAAGAAAACTCAAATTCCGTATCACAAAACCACAGTACCTTAAAAATTGACAGATTTTAATACACACAGTACAATTGTAAGGGCCTCCGCTACGTCGCGCGAGCGCACAGAGCGGGTCATCGATACAAGAAGTCAATAGATCGGCCTACTTGTTCGGATTGTTACAAGCCCAGCGTCACCACTTTGCGACGGGGTGAAGCAGGTGAAAAGGGGTATTCAATATTTAGCCATTGGTTCAACTTTGAATATTATCGTAAGTGAATAAAGTGCTTCTAAGTTTTCTAACTAGCAGCGACACAGGCGTCGGATAGCAGAACTAAAAATATGACGCCAATGTAAAACGTACAAAACGCAGAGCTGTTTACTTGATAACTGGCACAGACAGTTTTATTCAGGTTATCCAACATAGTCTACCAAATAGACTATGGTCGGCTACTCTGCCACTGCGTTGTACACAGTTCTAAGTTTTCTCATTTCGATGGAGCGGGTGCACGCCTATAGACAAATAGTATGAGAGCGTCCG
The DNA here is from genome assembly GCA_963691745.1 of Ditula angustiorana. Taxonomy (NCBI): domain Eukaryota; kingdom Metazoa; phylum Arthropoda; class Insecta; order Lepidoptera; family Tortricidae; genus Ditula; species Ditula angustiorana. The sequence continues at coordinate 4,324,248 of OY829472.1, read as the reverse complement.
CTAATCCGCGCGGGTGCGGGCTTATACTATTTGTTCGACAGGCGTGCACCCGCTCCGTGCGCCCGCGCAACGTAGTGGAAGCCATAGGTCGACAAAAATCGTTTTTAATTTACATTGCTAACTAATTGATAGTAACTAACAATTGTATAAGTTCGAAAGCGATATATTTCATGAGCTCACTTAATGGAAAAATTGTAAACATTTTTTTAAAGTGTGAATGAAACATTGCAATGTTAATTCAGTTTCTGTTTTTCATTAAATTCTTTTTTGCAGTTATGATATGTGTGTAGATAAAGTAATGTATGCAACTGTATATAATTAGGCCTTAAAAGAATCGTGTGATCCCATTATGTTTCATAAGACCACACTCGTGTTTTAACGCCTGTCATTATATAGCAGTTGCATAAACTACTATTGTGACTCCTGAATTAGATTTGTTAAGTTGGCACTGCTTTGTTTACAATTTATCCATCAATTTTATACGGTAAAATTATATGCTTCTCTTTCGAATCAATACACTTCTCAGTTCCGTCTTTATAGGCACTTATATGTGTCTTGACTGGGAGTTAGGAAGGTCAGTCGGGCAACATGATACGAAACTGCTTATTTCAGCACCAGATTCGATAATTCAGCTATTACAATATAAACTCTTAAAGAAAACATTATTTTCTTATACAACATAGGAAGGCAAACTAGCAAGTGGGTCACCGCGGCCCATAGACACCCGGCACACCAAGGATATTGTCGATGCGTTGCCAACCCAGAGGGCTAAGATGGAATACCTCTTGTGCCAGTAATTGCACCGGCTGTCTTGCAAACAAAGGAACACAACAGTGCAAGCAGCGGCTGGATTAGCGAACAAGATGGTGGTATCGATCCGAACGGACCTGTCCGGAACACTGTTGTGTTCCGGTGTGGAGAGCAAGACACCAGGTGAAATTACTGGCACAAGAGGTATTCTCCTTGGCGTTGCCTAAGATTGCCTGTTGGCCTCCCTATTTTATATAAAAATATATATATGAGCAGCTCTATCACAAGAAAAAGGATAGGTTTTTATCAGATTCCAAAAACGGCAACACCGCTAGTTCTCCGAAAATTAAGTCGGGAGTATGTATCCTCGGTCTAGTGCTAGGCGAAACAAAATACCTTGCCACTCCGCGAAACCAGTGCTGTATACCTGCAAAACAGCTGAGTCTGTGCGACTTTTTTTTTCAAAAACCCACCAATCCCGTCTTCCACACATAACTAAATATATACACAGACACAACTATAAAGCACCAAATACTAACCCATAAACGCTGCGTAAACCCATGTTAGTTAATATGTGTTATGATTTTTTTACCTATCATTGTGACGTTTGCCCTCCTCCAATGAAAGGCACAAAACATTTGTTAGTTAAAATTGGCTAAAAGAGATTGATGAACTTTTAAGTATAAGGGGGTAAAACTAGACGACGTACGCGCGTTTCGCCTAATTACGAGGCATCATTTGTATCAAATAATACGACCGTTCGCTACTTGAACGGCTTTATTAAACATGCACTGGTTTCGCGGATTAGGGAGCTAATTTCTAGTTCGTTTTTTTTATACTAGAGGGGGAAAACGAGCAGACGGGTCACCCGATGGCAAGCAATCACCGCCGCCCATAGACACCTGCGATATCAAAAGAATCGCAAGCGCGTTGCCGGCCTTTAAGAAAGGAATAGGCTCGTTTCTTGAAGGTTTCTAAGATTCGTTAATATGGACCTTCGCAAAGTAACGTCTGGATGGAATTGGGTAAACCTACGTCTGGGGGACTTAAGGCGCTAAGGCTGGTAGTGTCTTCCAAGGAACTGCTGAGGGTCGAGGTGTTTCCTGGTGGCCTGGTAGACGTCTCTCTCCTTGTCGGGGTACTTGGTTGGCAGGTTGGGTGAGTGGAGGTGAACCTTGGCTGCGTATCTGTTAGAGAAGTCATATTATAGTTAAAACCAGTTCCAGTACAAAGTTTGCGGGTGGTAGGACCTTGTGCAAGGTCCGTCCGGATCGCTACCACCATCTTCCTCGCTAATCCTGCTGCTAAGCAGCAGTGCTTGCACTGTTGTGTTCCGGAGTGGAGAGCAAGACAGCCGGTGTAATTACTGGCACAAGAGGTATTCCATCTTAGCCCTCTGGGTTGGCAATGCATTTGCAATCTCTTTGGTATTGCGGATGTCTATAGGCGGTGGTGATCACTTACCATCAGGTGACCAACTTGCTTGTTAGCCTTCCTATTTCATAAAAAAAAACGTGTATTAGGCTGCTTTTCCACCAGAGTTCTTTACAAACACATCCCTCGCTACGCATCCTCGCACATCTCTGGTGGAAACGCACCCTTAGGACAAAAAAAAATGCCCTAGGAAGGCAGAGATAGATTATGTGTGTTACAGCATTATTACAACCAATGTTATTATAAGAATTTTCTTGTCTGTGGTAGTAGGTAAATCTGTTCTTTATTGGGTAGTATCTCTTAGTAGTCTGAATTTATTGGTGATCACATTACCGATATCTTGTGACATTATGAATTTAAATTTGGAACAACTGTCAAAATTCAAGTTGGTCTCTATTCTAGTATCCACAGATATTAAACCAGTTATCGATACAAAACGTCAAATCAGTATGTTTTTTTTTTAATTTAAACGCACGACATTTGATCTCGAGTGACATGACAATAGGGACTTCATTCGTTTGTCTATGGTTTAAAAATACGTTCGTCTTGGCGGATAGATCGAATGGCCGCCATGACTAGTTGTCATTCGTTTGTTGGTTTTTTGCTGTTACGGTTTTTTGCAGTTATGATATGTGTGTAGATAAAGTAATGTATGCAACTGTATATAATTAGGCCTTAAAACACTCGTGTGATCCTATTATGAAACTCGCTGACGCTCGTTTCAAAAAACCATTATATAGCAGTTGCATAAAATACTATTATTTAAGCATAAATAAAGTCCCGCTTTTATTATACTTTGCTTTATACACTCTGTGATAGATATACGGTTGGCAAGTGAAACTTAACCTTTATTCACACGGACGGACGTACCAATGTGTATGATTATGTCATTTTTTTTAACACATTTCCAACCACAATTCAGAATGAAGAAGACTAATGATAAATTATAATGTTACAGATAATATTACGAGTAAAATTATCACTTATTTTTCTGTCTAAAAGTAAAACGATAACCCTAGAATTTAGTAATAGTTGGTGCAATTTATTAATGTATAAAATATAAGTATTAAAGTCATGGGCAATAGTTTTGTAATAAGTTGCCATCTCGTCAAAAGTTGTTTTGCCCGGCAGCTTAACTAAACATCTGTAACACACATTGTGGAAGAGCAATAGAGTATTGAGTGTCGAGTGTTGAGTGTTGAGTGTTGATTATTGAGTATTGAGTGTAGAGTATTGAGTGTCGAGTGTTGAGTGTCGAGTGTTGAATGTCGAGTGTAGGGTGTCGAGTGTTGAGTATTTAGTGTTGAGTATTGAGTGTCGCGTATTGAGTGTCGAGTGTTGAGTGTCGAGTGTTGAGTGTCGAGTGTAGGGTGTCGAGTATTTAGTGTTGAGTATTGAGTGTCGCGTATTGAGTGTCGAGTATTCAGTGTGAAGTATTCAGTGTCGAGTATTGAGTGTTGAGTATTGATTGCTGAATATTGAGTGATGAGTGTTGAATATAGAGTATTGAGTGTTGAGTATTGAGAAGTGAATGTTAAGTATTGAGTGTTAAATATTGAGTACCTTATGCCGGCAATGTCGATCTCGTAGTGGCCCCCCAACACGTAGTCGTTGTTGATTTTCTGCGGAACCCCGTTTTCGTCCAGGTTTTGTACGAATCCGAGGCAAACCTGACAAGGGAAATCAAAGTTTAAGGTCTTGGCGATGTTGTTGTTGTTACAATGGTGGCATTGTTTATTTACAATGTCCTCTTATTCCAAAACTATTTCGAGGAATAGGGCTATTAAACAGTTTTCTGATATTCTAGTAAAAAAATACTTTGTATTTGTGAATATTTTGGCAAAATAATGTTCGACCTTTGTTTGACGTTAATGGCCAGCATTAATTTTTGAATTTCTTTGCACTTTTCACAAAAAGACTAAAAATGCCACTCGTTTAGTTTCTCTTTGGCATTAGTTTCGTTTTGGTGTTATTATTGTCGCATGTCACTGTCAGTAACACTATCTCTATTTTGAAATCTTCACAAATCCACATTTTTGAATTTTTTATAATGGAGTCATACAAAAAGTGTTTTATTCCTATACGTAGAAATGATTCTATTAATAACCTAAATAATCACAACTTATAAGATTTTAAGGTTAACTAACAACACTAGACACTGACAGATGACAAAAGTGACACTCTTTTCTTTTAAATTTGGGAGAGGCGAAGGCAAGCGTGGTTTAATGCCACCGCCTAGTACATATATTTGTAACAATTTGCCGGTAACTTTATAGGATAAAAAATTCAAAACACGCTTAAAACCAAAATCCTTCAAATTGATATCTTAAATTAATACTTTATGTAAAAAAAATGTTTTTTTTAAGACCAATGCCAAGCAATACTTGTCTGTTATTATCAAAATTGAAAAAAAAATGTCGAAGGATCAAAAACTGTCCACATGTCCGAGTCAACCAGCGGTTCGGAAAATGGGAGCATCTGATGAGTAGAAGCCTCAAGTTACTCAGCTCGGATGCCGTCCGGGCTCATCTCAAAGTTAAAGTAAAAAAAAATATTTAGATCAGGCTTACAGGTAGCACTTAAGAATGTCAAAAAATTTACCACCGGTTCGGAAAAACCTCTGATGAGAAGATACCGGCAAGAAACTCAACGAGGTGTAAATTTTTTTTTTACCTGCTTCTTGAACGTGTACCCATAGCTGGTGGTGGTGGTCTGTCCGCAGTGCACGTTGTCCCTGTAGATCGGCTCCCCGCCCCACGACCAAGGGTCTAGTTCGTGCTCATGATCAGTGAGTAGAAGCTGCACGTAGTGACGGCGGATCCCTTCCGCGCGCTGGTGCAGCAGCGCCTCGCGACCTATGAAAGGTATGTCTCTCTGTGGGAGACGACGTTTTTTTTATAACCGAAATTTCTATCGAATTTTATTTTTAAATGTACACGTTCAAATAATTAATAGATTCAGGCGTTACTTTGCGGAGGTCCATTTTAACAAACTGGTACAAATTTGTACAAGTTTGTTAAAATGGTGAACACTACCGCCTAGAACCACCAAAAAAAACCAAGGAGATTGCAGATGCGTTGCCATACCAGAGGGCTAAGATGGAATACCTCTTGTGTCAGTAATTGCACCGGCTGTCTTGCTCTCCACGCCGGAACACAACACCCTAAAGTGTGTGTGATAAATGTTGTTTCGTGCGGAAGCGGAGGAGGATGGGTTTTTGCATGAATATATATATATATATATATATATAAATATATATATATATATATATGTGTGTGTGTGTGTGTGTGTGTGTGTGTGTGTGTGCGTGTGTGTGTGTCGCGCAGACGCAGCTAACCTGCACGAGCACGGCACTGGTTTCGCGGAGTAGCAAGGTAATTTCCTCCGGTACGTTGGATATCACTCACGTGGAACTTGACCCGCCAGGTCCGCCCGCACTCTAGCGGCGTGGTGGTAGTATCCAGGTCTTGGCCCCAGAACGCGAAGAACTTCTCGACGCGCAACGCGCGCGACGCGTAGTATCCAACGTGCGCGATGCCGTACTTCGCGCCCGCCGCCATTATGCGCTGGTAGACGTGGAGAGCGAACTGCGGAGGACGACTCGATATAGCACACTAGCGGACGCGCGCGAATTCGTTCGCGTGAAATTAGTAGCCTATGTCCGTCACGGATAGTGTGGCTTTCTATCTGTGAAACCATTTTTCAAATCAGGTCGGTAGTTCCAGAGATTAGCCCCTACGTACGAACAAACAAAGTTTACCTCTTTATTATATTATAGCGGACGCGCGCGACTTTATTCGCGTGGAATTAGTAGCCTATGTCCATCAGGGATAGTGTAGCTTTCTATGTGTGAAACAATTTTTGGAATCAGTTCAGTAGTTCCAGAGATTACCCCCTACCTACAAACAAAGTTTACCTCTTTATTATATTAGTGTAGATTATAATCAAAGCCAAAGTCAATAGTAGTTTATGCAACTGCTATATAATGAGAGGCCTTAAAACACGAGTGTGGTTTTATGATTATTTTAGTTTTTTTGGTTACTACGAGAACTTTCTTGTCTTTCTTAAATTTGGAACAGCTGTCAAAATTCAAAAGGTCTCTATTCTAGTATCCATGGATATTAAAAAAGTTATCGATACGAAACGTCAATCCAGTATAAACCGCACGACATTTGATCTCGAATGACACGAGAACAGGGACTTCATTCGTTTGTCTATGATTTAAAAAAACATTCGTGTGATCCTATTATGAAACGATATTAAAATTAGCACGTTACTTCGGCGACGTGTGACCCATTGTTTTAAACTTTCGCGATTTTCACCCATATTTATATTTGACGTGAGTTTGTCACTCGTTGTTAATTAATTTACCTTGACGTGTCGGCCATGTTGCAACGGCCGTGGTCGCGAGAAGACACCGCACGACGAGTCTTCTCGTGACCACGGCCGTCGTGACACGGTCGAAACGTCGAGGCAAATTAACGATGATTTAATCGCGTTAAAGTCCCAAGAGCTATAGTTTGTTATAGTGTCGCACTTACTTATGGAATAAATAGATAACTTGTCCTGTCTAGAGTGTTTCTATCTTCTCCAATCTCATATAACCCGAGGCACGTGGGCAGCCGCTTCTTATAAATGCGACAATTGAATATGGTAGAAAACCGAGAGAAGCCAAGCGCACTTACACAGTATATAAATAAGGCAGTACCGAAACTAGGCCTATTTTTTGAGAAATTGTAATGGTAAAATTAATAAGTTATATTGTTATTAATTATAGCAACGTTCACTTGGGTTCTGTAACGATCAAATAATGAAATGAATTAACGAGTTTACAAATAAAATTGGGTAATTAAAAAAGTTCAACATTTTACGAAGTAAGAAAAAATTAAAGCTCCGGTTTTTAAGAACTCGGGTTCAAGCAGCCATATTACGACGCAATCTTGTGTGGCATCTTCAAAAAGATCGCGCACTGTCTCGGGAGCCCGCAATAACGATAAACGCAAAGCGCGTCCACCCGTCGCGACGCGGCAGCCGCGACTGACGGACTCCTTAGCAGCCTTAGCGGCCGTGTTGAGCGTGCGTCTGTGTGAGTGCGTCGGTTCAGAGCGTTTGTACGTAGATTCCTTACTGCTTATATGTCGCATGCTTAGTATTAAAGCGACCCATTTCTGAATAATACACGTCCCAAAATATCACCTTAATCAAAAGACATAGGGTTTAATTTTGGGAAATATCATATTCAGAATTGGGTCGGTTTAATTCTAAGGGTGCGATGTATACTGTGGCACTAACCTCGTTCGGTATGTAGAGCACGTAGCCCAATTCACCGGTGTGTGTCAGGTTCATTGCCCTAATGCCATTGGCCAAGCCCACATCGAGTTCCTAGAAAAATGTGAACTGTAAATAATAGTAGATTGTTCAACAAGGGATGAAACAGCTATTGCACGCGAGATTTTTTGCCCTAGTTCGAGTGTGGAATTGGTGTTTCACCCTTGTTAAACACTCTGTTTTTCATTTCGACCATGAGGAAAGCAGATAATGTCATTGATAATAATTAGAAAAGGTCTTTTAATATATGACATTATTTTTTAACGTACAAAATCTACGTTATTAGACTTATTAGGTTCAAAAGAATGTCAAATTCGGGTTCATTAAGACTAGAATTCATGACTTTTGAATTCAAAAAATAATATCAATTTCAGGTTTATTAATCCTAAATTACGTACATTTTACAGTCATAACATAACGATTCTTTGCCATAATATCATCCGCCATCTTGGATTCAAAAAATAATATCTGATTTGGATTTACAATTGCTGAATTACATGAATTTGACACCTAGATGTCGACTATCTATTTCAGAATGTCACCAGCAATCTTGGATCCCCCCCCTCTGGTCATACGTGATGAGGTTTAAGATGTTGCCTCCTCCCCTACCCAAAATCACATATATTTTTTTGTACTAAGCACTTTAAAATTTTTCGCTCACACTCCACCACTGACAAATAATGGACTTCTAGTCAGCGTTTAAAAAATAGCCGCTTCAAAAGTAGATCAAAAAGTACAATAAATCGACAATCGCTCGCGCTGTCAGTCTGTTGGACCGACGGTGCTGCTGTCGATACCATTATTTTGTATAGTACATCCATGATTTTGCAACGATCGAAACTTAATAAATTATTATTTTATGCAGTTAGATGTAAAGTTGTAAATCCAATAACTATAAATGGTGAACTAATAATTTGCATTTGTAACATTGGCATCAACCGGTACTCTCATGTCGGCCGTTTTTCTGCTGTCATTTAATATGACACTGTACATCCATGCATTGTAATATCATTGCACTCCACTTTTCAATTTGAAAATCGCGCGTTCGACAAAAAATAAACACTTCATATCTCATTACACCCCTTGTGATGTTTCGTGATGTTTTCCGACCCCTCCCCCCTTTCAAACTTAATGGACAATACCTTAGGGGGTGATCATGACATGAGTTTAAGACATTTTTATACAACATAGAAAGGCAAACGAGCAAGTGGTTCACCTGATGGTAAGTGATCACCACCGCCTATATAGACACCTGCAACACCAAAGGGATTGCCAACCGAGAAGACTAAGATGGAATACCTCTTGTGCCATTAATTACACCGGCTGTCTTGCTCTCCACGCCGGAGCACAACAGCGCAAGCACTGCTGCTTAGCGGCAGGGTTAGTGAGCAAAATGGTGAATAGAATATAGCATAGAATATGCGTTTATACCACACACAGTAAATGTGGGATCGTGTGAAGGAAAACTCACTTTCAAAAGAAATTAAAAGAAGTTTAATTAAAATAAAATACGGAAATACAAAAAACACAACTAGCAGCTAACCAATCACCAAACGCACTCCCAGTCGCTCAGTCATACACATTCGTTCACAATCTCTTCCAGTCATTCGCTCGTTTACATCAATCGTTCGCTCAGTGTTACTACCATTCCCACATATACAGTTAACAATATATAAAAATTACAAAAACTTCATGTGACAAAAGAGCAGGCTCAGTATTTGCTGCGAGTGCGAGCGCACGCTCGTACAGTCAGCGTCAAATATACCAGAGCGGGCAAGGTGTCAAAAATATCTGAACTCGACTCTATTGTCAAATACGCTCGGGCGTGTTCAGATATTTTTGAACACCTTGCCCGCTCTGGTATATTTGACGCTGACTGTACCTGCGCAGCACTGGTTTTCAGTCCACCCCTCCCCTCGCACTCAGTTCAACTTAACAAGATGGCGGTAGACTAGACTATTACCGCAGCATGCACACGCATATATAAAAAAAGGAATAGAAAAAAAAAACATTCTGCGTGGTAGCGATCCGGACGGACCTTGCACGCGGTCCTACCACCCGCATGTGAATGCAGTATTGATAGGTCCATTTTTGAAAAATCAGAAAATATCAGAGATGTATGGGGAAAATTTTCAAAAAATCAGTAGATGCATAAGTGAAATAAAGATGGTATCGCTTTCTCCATGAATCCAATTAAGTGATATTTAATTTAGTCATGTAATCATTTTTCGCTGACTGTGGAGCGAGATTGACTATGTGTCCGCCTCGTTAAGTCCATTTTACGATGTCAATTTTATAGTGCCAATCAAACCATGATAATTTTGTGTGTCATTTCACTCAGGTTTCTATATAACATATCATATTTTAAAGAAAAGCTAGTATTTGAAAAAATCAGTAGATTTTTAATTATAATGAGTAGATCAGTAGAATTCTGGAAAAATCAGTAAATCCCCCGAAAAATCAGGAGATCTGGCAACACTGTGTGGATGAAAGACTAACCTTAAAGGTGAAGAAAGGGAAATTGCTGGGCGACAGGTCGGTGTCGGTCAGCTCGGACATCAGGTTCCTGGTGAAGGGACCCATGACGCAGATAGCCGTGTACATTGGCGTCACGTCCGTCAGCGTCACGGAGCCGTCGCGCGGCATGTGACGCTTGATCCAGACCTTGCAGCGCGTCTGTTGGATGGTCGGCGCTATCATCATGTAACTGAAACATTTACAATATTATTTTTATGAAATCGGAAGGCAAACAAGCAAGCGGGTATATAATTAGGCCTTAAAACACTCGTGTGATCCTATTATGAAACTCGCTGGAACTTGCTAACTATGTAAACTTGCGGGTGGTAGGACCTTGTGCAAGGTCCGCCCGGATCTTGCTCGCTAATCCTGCCGCTAAGCAGCAGTGCTTGCACTGTTGTGTTCCGGCGTGGAGAGCAAGACAGCCGGTGTAATTACTGGCACAAGAGGTATTCCATCTTAGCCCTCTGGGTTGGCAACGCATCTGCACCCTCTTTGTTGTTGCAGGTCTATAGGCGGTGGTGATCACTTACCATTAGGTGACCCTCTTACTTGTTTTCCTTCCTATGTTGTATGAAAAAAAATCCGCCATATCGAAATTGTCTCGCGTGTACGCGTGTACGCGTACATGCCAAGAAAAACAGTGCACGAGTAAAATAATATTGAAACCGTCAATCATTCACCCATCGCTGTTTTAATTTAAATAAAATGTAGGGTACATATTTATTTCATAAAACAGTCCAAAAGGATCAGATTTCATTTTCCGAAGTTTAAATAATGTTTAAAAACTGGTGCGAAAGAATCGAAAAGGTTATGAGAAAAAAGGAATTAAGGCGATTCATCTGAGTTTACGTATTTATTGAAATTTAAACTAGACAAACTACCGCGTAGCGTATACAACCGCGTTGGCAGGTACCTACAGAGCATGAGTTGGGTAGTGTGTAGCGCCTTTACATATCACCAACTTTAGTCACAACACTACCCATCATAGACAATTGTAGAATTTAAAAGAAACAAAAACGTCATTCCATCTAGTCCATCGAAATGAGAAAACTATAGCACTGTGTACAACGCAGTGGCAGAGTAGCCGACCATATTCTATTTGGTAGACTATGTTGGATAGCCTGAATAAAACTGTCTGTGCTAATTGTCAAGTGAACAGCTCTGCGTTTTGTACGTTTTAAATTGGCGTCATATTTTTAGTTCTACTTGTGGTTCTACTATCCGACGCCTGTGTCGCTGCTAGTTAGAAAACTTAAAAGCACTTTATTCACTTACGATAAGATTCAAAGTTGAACCAATGACTAAATATTGAAAGCCCCTCTTCACCTGCTTCACCCTGTCGCAAAGCGGTGACGCTAGGCTTGTAACAATCCGAACAAGTAGGCATATCTATTGTCTTCTTATGTCGATGATCTAGTCCTAATAACCTAACTTATGAAACCATTTTATACTTTTAATGAAATATCCAAGATACAGTTATATATCTTATGGTTTAGTATTCTACGGTACCGACCGTTTCAACAGTGTATGGCTTCAATGGTGTTTGATGAGTTGGTGTGAAAATTCGAGGAGAAACAGTGACAAAACAGAGTTACGTCCCTTGTTAACATATTTAGCAATTTCCATAGAATGACACCTTATAGCAGTTGCATAAACTACTATTGTTGCGTTCCCCAGGCAGCGCCCTTGTACCTGCGTTGTAATTTTAATGACAGGCGTGGCCCAGCCTATAGAACAGTACTGACTGGTTGTCCGAGATCCGGGCGAGGCTGCAGTCGTTCTCATAGCCGCCGCGCTCGTTCTGCATGCCGGTGTGGATGATGCTGCCCACCTTCACGTCGACGTCGTTGGAGCACAGGTACTGCAGCAGGTCCACCACCTCGCGCCCCTTGGACTGCGGACAGACAGACAAACGGACGGTCACGCAACATCTAGATAAAAAAAAGACTCAAAAAATACTGATTCACGACCGGATAGCCTAGTGGTTAGTGGCCCTGACTACAAAGCTTGAGGTTCCGGGTTCGAGCCCCGGGAGGGGCAAATGTATGATGATGATGATGTTTGTACCCGAGTCGTGGATGTTATATGTATTTATCTATATGAGTATGTATATCAGTTGTCTAGTACCCATAACACAGGCACCTTTAGTTGCTTACTCTGGACTAGGTCAACTGGTGTTAACTGTCCCAAGATATTTATTTATTTATTTACTGATATAACTTTACAAATTAAGAAGTATATCCGGGACAAATTCACACCAATTGAACTAGTCGTTTTCATGGGATTTGCGTTACATCGTTTTTCTACTGACGATAATTCATGAAATAGTGATCATAGAAAAAACTAAAACTAAAAAACTTAAACTTTTTTTTCTTTCTTTGTGTTGTCATTACAATTTTAATTTCATAATTTGAATGTTAAAAACATTTAAAATAAAAATCGAAAGAAATTTCGGTTACAAAATTTAATAACAAAAATGGCACCATCTCTCGTCAGCTGTCGGTAGCTGTAAAGGTACCCCAGTTGAATATGATAACTTGTTAAAAAGTTTCATATAGATGACACCGAGGGTAGTTGTACCTTAAAATCAATAATGTAATGACCGTAAGACGAAGCACATTGAAAAATTCGCAGGGTAGGGCAGCGGCAGTGTGGCGAAACTGGCAAACGCAAGGCACGGAATGCTGATGTTGCAGGTCAAGTCCTGCCATTGCCCTAATTTTTCTTTGTTTTGTCATTACAATTTTAATTTCATAATTTGAATGTTAAAAACATTTAAAATAAAAATTGAAAGAAATTTCGGTTACAAAATTTAATAACTAAAAACACTTTACATTTCGATAGCAGAAAAATTTTAGTCAATGAGCCAATTGGGAGAGATATCCCGTCACATACACAAAAAAAATCGGTCATACTTCTGTTTACAATTAGCAGAGGATAAGAAACGAAAGCCGACCGTTCCCTGTGCGCTGTGTGGACGAGCTCACCTGCAGGTCTATCTTGGTGAAGGAGGAGTAGTCAGCGATGCCGACAGCCTCGCAGCAGGCCCAGCACTCACTGCACGGTCTGCAACCAGCGCGGCTTGCCGACCGTTCCTTGTGCGCTGTGTGGACGAGCTCACCTGCAGGTCTATCTTGGTGAAGGAGTAGTCAGCGATGCCGACAGCCTCGCGGCAGGCCCAGCACTCGCTGCACGGTCTGCTACCAGCGCGGCTTGCCGACCGTTCCCTGTGTGCTGTATGGACGAGCTCACCTGCAGGTCTATCTTGGTGAAGGAGGAGTAGTCAGCGATGCCGACAGCCTCGCGGCAGGCCCAGTACTCGCGCTGCACGGTCTCGAACCAGTGCGGCTTGCCGAACGTCTTCGTGTGAGCTATCTTGAAAGGGCGCGGCTTCGTCTCACCGGACGTTTTATCTACACAACAAAATTTAAAATATACTTCTAGCTTTTGGAATTTGGAAAAAAAAATCATTATTTTTCATTCTTCTAGCTTATGTCCGCGATTTCCTACGTAACTAATTTCGAAGTAAGCATCTAACTCAGCTGCTAGACGCTAGCTGCAAGATGAACCATGCAGCAGATTGAAAGTTAGACCTCTAGCAATACAACTGTGACAACGGCATCCAATTTCGTGCGACAGTTTTTGCGTGATGAAGGTATAAAAATTCAGACAGATAAACGAAAACTCTTAAAATAATTGTTTTGGCTTAAATTGCTCCTTTAAAAACCGTTATTATATGAAGAATTATACATATTATTTATAATTCTTAAATATCTCCTATGATACAGACGCCAGTTAAAATTTCAGTACATGTATGTATAGACTAGCTTTTGCAAACAAAGATTCAGAATTTGTCCCTTATAGAGCGTAGAGAGGTTTTAAGAATAGTAGTTTATGCAACTGGTATATAATAAGAGGCCTTAAAACACGAGTGTGGTTTAATGAAACGAGCGTCAGCGAGTTTCATAACAGGATCACACGAGTGTTTTAAGGCCTAATTATATACAGTTGCATACATTACTTTATCTACACACATTTCATAACTGCAAAAAACCGTAACAGCAAAAAACCAACAAACAAAGTAATGGCGGCACTTCGATCTATCCGTCAAGACAAACGTTTTTTTTTTAATCATAGACAAACGAATGAAGTCCATATTGTCATGTCACTCGAGATCAAATGTCGTGTGTTTAAATTAAAAAATCACACTGAGTTGACTTTTCGTATCGATAACTGTTTTAATATCTATGGATACTAGAATAGAGACCAACTTGAATTTTGACAGCTGTTCCAAATTTAAATTCATAACGTCAGAGATATCGATAATGTGATCACCAATAAACACAGAATACTATGAGATACTACCCAATAAAGAACAGATTTACCTACTACCACAGACAAGAAAATTCTTATAATAACATTGGTTGTAATAATGCTGGTCATTTTCAATGGTTTTTAAACGCGTTATTGAGCACTTATGATATGTGTGTAGATAAACTACTTTATCTACACACATATCATTACAGCAAAAAACCGTAACAGAAAAAAACCATCAAACGAATGACAACGGTAATGGCGGCAATTCGATCCTCCGTCAAGACAAACGTTTTTTTTAAATCATAGACTAACTAATAAAGTGCCTATTCTCATGTCATTCGAGATCAAATTTCGTGCGGTTTATATTAAAAAAACATACTGGATTGACGTGTCGTATCGATAACTGTTGTAATATTATCTATGGATACTAGAATAGACGCCCACTTGAATTTTGACAGCTGTTCTAAATTGAAACCCAAAACGTTACAGAAATCGGTACTGTAATGAATATTAAAGTACAGATTTACCTACTACCAGAAACAAGAAAGTTCTCATAATAAAGGAAAAGGCAGAATAAGCCGTGGATTAACAAAGATGTCATCGCCCTGACGTTGCAGAAGAAACTTTTATGGGATAAATACATGGCTAGCAAGTCTAATGATGATTATCGTCTTTTCAGGGAAACAAGCAACCGATGCGTTTCTTTATCTAGGCGAAACCGGACTGAATATGAAAGCTCAATTTTGGAAAATGGTGATAAACAATTTTATGCTCATCTTCGAAGAAGCACCTTATCTAAGGTTGACATCCCGCCCGCAATTAGGACCTCGCGGGGGGATTTGGTCACTGATCCCGTGGATATTGCGAATGCTTTTGCGACTGAATTTCATAAAGCATACTCTGTAGAACCAAGCATCACGGTGTGCCCTACTATACATAAAATAGCTCGTGTAGAAACCTCCTTGAGCGACATTACTTTTACGCAGAAGAATGTAGGTGATGTACTGGAGAAGTTGGACATTAATTCTGCAGCTGGTCCGGATGGTCTCCCTAGCATCGTGTTGAAGCAAAGTGCAGCTGCTATTACTCCTATATTGACGGATTTGATGAAAATGTCGTTTGACTCGGGATGTGTTCCTCTAGATTGGAAGCAGGCCTTGGTGACTCCTATTTTTAAGACCGGCGATAAAACCGACCCATCAAAGTTTAGGCCGATAAGCTTGACAAGCATTGTTTGCAAATGCATGGAAAGGTTGATTTGTGGGCAGTTGATGAATTTTTTAAACAGGGAAAACATTATCTCAGTTAGGCAACATGGATTTATTCAGAGGAGGTCTACAGTGACAAACCTGCTTTCTTGTGTGCACGCGTGGTGCAAAGATCTAGACTTGAACAATCCAGTCGATGTTATATATCTGGACTTCGAACGTGCATTTGATAAAGTTCCTCATCAGAGACTTCTTTTAAAGCTAGACCATTTTGGAATTCGTGGCAGGCTTCTGAGGTGGATTGAAAGTTACCTGGCCGGTAGGACCTTCTGTGTCAGGGTTGGTAACTCGTTGTCGGAACGAAGATCCGTTTTGAGCGGCGTTCCACAGGGTTCGGTCCTGGCTCCGGTTTTATTTGGAATATTTGTAACGGATCTAATAGCCTTAATTGATTCGGAGTCCTGTTTCTTTGCGGATGATGGAAAATTTTTTGGGAATCCCTTGACCTCGTCGGGTCAGCTGCAGGCTGATCTAGATAAGTTGTTGGAGTGGACTTCGGATTGGATAGTGAAGCTTAATGTCAGTAAGTGCGCAGTTCTCCACCTTGGTAGCAATAACCCGGAGACTCAATACCTGATTGGAGACACTCCTATAGCCACTGTTAGCTCGCAGAAAGATCTTGGCGTGACTATGACGAAAAAGCTGAAGTGGGGCGAACATATAAACATCATTGTAAAAAAGGCTAACTCATTTCTGTATGTTATTAGAAGATCATTTCAATATATATCTGTGGAGGTATTTGTCAAGATATACAAAACCTACGTTCGGCCATTGCTGGAGTATGCTTTCCAAGTGTGGAACCCCTACTTTATTAAGGACATCGATCTTCTGGAGAGTGTGCAGAGAAGAGCTACAAAGATTCCTTTTAAGTTGAGACGCCTCTCTTATGAAGACCGACTAAAGATACTGAAGCTGCCGACACTTAAGGAACGAAGGATAAGAGGGGATCTTATTGAATGCTTCAAGATACTGACCTACAAGTACAACCTCCCGGACATCCACACTTTGTTCAAGAAAAACCTTGCCAGTCGAAGCGCCCGAGGTCACAGCCTTAAGATTGTACGCACTCCTACCAATTCAATGGCAGCTTACCACCTACTATGTAACCGCGTCGTCGGGGATTGGAACGGGCTGCCTGATACTGTAGTTACTGCTCCTTCGTTAAATGCTTTTAAAAATAGACTTGACTCCTGGCTGTTGTCGCAAAAAACGCAAACTGTAACCGTTTTGTGAAGTGTCTGACATTTTGTGTGTGAACTTTAAATATTTAAACAAGACTTTGAAATAACTTGTGGAACTTTGAGATAGGCATATCAGCAATGATGCTGCTCGCCTATAATATAATAATAATAATAATAATAATAAAATTGGTTGTAATGATGTTGGTCATTTCCTACGGTTTTTGAATGCGTTATATGGCACTTATGATTCGTGTGTAGATAAAGGATTTTAAGAAATTCCACCATTACGGGGGTTAAAAGGGGGATGCATATAACCCACACGAACAATACCGCAGGGTGAAAAACTCACTACAGAACCCCACACAGCGCATCGTCTGACCCATATTTGTCAGGGATTTGAGATAGCAATCACTTGTAGTGACTCTAGCGCCATCTAGTGTAGAAAAGAGGAAACCAACTGACATGCGCTACATCACGCTAAAAAAGTTTCGTAACACGGACGCATAAATACAACTTCCAACTTTCGGCCTTCGGACTTCGGTCCCCAGGCATAACACCCGCCTGGGGAGAGATCTCTCACTTACCAACAGATTCGAACCAGGTGGGTCTCTCGTAGCCCATGACCTGTCCGAAAACGGCGCCGTTGTCCCGCAGCGTGGGGTAGATAGGGGACATGCGCAGGTTCCGGCCGGTCTGGAACTCGTGGAAAGGGTAGGGCAGGCCGTAATGGACACCTGGGGGAGTAAAAATCTGAGCTATATCTCCCGGTGATACGATTGGTTCCCCTTTCGTCGGATTCCTGATGTGTTGATTAAATGCCCAGGTATCAGATAAAATAGTGTCATATTTGGTACAGTTCGGTACCGTTAGGGGGGTTGGTTCCACTCCGCAGTGTAGGTACGCTCGGCCGCCTTGCCTACAGGGTAGGCTAATCGCAGCAGGTTGTCGGCTCGCCGCGCGCCCGCTCGCTTACTCTCGCTGTGTCAGTATAATTAAAAACGAACGCAGCGCAACCCTAACGTGTCGCCAGGGAGTTGCGGCGCGTTCCTTTTGACGCGAGCCGCCTGGCGAAAGTGCATGAACTAATACGAACTTTTTGTGCGTGTCAACAAAGTTAGGATTCGTTTAATCATGGTCGTAAAAGGGAACTTTCTGTTGTATAGTTTAATTAAACTCACCCGGCACTTCCTTGACGCGGTCCCTCAGGAACCGCTTGTTGTTGTGCAGCCCGAGGAACCGGTTGATGTCGAGCTCATACATGTCATACTTGGTGTAGCTGTCGACAACGTTCTCGACCGTCGCCTCGGCCACGCCGCCTGCCGCCGATATGCCGACGGTCTTCATGCCAGCGGCCACGTGGTAGTTGAACATCTGGACAAGCGAGTAGTCTTTAATACTGTGACGTAGATCTATCGCGCCTTAGCATTCAAAATTTCGCACGCGGGATTAAGAGCTTCGGTGGCGTAGTTGGTCGTGCAGCGGTCGACGGAACCGAATGACCGGAGTTCGAATCCCATACCGGTCGCGATGCAAAAGCGCTTTTTGTTTGTTTATGTTTTTCTAGATCTTTCCTGTATGTTCTGAAGTGTGTTCCTCGAAAATGAAGAATTTCCATGAAGTTGAAGAGATTCTAAAATCATCGAGAAATCGAACATGCTGGAAGGTTCTAGAAAGAAATTAAAGGGTATATAAGGGCGCGCAGCGGCCGGCAAGAGTCAGCCAATTAGAAGAGGTCGAAGTGAACAGTACTTAGAGGAAGTGAAGTGAAAGTGAATGCTAAGTCAGAAAAGTGTCTTAGGTGAGCAATAGTGATTGATAAGTGAGCGTGGAAAATAGTGCATTTCTGTTGTGAAAGTTGTTAGCGTGGAAATTAATGATGTATCCTGTGTGTTTCGTGTTACTCAGTAAATAAGTGAATAAATTCTGTAAAATTCGATACAAGAAGTTCCCTCTTTCTTCTTTCTTTAAGAATCATAGTTCCCTTTTTGATGATCGGCCGAGTTTGCTGCTGTTAATTGTGGTGCCGGCGCCGCAGAACGTTCGATGTTACGAATTTAGCCGATGGCACGGCCAAGTGTCGCGAGATCGAACGCTACGCGGACGCCGAGTGCTTCTTCTCTCTTTCCATTGCTCACTGATAGCTTTCTATAGTTCGGTAGGACCTTGTGCTAGATCCATCCGGATCACTGCCACCAGCTTGCTCGCTAATCCTGCCGCTAAGCAACAGTGCTTGCACTGTTGTGCTCCGGCGTGGAGAGCAAGACGGCCGGTGCAATTACTGGCACAAGAGGTATTCCATCTTAGCCTTCTGGGCTGGCAACGCATCTGCTTTAACCCTGTTGTTGCTGGTATCTATAAGGTAACCAACTTGCTATTTCGCTTTCTTTTTTATAACAATAAAAAAACCATACAAAAATCATACATATTGAAATAAACCAATTGAAACAGTCTATATCGCTTGTATTGCAAGGATCTAATTCCCGACGTTTCGAGCTTCCGGGACTCATGAACACGGGCAGACCGATAAAAAGTTAAAATAACAAACTACCCAATATTAACCGTTTAAGGGAGCGTTCAAGTATTACGTAACGCAATTTTTGTCGCCACCTATACAAGGTCTATATGACATTTGCTTTAGTTCTAAGACTGCGGCGAAATGAGTTGGACATTGTGTGTCTCAAATACGACACAATGGCGACTAAAAGGTTAAAAGGAATAGCTAACATGAAATGAATCGTACCAACTATCACAATAAACTACAGACTCGACCAGCGCCTCGGAAATCGGCATCTGCTGAGAAGATCGCGCCGCAAAAAAACTCACCGTTAAAAACCGGTTTAATTGATTTTTCCAATTATTTATTATACAATACAATTCGCGAAAGCATAACAAATTTTATCTACACACATATCATAAGTGCTCTATAATGCGTTCAGAAACCGTAGGAAATGACCAGCATTATTACAACCAATTTTATTTTGAGAAATTTCTTGTCTGTGGTAGTAGGGAAATCTGCACTGTAATGGTCATTACAGTACCGATTTCTGTACTGTAATGGTCATTACAGTATCGATTTTAATATCCATAGATATTAAAACAGTTATCGATACGAAACATCAATCCAGTATGTTTTTTTTTAATATAAAGGCACGACATTTGATCTCGAGTGACATGATAATAGGGACTTCATGCGTTTGTCTATGATTTAAAAAAAAACGTTCGGTTTGACGGATAGATCGGATTGCCGCTCTTACTGTTGTCATTCGTTTGTTGGTTTTATGCTGTTAAGGTTTTTGCAGTTATGATATGTGTGTAGATAAAGTAATGTATGCAACTGTACATAATTAGGTCTTAAAACACTCGTGTGATCCTATTATAAAACTCGCTCTCGCTCGTTTCATAAAACCACACTCGTGTTTTAAGACCCCTTATTATGCAACAGTTGCATAAAATACTATAAAAATCATACACTATAACATTTTTGTAACCGAAATTTCTTTAGATTTTTATTTTTTAACGTTTAACATTCAAATTATTAAATTGAAACGCTATGCAATGACAACACAAAGAAAAAATAGGGTAGTGGCAGGACTCCAACCTGCAACATCAGCATTCCGGGCCTTATGCGTTTGCCAGTTTCGCAGGTTTCTAGGTTCGAGTCCTGCCATTATCCTAATTATTCCTTATATTTACCTCGGGTGCTTCGCCGACTATCCAGCGGCAGTCCGGCGAGAACGCTTCGAGCCCGTTGCAGAGTTTGTGCAGCTGCGCCTGCGCAAGGTTCGGCGCGCGATGCAGCAACTGTTGCAGCAACACGTGAAAGTGATCCCAGTCCTCGTGCACGCAACGTTGCGCCGCCGTCTCGACTGTTGCAAGGTATGATTTTTTTTATGAAATAGGAAGGAAAACAAGCAAGTGGGTCGTCTGATGGCAAATGATCACCACCACCGCCTATAAACACCCGCAACACCAATGAGATTGCGGATGCGTTGCCAACCCAGATGGCTATAACGACAACGTACCAAAAACATTGCCATAGGTTAAGGTTTAGAGGGTGGAAAACGTTACCGCCGTTTGTATGAGGAGCGCTTTTTGGTGCTGGGTTCACACTCCTCTTAAGACGAGCATAGATGAACAGAGTGCGTGCAACAACCACTCACTTTCCTCCTCGTTGACCGGCTTGGCGACAGGCTCGAAGCCTCCCGCCAGGAGGCAGCCGTCTCGCTCCCTCATATAAATGTATCCGTCCGGGTCACGCACCACTGTTGGCAAAAAAAAGTAAATTGGAAATATTGGCACTGGAAGAATTCGCGTTGCAAAAACTGGCATTGGAAGAATTGGCATTGGAAAAATTGACACTGGAAAAGTTGGCATTGGGAAATTACGAAGTGGGAAAAAATGCGACATGCAATATTGCTACCACTACTCTAGAATAAAATAAGTTAATTTGTAACTGATTTTTAAGTTATTAGCAACTTTAGTTTTGCTGGAGGTAGAATCTTGTGCTAAGTCCAATGATATCATAATACATGGATGTACAGTGTCATACTAAATGACAGCAGAAAAACGGACCGACATGAGAATACAGGTTGACGCCAATGTTACAAACTATTAGTTCACCATTTATAGTCATTGGATTCACAATTTTACGTCTAACTGCATAAAATAATAATTTAGTAAGTTTCGTTGCAATTAGGTTTTTTTACAAAATAAAAGTATTGACAGCAGCGCCGTCGGTCTGACAGACTGACAGCGCGAGCGATTGTCGCTTTTTGTACTTTTGTTCGACTTTTGATGCGGCCATATTTTAAACGCCGACTAGAAGTCTATTACTTATAGGTCAGTGGCTAAGTCCGATCGCGCGTTTTGTGTATGTATGGTCGCATATTATGGGAAGGTCGACCTTGAAAAAAGTTTGGGTAACTCTGGCTTAGCAACTCTCCCCCCCCCCCCCCCCCTACCTGGTGTCATGGGATCCAGGCCGTCGATCGGCTTTGTGTGAAGGTAGTAGTGTTCGCACGGCAGGAGCGGCACTTTCACTTGGGGCTTCGCTAGCTGTCCAACCTGCATTTAGAGAGAAACATAAAATAACTTCATTCCGATTTCATACATACATATATTAGCGGGGCGATTCTCGGATCAAACAAGATATATCTCGCACGAAAACGGCTGTCAAATCACTTTGAAATCCGTCATTAGTGACGTATCTCACACGTGAGATGCTTCTCGCATGAACCGAGAATTGGGCTCCAAGATGTATTTATTGCATAGTCAGCCAATTTGATTCATAGCCCACTGTAGAACGTTGTCGCAATGCGTCATCGCTGGGATACTATGACATTTAAATTAAATTTATTCCATTTTTATTCCTAGGGTCGTTTTCTTCGCGTAAATAAGGTTTTTATTGTTCCTGTAAGAAAAAAAATACCAAATTTGCCGCCCCCCAAAATCTGCCGCCCTAGGCTCCAGCCTACTCAGCCTACTGGTAAATCCACCACTGAATGCATTAATGGTTGTCAGCGATTTCAACTCAACGGGTAAACTGTTAAATAGCAGGCTCCTTAGGCCTATGCAGCCTGAAATAAATGGTTCTATTCTATTCTATTCTAGGAGCGACGGCGCACCTGTCGGGCCCAGAAGCCGGCGCAGTTGATGAAGTACTCGCAGTCGATGGCGCCGTGGCTCGTCTCCACGCCGGACACACGGTCCTCCCGGGACGCCACTGCCGTTAACGAGCAGTTCTCCATCACGCCCACGCCTGCGCCAAAGAACAAATAATAGTACTAACTAACGTACAAAAACTTCTCTTTTCGACCACCATTAAACGAATTCCAACTTTATAATCAGGCATATTTATAACGTCATCGGGACTTAAGCGCGATAAAAATATATTGTTGATTTAGCTCGTTGTTTTACTCGTGACCACGGCCGAAACGTCGAGGTAAATCAACAATATATTTTTATCGCGCTAAAGTCCCGATAACGTTATAAATATGTGTGAAAATCGCGAAAGTTAAAATAAAAACAAAACATTTTATAATCAGGCACAAAAAGTTCGTGTTACTTCATAAACATTCGGCAAGCGGCATGCGTCAAAAGGAAGGCGCCGCCCGCGCCCGCCTTCCACCCGCAATGCCCTGGCGCACCGCTAGGGTTGGGCTGCTTACTGTAATACTATCACAACGCGCGACACAGAGTGATCGGCAAGTCGGCAACCTACTGCGATTAACCTATACCATAGGTAATGCGGCGAGCGCACCTGCAGTGCGGAGTGTAACCCCCCCTGCCTGCGCACAAGATGTCGCATTATCATGACATATGGCGATGAAACATGGCCGCTGAACTACATTCAGTCTTGTGTGTACATGTGGTTCGTTTAATAAAAACTATGATAATCCTTTCATACACAGTCAAACGTTAACTGGAAGAGATCGATTAAAGGGATAAGTTCGCCTTTCTTCTCACTGTATCTCTTTTTGTAATTTATGTTTTTTTGTAAAATAAAGAATTTGCATACATACATTAAATCGAAGAATAAAAATGGTAAATTTTATGACATTCATAAGTGCTTCCTGTAAGCCTAATCTGAATGAAAATATTTTGCCTTTGACTTTAAATAAAACATATTTATAAATAAATAATCTTAGTCATTTCCATAACTTTGTATCGCTGTAGCATCTAAAATATAGAATTTTTTAAACTGTTTCTTTGGAAATAACTATATTTTTAATAGTAGCCTACTACAATTTTGCACTTTTACGCCATTCGGTTTGTGACCATACTTAGGTCATACTGAAAGTTTCTGGATTCTCATTAATAAGACCCCATATTATGTTAAGGGTAAATTTATTGTTTGTCAAAGTCTATTCCCTCACTGTTTACACACTTTTGCATTCTTTGGAACCATTGCTAAAAGCAGTCTGCCCAGTTTTCCGTAGGGACGTTTTCAACGGCCTTTTGGAACGCATTCACCGCTGTTTCGGGGCCTGTAAATCGTATACCTCTAAGCTTATCTTTAATTTTCGGTAAAGAAAAAAAACCACAAGGTGCAAGGTCCGGACTGTGTGGCGAATGGATCATCAGTTCGAGATTTGAGGTCTTCAAAAACTCATTTGATACCTTAGCGGAATATGAGGACGCGTTGTCGTGGTGAAGGACGACTTTGCTGCGAGGACGCTTTTCGAGAACTTTTTCAACTACTGTGGGCAAGCACGTATTTACATACCAATCTACAGTCACTTTCCTTTGGTTTTCTAACAACACTGTAGTGAAATGTCTTCATTTGCCGAAAAAAGAAGCAACCATCTTCTTGCCCATGCTTCTACTTTTCTTAACTTTCGGTGGCAAATCT
The DNA here is from genome assembly GCA_963691745.1 of Ditula angustiorana. Classification (NCBI taxonomy): domain Eukaryota; kingdom Metazoa; phylum Arthropoda; class Insecta; order Lepidoptera; family Tortricidae; genus Ditula; species Ditula angustiorana. Next base: position 4,300,099 of record OY829472.1, on the reverse strand, counting down.
TTAAAAGGAAGGACCCAATCTGCTGATTGGCTTTAAGTTTCAGGTTCAAATCAGTACACGAAGATTTCGTCACCTCTGACAATATTATATACAACCAATGACTGTCCTTCACTCTATTTTTTCATCATTTCACGGCACCACTCTGTACGCAGTCGTTTCTGGTCATCCATTGAATTATGCAGTGTCCATCGAGTGCAAAGTTTCCGAACCTTCTGATGTACATGCAAAATCTTTTGCACTTGGCTTATAGTAATACCTAAAACAGTACAAATTCTCTGAAAAGTATTTTTTTTATGAGTTTCTATCAATTGTCGTATTATCTCAATGTTAGTTTCGATAACAGCAGTCGCCGGCCGACCTTCACGAAAATCGTCACAGTGGTGATGTTGTCCACGTCTAAATTCACCAAACCATGAATACACAGAGCTACGAGATGGAGCTGCATCATTAAATACCAATTGAAGTCTCTGGCACCTTTCTTGTTTACTTGGGCCGCAACGAAAATCATAGAAAATCATGGCGCGAATATTTTCTCGAGTTAAATCCATAGTAATGTCGACACAAAATTTTCAAAACGATACTACAATAAAAAAACAAATGACAACGACACAAACTAAAATGTATTCTACTCCCAGAGAGTTCCATTTTCAAAAACAATACTTATTTTTTTATTTTTTTTATTACAAATGGCTAGTTCCAGAAACTTTCAGTATGCCCCACGTATTATATGGCTAACAGGAGTGCGAATTTTGAATCTCACCGGTGACTAAAGCTCGCCAAAATGGCCGTTTTTCACAGAAATGCGGCCATTTAGGTGAGCTTCAGTCACCAGGTGACATTCAAAAATTGCATTTGAATCTCACCGGGTAACTAAATCTCACCAAAATAGCAGTTTTTCATTAGATTCGACCATTCTGGTGAGCTCTAGTCACCTGGTGATATTCAAAAATTGCACCACAGTAAAATTTTAGCCAACATGCCGACTGTTGCCGCGTGCCCCACCTACCCTGCGCGACGGCCTCCCGCATCAGAGCCATGCAGACCAGGTGAGGGTCCGCGACGCCATCACCAGGGATCCACAGCCCTCCGAGGATGTCGTCCACATTCAGCAGCGGGCAGATCTCCTGGCAGCGTTTCGATGTGACCAGCTCGCACGGTATACCCCAGGAGCTGGCAGAGAAACGAGACTGTTATCTTTAACCCTTTAAACGGCAAGAACGGTAAAGAGGAAACACAAGGGCCGTTTTTCCATACAAATGTCGTCCCCTGTTTCCTCTCTGGATAATGCCAGGAGAGCAATAATTTTTTTTTTCCAAAAATTCGATGGCCAATATTATGCATGTCCCTTGTTTCCCTTTTTTTCGAAGAGATATGAACATTCAAAAACCTAAAAAATTGGCCAGATTTTCGGCTGCGTTCTTACATTCAGAAAACAAATTTTACTAGATTATATAAAAAAATCAAAACATAGGAACACTGCCAAAGCCTTTCTTTAATTTTTAATTAAAAAAGTAGTTCAATCGGTTAAGTTTTGGAGAAGGAATCAGGGGTCTACGAATCGTTGATTTTGTGTACTTTAAATAGGTACTTTCAGTCCAAGCTGCGGCTGTCTCTATTGCGCTCTGCGGGGGGAGGCTTGAGATTGCATGACAGCAATACATTTTACAAATACCTATTTTTCAATTCTCTAAGCCTTGGTGTTTCGGCTTAAAGGTGTCGCGAGCTGTCGTGCCCATCGCGCTAGACACGTATTGGGACCAAGCGCGACGACAGCGCCACGTGACAGGTAGCCATTATAGACAGTATTGTCATTGTCACCGCTGTCAAGCAAGAAGTAAGTAAATATTGTGAAAAAAATTAATGAAATCTTGCGTGATTTTACTATATTAGATAATTCGCACCCTTAGAAGTAAAGCGAATCAATTCTGAATATGATATTTCCCAAAATTAAACCCTATGTCTTTTAATTAAGGTGATATTTTGGGACGTGTATTATTCAGAAATGGGTCACTTTAATTCTAAGCGTGCGAATTTTGGACGATGGTAGTCAGTAACATTGTTGCCAATAACACTAAAATTGTTGCTAAATTTTAGAGGTTAGGTGACTTCCTTTTTTTTCTTACGGCAATTATCCACTTATTTCTTTGGTCTCGTTTCCACCGTGGTCTTGGAAATTGGTAAAATGTACAGTCGCTATTCTTCTTGGTGTTATTACAATTCACAATAACACATCTTACTAGGACCATATTAAATTTATCTCAAAAACGATTAGAAAATGTTTACTGCAATATGGATTTGACAGCTCTAGTCAGCAACAAAAATGACAATTTTAGCCGTAGCGAGCGCTGTGATCGTTTAGGCTACTCCCTCCACCCGCTTTCATCATCATCATCATCATCATCTCAGCCACAAGAAGTCCACTGTTGAACATAGGCCTCCTCCATGGATTTCCAAAGTGACCGGTTGGAAGCGGCATGCAACCAGCGCCTTCCTACCACCTGTATGAGGTCATCGGACCATCTTGTGGCTGGTCGTCCTACGCTGCGCTTGCCAATACGCGGCCGCCATTCGAGAACATTTCGACCCCATCGGCCATCAGTTCTCCGTGCTATGTGCGCTGCCCACTGCCACTTCAACTTGCTAATCCGCTGGGCTATGTCGATTACTTTCGTTCGTCTGCGGATCTCCTCATTTCTGATTCGATCATGCAGAGAAACTCCAAGCATAGCCCTCTCCATAGCTCGTTGCGTGACTTTGAGCTTTCTTATAAGACCCATAGTAAGCGGCCACGTTTCAGTGCCATTTATTATTACTGGTAACACACATTGATCCTACACTCTCGATTTCAGACACTGAGGTATATTGGACAAGAAGACCTAGGCATAGCGCAATAGCAACCTATGTGCATGTGTTTAAACTTAAAATTCGCGTTTGACATAATGGCGACTAGGCGTGTGGGCGACCACTTTTGAATGCATTGTTGGCGGTAAAAATTTTAAGCAGTCTTGCTCGCTAATACAGCCGCTAAGCAGCAGTGTTTGCACTGTTGTGTTCCGACGTGGAGAGCTAGACAGCCGGTGACATTACTGGCACAAGAGGTATTCCATCTTAGCCCTCTGGGTTGGCAACGTTACTGCAGTCTCCTTGTTGCTAGAAGTCGCAGACGTGATCACTTACCATCAGGTGACCCACTTGCTCGTTCACCTTATCTTAAAAAAAATGGGAACAATCTCGAGTATAACCAATATTTTTTTTATTGAAAGCGGTTCATAATTCCCGGAGATATACAGAGTACAGTCAACCAATTTGATACATAGGCCACTGTGAAACCATTTCACAATAAATGTCATACTTAATGTCATAATATCCAAGCGATGTCACAATGCGAGTACGTTCTACATTGGTAGAGCGTTCTACAGAAGTAGGACAACTGACATATCCCGAAACAATTATAGCAGTCAAAAATTTAAAAACTTGGCCCTGCTTGTTCGTAAATATTGGCGCGCGTAGGAAAAAGTTGGCCCATCGCTGAAACTGAGCGTAGCGTCTTCTTCGACGCGCGGAGAGGAGCAGACTGGCGGCGGCCCGTCGAAGCCCCAAGCTCCCTCCGGCCGCCATCGCCGTGTTACGCAACTAGCTGCGATAGGGGGCTAAATATTCTTTGTACGCAACTGGTTGCGATAGAATTTCATTATTTGATCGCGGCCGAAGCGAAGATGTTCCGACCGAAGGAATGTATTGGCGCATCGCTGAAACAGAGCGTAGCGTCTTCTTCGACGCGCGGAGAGGAGCAGACTGGCGGCGGCCCGTCGAAGCCCCAAGCTCCCTCCGGCCGCCATCGCCGTGTTACGCAACTAGCTGCGATAGGGGGCTAAATATTCTTTGTACGCAACTGGTTGCGATATAATTTCATTATTTGATCGCGGCCGAAGCGAAGATGTCCCGACCGAAGGAATGTACCGGTTCCGGGGCACCTTTGTTCATGACGAGCACGATGTCGGAAGTGACAACGAATCGGGGCCACGCCTTATTTATACAATTTAGGAAGGCAAACGAGCAAGTGAGTCACCTGATGGTAAGTGATCACCACCGCCCATAGACACCCGCAACAACAAGGATATTGAGGGCTAAGATGGAATACCTCTTCTGCCAGTGATTGCACCGGCTGTCTTGCTCGCCACGCCGGAACACAACAGTAAACAATGCTGCTTAGCGGCTAGATTAGCGATCGAGATGGTGGTAGCGATCCGGACGGACCTCTACAACAACTACAAGGGATGTACAGAGGCGGATTACCATTCTTGGTCGCCCTAGGCCCGTTTAGTAGCATTAGCGTCAGCCACGTATTTAATACTAACCAAATTTTACAAAATGTTTTTATTTATTACAATTAAATGACGCAACCAAAAAAACTGATATTATTTTATTTCACTTAGGAAGCTAATTACTTTGTAAAGAAAAAACATCCAAGCACTTTGCCGGTGATCATCACTAAGGGATAAGCTTGTATTTTTTTTCTGATATAGGCAGGCAAACAAGCTAGAGGGTCACCTGACGGTAAGTGATCACCACCGCCTATAGACACCCGCAACACCAAAGAGACTGCAGATACGTTGGCAACCCAGAGGGCTAAGAAGGAATACCACTTGCGCCAGTAATTGCACCGGCTGTCTTGCTCCCCACGCCGGAACACAATAGTGCAAGCCTTGATTATGGTAGTGATAACATAAACTCACACAGATTGACTCTTCATCCTCCTGTAGACAGTCATGCGGTCTCTGTTCCGCGCCAGCAGGAGGGAGCCGCACTGCTTCCACCCCGTCACCCGCCCCTTCCCCTCCAGCTCCTGGAGGAGGCGGATGGAAGACTGCGTCAGCTTCACCTGCGCCAGCGACGGTTTGAACGCGCCGATGAGGCCTGAAGAGTGCCAGCGGCTTCCGGCGCCTACCCTGTGAGAGACGGTATCTTAAGACTACTGTGTACGCAGCGCTCTCCGTACAATACGGTATTCTAACGACTTTTTTTATTTCCAAAATTGATAGAGTTGGTCAAAAGTTCTCTCTTCCAGATTTTACGTATTCTTGGGACCTTTTTTTTAAACTAAAATTAACGCCAATTGGGACATAAAATGTATATCCTCTTACTAATAAAAATACTAAGAAAATTCTCCAAAATGAACTCCAAAAACCCTCAATCCTACAAAGATACAGAGAAACTATTAATTATTTCAAAATGAACATTGTTTTTATAGGGGCATATTCTGGTATTGCTCTGTTTATTTGTAAAGTTTTGTAATTGAGCTAAGTTATTAAGAACAATTGTTTTTTGCAAGTGATAATTGAAGTTAGTTACCTATGTAATCCTTTTTCGCCTGAAACACAGGAACATCCTAGTTCAGGCATAAGTGTTTTTTCCCTATTGTATGTTTATGCTGTAGATATTTTATTGCAAAAAAGTATTTTTGAATAAAGATTTATTTATCATACAAACCTATTTCTAAGGCATAACAACAACATACAAAAAAATCATGGCTATAAGTATGTTAAGGTTCTGTTGAGATAATTTGTACGGAGAGCGATTTTTGAGGCTTGGTGCTTTTAATTATTTGCCCTATAAATGTTTTTTTAAATGAGGAACAATGTAACCGATCTAGATTTATTTTTGCAAAAGTGTTATTTTAAAATGTATAAAAGGTGATATAATACAAAAATCCAAATTATCCATATTCAAAAACAACCATTTAACCGACAGAGTGGACACTTGACTCAAATAAAACTGAACACTTAAAGCTTAGTATTTCACAACTGAACCGCTAACCAAAAAATTGTTTTCGCAAACCCGCAATATTTGTAGTAGTAGTCTCTGAGTTAAGGCCCATTTACACGGAGCGAGTTCTCGTATGCGAGTCGTATTACATTGCGGGCTACCGAGGTGTGATGTGATCGATCGAGCGATCGAACCGCGCAATGTAAGGCAACTTGCATGCGATAACCCGCTCCATAGCCCTTTAAGCTGCAGACAGGGGGACAGACATGGCGAAACGAAAAGGGTTCTTCGTAGACTGCAGAACCCCAAAAGTTGACAAGACTGTATAATCTGTAGCTGAAAAACAAATGCATATGCGTAGCTTTGGAATTTAATCAGGCATCATGTATTATTTACAAATATCGACATTGGAAATCTGAAATGTCGTAAAGGACATTAAGGGACATGTCTCTTACGACATTTCAGATTTCTAGTATCAATATATTAGCAGTAGTCGGCTAACCATGGAGCAATTAGGATTACTTTGCACCTTCATTTAAATAGGTGTACAACTTTATTTCTCAACTTGTGTTTGCCTGCAATTTCAAATTTCTAAGTTATATATTTTTTGTTGATTCTTTAAAAAAAAATTGTTACTGTTTCTAGACGGAATGTCAAGATGAAACATGCACTAGGTTTTAAGACTTCAAGCAACACCACTGTGACATTCCCATCGAACTTTGTTGCAATTTTGTAAATGTATACTTATAGACAGGCTTTTGCCTGCATCTTTTTCTGCCTAGATTTCAGCTTACAAATGAAAATGGTGATTTTTAACCTGACTGCAATTAAAAATTTCTGTTTAGTTAAGAACTGAACATGAAACAGGTTATTGGGAAATTTTGTATTTTGGCGGGAGTCTAGCCAACCAGATGAATCCTAACCATCTGGCTTCTTTAAGTTTTTCAAACTATGGAAAAAAATCTAAATAGTTACTGACAACATTTTAAATTTGTATATTGGCATAGTTCTCTCCCTTTTCTTGTATTGTAATAGTTTCTTAGTGTTTCGGCTAAATGGCTTTGTACCCATGGCCAAGAATAAATAAATTAAAAAAAAACAACCATCTGACAACCCTACGCACTCGACGCCTTTTTAAAAAAAAGTCATTTCAATTTGTTCAATCTGTTATCATGGAGGTGTGATTTCTGATTTCACACTAAATGACGACTTTATTATCAGAGCTAACTAAAGTTTACTCATCCGTGCTCGTCCTATTAACAAATATTTTAACTTTTTTTTAATAAAGAAAGAAAGAAAATATTCAGCTCATAGAACAAACAAAAACTACAATGTCATTGCTAAAACTAGTAGTGGTTGAGCCATACTGTAACCAGTTGCTGCTATAGTAGTGCTACATAAACGCTTTGATCCCTCTCGCACACGCATACTGGTTAGAACGGAATAAATGCTTTATGACATTGATAAAAGCTAGCGTGCTAGGCCCCCTGGTAGCTGAATTAATGGGCTCACACTCACAGAAAACCAGCATGCAGTAGCAACTTGCTCTGCGTTTTTAGTGCGAATGAGCTTTTGAGAAGCACGGGGGAGGACATAAAGACAGGTGACAGATCATTGCTCTTAGTAATGCTGACTCCCATGGGAGGTGGGGATCACGCTCCTCAGATGCTCGTAAATTTGAATAACCAGAAACTTATAATTTCGCTACAGAACATAAGAATACAAAATGGTCCCCCTTTGTATTATTTATTTTTAATGGGATTTATGCCTAAATAAATAGCTATTTTATTTTTATTATGTATGTCTTTCCCATTCACGGGACAATAGTGTCCCGGACTTTTGGGAGGTGTGCGCGGAGAAGAAGCCAACAAACACGTAGAGGCCCTTTAGACAATTTAATGAAATGGAATGGGTACAGTCAAGGAAATTGAAACAAGTACCACCATAGAACCTAGTCAAAGAGACATACGCATGACATTTGTATGACATAGCCTGGCGTTTAACGCGTCGCGTCATTGTGATAGGGTTCTAAGGTGGTATGTGAATAAAATTCCCCTACTGTACACCAGGCGGGTGCTGTTCCTGTCTGCGCCACAGGGACACGAGCAGTTATTTATTATTATGGAATTAGGAAATAACTGTCAATTGTAAAATCTAAAGGATATTTAATTTATTTAGAAATAATAATTTTTAAATTAAAATTAGGTGCATTTTCCTACAGTGACTACAGAGTACAGTGCTACCTAAAAATGTTGGGTTAGTGCCAATATCAATAAATAGTCAATAATATTTAAATTGTCATGTTTTTTCTACCTAACTACATATTATAAAGTTGGCCAACCTATGTCTTGTTTGGGCAACTTTTTTCATGGAACAAGGACACCTAAAAATAGAATTACATCTGTGTTGTCTTGTTTCCTGAGGAAAGCATTTTCATCTTAATTTGAGAATAATTGAGAAACACATAACAATTGCGACGCGTAATATCGTATGAAAGCATAAGTATGTATAGAGCTGCATTAAGCACGAAAAATCAATCAACTGTAGCATATCCTGTTCATGATCAAGTTAAAAACGTAGTTAAATACACAAGTGATAAGCTAAGACACTTTAGGTCCACGTAAGTTAGTGATTTCGTCGCAGCAAACGCTAATTTATGCAAGAATGGGTAGGTACTCACTGTTCTTTTTCGATCAGAATAGTCTGGTCGCCCCATCCGCGCTTAGCTAAATGGTACGCAACGGCCGCCCCCATAACCCCGCCACCGCATATGACGACCTTGGCCTTCTTCGGGAGCTGCAGCAGGCACCCATCCAGCTTTTCCTGGTGATCTAACGCATCTAAGCGACTAGAAATTTGCCGAGATCCGACCCCAATTAAGCTAATACAGCGCGATACACCGCGCCGGTGCACACGCCTTATCAACATATTTACAGTATATTATCCAGAAAATAAAATAAAATACGATTTTCGAGTGGAACTACATTGGATTAGTGTAAAATGTCTAAAAATAATATGCGCCGAAGAATAAACAAGTAGAA